>OZ024916.1:41332587-42057587 GCA_964017125.1 Flabesymbios commensalis | reverse complement strand
GCTGTGATTAGTCGTGATTAGTGTGGTACTTATTACTATTCGTTTATCCGATATCAGTTTTCTCCAAAATGACTTTCTTTTACATCCACCAGCCATCTTTGCGAATTGGAAGTTGGAAATTATACCATTAATAATTAGAAAAGCTAAAGGTATTGCCATGTGAGATTTTAGTGCTCAAGTAGCACCTCTTGTTTAATGCGCGCCTTCTGGATTGCTGTAATCATCTGGAACTAAACGTAGACCTTATATGGGATAGTAAACCTAGTGACAGCTGGATCACCGACTAGCTACTGTTCTAGCAGCAATTTATAATCAAGTACATATTTTGTAATGCTACGACAATCAGAAATTATTACATTTTCAGTTACTATTAAACTACTACAAATCCTACCTATGAGAGGAATCGGATATTATACGAAAATCTAACTATTGGATCAGATAACGATATAGTAATATCATAGAACTGTCCAACTGTGCACATGATGTTGCTGCGACTTTGAATCAACGTGATTCAACGTCGCAGCACTGTCGTGTGTCCATTGGGGTGTCTTTGTCGAAGTGACGCAGGGGACGATCAACCAAGTGAGGCGTGGGAAATGTTTTCTGAAAGTGAGCTGGGGAGGTTACGTACAGTCTGTAGTGTGGAACTACAAAGAAATACTTTAGGAGAACACGTGAGTATACCCTGATCATAGCGTGTCGAGAATACAGCATTGAAACACTGAAAACAATGTGCCCAAGAAACAGTCACTAAATATTATCTCCGCCAGTTATCTGACAAGACAAAAAAATGAATGACGTCACATTCGGACTCCTAATAAGACAGCTATAATTATGTAATTTATCCAAGGTTGAAATACGAAAGATAAAGGTTTACCTGGGCGATAATGGATGACTATACAGTATAACTGCTGGTAACATAACTGCTAGTCATAAACAACTTTTCTTTGCAATTATTGGTGTTTCTTAACATTGAATATCATCAACAATTTTGTTGAACTATCTAACAAGGCGACAGTTGGAGGCCTATATTGCTGGTAACTATATTAAAAGCTGCGCAAATTGCTGTAAATTCATTACAATATCCAAAATGGGGAATACCGCTTGTAGATCTATTAATCTTGAAGCCGTCATGCACAATCGTATCTAACAGAAGAAGACATTTATAATGCCGTGCAAAACCAAAATGCAGTATCCGCGGACTTTTCAAGTAAGCTGATACTGCCTTTTGGTTTTGCACGGCAGTATAGTTCATCCTGGGAGAAATAATACGAACGGTCAGGGTTCACAAGGGCGATGATAGAATGATGATGTCTATGCAGCATCCACTATTTATATTAAAAAAATAGCCTAATATTATGTTGACAAAAATAATAGTACTGCTCATCAACTTGCTATGTATGTATATATATTGTTTGAATTAGGAAAGAAATGAATGTCTTTAGAATTATGGTTTAGACTATATTTCGAACCAATTTACTTAAACCAGGAGTTTTAGTGTTACAATACTTACTGGACGAACCTAATGGCCTTGCTTTCAAAATTGCTATTTGAGACAGAAGTATATGTCACTGATGTCTATGCACATAATTGGTAAAAACAAACTGCATGGGCTGCCATTTCAGATAATGAGAAAAATCTTAACTGTGATGTGATATCTGGAACAACAATAGTGTTGATAATGACACTATTCTTATTATATGTCGAAGTTCATCTTATTCATGCGGCTGTCAACGTCAAAACAAACGGTGTTTCTGTAGCACTTAATTTCAGAAATGTAGTTCAAGTGTAGGAATCTAACAAATGACAAAAATATGCTGCCACTTAAAGAACAAAATGCTGGAACTGTTTTACAGTTTATGTTTAGACAGTGACTGTAGGTGGCTTTGTACGATAGTATCCCAGCAAACACGATACGTTGAGCCAATGCTGATTTAATGATGGCCCACCGTCTGCAACGGTAGCCCAGCATTAAATCAGCATTGGTGCAGCGTCTCGTGTTTGCTGGGATTATCCTGAGAGAGGCTGTGCTGATCAAGTAGCACTCCTGGTGAATAGAAGACTTCTGGATGACTATGACCCCGTGGGACAGCACGGTGTAGAGCTGGTGACAGCAGGGTGGGGATCACTGCCACGATAGTGTCCTGGTACCACAGATAAACAGATAGAAAACGACCTGTTCCTATTGTTGAATTAATATCTTCTTAGCTATAACCGTCAAATTATCCAATGGAAATTTCTGACCAATTTTCGCCAACGTATTTGGAAATCTGAATAATGTTCAGTCACTTGAAGGTCACCTATTTTCAAATCTTGTTGATTGATGTCACGTTTAACCTCTAACATCAAGGATGTCATATAACCTCCTTGCTGATATGTAATGTGCTAATAAATGTAATAAATGTAATATATTCTCAATCATTTAGCCTCCAAATTATTCAAATGGTGTTTCACCCACTAGAAGTAATGTGTCTCGCTGACGCGGTCCACAACTTCAAGGGAGTGGAAATTATTCAGATTTGACAAAATGTATGTAGGTCCACTATTTTGTCATGTTTCATTTTTACCATGTCTAAAAGCTGAAATATAATGTGCTATTAAAAATATAAAACACAAATATAATCAATACCGGCGGTGAAAGGGTTAATCCCTATAATCTCCACAAATAAAGTCAATATCTAAGCTGGCATAGCATATCAATCCGCGATGCTTGTGAATGCTGACAAGTTTCTGGTCTTTTTCATGCCTATGTCCAGGCTTCATTTAACCCTTTCAAGTCCGAATTTATCATTGTCATCTTCATCCACTACAAGCCGCGAATTGCTGTCGCAATTCTCGACTTGTAGTGGATGAAGATGATTTGAAGTGAGTGAAAAATTAAAGAAAATTGTCATGTATTGGCAAACAAGTTTCTGGAAATTTTCGTTCTAAAACCCTTGGTTGTTGGGAAATTAACTCTGTTTTCAGGGATATGAAATGTTGCTTAAATGCATCGTGCGGACTTAAAGGGTTAAGAGCTGAAATGTTTACTGTATGAACAGTATCTGTGCTGTGGATGATTCAGCAAACTGCTCAAGATGGACAACACGACTACGTCGTGGTGACGTGCCTTTCAAGCCAAGGAACCAGCAATGAAATCCAGACAAATTAGTTCTCTGGCAAGCTGCGTCCTTAGGTGTATTTGTTTGTCATGAGCCACTGCTCCAAGATTAGCCCAATGCTTTGCCAAAGTATTAACGTTCGGCATTTTAAAGCGCATCGTGATGCTGCTTCAGGGCTGGGCCGGCGTCGTAGACGGTGGCCCGATACTAAAGCAGCATTGCGCAAATGTGTCGTGCTTACTGGGGTGATACAGTCTTGTGTGTTGACAACAAAACAGTGATTCCAGATCTCCCTTGATTCATGGCAATAAACAATGGGAACTCTTCGTTTTAAAAAAAAACATGGTAATCGTAGCTACAAAAGGCAAAGATCGATAGTAAGAGATGGTTGAAACACTCTACTTTTGTATTGGTATCATCAAATCAAAACGTTTAAAAGTGATAAAAAATGTAAATTTAATAACGGTGGTATAACAAATGTCACCCATCAGCACGAAATGAGTCGCATGACGGCTCCATACATGTTGAAAAAATGGACAATATGCATGATATAGGATAATAATTGCGAATTTCGTTTTTTGTCAAATTTTAATGTTTTAAAGCCTAGAATTATCATTATAAGGACAGAAATTGGTTCTACGCCCCAATGTTAGTCAGAAATGACATATCACATCTGCGATTATCAGATTTTTTGTTAATTTGTTTTCAAAAAGTCCACCCAGCAGATTCTGAAAGTAGACATCCTGGGCTATAAAAATCAATCGTTAAAAACAGTAGAGATACAAAATGTCCAGGTTTGGCCGAAAAATCCTGTTTGGCCAGAAGGAACTATTTTTTATACTATAAAGAGCATACAATCAAATTTGTGCCATGACTTTAAAGCCAAATTTCTCCATTTTCATTTTTTGAAATATTGACCCATTCGAGTCACTAAAATGATTATAACTCAGCTCCAGATCAACAAAATTTCATGTTCTTGGTCTCATATTGAAGCTCCAGCTCTGTGCTATCCAATGATAGGCCTACCATTAGGCATTAACTCCATATTTTATTTTTCTGACATTTTTTCCATTGAAACTGTTCACACACCATTTGAACAGGGCACAGGTTGAACACATTGAATACCGTAAATAAGTTTGCAACAGATTTCGCCTTAAATCTAGTAAATCAATAGAAAATAGGAGTGTGTAACACCTCAACTCACTGGTATTCTAGATTATTAAGATGAGTCCTAGAATGAATATGTTTTAATCCAACGTGTGGACATTTACACCACTGGAAAATGGATGATACAGCCAGTCGCATCCTTCGCTTACTCTGATACACATTAGTATGTGTGTGCCTGCCTTTATCAGGAGCCTTGGAAGGGCCAAGCTGGAGGTTTTTGTAATCTGTTATAACAGATTGGGAAGATTTTATAACAGATTCTTGAATGTGCTATAATAAATTGGGAAGCTGTTACAATAGATTAGGAATCTCTAATATAATAGATTGGGAATCTGTCATAACGGATTGGGAATATGTTATAACAGATTGGGAATCTGTTATATAATAGATTGGGAATATGTTATAACAGATTGGGAATATGTCATATAATAGATTGGGAATATGTTATAACAGATTGGGAATATGTCATATAATAGATAGGTGAATCTGATTATAACAGATTGATAATCTGTTATAACAGATTGATTGGGTATCTCTAATATAATAAATTGGGAATCTGTTATAACAGATTCTTGAATCTGCTATAATAGATTGGGAAACTCTAATATAACAGTTGGGAATCTGTTATATATAATATATTGGGAATCTGTTATAACAGCTTGGTAATCTGTTATATGATAGATAGGTGAATATGTTATAACAGATTGGGAAACTGTTATATGATAGATAGGTGAATCTGTTATAACAGATTGGGGATCTGCTATAACAAATTACAGAATATGGTATTGCAGATTGGTAATATGTTATAACAGGTTGGGATACTGTGCCTTCACGTGTTTGCTATGGCGACATTTAGGCCTACTATTATTTCAGGCTCATAAACATGATCGCAATCATGTTCATGCAATCGTTTCAGTTGTCATCATTCAAAAAGTGCTTATACAGACAAATTATATTTTTGAAAAAGAGTATTATTTTCACTTCTAACGAAGGGCGGTATCACTAATTTAACGGTTAACGCCTTAGTTCGCGGGCTCGTCCCACGCTCTAGTATTCGTGCTTTAAATAAACAACATGTTTCTTTCCCACTCACTTTTAAAGATTAAATATAATGGAGAGCCTCTGTGAGTGAAAGGTAGCGTACCTAGTCTCAGACCCTTCTAATTTATGCTGTGTGTTCCTTTTTCTAAAATGAATTGACACTGTGATTAGGACCTACAATTATTTTGTATCAGTACCAAATGACGAAACATTGATAATCTTTACCATGTTTACTTCATCTGTTTGATCTCATGACATAAATATATTAGATATATCAATTTGTCAATATATCAATCGTCAATGTAAAATATTACAAAATATATGTTTGTTTTGTAAACATTTGATTGTCGAATAAATTAACCTTCACCCTGCTAAGTTAATTTATTAAAAATTTGTCCCACGATCCACAACCTCAAGGGGTTGAAAATGACTCAATTTGAGATCAAACATTTGCAAATCTTGATGTTTAAACATATATTTTGCTCCCACTTTCAGTGATTTTATAGACGAAACAAACGACTTCAAAACGACAATAGTCAGCGCGGGAATCGACTTTAGTCGTCAGAATCTGATATCTAAAGACATCAGATTCTGACGTCTAAAGTCGATACCTATACTGAAAGAGTTGAAATATTTATAATGGCCGTAGACCCATAACTAGGTATTCAAATGAATCAGAAAGATCTAACTAAGATACTTATTGTGATTTCAACCTGAAAAAACCCTTTGGTTTCCATGGTTTATATAAAAACAATTTAGCGCTTCAATGGTTAAAGCTATCAGTATGTTCACTAGCGTCACCAGCTCCAGAAGCATGTGACTGATAAAAAACACTGGATCAGTTGGCTATATCTGGCTGATGGAGCTCGAGAGCGCTTGGGATGCTACAACTTGTATTAACCAATATTTCAAATCAATCTCGGGTATCTGTAACATTTGATACCATGTTTACAAGAATTCATGTTGGACGCTATCCAGTCCTTATTATATAATACAAACTTGATTACAGATTCATGTCATCAAGGGATATCAATTGGTTAGTCATTCAGTCATATGTGTAAACTTATTCCAGGAGGAAGGTGGACATTTGATTGGGACAAACACTCCCAGACATGTGATGATGTGACGGGAATTATTCATACCACATCCTTATCCGGACTCAGCCAAACGCTTCAAACGAAAAAATTGGCTGACTGCTGGATTAATGCTCTGCCAACGTCAGCGACGTTGGTACAGCATTAATCCAGCAGTATTTTTAGTTTTCTTCGACTTCGGATGTCTGCAGTATTTCCTGAGGGGACAGCTTTCATCTCTGCTCTGTCATTTATTTGATTTGATAGATATGGAACTTCTGAGTCCTCATTATTTTCATACGAGTGAAAATACTGTGCACGGGATATTGCTGTATCCGTTTCTCAACTAAGATAGCGATAATTACTTCAAATACGAGAGTAGTTTAAAAATGTGAAGGTAAAGGTGCAAGTTTATAGTCTGATATCAAATATCTCAAATATCTTACATTTTTCACCCACTGGTCACTGGACCTGTCCATTCGTGTGCCATATATATATATATATATATATATATATAAAAAAAAATATATATATATATATATATATATATATATATATATATATATATATATGTGTTTGCTTTTAAGCGCTAACAACTACATTTTATACTTCGATCACTATAAATGACAGTCTAATAAGAAATACACAAGATTGTGTAAAGATTGTGTATTTTTTTTTGATTTTCTATAGAACTTATTACGTACAAACTCATACGCAAAAAAGCAGCTGTAGAAAACCTACATAGACTGCTACATAGACTTGTTAAAAAAAAACAATTATATATAGAAAGGCATCTTTCATATCATTGACGCTAATAATAAAAAATAAAATATATCAATATAATTATGACTAGATAAAGACATTTAAAGTACAGTTACGGTACATTTATCTAATTTATCGGTATTCGAATAATCGCTTATTCCAGACCAACTCTGTATAAATATGTTTTGTTTTGTTTTTAATATGAGGCAAATGTTAACGAAGATGAATGTGCAGATGTGGTTTCTGGTGTAGCAGTAATTATGTGGATTTAGATTAAATGGCAATGTTAGACAATAAGAAGGCAAATTTCCTTTTATGTGCCGAGAATGAGATTTGACTTCCTGAATTTTTACCATGTCTTCGAATTGTATCATGTAAAAGTTGTTTTAACAACGATTATGTCTGATGAACATAACGTTTATTAAAAGTAACGATCCCCACAATTATTTTCCTCGGCAAAAAAACCGTATTATGTAGACCATCCCACGCCAATAGACAATATACCATGTGAGGTTCAATTAGTGAATTAATTATGATTATAGCAAAACTAAAATATCTATTATTAGCAATATATTTCTTAATAGCATACAATAATAATCATTTATAACGTGATATTTACTTGCAATATAGCTGACATGGAAATTAATTTCAAATTCTCACTGATTATAAAACCAAGAAAATTAAAATTACCAACTTCAAAAATTTCAACTCCATTTAAAGCTATTATTGAATAAATAATAATGGATTTGTGACTTGAAAACTTAATATATGTTGAAAAAGAAGAGGGCGAAAAATTGATCCAGTCGTAATTTGTGCCATTCCGACATGTTTATTGTCAAAACTTACATATTGCTGCCTATTTAAAATAAAACATATAGAAAATCTTTAGAAATACCAGAAGTTTATCTAATACGATGTAAATGAGAGATGTATATTGTACATCGTATATCTTGATGTGAAGTGATTTCAGTTCATCAATATAATTTAAATATATATCACAACTTCACAATCTATATCACAATATATCTCATAACTTAACAGATTTTTTAAGTGCACTAACTATCAGTTATTTTCAAAAATAAAAACTGAAGATGTGCACATTTCTTGGGCTGAGCGGATCTCTGAATTAACATTGAAACTGCATCGGGTATATGTTTCATGTTTCTTCTATTTATACATGATCTGAACTAGATTTCTATTCATTTCAATATGCCCGCATCGACAGGCTGAACAAGGGGCGAGTGAATGCTAGACGCTAGCCAGGAGCGGACGCTGTGATAGCCTTCAATTCTAGTGCTGCACCTGCATTCAGACAGCGTTGGACCGGCGTTCCGTGTTGACTTTGGTCAGTTTTATAAAATCCTACAATACATCATTGGCTACATGTACATGTACATGTTTTATAACCAGCCAAGCATGTCTCGACCTTTTGACGCCACGAATTAGCTCCGCCCCCTACTTTTGCCTTTGGGAAAATTGTTCACAGTGGTTTAAAAATGGGAGTTGAGCACTCCAATATTTAAAAAGTCATCTAAAATAGTATGAAATATGACATTGTGCAGAGTAGATCTAGGTACTACATGGGGCCTTTAATGTGTCGAAATGCTTTCAAGAAATAATCTTGGCAACAAACTGCTAGACCACTGGCTAAACAAACGCGTGAAGAATTTCTCAAAGCTGGACATATACCAAATATCACAATTAAAAAATTGTTTGGATCTAAAACATTGAACTCACAGAAGAGCTACGGAAAAATTTGATAAAATATCGGTGCTATTTTGATCGGTCACCTATTGAAATCGGATTGCTTGAAGCTGAACTACGAAACATGCGTATATGTCAACATTGCCATAAATACATTGGCGACAAATCCGTTCATTTAGTCGTTCATTTATTCATTCATTGATTGAAGACAGAAATAATGTTTTGCGCCAGTAATCATGGTCGGCTAATCAGCTGGAAGCAAGTGGTGGATAATTGATAAAAAGCTAGAACGTGAGGTAGATCAATCATCCATTTTAATTAAACGATAAGCTCCGCCCAAGGGGCAGGCCATACATAATAGTAGGCCCTACTATAATATTCTGATAATCTTATCAAATGTCAAACCTTAAATATTTACATATTACTTTTAATCAAAGAATACAATGAATGAATGAATATAATATAAACCATACCGCAGTGTAAAAATACGAGCATGATAAAAACGCTGGACGAGCGGTGATTTAACGTTGGGAAAATGTTAAATAAGTTGGATGAAAAGCGTGGCACACTCTCAGACAAGGTAAATCAGCACAATGAATGGAACGTTTCCATTCCCTGTTTATTTACATTTCATTATTTTCCTATCATGGAGCATTATTTTGTCATCCATCCCCAAATTACCCTTCTCGGTCAGTGTGTTATTTAGCCATCTGTCTGGGGGGTTTTATTGGGAAAGGTCACCGGGCAACATAGAAAGAAGAACAGTCACCTAGACTACTGCACTCTCAACATGCTGCAGCTAAATTTTCACGACAGAATCATGGATTGCTCGAAATTGATATGATCACTGGTGTGTATGTCATACAGTAATTTCTCTATAAACACGTATGTTGGTTTGATGCAGGACTACCGTCCACCATAAAACAAATCTAGCATTCCGTATTTGATTGGTTGTTTGAATATGTTTTTTTATATGTTTGATTAAACGTTTAAGTTAAAAAATAAATAAACAAGGATTGCTCGACTTGTCTTGAGCACAATTTACTGATATGAATGATTTTCACCTACATCTTTATATCAAGTGTATAGCACGTATTGAAGCCAACAGTGGTCATAAAAGTGATATATCTCGAAAACAAAAATCCGAGTAGTATAAAACACAGAGTTTAGCGTCAGAATTGAGCAGAATACCTTAGTCTCTAAAGCTGTGTATGTTGGAGATCAGTGTACGCTGAGATAAACGATTTCATGAAAATGTGAGGGTAAATCTATTAAAACCTCACCGAAAAGAAATATTCCAATGAACACTAGAAGAAATGGCTGGAATCGTTGCTTTATAATGTTTTAAAAAGTAAATGAATGAATGAATGAATGAATGAATGAATGAATGAATGAATGAATGAATGAATGAATGAATGAATGAATGAATGAATGAATGAATGAATGAATGAAATAAAATAAATAAATAAATGAATTAATGAATGAATGAATGAATGAATGAATGAATAAATGAATGAATGAATGAATGAATGAATGAATGAATGAATGAATGAATGAATGAATGAATGAATGAATGAATGAATGAATGAATGAATGAATGAATCGGTCATGGAGGCTCCCCACAATATCGAATCTTTACAGGTGAGCGTAACCTTTTCAATATGCCTTGTTGGTTGAACAAGGCATATTGAATAGGCTAAGGTGAGCGTTAGCGTTGACTTTCGAAGCAGAGAACTGAACTAGGCCCCCGCCCTTATGGTTTATTAAATAACATGCCAGACTATTCAGGTCAGAAATACCGATTTTAAATCGTTAATATAGACCTCGGAGCGGAATATAATTACATGACATGCATGCCTGTTTATTGAAATAAATAGGAGAGCAAGATAAAAAGACTGACTTAATTATACACCACTGTGCATTTTAAAATATAGATTCGTGGATGTATGACTTTATATACCAACAGACGCATTAAAAAATATTCTTTTTAAAAATGTCATTCGTAGTGCTCTAAAATACTATCAAGTAAATTCCAAAATTTGTACCAAGTATGCTGTTGTTTTGTGAATTTGAAAATATGAGATGAAAATACGCAAAATGTAATGGTTAAGTAAAAAGTGTTCATCGCAAGTTATATTTTCAATAACGTTGCACTTAACGCGAGGTTTCCATTAAAATCAAAAGCTTTGGTAATTTGCTTGAAACATCTTCCTAGATTAGCATCTGATTGTATTAAAGAGACTTGCCCAGGCTAAAATGATCAAAAATCGGTGATTTTATTTTGGCTTCTTAATATGACCATATGATGTAAACATGTCCATAGACTAGAACTGCAATTTTTTATATTTTTTTTCTTCTGCGCATTCACCAGTTAGACTAGATATAGAGACGAAATTCCCGTATTTCTAATTTTTGACATGGTTGTCAATAATTAGAAATCAGGAATTTCGTCTCTATATCTGGCCTAGCTGGTGAATGAGCAGCACAAAAATTAAAAAACTTTTGCAGTTCTAGTCTATGGACATGTTTACATCATATGGTCATATTATTAGGCTAAAATAAAATCACCGATTTTTTGCTGATTTTAGCCTGGGCCAGTCCCTTTAAGTGTATTTCATTGATCTTCCTAAAAGGGATGTTCCAATTCGACTGAAGCTGTATCCCAACATATACGAGCCATTGACCCGATGTTGGTTTAATGCTGGCTCATCGTCTACAACGCTGGCCAGCATTAATCCAGCACTGGGTCAAAATCTTGTGTTTCCTGGGACGTGGGGCGGCGAGAAAAGATATGTCAACCCTTAAACCACTAAAATTAATAGTTTAAATTTTCACCCACTTAAAGTTATGTCTCGCTAGCGCGAGCCACAACTTCAAGTGGGTGAAAATTACCCAACATTTGTTTAATTTGAGATCTAATATTTGCAAATTTTGTTGTTGAAACCATAACTGTAATTTACCCTGGTAATAAAACACATTAAAAACGACTATAGTCGTGATTAGTTCTTCGGGGGTTAAAATTCCAATGAGCTGTTTTATCAGAGTTGATAAATTAGGTTGTTAAGGAGGTATGAGCGGAGGCGGCCCGTGGACGGCGGTCGGCATGTGAACATCACGCTGGTGTGATGTGGGTGGAAAGTGGGATAAATAATGGCTGGCTTCCCAGAAAAGGATTTCAGGTACTAGACTGGGTACGTTTGGAGAAAAATCTAACCAATTTAGAAATAATTCCAAAATTGATTTGTCAACGTTTTTAACCATTTACTGATGTGTAATTCCGATGTGTTTAAGGTGAAATTCCGATGTGTTTTAAGGTGAAATATTCGGCTAAGTAGGGCAATACGCGATTCAAAATACTGTAACACCTCAAATCCATATAAATCTAGAGCTAAATATACGCTACTCTGTGGGTGCACCGTGCACCACTCCCCAGGTTATTTGTTCCTCAGACTTCCCCCAAAATTAAAAAGAGACTACCTGTTTGCGACGATTTTCAAAATGCCCGCCATTAAAATATGCGATATCACGTGTTGGGCCATAAACTGAGTTACAGTACAGCTAGAGTCCCGATTTTGGTGCATATACTCATATTTTATGAACTGTTCAACATGTGACGATATTATCAACCTAAATTGTTAGGATATGGTGCTGCGATGTGGAAAATATTTATTAAAATATACGAAAAATACAACGAGCGGGTTCAGTTGTCTTTGAGTACAGTAGGGACTAGCTGAGCCGTTTAATACATTTTGTGACATGTTTGGACAAACTGTTTTATTGGTAAAAAAAGGAGATAAAATACTGAAAAAAGTAAGCGGACACGACACGTTGAAGTGAGGAGAAGAAATAGAAGACGATTAGGTGAGTTTAGTTTTCATTGACTGGAATTATCCCACCAAATGAATAGTATCACATTGTAGAAGACATATGTTGACTTTTTGCCACGTAGTGATCGTTGGTGCGGCACAATAAGGGTGAAGGGCATCGTCAACACTAATATAAATTATATCTAAATAATTTTCGCCACTAATTTTGGCCTACATTATAATTCCACACTGTTCCCATGACCTACGAGGCAAACCGAGTTACAAGAAATAGTATCAGGTTGTATAAGACATCAGTTGAATTCTCAGCACGTAGTGATCGTTGGTGACAGCACGATCAAAGTGCAGGACAGGTGGACAGGCCACTAGTGGTAACACGAGTGGGTCAATCACATCATGCTGTGTCAAGGCTGATCTAGTCTCATCCCAAACCCTGGATACAACCTAGTAAACACAAAACATTTGTATAATATTTGTACAATGTTGGACCAACGTCGAAGACGTTGGGCCGACGTTGTACAAATGTTATACAAATGATTTGTGCTTGCAGGGTGTCTACAAAACACACCAGACTGTCTGGCAACGTACCCAGCAGACTCGAGACAGTGGCTAAATGTTGTTTTAAGGTTGGGTCAACGTCGGATATGTTATACCCTAAGGTTGTTTAAAGTTGTGTCAGCGTCGGAAATGGTAGCCCAACTTTAAAACAACATCGGATATTGTTATGGATGTCTGATATCCCAGCAGGCACAAGACGCTGATCACATATTGTTTTATGGGTGGGCCATCGTCTCCGACGCTGGGCAAGCATTTGAACTTCACTGGATCGAAGCAGCGTGATAATATCAAAATATTTGATTAAAAAAGTTTTGTTAGTTGTTAGATAATAATCTGTAGATCAATATACTGTATAAAAGTAAAATAATATACAAAATATGCATTGATATTAAAAATATTGAGCAAGAACATTCATCTCAAATTACGTTTAGTTTTTAAAAGTGTTGTTATTATGGTAACGTTCTACATTACACGCGTAATTTACCCAAAAGACTAATCTCTCAACTCTTGTTGGGCTCAGGCCTTCTGAAACTGTAAATTGAAATTAGTCTTGATTGCGCCAAAAATCTTGTTCCGTATATGAAATAGAGCTACAGAAACATGAGAAGATAGAAGGATGTGACCAGAAAGTTCACCGTAAAGAAGCGGTAATCGCTGAGGTGGTGAAGGGTGGAACTACTTCAGGGAGCAGTCCATCACATCAGTTGACAGCAAGCTAGCAGCGTTATTACTCATAGGTCAAGGACACGGTGACCCCAAGCCCTTGTCTCATCATCCATGGTATCTGATACCAGGGAACATTATATTACTTGATTTCGTACAAGACGAGACTTGCTTTCACCTCTCTCATCTTGTGTGGAATCCAAATGATCGATAATATATTGGATGCAGTTAACCCTTGTCTTGCTAGGCCAGTATAATTTTAGTTTTTTTCGAGCAAACTTTTTTTTATTTTATTAGCCGATCAAATCAATTTCATGCTGCTTACTTATAATGTAAGCAGATCTATACTGCCTCTTGGCTTTGCAAGGCAGAGCAGCTTTAGCATACAATTTAAGAACGAAAACCTGTACGTGTATCCTTGTTTCGCTGAGGTGGGAAGCAAATCTTCGCGTCAGGGATCAGAAAAGTCCATGGTAATAATGGGACGTCACCACAGTCAACATGAATCAATGTCTGTCACAAAAAACAACGTAACAAGAAGCGCGACATGACAGCACCTGAGCAGTGGAAATCTGCCACTACCATCTGACATGCAGCAGTAATGACGTCATGGCCTCAATCTGACGTCACGATGGCTTCCTATTGACAAGTGTCTGGGGACGGGCGCGCGATGCAGCACGTTACTGAAAGCATCCAAGTGAGTATCACCTCATCGACTACCCAACAAACACGAGACGCTGGCCCAATGTTGGGTTAATGTCGGCCCAGCGTTGCAGACGCTGGGCCAACAATAAATCAACGTTGATTCAACTTCCCGTGTTTGCCTGCTAAGCGCTTGATCAGTTTCTGAGTCTATGACCCAGCGCTGAGCCAGCTATGTACCAATATATCTCTGTTCGTAGCAAGATAAAACGTGCAAATAAATCACACAGAGACGAAAATAAAAACCACAAGCACCTGATCTCAGCCATGCGTTTATTCAACAACGGCTCAACCTCTTTCGACGTTAAATCAACGCTGGACTAATAGTCACGAAGCTGAGCATCGCGAAAGCACGTTATTGGCCTTCTGGTTTGATAATAAAGTTCTGGTTAGGCGTCGGCATAGGATTACATGGCGGCGTGCTGTAATGACCATATCAAATGGACTCAGTGCCACTCGGCCACCCAGGATGAAAGAGAGGCTATGCTAATTTGAGGGCACTATTCGGCCTAGTTAGCCTGTGTCGTGACTCGGGACTGTATGAAAACAATACGCCTCATAAACAGTTAGGTAATGCAAAAAAGGCCGCACCAATGTAGGATGTCACAGAAAGGAAGCAAAATTTAGCTTTCTTGGCAAGTTACTATGGCTACAGGTTCATTATTTTTCTTCTGACGGGAGAGTTAGGAAGCGATTAACAGTGTCGCCTGCACTGAAAGGCTATTTGATTCTGAATAGAGTATAAGGCCTATATTGTGGTTGGAAATGTCCGCCCCCTTCTTCTCCCAAATACATACCTGGGCCACATTCATTTTCGTAATTCTGTAGCGCATGCTTTTCGTCGATTTCTCCGTCAATTATGAACCAATTTCCTTGAAATTTAGCACAAGGATTTTTCAAGTCATATCCTAACGTCGGTAAAAAATTATATTATTATATTTATTATTGCAAAAGTTAGACCATTGGACATGTAATAAAATTCTAGAATTAGTTAAATGGGTTTAAAGAAGGACGTCATAATTTTAATTTACTACATGTCAAATGGTCTAACTTTTGAAACATGATTATAATTTTACGAAATTTTCAGGGATATTAGAATTCTGTTAAAAAATGATTTTTAGAAAATTTGATGAAAATCAGTAGATAATTGACGGAGAAATCAACGAAAAACATGCGCTACTGGTTAGTTGTGGCCTAAGGTATAGTCATACCAAAGACCATGCACAATAAGATGGTCGACTTACGGATTTCACCATACAAATGCGTGTAATACATTATGCAGTAGTGTCCCCTTTTAACGGGAGTTGGAACTACGCTTTGGCAAGTGTATCCTCATATAAAACAAGTGATAATTTCACCTCTTTAGCCCCCAAATAAAAAATAATGTTTTTCTAGGTTTTACAGTTATGACATTATCTCTGCAATATTTATTTTTGTAACGAAAATAACTGCTAATATAGCAGATTATTCATCTTATATTATGATAAAATTTTAGAGATTAAAATGTCTTCATGTAAATAACAGTTTAGAGCTGAGTACAGAGAGTAAACACATATGTGGGCACAGAAGGGGAGGGGAGTGACGATATGTTGTCAAGCATAGCGACCACAAAGGAGATCGGGGTAAAACATTGGTAACAACCATAACTTGACAGACGTGTCTTTTGATTCGATTTTCTATTATTAAAAAAAAATCTATTCAAAACAATACATACTTTACATCATAAAAATCAGAAAAAAAAGTTTTGACGGCGGGTAACTTCTATTTTTTATCCAATAATTTGGTGGTTAGTTATCAATACTTTTTTAATTTTCTTCTTCCCTTTGCTACTTCAGGGGTTGGTGCACCCCTATGAACAAGTATGCATATTCATTGTTTACAAACAACAGGTGACGCCCAGCTAACACGAGACGTTCACCCAATTATAGAGTGACGCTGGTCCAATGTGTTGTAATGCTGGTCGAGCATTACCTCATGATTGCTTCATCGTCTCGTATTTGCTGGCAGGTGACGTTGTGTGCAAGGGTAGATACAGGCAAAGAAAACCAAGATAAGGACAAAGGAAAACATAATATTACTATACTTGTGAAGTCTAATGACACAGACTATTAGTCATGTTTATCGTGATCCACATGTGTTCAATGTAAAGTAATTTTGATGCCAATAATAAATTGCATACATTTCTGTCTGAGAAGCAATATTTGAATATTCAGGGTGTGGGGATTGTGTTCCACGTCAAAACGTATACAATAAATTGGTTCAAATGAACACATTTTCGAAAATATACCTGAACAGATTCTACATAGGAGTCATTAAAGTGATCAAATTATTCGTTCACGAAAGACACTAAATCACATGCAAGTTGTGAATGTTTCACGTTAATATTACATATATATATCCCCATTCGGCTACACCATGTACTGCGGGAAAACACTAAACACATTATTACCAGTAATGGGAAGAGAAATTGAAAAAATATAAAATTTAACTATAACTAAATTGTGTCATAAAAATAAACGTGTCTTGTTTGCAAGATATCCGTATACTGCCCCTCAGTGACATTGATGGCAGTGGTCTGAGAGAGAAAGCTTACATATTATAATTTTATAATATTGCTCATGTGTTCTAAGTAGATTTTTTTTTAATAATAAAAAAATGCATCAAAAGACACGTCTGTCAAGTTATGGTTGTTACCAATGTTTCACCCAGATTTCCTTTGTGGTCGCTATGCTTGACAACATATCATCACTCCCCTCCCCTTCTGTGCCCACATATGTGTGTACTTCCTGTACTCAGCTCTTCTGCTAATTAAATGAAGACATTTTAATCTCTAAAAAATTATCATAATATAAAATGAATTATCTGCTATATTAGCAGTTATTTTCGTTGCAAAAATAAATATTGCAGAGATAATGTCATAACTGTGAAACCTAGAATTTTTTTTTTTTTTAATTGGAGGCTAAAGAGGTGAAATTATCACTTGTTTTATATGATGATACACTTGCCAAAGCGTAGCTCCAACTCCCGTTAAAAGGAGACACCACTGCATAATGTATTACACACATTTGTATGGAGAAATCTGTAAGTCGACCATCTTATTGTACATGGTCTTTGATATAACTTGTTCGGCATAGTTACTAAACAATGCATGCATCAACTGATTGAAAGTTATCAGCATCTGATCGTGTCGCAGATTTTACGAGTTACTAATTTCGGCAGGGTAGATTGGGTTATCTTTACTAATTATCGTTCACTTGCACTTTTGTTCACTTATCAGTGCTTATTATTCACTTTTGCGAAAAAAAGATAATAACGAGATTTTATTATTGTTCCTCATTAAACATAGCATAGCAATTGTTCACTTATGTATGAAAGGTAAGTTGATAAACAATACAAACCAAATAAGCTCCTAAACATGACAGGTTATCCCTGAGCGATAATATAAGTATCTGTGTGAAAAACACGGGAACATGCGATAAAAGACTATCTCGATATTATATGATGTGCCAGACCTTATAACTGCGGTAAATTTGCAGTGTGAACTGTTATTCTAATGAAAGGTTGAACAGGTCAGAAGATAATGTGACGATCACGTGATGCAGACAAAAAATGTAGATGATCAATTAAGCCATGAATGAATAAACCATGGCGGTGAATGGCGGGATAGATTACAAACAAAGAGAACGATCATAGGGATAATTGGTGCAGTTCTACTGTATCAAAACACCATATTGTCCCCTTGGATATGTAAGGGTGTATCTGCCACTTTGCAAAGTGGCAGATACACCCTTTCATATCCCAGTTGACTCGGCAGGACACTGACAAATGAGTGGGTGATTTGGTTTTATAACATTTTGTTTCGGCTTCAGGCTTTATATTTAATTAAGTATAAGTATAATGATAATGACTTCTGTAGCGCCAGTATCTCTCAACAATATTGAGACTCAATGGCATGAAGGCAGACATAAAGGCATAGAAGCAGACAGACAGTAAGCAATGTGTGTAAACAAACATACACACGCACAGCTGAGACAGGCAGGCAGATACACAAGCAGGCATGTAGGTATACAAACAGACAGACAGATGAGGCAGGTAGGCAAACAGGAATGTAGGTATACAAATAGACAGACAGACAGCTGATGCAGACAGGCAGCCATGTAGGTATAAAAACAGGCAGCTAATACTGGCATGTAGACATGCATGTAGGTATACAAACAGACAGACATACAGCTAATACAGGCATGCAGACATGCATGTGGGTATACAAACAGGCGGCTGTGGCAGGCAATCAGGCATGTATGTATACAAACAGGCAGACATACAGCTGAGGCAGGCATATAAGCAGGCATGTAGGTATACAAGCAGACAGACATGCTGCAGAAGCAGGCACATAAACAGGCATGTAGTTATGCAAGCAGACAGACATGCAGCTGAGGCAGGCAGATAAGGAGGCATGTAGGCATACAGGCAGACAGACATGCAGCTAAGGTAGGCAGATAAGCAGGCATGTAGTTATTCAAACGAACAGACAGGCAGCTGAGGCCGGCAGGCAGACACACAGGCAAGTAGGTATAACAGCAGATAGACACGCGGCTGAAGCAGGCATGCATGCCTACAGTTATGTTTATTGTTCAACTAGTTAACTGATAAAGCTATGGTTGAAGTTTAACTAGGAAACTCATAAAGCCATGGTTGATGTTTAACATAACAAGTTGATAAAGATAATATATGTTGTTTAAAAAATTATTAGTACACAGAAATATTTTAACCTAAACGCTATGTTCGGCTTGTTTTACATTTTTTGTGCATTTATCAAGACTTGATTTCCTTTTTAATTATTTACATGAAAATGTATCCTTCCCACTAATGATGATTGATATGTTTAGGCGAATTACGTGAAGGATGTGACTTTTTATCTGAGCGCCACTAGCAATTAGCACAATTAACGTAACAACCAGGTTTGGCAGCTCAGCAAAGGTGATCAATTTGATCAGCGCAACAATAACAGCGCAACGACGTGACACGTATTTTGTGAAGAAGATTTGCCAGAAAAAACAGCGTTTGACCCTTTCACTGCCAAATTATTCAATTTGAATTTTCACCCACTTGAAGTTGTGTCTCGCTGACGTGATTCACAACTTCAAGTGAGTGAAAATTATTCAGATTTGACAATATGGCGGTCAACTGTTTTCAAATATTGCTGATTGATGTGACATTTTATCTTTAACATGTTTAAAAGGTGGTACTTAATGTGCTAATACAAAATGAAAACCCGCATATGTGCGACACCGGCGGTTGAAGGGTTAAAGCTATATGCCAGTATGCCAGTTGCGCCACACTTTGAGCACCAAAAACAAACATAGTTGTTTTTTAAACATTTTTATTTAATCTAAATAATGATAAGAGTCTTCAATCAGCATGATTTAGAAATAAAAGTATTTCTGTCACTGATGCGACACGCACCTTCAACATATTCGAGTGGGTGAAGAATTCAATTAGCTAACATGGCTAGTAAGGGAAGAAGAAGAAGAAAAAAGTTTATTTAACCGTAAATACATGGTTTGGGAGACCTCCATTAAGACCACATATGGTCGCTGGCATAGAGGCCACCCATTTGACAGTTCAGTTATTATGTAAATCAGGTATACAGTATGTGTTTGAAATGATTAAATATATACAAAGTGAAACGAGAAAATTATGCAGTATGTGCATTAAGTGAGAAATACTATAACTATTGATGAGGAATTAGCCCACCATCTAGATTTAGTCATAGTTGGCAAAAATTCTAAACCCATTGGTGCTCTAAGCCATGCTAGCGGCCGGTTAATTTTATTTTTCATTGTCAAAATATGACTAAGCAATAAACGTTAACTTTGAAGATTGCTGATGCACCTGTACTGGCAACGTATGGAGTTGTGACAACCATGATAATGGGCTAGTGCGATTTCACTTCTAAAACGCATTAAACCATTAACCCTTTAACCGCCGGTGCCGCATATATTCGGGTTTTCATTTTTTTATTATCACATTAAGTACCACGTTTTAAACATGTTTAAGATAAAATGTAACATAAATCAGTAATACTTGAAAACAGTTGACCTCTATTTTGTCAAATCTGAATAATTTTCACTCACTTGAAGTTGTGGATCGCGTCAGCGAGACACAACTTCAAGTGGGTGAAAATTCTGATTTTATAATTTGGCGGTTAAAGGGTTGAACCCATTAAAATACATTTTTACTCACTTGAAGTTGTGCCCCGCTACCGCGATCCACAACTTCAAAGTGAGTAAAATTACTTGAAGTTTTTAAATTGAAATAACGACAAATATATGTCACACAGATTTTCGATATATTTTTATTTTTAAAAGCTAGGTATACAGTAGCTGATTAAATCACTGAAATACGATTCGGAATCAGTGATCTAACCCTTTAACCGCCGGTCCCGATAATACTCGTTATTTATTTCTGTTATTGGCACATCACATATCAGTTTTACAACATGTTAAAGATAAAAAATTTACATCGATTCGATTTGATTTGAAAATAGTTAACCTCCATTTTGTGAAATCTGAATAATTTCCCCTCACTTGAAGCTGTAGATCGCGTCAGCGAGACACAACTTCAAGTGGGTGAAAATTCCCATTGAATAATTTGGCGGCTAGAGTGTTAATGATTAAGGGGTTAATGAAGTAGCCATTAGTCGTCCGCACCGAAAAGGTTAATGAACGACATGTCTGGGTGGCGGACGGACACGTGATTAGTCAGGATCCGGATAGCGAGGGGTACTGCCGAGGGAGGGCATGTGGATCCCGGGGGATCATGTCACCAGCGCGCGTCAGGATCCCGCTATGATTGCACCCGTCCTCAGTCTTCCGCATGACGACTTCAGTTAAACGCATCGCTTCCTCAAACGCGGCGTTTCCCGTCCGGGGATTTCCCTCCGGGGCCACTGCGCATTTGTGAGACTATCCCCACTTCATGAAGATTTGACGGAAGTAATACTGAGATCAAGGTCTCAACACGACTTCCAGTAAACACGGGACGTTGGGCAAATGGTGGTTTAATGTTGTGACCCAACGTTGAAACAATATCGGCTCAATATGTTTGCTGGGATAGGCCTATATCCTATTATTTAATACTAGTGCCAGGTGCTGCTTGTAGATCCGGCGATATAGCTATTGTGTGCCAAGACAAAAACACAAGACATTCATGAAAGGTTGGTGAATGTTGGACCAGCGTCGTAGACGGTGGACCAACATTCAACCAACCTTTGGTGAATGTCCTGCGTTTGCTGAGAATACAAAACACACTCCACACTCACTCCCAGAAGGGTAAGTAGCCTAACAGCGAGAGTCTTTATGATCCTAGTAACAAAGTCCTGATGGCAGCTTAAAATGATCTAGCATTTAAACTATAAAAACATGTATAAGATATAGTTGTTCGAGTCTCCGTGTACATAATAACATGACAAATTGTAATAATCAAATGTTAGTGATGTTTTGTAAATGTAATATTGATATGGTCGTTTTATGTTCTTGTTTAATTAAGATAATCGAAAATATAGATTGTAAGTATTACTCCATATTGTTATCTGTTATAATGGTTGTCTGATACACTGATGTTTATTAGCTATCATAGTCAAAATCATGAAATACAATAAATAATGTAGCAAAGTCTTAGTGATAGTGTAACAAGATCTTCCTGATGTTTATGTCACACAGTCTGGATGATAACTTTTACCTTGGTTGTAGGATAACAAGACAAGATAGATCTATTGTCATGGAAAGTTTGGTGATGCAATAAATGTAATCAGACACACAATTTACAAAACACCATGAAACAAGTTTTGCTGCTTTGGCCTACCCTGTCAACAGCAAACAGAGTAAAATACAAAACAAAACGTTTTGAAATATGTGAATAAAATGTGACAGTAGGACGATTGTACGTGAATATTCAGAAGACTTTGATAAAGTGACTGCAGATTTGAATGAATTTGAATGAGCTGGGAGAAATTATAAAACATATAAACAAACTTTTATCTCTCATCACCAAACGTATGAAAGAACACAATCGTATGGAAGAAAAATATTTACTCTGGTAGCTTTGATGTTGACCACATTGCATCACAGCTTTTCTGGGATGTTGTAAAATTCATGGCCTAACATTGGTTCACAATCTTGCTAAAATATTTGTAGCATGTGGTTTACAAAGGATGTAAAACAATTCTGGTAATTAGGTCTACATCTTTTGGGAGTGGGAGTACTCTACGGTGGGAGTACTCTACGGTGCCTCAATATGACTATGGGAAAGCTCGCACCGATATATAGATAGAAATAGAGATCTATGCTGTACTGACAAGGTACTGACAAGGACATATTCTCTGCGATGTCTGTTTCATCCAGCCAAATGCTGTATGAACATGCACAGGATAATTCCATATCTGCAATAATCAAACAGACTTCGTTGCATTATCATCAAGACTTTGCTACACTATCATCAATATTTTGTGACTTTATCATCAAGACTTGGTTGCAATTTTGAAAAAAAATTGTTACACTATCGTGAAGACTTTGTTACTCATTCCATTACTATCATCAAGTTTTTGTTACACACTTTTATAGAAAAAATAACTGTAATCGCATTTTTTCACCTTTAAAACATCACACAACAAAGTTTATTATATATATTTAGTCTTATACTTATAACCTACCGGTATATAGATAGAAAGCGGAGATTTATGCTGTGTGCCGACCAACAATCATAATTTACTGGGGTGCATACACAACAGCCTGACCGGGAGTGTACAACAATCACAGCTTCGTGAAAAATTCCTTGACATGGCAACATCAATCAATCAATCAATCAATCAATCAATCAATCAATCAATCAATCAATCAATCAATCAATCAATCAATCAATCAATCAATCAATCAATTAATCAATCAATCAATCAATCAATCAATCAATCAATCGATCGATCAATTAATCAATCAATCAATCAACCAATCAATCAATCAATCAATCAATCCATCAAGCAATAAATCAATTATTTAATTAATTAATTAATCAGTCAATCAATCAATTTATCAATCAATCAATCAATCAATCAATCAATCAATCAATCAATCAATCAATCAATCAATCAATCAATCAATCAATCAATCAATCAATCAATCAATCAATCAATCAATCAATCAATCAATCAATCATTCGTGCACATTGTGGAGGGAATCATTAGTCAGGGGAATACCCCTTTTTTTCGAAAGACATTAAACATGTTAAAGGTGCTTTGTAGTGTACAGTACTGCATACAGTACTGGGTTTAATTTATGAGGGTATAATCAAGAGAACGACTATATTTCATTATTGTAAGTTTGTGCGATTCACAAATATTTCAAGTGGCTAAAAATGACTCATATTTCTTCAATTCGAAATCAAACATTGACAAATCATAATTCTTAAACACTTGGTTCATTCCAAATAACAGGGATTTAATCCACTAATAAAACGGACTAAAAACGATTGTAGTCGATCTCAGGTGATTAAGGGATAAGCATAAACACATTAACCCTTAGATCACCGAGCTAATAAATTTTAATTTTCAGCCACTTGAAGTTGTGTCTCGCTACCGCGATCCACAACTTCAAGTGACTGAAAATAGGTGTTATTTGTCAATTAATTCCCAACATCTATCAGTGTTTAAAGATTGAAATCATATTTTACTTTTAACAAGTATTTATGCAAGTGCTCATAAAAAGACACAATGTCCACTGTAGTCGACATCAGTGTTCTAAGGGTTAATCAGAATGATATTATAATGTTCCTAACTAAGATACGGAATTTCTATCAACCACAATCATCCCATCATCCTATGATTAGTATACCTAATTTCACACTTCTGGTTACCGCTGTGCCAGACTAGGTGGATCAGATGGATACATGTATATGAGATGATTGGAATGGCAGCATGGATTTCTAAATTGTTCGCAGCAAGTTCACATTAAACGCACTTAGCCATGCTAACGAAGTGAAGCTATGCCATGAATAATTTATTTCCAATTATAAGAGTTTGCGTGCTGTAGCCGAAACAACTACTTTGACACTACGATCTTTTAAGAAAATATATAGATTGAAATAGCATAAAATAAATAGAATAGTTTTTTTTAATCTTGTTATTATTATTATTAGGATTTTGTTTATAAAATATACATGGTTTAATAAGAAAAAACAAATAATAAAATGAACCAACAGCAATACATTACAGCATTTAAACTTTAAGTACAATAACTTATGTAGAAACTCTTGCATTATCATTAACGTGGATTGAGGCTACGCGTTTTTGTATTTGATGTAGATATCTCATTTTAAACAATCAAACAGAGTTAAAGTAATACAATGATTTTTTAACTTTCACCACCTGTGTACAAAATTAAAATTGTTGTTGTCGTATGATAAAATGTATGTGATTGCCTTCTACATGCTATGTGTACTCTGGTGCTGGTATGGTTTGCGTGCAGCGTTTGATAGATGGTTACCTGTAGAGTTCAATGGGTTCCAGTCAAGTATAGCACGAACGCTTACACTTAAAGCTGCCGTTATCGATGATTAATTATCGTTCCGTCTTCTGCTTGCTGTCAGTGGTTTATACCTCATCAGTAAAGAATTCATCGTCATTCATTCACCCGACAAACCGACCTAATGAATTAAACATTCCTCAATTGAATATAAAGTTCCACATAATTTTGCCGATTGTCCAACAAATTATTAATAATTTATTTATTGCTTGCTCGTTTGTTTGTTCGCGTACTGTCTGGCTGGCTTGTCGATCGGCAAATAAACTATCAGCTCTCCGTCTTTTTTTGCATATATGTTTGCATACTTGCTTGTATGCCTTTTTGCTTCCTTGTGTGTTACTTGCCAAGTAACTTACCACCCCCTGTGGTTTGTTTGTTTGTTTGTTTGTTTGTTTGTTTGTTTGCTTGCTTGCTTGCTTGCTTGCTTGCTTGCTTGCTTGCTTGCTTGCTTGCTTGCTTGCTTGCTTGCTTGCTTGCTTGCTTGCTTGCTTGCTTGCTTGCTTGCTTGCTTGCTTGCTTGCAATATCATAAGAGAAATTGAATTACATTCAACAGATACAGATGGACTGACTGATATTAGTATAATGTAATATGATAAAATGTAATGTAATGTAATGTAATGTAATGTAATGTAATGTAATGTAGTGTAATGTAGCGTAACGTAATGTAATCAGCATTTCCTGATCAACGATTAGATAAGGAAGTTTACTATACATCATGCAGCCTGGTTAAATGCAAAATACACCTGATGTTTTTGTAGTTACATTTAAAATGCCCAACACAGTCAAACTCACTAATATTATAGAAAATAAGAGTCTTTTTTTATTATATCACACTCAAGACTTGTAATTATATAAATCAATCACCAACTAAAACGAGCTCGCCGGTCAATATGCTACTGGATAGAGTTTCACAGTGGTCATTTAGCTTGATCTAAAGTAAATACTCCGAATGGGTGTGTTAGCATCACGTAATACACTTAAGCTAAAAAGTTTACTCTTGCCTATCCATTCAATAATTTATCAAACTTGTGTGATTATGTTGTTGGAAAACAATACAATGACCGATTGCGACATTTATGATTATCGAAGCAGGTATTGAAATACGATGAATAAGGTAAACTTACTTGTTTTAAGATAATATAAATCCTGTAAGTTTGGATTACAGTATCAGAAGTGAAGGAGATGAAAAGATAAGCTAAGAATAGTGGTAATTAGTCAAACATACATATAAATGTAATATGAGAACAATGATGACACAGCATATGTGAGGGACATCGTGTGAGGGACATCGGGTATGTAACTCATCATGTATCATAATATACTAGTTAATTCAATTCCTACTATCTTAACACACGCAGTAGAAGAAATCATCAGAAAAATGCATTAGACTATAAAACACTTTTCAACAAAACATTACTGCATGTCTGACGATATTAATATAGGAAACGCTTTATGTATGCACAAGAATTATCCACATGTTGCTAGACAATACAATATTAATGAGGCAATCTCTATGTATAGGATAAAGCCCTAGGAATTCTACATTCCTAGCTTTGAAAAGGGCCGAGGCCGAAGGCCGGGGCTTTTTTCAAAGAATGTAGAGCTCTGAGGGTTTTAACTGACTTAAAACACATCTGACCATAATGAAAGTCCCTCAAAATCAACAGCTCGGTCACAACTGACTGATTAAAGTAGCATATAGGCCTACCATTATAATTGATATGTACTTGATGCACAATAACTTTACCGGGGAAGGGGATTTGTTGAAAAAAAGCTGCTTTTGACTAAAAGAAATACGAATACTAGATTGCCAAAATAAAAAATACGCGAAGAATACCCAATTGACGCATCTTCAATAGAAAATCGGACACTTCAGTTGTTAGGAAAAAAAATGGGGCCGCGCGAAAACATACAGCTTTAACATCAATTAAATAAATAATGTGCGGAAAATGTCTTCCAGATAATAACATGTGTGCTTAAAGCGACACAATGAGGCTAAGAGCATAAAAAAATTGTATTAAAAAAAAATAGTAATTTCATTTTGGCTTCTTAATAAGAAATAAGAAATAAGAAATACGGAGTTTCGTCTATATATCTCGCTTAACTGGTAAATGCGCAACACAAAAATTTAAAAAAAAACTTTTGAAGTTCTAGTCTATGGACCTGTTTACATGCATCGTATATATGGTCATATTAAGAAGCCAAAATAAAAATACTGATATTTTGATGATTTCAGCCTGATTGTGTCGCTTGAAATATTTTTGTAATCCTGCAGCAGATTCTGGAAGGGGGGGGGGGGGGCGACGTCAATCTGCAAATACCAAGTATTTACCTTCAGTAAAGTGTCTACTACGATACCGTGATTTTGCTAATATTTTGCGAATTATTTGGGATTGAGCATACAGTACTGCAGAAATGAAATGAATCGGGCTCTAGGCCACCATTGTGCACATATAGGCTAAACTGGGCCAGGAGAACCTCCTGAGGATGGTGAGATGATTGAGATGACACTGTCCTCCAGACACAGGATTCGAAATTCGAGCCCTGGCGGTCTGAGGCCGAGCACGCTACCTCTCGGTCACAGATGCTCCCCACAATACTGACTTTCACACGTGGATGGGGAAGAAACATTTTTGTTTCTTTCAAACCGCCGAGACCGGGAACCGAACCCCGAACTCTGGCGTGAAAGGCAGCGGTGCTAACCACTACCCTAGGGATTTCGGCGGAAATTTACATTTTCTGCTCATTTTATCCTCTCTTAAAATCGGATAATATTGTGCTTGTATTGTATCGTTGGATGATTAGTATGAGAGTGAGTGAATATTGCGTTACATCGCTTTCTGCACAATCATGGCAATATTGCGACAGAGGGAAGCCCAAAGACAGGATTATGCCAGACCTCTTTTTTAAGACCAATACAAAAATCATGGAGAGACACCTGGTGAATATGAATCGTAGAGGGTGTCACCTGGTGAAAGTGGAGCAGATGTATACGCCACCTAGTGAGTCTATATCTGGCAAGAGAATGGCGAAGATGCGTATCAAGACGTGAACCCAATGTTGGCCAGCCAGCAGTGGTTCAACGTCTCGTGTTTCATGTGGTGTACATTAAGCCTCAGATCCACTGGGGGAAGGTTTGATCCATGCTTCGATTCGTGCTTTCTTATTCCCAAAGAATCGGTCACCCCCCAGAAAACACGAAGCGTTGGCCTAATGTTGGGCTGATGTTGGCCCAGCGTCGTAGACGATGGGCCAACATCAGCCCAACACTGGTTCAACGCCTCGTGTTTGCTGGGCAGTGGTTGATCTAGAGGGGTTTTAGTTCTACTCACTCCCCCCCCCCCAGCCTCATGAGCAAACTCTTATAAACAAACTTGTTGTAAAAAACATGTGATTATTTTTATAATAAGGTTAATTTAGGTATTTCATCTCCCCTTCCAGCCTCGATAAACAATGAGCGCTTAAGGATATTTTATTTAACTAAGTCTATATTCTAATAAAACTACACTTTCTACAGGCTACAAGTCAATAAATAAATTCCAACAGTCACGTGTTTGTTTTTCTTTTCTTTTACTACCAGAATAATTGTGATCAAAGTCAATGGCTCTTATAATACATGTTAATGTAAATGGTATTTCAACAGTTTGTGTATTTCAGGAATTTGATCAAAGCTTGGAACTGAATACGTTTTTAGTTTACTACTTTTTAGTTCCTAAACTTGGAACGGTTCCTATCAAAATGTGGAACGCTGTGTTCCAGTGTTCGATTCAAGTCCAAAATGTTTTATTCTCAGTTTTTCAAGTGTTTTAACATCTTGAATTCCTCAAGATATGGAAACGTGTTCCAAATATAATTGTACTGATTAAAGTTGTAGTTTGGACTAGATCATTTTACTAGGTCCTAGAATCGTTCCATTATTGGAACGGAATATCTTTTAATTATTGGAACGGGCTTGTTCCATTAGAGTCTGCAGTAATACTTTATAAAGTAATAGTTTAGAATTTTTGAGTAATTTCTAATAATAATGTTCAGAACATGCTAGTAGACCCTATACTGATAGTAATAACTTCAACCCTTAAACTTGTAACATATAGTACAGGTGTATAGCCTGTAGGCTAGGCTAGGATTCCTCTAAAAGTGAAGAACTGGATCTATTATTGGAACGGATCGTTCCAAATTCCATTATTGGAACGGATCGTTCCAAATCCCATTATTGGAACGGATCGTTCCAAGTTGGAACGGCAGCGTTCCTACTAAGAACGCTTTATATACAGTCATGTTGCCTTGTTCATTAACTTGTAATAATGTTCAAACATCAAAACTAGTAGACTAGGGTAATAATTTCAACTTGTCAAACTTGTAACATATAGTAGTCTACAGGTGTGGCGTGTAGGCTAGACTAGGATTCTTCTAAAAGTTAAGAACGGGATCTATTATTGGAACGGATCGTTCCAAATTCCATTATTGGAACGGATCGTTCCAAGTTGGAACGGCAGCTTTCCTACTAGGAACGCTTTATATACAGTCATGTTGCCTTGTTCATTAACTTGTAATAATGTTCAAACATCAAAACTAGTAGACTAGGCCTAGGGTAATAATTTCAACTTGTCAAACTGGTAACATATAGTACAGGTGTGGCGTGTAGGCTAGACTAGGATTCTTCTAAAAGTTAAGAACGGAATATATTATTGGAACGGATCGTTCCAAACTCCATTATTGGAACGGATCGTTCCAAGTTGGAACGGCAGCGTTCCTACTAAGAACTCCACTCAAAGCCTAGTGTTTCTAGCTTTTATAGAATGTCATTTGGTTCCGATTTTAGTATTAGTTTTTAGGCCATTTAGGTCTATTACTATCATAGTATTTTTGCCATCACTGGTTTAAGTTCCAAGAAATTTAGAACGCACCATGGCTGATTCCTGAGCAGAATGACACAACCCCTGGCTCCATCTCCTTTTATGCTGGTTCTGCTGGTGCTGGAGCATGACGTCACACATATTCCACTTGACGTCATAGCTACTACATAGCAACCACTCTTATTGTAAACAGTATTATCTTAAATAATGGTCTTTTAACAAAGTAATAATAATTAATTAATGTTCCACAAATTATTACGTCATAACTGTCTCTTAGTAACATCTTTTTATATTTAATAATAATTTATTTATTTATTTTATAATTATTGTCTTTCCTTGGTGAAGGCCGACTTGACTTTATAGTTTATTTAGAGTCGTCCGATTTCTACAGCTGTCACTTTGACTTGTATTTTCGCTTGCTGGACTTGCTGACAATGTTTGTTTATAGAATAGCTTCAGCCTTCTTTTATCACTTTCAAGTCATGTTAAGATGATAATTATAAATCGTTATAGTTCTATCATCACATTCTGTTTAAAGAACAATGTAGGTGATAATTTAATTCAGTCTAATCTTTTTAAAAATGTCGCAGTATTTCCCGATAATCTTTCTTTATCGCCCATCGTCATAGTGGTCACTGACACTCGGAGACAGTGACAGAACAATAGTTTATTTTGTTTCAGTTGCATAATGTCGTTTCTTTACATTGTTCCGTCTTTTCAAAGATTCTATGTCCACATAGAGCTATAATAACATTTATGATGACATGGGACCTTTAATTAATATCTTAAGTCATCCCATATGACCAATGGGGATCTGGATAGACTCTAAACTCTACTCATCTGAGTTTATAGATTTATTTGGATAAAACACAACAACTTCTTTCAATAAGTCTTTCAAAATATAATATTATCAACTGTACAGTAGCATATAAATGTTGCTAATATTTTATACCATAGCTCATTTTTTCTTTTTTTACAAAGTATCATTTATGGTAGTTTCACTAATAGTGGGTAACAATAAGCGTTCGTATGTTACTGCCACTGCTTGGTACAAAAGCTTCTCCATGGCTTGGCATTTAGTGCAATTTGCGTAATAAAATAGTCCACCATTGGGATGATGGTGAAAAGGACCTAGAATCTTGAAAAAAACATCAATGACACTTCCCAATTTTAATCTTGCGGATGTTTCGCTCCGTACCAGGCATGGTGCAGCTGCTCCGGTAAGCTGCATTACTTCGTGAGTCACATTGTTCATTTCTTTGATCTCATTGATCAGTTCCCCATGTCTTTGTTCTGCTCCTCTTTCAGTTGTCCGTAAATTTTCAGCAATATTGACGAAATGCCTACTGATGTATTTTCTTGTGGTAAGAAATTCCTCCCCAACGGATTTGGATACTGAAGGAATAGGTGTGGGCAGATAAGTAGGAAATTCTTCACTGGTCTTCGTTTTTTTCGTTTCCTGTGGTTTCGAGAGTGCAGCAGGTATGGCAAATTTCCTCTTTCGTTGCTGTATTCTTTCGTCCAGGCATGGCGTTGAAACTTCGCTAATGGGAGAGGGTAAAGGTGTCATGGCAAGGACTTTACTGAGAGGTGGGGGACTTGCCATTATTTCCACTTCCTTCTGTTTAGGAGCGTCCTTATCATCGGGCTGTTTTTCCCTCACACAGAACCGCTCACCTTCTTTGATTTTCCGTCTGTCTTCATTAGGGACTGGCTGGTCCGCAATATTGGAATATACGGCTTGTGCTACGCTGTGTGTCTTCATTTTTTGGTGCGTGTCAAGACGTGAACCCAATGTTGGCCAGCCAGCAGTGGTTCAACGTCTCGTGTTTAATGTGATGTACATTAAACCTCGGATCCACTGGGGGAAGGTTTTTCCCATGCTTCGACTCGTGCTTCCTTATTCCCAAAGAATCGGTCACCCCCCAGAAAACACGAAGCGTTGGCCTAATGTTGGGCTGATGTTGGCCCAGCGTCTACGACGCTGGGCCAACATCAGCCCAACATTGGTTCAACGCCTCGTGTTTGCTGGGCAGTGGTTGATCTAGAGGGGTTTTAGTGAGTTCTACTCACTCCCACCCCCCCCCCCCCAGCCTCATGTGCAAACTCTTATAAACAAACTTGTTGTAAAAAACATGTGATTATTTTTATAATAATGTGACGTGACTGCCGGGGTAGGTATCATACAAACTAAGTCTACTCTAATAAAAATAGACTTTCTACAGGCTACAAGTCAATAAATAAATTCCAACAGTCACGTGTTTGTTTTTCTTTTCTTTTACTACCAGAATAATTGTAATCAAAGTCAATGGCTCTTATAATACATGTTAATGTAAATGGTATTTCAACAGTTTGTGTATTTCAGGAATTTGATCAAAGCTTGGAACTGAATACGTTTTTAGTTTACTACTTTTTAGTTCCTAAACTTGGAACGGTTCCTATCAAAATGTGGAATGCTGTGTTCCAGTGTTCAATTCAAGTTCAAAATGTTTTATTCTCAGTTTTTCAAGTGTTTTAACATATTGAATTCCTCAAGATATGGAAACGTGTTCCAAATATAATTGTACTGATTAAAGTTGTAGTTTGGACTAGATCATTTTACTAGGTCCTAGAATCGTTCCATTATTGGAACGGAATATCTTTCAATTATTGGAACGGGCTTGTTCCATTAGAGTCTGCAGTAATACTTTATAAAGTAATAGTTTAGAATTGTTGAGTAATTTCTAATAATAATGTTCAGAACATGCTAGTAGACCCTATACTGATAGTAATAACTTCAACTGTTAAACTTGTAACATATAGTACAGGTGTATAGCCTGTAGGCTAGGCTAGGATTCCTCTAAAAGTGAAGAACGGGATCTATTATTGGAACGGATCGTTCCAAATTCCATTATTGGAACGGATCGTTCCAAATCCCATTATTTGAACGGATCGTTCCAAGTTGGAACGGCAGCGTTCCTACTAAGAACGCTTTATATACAGTCATGTTGCCTTGTTCATTAACTTGTAATAATGTTCAAACATCAAAACTAGTAGACTAGGGTAATAATTTCAACTTGTCAAACTTGTAACATATAGTAGTCTACAGGTGTGGCGTGTAGGCTAGACTAGTATTCTTCTAAAAGTTAAGAACGGGATCTATTATTGGAACGGATCGTTCCAAATTCCATTATTGGAACGGATCGTTCCAAGTTGGAACGGCAGCTTTCCTACTAAGAACGCTTTATATACAGTCATGTTGCCTTGTTCATTAACTTGTAATAATGTTCAAACATCAAGACTAGTAGACTAGGCCTAGGGTAATAATTTCAACTTGTCAAACTGGTAACATATAGTACAGGTGTGGCGTGTAGGCTAGACTAGGATTCTTCTAAAAGTTAAGAACGGGATCTATTATTGGAACGGATCGTTCCAAACTCCATTATTGGAACGGATCGTTCCAAGTTGGAACGGCAGCGTTCCTACTAAGAACTCCACTCAAAGCCTAGTGTTTCTAGCTTTTATAGAATGTCATTTGGTTCCGATTTTAGTATTAGTTTTTAGGCCATTTAGGTCTATTACTATCATAGTGTTTTTGCCATCACTGGTTTAATTTCCAAGAAATTTAGAACGCACCATGGCTGATTCCTGAGCAGAATGACAAGACCCCTGGCTCCATCTCCTTTTATGCTGGTTCTGCTGGTGCATGACGTCACACATATTCCACTTGACGTCATAGCTACTACATAGCAACCACTCTTATTGTAAACAGTATTATCTTAAATAATCGTCTTTTAACAAAGTAATAATAATTAATTAATGTTCCACAAATTATTACGTCATAACTGTCTCTTAGTAACATCTTTTTATATTTAATAATAATTTATTTATTTATTTTATAATTATTGTCTTTCTTTGGTGAAGGCCGACTTGACTTTATAGTTTATTTAGCGTCGTCCGATTTCTACAGCTGTCACTTTGACTTGTATTTTCGCTTGCTGGACTTGCCGACAATGTTTGTTTATAGGATAGCTTCAGCCTTCTTTTATCACTTTCAAGTCATGTTAAGATGATAATTATAAATCGTTATAGTTATATCATCACATTCTGTCTAAAGAGCAATGTAGGTGATAATTTAATTCAGTCTGATCTTTTTAAAAATGTCACAGTATTTCCCGATAATCTTTCTTTATCGCCCATCGTCATAGTGGTCACTGACACTCGGAGACAGTGACAGAACAATAGTTTATTTTGTTTCAGTTGCATAATGTCGTTTCTTTACATTGCTCCGTCTTTTCAAAGATTCTATGTCCACATAGAACTATAATAACATTTATGATGACATGGGACCTTTAATTAATATCTTAAGTCATCCCATATGACCAATGGGGATCTGGATAGACTCTAAACTCTACTCATCTGAGTTTATAGATTTATCTGGATAAAACACAACAACTTCTTTCAATAAGTCTTTCAAAATGTAATATTATCAACTGTACAGTAGCATATAAATGTTGCTAATATTTTATACCATAGCTCTTTTTTTACAAAGTATCATTTATGGTAGTTTCACTAATAGTGGGTAACAATAAGCGTTCGTATGTTACTGCCACTGCTTGGTACAAGAGCTTCTCCATGGCTTGGCATTTAGTGCAATTTGCGTAATAAAATAGTCTACCATTGGGATGATGGTGAAAAGGACCTAGAATCTTGAAAAAAACATCAATGACACTTCCCAATTTTAATCTTGCGGATGTTTCGCTCCGTACCAGGCATGGTGCAGCTGCTCCGGTAAGCTGCATTACTTCGTGAGTCACATTGTTCATTTCTTTGATCTCATTGATCCGTTCCCCATGTCTTTGTTCTGCTCCTCCTTCAGTTGTCCGTAAATTTTCAGCAATATTGACGAAATGCCCACTGATGTATTTTCTTGTGGTAAGAAATTCCTCCCCAACGGATTTGGATACTGAAGGAATAGGTGTGGGCAGATAAGTAGAAAATTCTTCACTTGTCTTCGTTTTTTTCGTTTCCTGTGGTTTCGAGAATGCAGCAGGTATGGCAAATTTCCTCTTTCGTTGCTGTATTCTTTCGTCCAGGCATGGCGTTGAAACTTCGCTAATGGGAAAGGGTAAAGGTGTCATGGCAAGGACTTTACTGAGAGGTGGGGGACTTGCCATTATTTCCACTTCCTTCTGTTTAGGAGCGTCCTTATCATCGGGCTGTTTTTCCCTCACACAGAACCGCTCATCTTCTTTGATTTTCCGTCTGTCTTCATTAAGGACTGGCTGGTCCGCAATATTGGAATATACGGCTTGTGCTACGCTGTGTGTCTTCATTTTTTGGTGTATCTTACAATCCGAAGGAAACTTTCCCGTCCAAGCACAGCTAGGGTAAGGGCAACGGAAGGGCCACTCATCTTTTGGTATATGCGAGTAAAGATGTTTATAAGCTATCTGTCTTTTATGCTGCTCCAAGCCACATTTGTTACAGGTGAAAATTCTTGCCTGTAAACACATAGAATAAACTTACATTTTATCAATTGTTTTCCGGATCCACTGAGGAGCTGTATCACCTATATGTGCTTTGAGTTTATCATGGTGGATCACAATTGTCTTTTTTGGGGGGGAAACTTTAATTTCGTAATCTAAGTCAGATATTTTTTTCATCACGAGAAAAGGACCTTGCCAAAGAGGTTGAAGTTTCTTACATTGGCGGGGTCTGCGAGTTTCATTGATACACCAAACAACACTACCAGGTGGATAGTTATTGAGAGAGATTTTAACATCATGACTTTGACATTGCCTTCTTTGGCTCTTCTTCAAGTACTTCCGTGCCAAACAATGAGCTTTCTGAATATTTTCTATAATTTTCCGGACATATCCTACTTCTGAATGCTGTTCGTATGGTGGGTCTCCAAACATTAGATTCACAGGCATCCTTACTTCACGTCCAAACATCATCATGTTGGGGGTGAACTGAGTACTTTCATGTACTGATGATCTGTAAGCATCACATAAACAGCCTACATTCAAATCCCAGTTTCGTTTTCTAGATAAGATTTGATCATTCTTATAATAGTGGCATTGAAGCGCTCTACCATGCCATTGCAGTAAGAATGACGCGGTGAAGTCCGTATTTTCTCAATGTTTAAAATTTTGCACAATGCTTTGAATAGAACTGATTAGTAATTTCGACCTTGGTCACTGATCAATTGAAGAGGAGTGCCATATCTAGAAAATAATTCGTTGAGTAGAACACGAGCCGTGGTTTCAGCTGTACAGTCAGGTACTGGATATATTTCCTCCCATTTTGTGAAATAATTCTGAACTACAAGTGAGTAGGCATTTCCTCTCAATGTTTTGGGCAGAGGCCGGACAAAGTCAGTACCAATGCGATCTAAAACATTACCAGCACTCATGTCTCCCATAGGGGCTTTAGGAGTACGATGAGGGCGGCGATTTGCTGCACATGTGTCACATTTGAGAACCCACTCAAGCACACTTTATTTTAATTTATACCAAAATAAATCTTGTTTTACCCTATGACGAGTCTTTTGTAGGCAATTATGACAATTCTTTAAAACTTCATCCTGTAGCATTTGAGGAACAACCAGTTTGGGTGAATCATCTTCTGAATTTTTTTTTATTAAGACACCGTCTTGAAGATATAGCGTTTCCCAACATAACCATAAGTACCTGATACGTGGTTCTTTATTTACCAGCATTTTCATGGTAGGTCTGGTAGACGATTCTTCTTTCCATAATACCAGAGGAGCTATATGAGGGTCTGAAAGCTGGTAATTTCTTAACTGTGTTTGAGAATACTTCTACATCCACGAATCATTTTCAACATTGACTGACTCTTAATTAGCTCTTGTAGTTACTTTGTTAATGCAGCCCTCATCAGCGATAAAACACGTTTTCTTTTCACACTTTTTACTAGGTCCACAGTCAAGTGACATCCTTCACAGCAGGTACAGGCATGAGGAGGACATGGATGACGAGACATCCCATCAGCATTACTATGTGACTTCCCGGCTCTGTGGCTCATGGAAAAGTTGAAACTTGCTAAAGTTCCCAGCCATCTGACTATTTGTCCACTAGGGTCTTTTAAATTGAATAACCACTTAAGAGGCTTATGGTCAGTTCTGACCAGAAAGTGTCGTCCAATTAAGTAATGTCTATAATAATTGATAAAGAACACTACAGCTAAGAGTTCTTTTCTTGTCACACAGTAACGTTTTTCGGCTTTAGTTGAAGTCCTACTTCCATAGGCAATCACCTTTTCTTCTCCATCTTGGATTTGACCCAACACTGCTCCAATACTGACATCAGACGCATCTGTGTCTAGTATGAACTCGCCTGTCTCATTGGGAAATAACATTATAGGAGCACTTAATAATTTATTCTTCAGTTCTTGGAAAGCTTCTTGGCATTCTTCAGGCGATCTAAACTTCATTGTTTTGCTAGTTAATTTCGACAGTGGTCGTGCTATCAGGGAAAAGTTTCTGATAAATTTTCGATAATTGGAACAAAATCCAAGAAATGACATGACTTCAGTAACTGAAGTCGGAGCTGGCCAGGAGTTGAGAGCTTCAGTTTTTTCTGGATTTGTGGTGATCCCTTCTTCTGACACAGTGTGCCCTAAAAATAATACTGATTTCTGAAATAATGTACACTTTATTGGCTTCAGCTTTAAGCCAGCTTCTTTAATTCTGGAAAGTACTTCTCTTAGTCTCTCTATGTGCTCTTCAAATGTTTTACCAAACACAATGATGTCATCAAGGTAAATGAGGCATGTGGAGATTACGGAGAATAGACTCCATTCAGCGTTCAAAAGTACCTGGAACATTGGATAGCCCAAAAGGTAGTACTTTGAACTCATATAAACCTGCTTTAGTGATGAAAGCAGTTTTCATCGGGGTGAACAGAAATCTGCCAGTAACCACTAGCCATGTCTAAATTAGAGAGCCATTTGGTACCTGATAATGAGTCGAAGCAATCATCCATTCTGGGAAGAGGATAGCTATCAGCCTTAGTGACCTCATTCAGCTTTCTCTAGTCCACACAGAATCTTATGGAACCATCTTTTTTCTTCACTAGGACTATAGGCGACGCCCAAGGTGAGCTGGATTCCTGAATAACGTCTTTCTCTAACATCTTCTTTATTTATTTTTCTTCTTCTCCTCTAAAAGCTATAGGAACTCTATGTGGTCTCATTTTGATAGGGTGAGTGCTTCCAGTATCAATGATATGCTCAGCAGCAGTGGTTCTTCCGAGATCCATGTCATCAGTAACAAAAACGTCTTTCATGTAATTAAAAAGTTGACCCACAACTTTGATCTGTTCTTCAGTTAAAAGTGTATAACTGTCCATTCTTAATTCTTTCTTAATTAAAAAGTTGACCCACAACTTTGATCTGTTCTTCAGTTAAAAGTGTATAACTGTCCATAACAATGCTCTGGAATTTCACTTCGGCCCAGCAGATTTATTCAACGTAACATCATCAGCAACTTCTATTTTCTTGACAAACGTTTCTCTGTCTTTTCCATCAATGGTCTGCACATTTTCTACTTCTTCCACTTTTCCAACACAAGCATTCTTCTTTAATTCAAGTTAAATCTGTTAGGATTCAAAATTCTAACAGGAACACAACTCTTGTCTTTTGCAACAATAGACGAAGCAGTTCTAAGCTTATATCTTTCTTCAAAATATCTGCTAGACTGTACCATGAGATCAGATTTAGCACAGCTAATGTTGGCTAATTTTCCTTCAACAATTATTTCTGATGAAGCTGGAATTACACAATTCTTTGCAATGTATACTGTTTTCTTCTTCAGCGTGTTTTCACTTTTTCTCTGTGAATTCTCCTTAGTCTCATCTGGGAACATGTTACCATTACATGGATCATTTTCTAATAATTTATCAACAGCATGGTCCATTTTCTGCTGAACAAAATCATCTTTACGGCATTCGTCTCTTTCTCCGGACCACTTATGAATAGGACAGTCCATTGTCTGCTGGTTAGAAATTTCTTCATCACATTGGTCTATTTCTTTAGACCTCATAACAGCAGGACAGTCCGTCGCCTGTTGATCAGAAATATCTTCACCACATTGGTCCTTTTCTTTAGACTGAACAGTAACTTCACTTTGCTCCCTTCCTGATAACTCTTGCTCATTGAGACACTGTTCTATTTCTTTGATATATATTTCATCAGAATGTGTATTTTTTTCTTCGTTGCTTCTCTGGGCAGAATAACTTGTTCTTCTAGTTTCACAGTCTTCTGCTTCATATTTATTTCACGGTTAAATTTTTCCAGCAAATCAAGTCCAAGAATCCTTTCATCAGAAATGTCTGCTATCACAAACTTATAATCAGCTTGCCAATTATCAATACTGAGAGGCAATACCATGGATCCCTTGACAGGTAGAGGGGTACCATCAGCTAATTGTAAAGTTAGTAGACACTTTTTGAACATACAATTGTCTTGTTTCTTCTGTAAATCTTCATAAATCTTCATTGATAGAATACTTGTACTGGCTCCTGTGTCAACTAAAAATGGAACTGCAGATCCTCTTTCTTCTGTAAATCATCATCAGTCTTCATTGATGGAATACTTGTACTGGCTCCTGTGTCAACTAAAAATGGAACTGCAAATCCTCTGATCTTGCAATTTACGTATATACCTTCTTCATGTTTATTAGACCTGTTTAGTACTACTTTTTCTTGGGTCGACACTTGGCCGTCAGTCTCGACCCCAACTAGTTTTCCTGTTTCTGGTTCCTTAATGTCGCATCTTCATCAGACTTCTGTGAAGAGGGATTCATCTTCTCTGGACAGGTTCTTGAATAGTGTCCAAAATTATTGCAGGAGTAACATTTTACTTTGCTCAAGTCTCTAGAAAATTTTCTTTCTGGAGGCTTGTTAATTAACTGAGTCACAGCAGCAGTTAAATCAGCAATGCCTTTAGACAGTTTCTTCAATTCTTCATACTCAGGCGAATGTGTATTCTTGACAATTCTCACTGGTAGGTCTTCATTTTCTTCAGCTGTATCACTGAATGTTCTGACTTGAAATTTCTTCTTGGACGGGCTTTTAGCATAGAAGTTGTATTCTTCTACTTGTGAAACTGCTTGGTCAATGTTCATCGGATGCTTTAAATATTTCACATGGAAATTCACTTCTGCATCATACAGTCCATCAAAAAATTGTTTCATCAACATTTCTACTTTTATCTGTCCTGATACACCAGATGGGAAGGCTTTAATAAACAAAGATTTCAGAGTAGCTGCAAACTGTCTGATACTCTCGCCATCTTTAAGTTTTCTTGCATGAAATCGGTGTTGAAGCGAGTCTCTTGATTCAACAATTCTGAACCTCTGTTCTAAATTATACACCAATATTTCATAGTTCTGTATCACTTCTGGTGGTAAATCAAAAGCAAAATCTGCTGCGTCTTCACACAAAATTCCAAGTAGTTGACCAAGTTTTTGTTGGTCAGACCACCTGTTATTAACAGCCATTGAAGTGAACTGTTTGATAAAAGTGTCCCAATTTCCTTTACCACTGAAATGAGGTGTCTTGATCACTGGTCTGGCAAATAAATGTCCTTGATAACCAGTTTGCAACATTTCCAGGTTACTCAAAAACCTATCTGGATCACTGTATGGTCGCTCAGTATGACGGGACATAGGCTGCGTCCTATCATAACATGGTCTTCTGCTTGAATGATCTTCATTAGAATTCCTGGGAGGAGGATAGTAGTACATTTTTTGTCTGGTTGTTTCTGGACTCTCTTGTGGCATAGTCGGTTCTCTCATAGCAGGATGCACTTGACTTCCATAATCTTCATTGAAGGATCTTTCATCACCTGACGAAATATACCTCTGGGGTTGAGGTACGTGGGGTCCTGTATTTACTGGTACGTTGTCACCAGCTGACAGCATAGGCCTACTTGCAGGGGCAATGCTGGTAGAAAACGTGGCGGTCATCTGAGGAGAATTGATCATGCTATCACCTCTGTTCAATGAGCTATCAGAGTTGTGTCTTCTCATTGAATGATCACGTTGTGATTTAGGCTTAGGAACTAGCTTAGTAGAATTTGGCACAAAACGCGAATTTCAATCCTCTGAGCTCACTGTACAGGTATCATAAGCACCAGCTTAAAACCCACAAGGAATGGGACCTACAGAAGGACTTGTTGTGGTCATGATGTGTGAATAGTTATTAGGCCTACTAATAGGGATACCACCATGATGAACTTCAAGCACATTTTCATTCTCTATAAAATTCATGTCTTTAGATTTTCTTTTGGTAATAATGTCACTTGTAGCCATTTTTTTCACAATAATTTACAAGTTCGTATCACTGATTTGCTATATATTTTTAAACAAATCCTGTCAACTGCGCCAAATGTGACGTGACTGCCGGGGTAGGTATCATACAAACTAAGTCTATATTCTAATAAAACTACACTTTCTACAGGCTACAAAATGAAATGAATCGGGATTTAGGCCACCTTTGTGCACATATAGGCTAAACTGGGCCAGGAGAACCTCCTGAGGATGGTGAGATGATTCGAGCCCTGGCGGTCTGAGGCCGAGCACGCTACCTCTCGGTCACAGAGGCTCCCCGCAATACTGACTTTCACACGTGGATGGGGAAGAAACATTTTTTTGTTTCTTTCAAACCGCCGGGACCGGGAACCGAACCCCGAACTCTGGCATGAAAGGCAGCAGTGCTAACCACTACCCTAGGGCCCCCGCCCTACAGGCTACAAGTCAATAAATAAATTCCAACAGTCACGTGTTTTTCTTTTCTTTTACTACCAGAATAATTGTAATCAAAGTCAATGGCTCTTATAATACATGTAATTGGTATTTCAACAGTTTGTGTATTTCAGGAATTTGATCAAAGCTTGGAGCTGGATACGTTTTTAAATGAATGGTTAGCCTAATCCGCTTTTATTAGCAAATCGTTCTTTTGTAAAAACTGGGATATTAGTTCCTAAACTTGGAACGGTTCCTATAAAAATGTGGAACGCTGTGAGTGTTCAATTCAAGTCCAAAATGTTTTATTCTCAGTTTTTCAAATGTTTTAACATATTTAATTCCTCAAGATATGTCTGCAGTAATACTTTATAAAGTAATAGTTTAGAATTGTTGAGTAATTTCTAATGATAATGTTCAGAACAGGCTAGTAGACCGTATACTGATAGTAATAACTACAACCGTTAACTTGTAACATATAGTAGGTCTACCTGTAGGTTTAGCCTGTAGGCTAGGCTAGGATTCCTCTAAAAGTGAAGAACGGAATCTATTTATTGGAACGGATCGTTTCAAATTCCATTATTGGAACGGATCGTTCCAAATTCCATTATTGGAACGGATCGTTCCAAGTTGGAACGGCAGCGTTCCTACTAAGAACGCTTTATATACAGTCATGTTGCCTTGTTCATTAACTTGTAATAATGTTCAAACATCAAAACTAGTAGACTAGGGTAATAATTTCAACTTGTCAAACTTGTAACATATAGTAGTCTACAGGTGTGGCGTGTAAGCTAGACTAGGATTCTTCTAAAAGTTAAGAACGGGATCTATTATTGGAACGGATCGTTCCAAATTCCATTATTGGAACGGATCGTTCCAAATCCCATTATTGGAACGGATCGTTCCAAGTTGGAACGGCAGCGTACCTACTAAGAACGCTTTATATACATTCATGTTGCCTTGTTCATTAACTTGTAATAATGTTCAAACATCAAAACTAGTAGACTAGGGTAATAATTTCAACTTGTCAAACTTGTAACATATAGTACAGGTGTGGCGTGTAGGCTAGACCAGGATTCTTCTAAAAGTTAAGAACGGGATCCATTATTGGAACGGATCGTTCCAAATTCCATTATTGGAACGGATATTGGAACGGGCAGCGTTCCTACTAAGAACTCCACTCAAAGCCTAGTGTTTGTAGCTTTTATAGAATGTCATTTGGTTCCGATTTTAGTATTAGTTTTTAGGCCATTTAGGTCTATTACTATCAAAGTGTTTTTGTCATCACTGGTTTAAGTTCCAATAAATTTAGAAAGCACCATGGCTGATTCCTGAGCAGAATGACAAGACCCCTGGCTCCATCTCCTTTTATGCTGGTTCTGCTGGTGCTCGAGCATGACGTCACACATATTCCACTTGACGTCATAGCTACTACATAGCAACCACTCTTATTGTAAACAGTATTATCTTAAATAATCGTCTTTTAACAAAGTAATACTAATTAATTAATGTTTCACAAATTATTACGTCATAACTGTCTCTTAGTAACATCTTTTTATATGTAATTATAATTTATTTATTTATTTTATAATTTTTGTCTTTCTTTGGTGAAGGCCGACTTGACTTTATGGTTTATTTAGCGTCGTCCGATTTCTACAGCTGTCACTTTGACTTGTATTTTCGCTTGCTAGACTTGTGGACAATGTTAGTTTATGGGATAGCTTCAGCCTTCTTTTATCACTTTCAAGTCATGTTAAGATGATAATTATAAATCGTTATAGTTCTATCATCACATTCTGTCTAAAGAACAATGTAGGTGATAATTTAATTCAGTCTAATCTTTTTAAAAATGTCACAGTATTTCCCGATAAGCTTTCTTTATGGCCCATCGTCATACTGGTCACTGACACTCGGAGACAGTGACAGAACAATAGTTTATTTTGTTTCAGTCGCATAATGTCGTTTCTTTACAGTAGTTTTCACGGGTTCAGATGAATTGTGTGGCGCAGAAAAGCAGATAGCTAGGATTGGGTTTGATGAACTCAGTAGGCCAATCATAGTCTTGCGCGTGATTTTGAAGGATCATTTTTAAGACGCTGGCTCGTCTATGATTGGTCCACAGATAGCGGGGTAGGAACCTGGACCAATCTTTCACTTGGTGACAACTTTTTGTTGTTGTTGTTTAGGCTTAAAATGAAGCTTAGGATATGCTCTTTGACTTTTTTGGCGGATGCAAATTTTTTGGGGCTTTTCTTCGAAATATGACGCGTCGAATCCGCCATAACCCGAAATCCTTAGAATTAACTTTATTTTTTTTCACAATAGGGGCCTACAATAAAAACTTTCAATCAGCTCCCTTACCCTAACCCTAACCCTAATTGGTTTGTCTGAGTCCACACGTGTTTGTGTTCGTTGACGGGCTGCTCCACCACGCCTTGCTCTGCATTGCGTTTCGAGGCGTATGTTATATACATACATCATATACTGCATCTACACGTTCACATTGGGGTAAGTTGGAATTTAATGAATGGGAGGAGATACTTTGGAAGATAATCCTTGAAGGTCACTGCTGTAGTATATTTAATCATATAGGCCCTATGTTTGATCATATATGCACTGGGTGTTCATTTACTTTGTCATCAGCTGCATTATTGGCCTATGATATTCACTCTTCAAATTCTCGGTCTTGATGAATGAATAGATAAAACTTCTTATGCGCCTAAATCCCTGTATGACAAGCTCAGAGGCGCTTCAAGCCAAATCATAGTCATGAATCGTGTCCAAGCAGGATTTACAGATCTTTCTAATAATATGATCAAAGTTTATTTCACTATCAAAGGTGACTCCAATGTTACGTGCCAAAGAAGCTGGTGATGTAACATGATCTAAAATAGAGGTAGGAAAAAGGGACAGATATCTCCAAGGGCTCTTTTTCATCTTCATATCCATAAAGTCCTCGATTACCATCATTTTCCTTGATAAGTTTAACACTCTGTTATTGGCTTTGGTCTAGCACAATCTGCGAAAACTGTTTTGCTTATCTTTACCACAAAGAGGTTGCACCATAAAGGCAGCATGTAGCCTACATTTAGATGTAATTCATGCAAGCAAGCCATATCTGTTAGAAAAACCGGTGTGAAACGTGCATACATTGAGCGGTCGAATGCAAATAAATATTCACAGAGATCATCAATTGAGTCAATAGTGAGCATCCAATCACCGTTACGTTGATCTCATATGAACCTCAAGTAGCAGTTGAGGAAAGTTCTCACAGTAATTCAGAAGTTGACATGGCACAATGGTTAGAGCGTGGAGCTTTGCCATTGTCGCTGCCTGCCGTGCAGTTTCGAATCCCGCTGGGTGCAGGATTTCCAGATAATGTTTCTCCCCTCCTAATATTGAGACATTGTTCCGATGTTGTGTACTTGGGCAAGGCACTTAACCCTCAAATTCTTCACTTGTCTCAGGTGAGAATGAGTACCTGGTAGGACAGAGATGGTGATGTGTATGATAAGTTCAATGTGACGAAATGGCTGCAGGACTGTATGCTCTCCTTGGAGTTGAAATGGCACACGAATGAACAGGTCCAGTGACCAGGGGGTAAAAATGTAAAAGTCGGATGAAATACTTGAAAACAGACTATAAACCTGCACCTTTACCTTTTTACCTTTGACAGTCGGGCAATTATCATCAAGACGCTTCTCCCACATATTAATAGTCTCAGGATGGCCCAACTCAGTGAGGTATTCTTTATAAGAATGGCGTTTCATGATGTCCAACCAGACTAGTGTAAGTTCATAAGTATTATCTTGTTCGTTTGACAAGCTCACTTCCAAGCAGTGAATAATACAAACACCAGATTGGTATATCCCTGCTTCCAGAAACATCAATTCCCATCCCGAACCACCTAGCAGCCTTCAACCGCACTCTTGAGTTGCCATTTCCAGGTGAATCATTCCCAAAATGTGAACAGTCGACAAAGCAAACAGCAATTTGGCCGGGATTAGCATAATTCGTTGCTTTGATCAACATTTCCATGCTGTGTTTTTGCATTTCCATTGTGGCCGCTTTATTGTAGAATTCAGGAAATATTCCAATAGATGCTCGTGGGCGTACATCATTGGGAACTTGATTATGTGAATGATACCCTGAATATGTGATAGGAATGTTGCAGAGATTACTTTCCTTTACCACATTACTTGCATGTTTTATCCATTCATTTTGTAGAATTTCTCTTCTGTTGTCTTTGCTAAACTTTGCCCTGGTTGTCCCTGATTAAATAGGAGTAAGTTTTATTTCCCCAGCAAAATCTTCTACATAGGGCACATTGGCGAATTTTTCAGGTATTTTTTTATCAGCTCTTTGTGGATACTCTCAAGACTCTCAAGTGGCTTTGGGTAAATGTCATCAGTGAGATGTGCAGTACTGGTGAGAATTGTGCCATGTTTTTCGACCCTACCTGAAATGTCAAAGTTATCAGATGAACCTGTAACAAACACGTTTAATTTTGCTGTTGGTGGAATGACTACACCTATTTCATTCCACATTCTGGGACAAAACCACGTCTAACTTCAACCACTCTGGCATGAGACACAGATATTGAGTCACTGGCGTCTTTCTGTTTTTCATTTGATATAAATGATTGCTTTTTGTATGTCTTTTTGAAGCATTACTTCAAATCAACTGTGATATCAAACAAGCAACTTTCACTCTCGTGTTAGGTCTTCTGAATCATCTCTTAAATACGTCTTCTCTGTCTTCCACTTATGCAAAACAAAACCGAAACAAATTTCGAGTGTGTGTGAGAAAAATTACAGAAAGAGAAATAGTATTAGGACGACAAAATTGCTAATAAAAATTGCCAGAAAAAAGCGCAGACATTTTTTGCAAATTAATTATTATGACCTTATAGTCTAAACTATTTTGATTGTTATGAAAACTAACATTTCGATTTGAATAACAATTTTGATGGTAATTCTTATTTTTGAATTTAATATGTGTGTGTAATCCAATGTTTAGTGCTTTAAGCAACAAAGTATTCACTTATAAATGACCTGGTCCGCATACCGACTGGGATCCTTCCAGCATAATTGTACACTCCAAGCAGCTTGCCAATACATCTAGACCTATTAGTACTATGCTCTGTCTGGATCGAGTTAAAACCAATTTTACACAAACAGCTAATATACCTACTACTTTGTAATGTTTCAAAAGCTGAAGAAGGTGGAGAAATACTCTGGTCAGAGTTATGGATGTCTCGAAATCACATCATTTTCAACAAGTGCGGCTTTTAATGTACATAATATTTTACATGGCGGCCATCTTGAATTTTGCTAAAACATCTTTAATAATTATGATTATATTTTTCTAAGTCGAAATTTAGGTTCTTTGACCCTGAAGACATATGTATAGAACTTAAAATAATTATACTACGTTGCATATTTTGTGTTTTGGGTCTTTTTTAGGGTCTCACCACCCCAAATGCCGCTCCCATTGAAATACATGTAAACTGCCTCAATTCCATTGGCCGATTTCACCCCTTTTCGACAATATCCACATATAGTGTCGCACATCATAACAAAACCTGATCTGTCTTTTTTTCAAAAACAGTTGCGATATATGTTTGGTAACCAGACGGATTCTGAACTACAGTCCATGACGTATATAAACGTCAGAACAGCTCAAAATTAGCTCCAATTCTTACCCTCTGTTACAGACCAGACATACATCATTTTAACCCACTGTTATCATGAAACATACGTTTTTTGTTTCTTTTCTTTTGGCCAAGAATGAAGCTTCAAACTGTTTTGAACCATATAGTTTTTAAATTAGGTAGATCATCTGAAAACTGTTGCACTGGGATCACTTTTAAAAATCATTGATGTTATGAAAATTCGCCATATTTTCGTGAAAGTCGCAATTTAGTGAATAATTGAATAAATATGTTATTCCCGCCACTATATCGTCATGAAAAGTCGCCATAGTTACCCTGCAATTTGAAAAATGTTGTTGAAAAATGTCACTTATATTAGAGTAAACTGTTATCAGCATCACAAACTCTGAAATTCATATTCTTTTATTTGTATTCATGTCCAAATGACAAGCAAACCAGCAATCAAGCATTTCATCCATGAATTATCCTGAAAACACGGCTTTCTCAGATCACTTTCACCCTTGCTTATCACATCTATTAATCAATTACATACTTTCTGATCATAATTGGTTTATTACAGCGACTATAAAACCTAACTAAATATGGATTTAAAGCTGTAGATTCTAATCTAGCATGTGGAATATGACAACAAAGCACTGAAAACCTCGAAACTGTGTTGCCGCTCCCATTGAAATACATGTAAACTGCCTCAATTCCATGGGCCGATTTCACCCCTTTTCGACAATATCCACATATAGTGTCGCATATGATGACAAAACCTGATCTGTCTTTTTTCAAAAACAGGTCCGATATATGCTAGGTAACCAGACAGATTTTGTAGTAGACTTCTGGCCGGATTCGCCTTATTTAGGGTGGTGAGACCATTAGTGATTTCGCGTAATGGCGGGAATTACGCGTCATAATTCGAAAAAAGGCCCGAAAAAGTGTGCATACGCTAAAAAGTGAAAGTAGGTCATTATCTTTATATTAAGCCTACATACAAAAAATTGTCACCAAGTGAAAGATTGTCTCAATATTAACCAAATTCCCTCCCCGCTAAAAGTTGACTAATGGAATTAAAGAGATTGGCGCTGGTCTATCCTTACTTGATAACCAGAGGTCTATGCATGATAGCAAGTAGCGTTATTGTGTTGTATGTCTGGCGTGTAGTATGATTCCAACAAACACGAGGCGTTTGCCCAATGCTCGGCCAACGTCCCGTGTTTGCTGAGCTCGAATGATTAAATATATCATCATCATTTATTTATTATACTGACATTGTACATCATATAATAAAGCACAACATATAAATTAAGTCAGTCGTACCCAGCCCATAAGGGCTTATAAGTCAGTTTAAACTAGGTATCTATTAAACTTAATAGTGTGAGCGATATACCGACCACATGTCCTCAGCAGAAACGAGAAACCAGCCCAGCGCCGACCAAGCGCTGGCCCAGCATCTACGACACTGATCCAGCACTCACCCGGCACCGGGAAGTGGTTCTCGCGCCCGCAAGGAATAGCTGTCAGAAAAAGTAAATTAACCTCTCCTATAACATATTATAAAATAAACAAGCACGAGCAATTGGCATCACCTATCCATAAAGTGACAGTATATATACAGATTCTCGGGAATGAGAATACAAATATGTATACATGTAAAAATGAGTTCATACAACACACAATTCTTAATAATTATAACTTTAGTGATATAGCTATCACAAAAGTACAGTATTAATAACAATGACTGCGATATATATATATATATTGGAAACTGTGGACGATTCATCGTCCCGTCCCCTCGCGACCAAAAGGTGTCAGTTCCCACTTCACCGGTGGCAACTAGCACCCCTTGATCCCGAGGCGACAAGATAAATGATATGATAACGACTATATAAACAGAGTGTTTTGTCTTTTGTTCCACGTCGTCCTCACAAAACGATACCATGACCTGGTGAGGTTATCAGAGGACATAATATATGTGAATTTGTCTTCTTCGGTTTCTTATAAAAACCCTGGCATACATTTTTCAGCATCATTGAAAAAATTAATACGGAAATCATCATATAGAGTACAATTACAGATAAAATGTTGTTCGTCTTCTATGGCACCAGAATTACATAAAATGCACTTCCTCTCAGATATGTCTTTTCTTGTAAAGCGACCAGTTTCAATTGCTAATGGTAAAACTCCGCACCTGAGCTGCGCTAATAGAGATCTAACACTTTTAGAAATACTTATCAATATATAGTTTTCAAGGTCTAATGTAGTTTTAAATTTAATATATGATCGTAGTTTTGGGAATGACTTCACTGATGCTCTCCACTCTTCTTGAGCTAACTCCCACACTCGTTCTTTGGGTGCCTTAAAATCAAACTGATCCTGGTTATAAAAATGAGTGTCCGAGTCCAGTTTTAAAAAGGTGCTACATATATCAGATGACCAATTATTTTTCCTGATTAGCCAGTCCCACCCAAAAATTGTCTTCGTTAATCGAGATGAGTCCATCTGAACAAGTCTATTCCACAGTCTTACTTTACATAAAATTCGTGTATATTTAGGCGAAAGCCAGCCCATATCCCCTTCCATACCAGCTAATGGTGTACTCCTGGGTACAGAAAGAAAAAACCTTAGAGCCCGATTAAAAATGTTGTTACAACGTGGATATTTTTTTTCTTTTCATATAGCAACACCATATTCATAAATAGGGGTAACACAAGAAATAAACAATTTAGTGTACGTTTTATACGCAAAATTTCTTAAAGACATAGATTTACTTATAACTGCTCCTAGAGCTCTACCAGCTGAGCTACACAATGTTTCTACTGCCATATCATATAAAAAAAATTCATCCAATATAAGCCCCAAGTATTTATAGCTGGATACAGTCTCGATAATATTGGGGCCGTTTTTAAATGTAAGATCAGTAGCACGTTTTCCAACATTTCTAAAGTGTATTATTTTGGATTTGCTCACATTAATTTTCATTCTCCATTTCTTACACCAATTATAAACAGTATCAAGTAAACATTGTAACTTAGCTTCAGAATCTGCAAATACAACTAGATCGTCTGCATACAATAAAGAACATACATTTATACCATTAATATCTACCCCAGATATATGAGAATTCAGATCAACAATGAGATCATTAACATAGAAATTAAATAGCGTTGGTGATAACGAGTCACCTTGACGAACTCCGCTATTTACGCCAAACCATGGGGTGTAAAGGCCGTTTAATCTAATGGTTGAAGTTGTTTGACTGTATAATTGTTCAACTGCGTTATATATTCGACCATTTATACCATAATTTAAAAGTTTATACAACAATAGATCTCTGTCTAACCAGTCAAATGCTTTCTGCATATCTATAAATGCAGTGAAAAGGGATTTACCATCATTACGTACGTTTCGGATTATAGATGTCAAACTAAACAAATTATTAAGACATGATCGATTACTACGGAAACCACTCTGCTCTTCTACAAAAATACCAGCTGTTTCAGCAAACCCACTTATTCTCTTGTTAATAATAGATGTATAAATTTCACTTATACAAGATAATAAGGTGATCCCTCTATAATTCAATGGAACACTAGAGTCTTTCATACACCCTTTGGGTACTGGCACGATGATTCCTTTTAACCAAGCTGAAGGTACTATAGAATTTTAAAAACAGTAGTTAAACAATATATGCATTAAGGTAATAATAGATGGTTGTTTTAATACTTCATTTGGTATATTATCAATTCCACTAGATTTTATCAACTTTACTTTTTTGACAGCATATAAAACTTCCTGAAAGTTAATATCTTCATTTAGGTACACATCAAAATTTTCCCGGTGAACAGTTTCCAGTTGTTGTTTATGATCGTACATAGTATGTCTAAATTCTTCCTGCTCTCTATCCTCATGATCCTCACTGACATCATTATTATATAACTTAGAAAATTCATCCTTCCAGTGACTTAACACGGACTGTTTATCAGATGTAACAACACCGTCATTAATTTTAATTTCCATTGGTATTATGTTTTTCTTTCTAATCCCTAGATTTTGTATTTGATTCCAAAACTCTCTCGGGTCATTATCGTTTAATTTGTCAATTTTGTCCACTGTTTCATTGCGGTATTTCCTCTCACATAACCTCAAATATTTATGAAATTCGCGACGTGATTTTAAATAACACTGTCTATTATATTTTCTTTGATTAACATTTATACATTTCAAATATATTTTCTCAAAATTTTTCATGGTCATCCATTTATTAGTTAACTCCTCATTCCAATATGGTTTTGATAAGCGCAGTTGCTTCCGAGTTTTCGTCCTTTCTGTCGAGTTACATTTCAAGTATTTATCCATTTCTGAGTAAATAGACTTACATAATTCTGTATACATTGTATCTATACCTTCCTGTGCTAATTGATAATTTTCAAATTTATTTAATAAATATGTACCTGTCAATCACTACCCTAACAGCAACTAATATCATCCAGTCACATTCCACCAACCGCACGTTTGATACTTAGTTCTGAGTGCCGCGGTAACTTTATAAAGTCGTCGCTTCTTTGTAAATAACTTAATTAAATTAATTCTCATTTACAATTTTACCGACATCAGGTTATATATTATCAACCGATCAGGAAAACACCAGACTCGTTGATGATTATCCTTAACATAGTGTGATGTAAAATACCAAATACCTGCACTTTTCTCAAAGATGACGCAACTTGTATTTTTTGCAAATATAGAGAGTGCTATAGAATGATCAACCTTGGTAACGTACTATTATTTCTCGCACTCATGCTGTTGGCTTTCACTACGAGACGTATGGTGAGATCAGCCCATCTCGCACTCTCTACTATACGACCACTGTTCAATTCGATTTTGCCATTTCAGATTAGTACTGGAGGAGCTAGCTAGGGTTGAGTAGGACTGTCGAGGTCCATTAGGTTTGACTTTAAAATTTGATTATATAATGTCTGGTGATCCAAAAAAGTTTGAAGCCATGTTTCGGCTTATGGTCAATTGACCTCAATATTGGGTCAAAGGTCACAAAAATCGATACAAATTAAATCTCCGTTACATAGTCATATTTATACTCAAATTATCAAAAATTTTATGCTGATTGCAAATATATACATTTCATGTCATAAAAATACGATTTAAAGCAAATATGACGTAATATGGGGTCAAAGGTCACAAAGATCAATAAAAAACAAAAGCTCGCTATATGGTCATGTTTATACTCAAACTTTCAGAAATTTTAAGCTGATTACAAATATATACCTTATATTTCCTAAAAATGTCATTGAAAAAAAATTAGCGCATTATGGGTCGAAAGTCACAAAAATCAATGCAAATTTAAACTTCGTAACGTTGTTATATTGTAATATTTATACTCAACTTTTGTGAAATCTAGTACAGAATACAAACATATACATTCTATTGGGAAACAATGTCATGAAAGAAAATATAATTTACACATTATCTTGGTTCAAGGTTCAGTGGCTCGAATATAGGCTATAATGGCTATAATGGAGAACTGTAATAAAATAAACTAAGCTTGTATGTCATAAATGTTTGTTGTCATTTATTTAATTGGATTCTTACATTCTGTTCCACATTTACAAAACTCACAACAGGTAATGTTTAATTTTTGGTAAGGGCAAATTGTGGGTCTTGCACATTTTAAGCATTTTCAGGGTTCAGGGAAATCGACTGGCAAGGGTTCATTTGTCAAAGTGATTATGGGGAATAACATATTATCAACTTTGTTATATCCGTAGTCACAAGGATCTAACGTAAGTTGTTTTGATGCGGCACTAACCCAAAGTTGGCATTGCAGGTAAGCTAGTTTTATATGTAAGTGTATGCTTGATGAAGGAGGTGGCAATTTTTCAAGATCTAGCTTGAATGGAGTTTTGTGGTACATTGAGTAGCGTAAATCGTCAAAAGTTTTTAAAGAATTGTCTCGTGACAAACACTTCACTAAAAAATGTTCAACCTTTAAACACAAGTCATGGTCAAGCTCTTTTATTAGAAAATCCTTCAAATACTGTTTATAATGTTCTTCTTTGGCAACTCGAAACGCAGATGCTTTTGTTGAAATTTTACTTGTAGTGTCACAGCCTGTAAGGGCGTGAACTGATGGAAGAATATATGCAAGTGACGGACCCAAAGAAGTTATAGCCTTGAGAACTGGACTCACTTGGTCCCTGTGGACTACCCAAAGCTTGTTGATTTGTTTACGTTTCCATTGGGTTTCAAAGTGAAATATCAAACTTTCAAAAACATCAGTATCTCCAAAACACACAAAAACCCGTTGATAGTATAGACGATCTACTGCTTGTGTTATGTGATACATCATACGGTCATCTGCTTCTTCATATGGACATTTTAACATAGGGGAAAATTCAACTGTACCGTGTGAAACATTAACGCAGCATTGCAGACTGCTGATAAGACAAACTCCTAGGTAAACAGGGTTATCTCCTTTGTATGTATTTGAGACCCTTCCAATAAAAAATTGCTGAAACTTTACCTTGTTCTCTGATGAAGTCCAAAACTTCTCAATTTCCACTGGAAGAGGTTGATCTGAATGGTCAATGTTTGCAATAATGACATCATGGGTTGCACGTCATTGTCTCTCAATTGATTTTATGCTATCTGCGTAATAATATATATACTTACTCGAATACATTTCAGCAACTCTGATTTTTCTGATTTTCGTCTTCACTGGTAAATTTAGTATCTGAAAACGAGTAATTTTACAATATAACAAAGTTACGAAGTTTAAATTTGTATTGATTTTGTGACTTTCGACCCCATAATGCGCTATATTTTTTCAATGACATATAAGGTATATATTTGTAATCAGCGTGAAATTTCTGAAAGTTTGAGTATAAACATGACCATATAACGAGCTTTTGTTTTTATTGATCTTTGTGACCTTTGACCCCATATTACGTCATATTTTCTTCATATCGTATTTTTATGACATGAAATGTATATATTTGCATAAAATTTCTAAAAATTTGAGTATAAATATGACTATGTAACGGAGATTTAATTTGTATCGATTTTTGTGACCTTTGACCCCATATTGAGGTCAAATGACCATGAGCTGAAACATGGCTTCAAACTTTTTTGAATCTCCAGACATTATATAATCAAATTTTAATGTCAAACCTAATGGACCTCGACAGTCCTCAACCCTAGCTAGCTCCTCCAGTATAGGTTTTCGTACGACTATTTGTCAAAATTATATTTTAATCTGGACACTTGTTAAAAGTAAAATTATATGCACACGGCTTCGTTGGATATGGCGATATGGTCTGATCTCATCACTTGTCACCCCATCAAGCCCTCGCTTTGATGTGGTGACTTGTGCTGAGATCAGCCCATCTCGCCTTCCCAACGATGCCGTGTGCATATAATTTTACTTTTAACAAGTGTCCAGATTAAAATATAATTTTGACAAATAGAGATGACAATGATTAATTCAAGCATTGGTCAAGCACACAGCTGAATGGGATAGGGTCAGCATGATCATTGGTTCAGAAGTATAACAGTGATTAACAGTAAGAAGTATGGCAGTGATTGTCACCGCATACACACATCCCAATTCCCCGTGATCAAGCATATGGTTGGTTATCTTGAGCTCTATTGGCAATTTTAAACACATACGTATTTTTTATGATTATATAGTTATATGATTATTATCATACCCTAATATACTTGTTGCAAAACATGTTATTGTTTAATGTCAGCAAATCATTTGTAGCTCTATGTGGAAGAATTAAGTACTCGAAATATAAAATTAATTTATGTATTTGAGTGTAAAAATGAAGGCTTAAAACTAATAAACACGAGGTTTTTGATTTTATTAAACTGGGTAGTCAGCTTTTTAAGAAAAAATGTGAAAAAGTCACAAGCAGTCTGTCCAACTTAAAATATCGGTCATCTCTTTACAGTACATGCATATGTTACATTTAGCTATTTCTTTCAGGATAATGTCTTCGAGAATTTTCTTTTAACTGTCGATATTTTTATAGCTGCATCAATTTTGCTATGTAAAAACAATTACTGATACTTTATAAACAATAATTCAGCATACAAAGTAACAGCCAGATTAAGATGAATTCGGTTTAAAATAGTATACAAAGTAATTGGTGTTCAGTTTGTACAATTCCATATCAATGCTGCGAATTATAAGTAAATATACAATCTTTTCGGGTGGATTTGGTGTAATAATGTTAATTTTTTCAAGCTGCAATTTCTCATTGAAAATTATAATATTTTTTATTTTAAGGCACATCATACATCTTTAAGCTACTGTAATGACTAATATATATTAGACCCACTAAAATGAGTCGGTATATTAGGTGAAATAAAATTCTTGTTCCGAAACATGTTAACTGTATCTTGCTCTGATAAGTGTGTTTTTTACGTATTGGTGTGACATCAGTCAATATAATGTGCTGTCACAGACTATGTCTGGAGGACAGTGTCATCTCAATCATCTCACCATCCTCAGGAGGTTCTCCTGGCCCAGTTTAGCCTATATGTGCACAAAGGTGGCCTAAAGCCCGATTCATTTCATTTTTTTGTCACAGACTAACAGTGTAATAAATGTACAAATTCGTTACGCGGTGGGGATAATAAAATAAACTTCTTAATCATCTTTACTCAAATTGCTTGAATAATTTTGCTTGTATTTGAATTATACATTTAGCCAGAATTATGACCTTTCGCTGTTCATGGTTAACATGGTTGAACATAAAATAATCGACATAATTAAAATACTCGTTCATTTCTAATAAAATAGATAATAGATCATGTACTTATTTGAAATAATAAATATTCCGTTTACAACGAGCTTCGATTCTTTGAATGTTAATGTTCTAATTGAGACGCCCTAGAGACATTAGGCTAGAGCAGCTAAGGAGGCTTTGAAATTTAAAAAAATAGAATGTCCAGACCCCATCAACCCACCCTACCCCTAGCCATTTTTGGAAACATGTACAAACAAACAACAACAGAAAGAAAAAAATGCAGCTTGACCCACTCATCCACTTCCGAGTTTTTCTCGGATTTTTTTTCAAATTGACAATACCCCCAAATGTGTATTACTCAGATGATCGGGGTAGTGGTGCAGTGGTTACATGCTGCTGTCTGTCACGCCGAAGCTCGTGGGATTTGTCCTGTGCTCTAACATGTCTAATAAATTATTCAGATTAAAAAAAATCCTCAATTCTTTGTTTTACTAAAAAAATACATAGAGGCGCACCAATCAATTGAATTATTGAGTCCTTTGTGCGAACAAAATAAATTTTAAAACGGATTCATTTGAAATAGCACAGAGTTGAACATGAAATCTAGTTTTAATCTTCAATATAATGTAGGCTGCGCATGATTCTAATATATTATATCCTATAATTATATTTTATGCACACAAGAGCAACAATCACACACGCATATTACCCTTCAGGGGCAATGGCTCGTAAATATTGCTTGATGAAGGTGCATAATACAACGCCTTAATCCATAGGAGACAATGTGTACATTTGTTATTTGGTGAAGTGTAAGGTACCAGAAATACATAAGCCCTGTTGCTGGTGTAAGGCATGTTCTTATAGAATACCAAAATATTAATTGTTTCGATCAAACTGTAAATGTATCAAGAACAAATTTAATAGAATTTTTAAAATTGGTTGAAGCGTTCACAGAAAAATACAAATTCCAATAAATGCAATTTTTTCTCATACTAGCAGTCTATTCATTTTCTGGCCTATAATGATTACGGTTTTCCTATGATTAAGTGAGTGTGTTGACTTCCCCGGCCATCACCTACATCACTCCCGGATCGTGAGGGATTCTAACCTAAAGCAAGCCAGGTCAAAGAAAAGTCCCGCCAGATGGAAGGGATTAACATGTGCTCAAACGTCTTCACCGCTGACATTACAAATGGCGGCGCCCACGAGTTGTTGATTCCGGTCTCGCCTTACTCTCGTCTGAGTCTCCGTGACGTGATTTGATTTGACATTTTTACTCACATCAAACACAAAATCGCGTGAGCGATTTTGTGTTTGGTGTGAGTGGAAATGAGAGATAAGCTTGACAAATTTATCAGTTTACTATCCGTCAATTGAATACATCTAAAAAAAATTGAACGTTGTTGTTATGCATTTCCAGGGCACGATTTTCTCAGCTGCAGGTGAATTCGTCCTCTGACAGCCTGAGCCGGTGCACCGTGTCGTACATTATTTCATGAGAGATATCTCCTAGGAAACTTAATGATCCCTAGTATAGTAAGATGCATTACTTTTCCTTAAATGTGACACCCTCATCTACAGAGAATTACATTGTAATTAATCATTCTTTATATGTGAGTGGTTTTCCCCCGATAGTAGTCAAATAGTTTACAATAAATGCAAAAAACTTGTTTATATTCTTACACTGCAAAGGCAGACTAACAGAGTAATTAGAAGCAATAACAATAATAATATCTTAGCTGTGCTAATATGTAAACATTTACATAAATCAATTTTTAGATTTTCTTTAAATATACAAATGTTAAACTCTCATTCATTCCTGTATAATAGCAAACATGTTCAGTTTTAATCTTAACGAAGAAATGAGAACTGACGAAATGTGTACTATTAAAATGACACATGTGATTTTTTGTTGTTATCAAAGGCCATAAATTGTTGTTGTTTTTAGCAGACCAAATGATGCATGCAACGGACATGCCCAAAATAACACAATATATGTTTTAACCCTTCCCATGCCTTTCCCGGACCGTGTCCGGGAATTTTAATACTGATTACAATGCCAATCCCGGATCGTGTCCGGGCTAGTTTACAGTTAATTAACTATATTCTGAACAGTCGCCAAGTATGGCCCGATGCATCCAGCGTGCTTCAAAACATTATGGGCGTGTACTACAGTGCCATCTGATGACTGTTTGGCGGGTACCAACCGCTGCTACGCTCTGGTCAGGCCATTGATTCTGTAGTTAGCTACACGTCAATGGTCAGGCCGTGTATGGGCATTTTGTTGGGCTGTTTCACCATTGACGTGTACCATTACAGTCATATATAACACTTAGCTCACGCATAAATAAAGTTGGAAGGCATAAAATGGTATTTTTTGTATTTTTTATCGAGTTTGACCTTTATATGACCTTGGAATGACCTTTGCATACCACCTCAGTATAGTGGAACTCCAACCCGTGTTACCCTTTCCACACAGTCATATATAAATTTGTTGCAATTCAAGGCATAGTTCCACACTACTATAGGCCCCTATTTGGTGACTTTTGGCATTATATTTTAGTCCTGGAGAAGGGGGAATTGAATAGTAAATTTATCCGAAGGGGAAAATAAGGGAAATCCGAAGGGGCTATCACTACTCGGGTACTCCTCGGGTACCTTAAAACTACTTGCGACATCTTCTAAAATGGAGCTTGATCCTGAATGATCCAACTGCAGTCATATATAACACTCAGCTCACGCATAAATCAAGTTGGAAGGCATAAAATGGTATTTTTAGTATTTTTTATCAAGATTGACCTTCATATGACCTTGACATGACCTCGGCATGACCTTTGCGTTCAACCCCAGTGAAGTGCAACCCCAACCCGTCCCACCATACATTGCCAGTTACAAATATGGGAGTTCAGTATCAATGATATTCTGTAGGCATAGCGATGAATCTTAATTAGTTTTTTTTTGCCGAAATAACCATTATGCTTGAGTAATTAGGCATTGTAGAAATTGGCAGGGCTGAATATTATTATTGGGCATGGAAAGGGTTAAAGTAAATTACTAGGATATAAGAATAGATGGTATGTTCAACTGCTTGTCGTATTTCGAACAATGTCCGATGTAATGTGTGGGTTAATCATTTTCCCAGCAAGTTATCTATTTAAATTACTTGTTAAATTTCAGAACAAACATTTGTACATATTGATGTTTAAACACATATTTCATCATCAATAACTGTGATTGTATCGGCTAAAAAACTGATTACAACCCATTATAGTCGTGTCTAGCGTTCAAAGAGTTAAAGTTAAACATTGAAAACTAAAAGTAGCTTAATAACCCTTATCAAGTCTAAAATCACCATTGTCATTTTCATTCACTACAAGCCGCGAATTGCTATCGCAATTCTCGACTTGTAGTGGATGAAGATGAGTTATATCGGGTGGCAAATGAAAAAAAGGTACTGTTATTATTAAAACAGTTTCATGAACATTTTTGTTCTAAAACCCCTAGATATAGTAAATTAAGTCACTTTTCAGAGATTAAGAAAGATGCTTCGATGCATCGTGAGGGTGAAAGGGTTAATCAACATATTAAATCTCATTGTCACATTCATACACCACATGGCATACTTTGATTACCTTTAATAACGTATTTATTATACTTGGTGACTTCTTTATTATACGTGGACATTTGATAAATGTTTGTTTTATTAATAAACTTTTATTGAGATAGATATCCTGACAACAAGGCAGATTCACAAGCACTTCACATGCACAAGTAATCTAGGTGTTATTTTAGATTACGCAGAGCCATCTGGTGAACCATGTGATCTACCAGGCCTACTACTGACCCCACCTGTTGAATATTCGGGGCTTCACATTATTTTCTACATTATTAAAATGCACCGGTGACTTCAGTCTATTGTTACCAAGTTAACAGTTAAAACATTGGATTCTCTACAAATCCACACTTCGTCCCCTTAGATATGAAAGGGCGCATCTGCCACTTTGTAAAGTGGCAGACACACCCTTTCATATCTAAGGGGACGACGTATTTTTGTTATCATGGTTATTGCTAACCATATAAGGGGTGGTCTCTCAAATCTTGGGAGTCCACACTTCACGCCAGTTATTGTACAATAAAACTTTTCTTATTAATCAAAAGAGTACATTCACATATGGCACATGTACTTCATTACTAGGATATGATAATTCCATTGTAGGAGGATATGGCAGCAATGGTATATTGCTCCTCGCATGTTCACACGTGTATTCAAAACAAATAACCCAGATCTTGGGTACATCCCGATCTTGGTCGGGATGGCCAATCATATGCCTATCCTCAGCTGTTGAAAAAAAAGAAGCGCATCTAAGTTTGTGACAAATCGTTGGGTAATGCGTTGATGAGATCTGTCGTGAAAGCCTCCAGGAACTGCCCTGTGAAGAATCTGCCTCTTTCATCAATTACGTCAATTTAAAAGCTATGCATCATCGTAGAGCCGCCTAAATCACCACGGCACCTAGTCAAAGTCTGCGACGTTGTTCATGCATTAAACAGCATTCAGTCGCGTTCTTGTCGGTCCGGTTGATGGATGTACCACACTGGACGGGTCGATAACCGGTGCTGAAAGAGGTTCAAAATACAGTGGCCATATTTAGGAAACATGTGGATTGACTGCTTTATATACCCTAAAATGTCAGTAAATTTCCATTCGTTGTGAGCTGTGTGCTAACCTCACTGAAAATTGAATTACAATTATTTATTATGTTTACAAAATGTCAACTTGTATTTCAGAACCCCAAAAGCCCTGCTTTAATAATTTTTGTATTCAAAATAAGATGAAGCACTCACATAGTGAAAAGGCAATTAAAGAATGTGGGTCGCGAGAATATTTGCGCAGTTGCGAAACAATAAGTCTTTTCTATGAACCTCCAACAGTGGAGTAGTAAAAAAGATATAAGCCCAGTAAACATGAGACGTTGACCAAAACGTTGCTTCACTGTTGGCCCACCTTCTACGACGTTGGCTCAACAGTAAACCGACATTGGGTCAACGTCTCGTGTTTGCTGGGAATATCTTCTCGTATTTAGTGCCCTGCGTCATCTGATCCACATCACCATGTTTAAGTTTAGGTTGTGTGTCGGCCTAACACCAAAACTGACAATAACACCCATTTATTTGTCCACTCATTCGTTTATTTACCCATTAATTCACCCATTCATTCACTCATTCATTCATTTATTCATTCATTCTTTCTTTCTTTCAATTATGTATTCATTCATTCATTTATTCATTCATTCATTCAGTCATTCATTCATTTATTCTTTCTTTAATGCATTCATTCATTCATTCATTCATTCATTCAATCATTTATTCATTCATTCATTCATTCATTCATTCACTCATTCATTCATTCATTCATTCATTCATTCATTCATTCATTCATCCATTCATTTATTCATTCATTCATGTATATATTCCTTTATTCATTCGTCTACTCATCCATGCAGTCGAATCGTCCCATCGCATCAATGGCCAATCTTGCTGCGGCGACAAATCTGGTGCTGTGTATATAGAGTAAACAACCTGTAAATTGCCGTTAAATCGAAACACGTGAGAGAGGATAAATAATGTAAATAGCGAAAATTACACGAGGTATTTTTGCGGAATTGTAGTGATAGATAAGAATATAAATATGTGCACCGACAAGAGATTAGTGATCTTCGGGAACTAGATACAATTTATAAACCCTTGTTCTGTTAGAACCGGATAATATATGGTTTCAAGTACGTTTCAAAATAAATCGTCCCTTTAGATATGAAAGGGTACTTCTGCCACTTTGTGGCAGATATACCCTTTCATATCCAAAGGGACGATAAAAATTGTCATCGAAATATATAAAATAGGTTGTTATGAGATTCTAAGCTTATCTTATAATTCAAATTGTGATCTGCCTATTTAGCATGAGTATAACATTTAGTTTTCGTCATTTAAAGCTGGAAATTGCGTTAGCAATAATAATTCCAGCTTTAAATGAATACAAAAAATCACAAACAAAATTCAACAAGGCACTTCAACCCTTATAACGCTAAAATATTTTTGCATAACCCTTAGAGAACAAAATATTTTTTTAATTTGAAATCATCATAAATGTTTAGTTACATGCAGCTCTTTCCGTTTTATTTGAATACCTATGTTATGGTTATACGGCAATAATAGATATTTTAATTCTTGATCAGGTCACTTATGTCACTTACAACAGTATCTGCATGTGTTATATACACAAAAATATATGGAAGTACGGTCGACCTAGATCGAAGTACGTACGTCCTTCAAAGTACGTACGTTAATCTGCGGTCGGCCTCCACCTGATAATACAACGCTTTAATCCATAGGAGACAATGTGTACATTTGTTATTTGGTGAAGTGTAAGGTACCAGAAATACATAAGCCCTGTTGCTGGTGTAAGGCATGTTCTTTTAGAATACCAAAATATTAATTGGTTCGATCAAACTGTAAATGTATCAAGAACAAATTTAATAGAATATTGAAAATTGGTTGAAGCGTCCACAGAAAAATACAAATTCCAATAAATGCATTTTTTTTCTCATACTAGCAGTCTATTCATTTTCCGGCCTATAATGATTACGGTTTTCCTATGATTAAGTGAGTGTGTTGACTTCCCCGGCCATCACCTACATCACTCACGGATCGTGAGGGATTCTAGCCTAATACAAGCCAGGTCAAAGAAAAGTCCCGCCAGATGGAAGGGATTAACATGTGCTCAAACGTCTTCACCGCTGACATTACAAATGGCGGCGCCCACGTGTTGTTGATTCCGGTCTCGCCTTACTCTCGTCTGAGTCTCCGTGACGTGATTTGATTTGACATTTTCACTCACATCAAACACAAAATAGCGTGAGCGATTCTGTGTTTGGTGTGAGTGGAAATGAGAGATAAGCTTGACAAATTTATCAGTTTACTATCCGTCAAATGAATACACCTAAAAAAAATTGAACGTTGCTGTTATGCATTTCCAGGGCACGATTTTGTCAGCTGCAGGTGAATTCGTCCTCTGACAGCCTGAGCCGGTGCACCCTGTCGTACATGAAATTATTTCATGAGAGATATCTCCTAGGAAACTTAATGATCCCTAGTATAGTAAGATGCATTATTTTTCCTAAAATGTGACACCCTCATCTACAGAGAATTACATTGTAATTAATCATTCTTTATATGTGAGTGGTTTTCCCCCGATAGTAGTCAAATAGTTTACAATAAATGCAAAAAACTTGTTTATATTCTTACACTGCAAAGGCAGACTAACAGAGTAAATAGAAGCAATAACAATAATAATATCTTAGCTGTGCTAATATGGAATCATTTACTTAAATCGATTTTAAGATTATATTTAAATATACAAATGTTAAACTCTCATTCATTCCTGTATAATAGCAAACATGTTCAGTTTTAATCTTAACGAAGAAATGAGAACTGACGAAATGTGTACTATTAAAATGACACATGTGATTTTTTGTTGTTATCAAAGGCCATAAATTGTTGTTATTCTTAGCAGACCAAATGATGCATGCGACGGACATGCCCAAAATAACACAATATATGTTTTACTAGGATAGAAGAATATGTGGTATGTTCAACTGCTTGTCGTATTTCGAACAATGTCCGATGTAATGTGTGGGTTAATCTTTCTCCCAGCAAGTTATCTATTTAAATTAATTGTTAAATTTCAGAACAAACATTTGTACATATTGATGTTTAAACACATATTTCATCATCAATAACTGTGATTGTATCGGCTAAAAAACTGATTACAACCCATTATAGTCGTGTCTAGCATTCAAAGAGTTAAAGTTAAACATTGAAAACTTACAGTAGCTTAATAACCCTGTCAAGCCTGAAATCACCATTGTCATTTTCATTCACTACAAGCCGCGAGAGTGGATGAAGATGAGTTATATCGGGTGGCAAATGAAAAAAGGTACTGTTATTATTAAAACAGTTCCATGAACATTTTTGTTCTAAAACCCCTAGATATAGTAAATTAAGTCACTTTTCAGAGATTAAGAAAGATGCTTCGATGCATCGTGAGGGTGAAAGGGGGAATTAACATATTATTATACCTGGTGACTTCTTTATTATACGCGGTCATTTGATAAATGTTTGTTTTATTAATACTTTTATTGAGATAGATATTCCGACAACAATGGATATTCACAAGCACTTCACATGCACAAGTAATCTAGGTGTCATTTCAGATTACGCAGAGCCATCTGGTGAGCTATGTGATCTACAAGGCCTACTACTGACCCCACCTGTTGAATATTTGGGGTTTCACATTATTTTCTACATTATTAAAATACACCGGTGATTTCACTCTTTAACAAGTTAACAGTTAAAACATTGGATTCTCTACTAATCTACACTTCGTCCCCTTAGATATGAAAGGGCGCATCTGCCACTTTGTAAAGTGGCAGACACACCCTTTCATATCTAAGGGGACGACGTATTTTTGTTATCATGGTTATTGCTAACCATATAAGGGGTGGTCTCTCAAATCTTGGGAGTCCACACTTCACGCCAGTTATTGTACAATAAAACTTTTCTTATTAATCAAAAGAGTACATTCACATATGGCACATGTACTTCATTACTAGGATATGATAATTCCAGTGTAGGAGGATATGTCAGCAATGGTAGATTGCTCCTCGCATGTTCACACGTGTATTCAAAACAAATAACCCAGATCTTGGGTACACGTTTGGTCGGGATGGCCAATCATATGCCTATCCTCAGCTGTTGAAAAAAAAAGAAGCGCATCTAAGTTTGTGACAAATCGTTGGGTAATCCGTTGATAAGATCTGTCGTGAAAGCCTACAGGAACTGCCCTGTGAAGAATCTGCCTCTTTCATCAATTACGTCAATTTAAAAGCTATGCATCATCGTAGAGCCGCCTAAATCACCACGGCACCTAGTCAAAGTCTGCGACGTTGTTCATGCATTAAACAGCATTCATTCGCGTTCTTGTCGGTCCGGTTGATGGATGTACCACACTGGACGGGTCGATAACCGGTGCTGAAAGAGGTTCAAAATACAGTGGCCATATTTAAGAAACATGTGGATTGACTGCTTTATATACCCTAAAATGTCAGTAAATTTCCATTCGTTGTGAGCTGTGTGCTAACCTCACTGAAAATTGAATTACAATTATTTATTATGTTTACAAAATGTCAAATTGTATTTCAGAACCCCAAAAGCCCTGCTTTAATAATTTTTGTATTCAAAATAAGATGAAGCACTCACATAGTAAAAAGGCAATTAAAGAATGTGGGTCGCGAGAATATTTGCGCAGTTGCGAAACAATAAGTCTTTTCTATGAACCTCCAACAGTGGAGTAGTAAAAAAGATATAAGCCCAGTAAACATGAGACGTTGACCAAAACGTTGCTTCACTGTTGGCCCACCTTCTACGACGTTGGCTCAACAGTAAACCAACATTGGGTCAACGTCTCGTGTTTGCTGGGAATATCTTCTCGTATTTAGTGCCCTGCGTCATCTGATCCACATCACCATCTTTAAGTTTAGGTTGTGTGTCGGCCTAACACCAAAACTGACAATAACACCCATTTATTTGTCCACTCATTCGTTTATTTACCCATTAATTCACCCATTCATTCACTCATTCATTCATTTATTCATTCATTCTTTCTTTCTTTCAATTATGTATTCATTCATTCATTTATTCATTCATTCATTCAGTCATTCATTCATTTATTCTTTCTTTAATGCATTCATTCATTCATTCATTCATTCAATCATTTATTCATTCATTCATTCATTCATTCACTCATTCATTCATTCATTCATTCATTCATTCATTCATTCATCCATTCATTTATTCATTCATTCATGTATATATTCCTTTATTCATTCGTCTACTCATCCATGCAGTCGAATCGTCCCATCGCATCAATGGACAATCTTGCTGCGGCGACAAATCTGGTGCTGTGTATATAGAGTAAACGACCTGTAAATTGCCGTTAAATCGAAACACGTGAGAGAGGATAAATAATGTAAATAGCGAAAATTACACGAGGTATTTTTTGCGGAATTGTAGTGATAGATAAGAATATAAATATGTGCACCGACAAGAGATTAGTGATCTTCGGGAACTAGATACAATTTATAAACCCTTGTTCTGTTAGAACCGGATAATATATGGTTTCAAGTACGTTTCAAAATAAATCGTCCCTTTAGATATGAAAGGGTACTTCTGCCACTTTGTGGCAGATATACCCTTTCATATCCAAAGGGACGATAAAAATTGTCATCGAAATATATAAAATAGGTTGTTATGAGATTCTAAGCTTATCTTATAATTCAAATTGTGATCTGCCTATTTAGCATGAGTATAACATTTAGTTTTCGTCATTTAAAGCTGGAAATTGCGTTAGCAATAATAATTCCAGCTTTAAATGAATACAAAAAATCACAAACAAAATTCAACAAGGCACTTCAACCCTTATAACGCTAAAATATTTTTGCATAACCCTTAGAGACCAAAATATTTTTTTAATTTGAAATCATCATAAATGTTTAGTTACATGCAGCTCTTTCCGTTTTATTTGAATACCTATGTTATGGTTATACGGCAATAATAGATATTTTAATTCTTGATCAGGTCACTTATGTCACTTACAACAGTATCTGCATGTGTTCTATACACAAAAATATATGGAAGTACGGTCGACCTAGATCGAAGTACGTACGTCCTTCAAAGTACGTACGTTAATTTGCGGTCGGCCTCCACCTGATAATACAACGCTTTAATCCATAGGAGACAATGTGTACATTTGTTATTTGGTGAAGTGTAAGGTACCAGAAATACATAAGCCCTGTTGCTGGTGTAAGGCATGTTCTATTAGAATACCAAAATATTAATTGGTTCGATCAAACTGTAAATGTATCAAGAACAAATTTAATAGAATATTGAAAATTGGTTGAAGCGTCCACAGAAAAATACAAATTCCAATAAATGCATTTTTTTTCTCATACTAGCAGTCTATTCATTTTCCGGCCTATAATGATTACGGTTTTCCTATGATTAAGTGAGTGTGTTGACTTCCCCGGCCATCACCTACATCACTCACGGATCGTGAGGGATTCTAACCTAATACAAGCCAGGTCAAAGAAAAGTCCCGCCAGATGGAAGGGATTAACATGTGCTCAAACGTCTTCACCGCTGACATTACAAATGGCGGCGCCCACGTGTTGCTGATTCCGGTCTCGCCTTACTCTCGTCTGAGTCTCCGTGACGTGATTTGATTTGACATTTTTACTCACATCAAACACAAAATAGCGTGAGCGATTTTGTGTTTGGTGTGAGTGGAAATGAGAGATAAGCTTGACAAATTTATCAGTTTACTATCCGTCAAATGAATACACCTAAAAAAAATTGAACGTTGCTGTTATGCATTTCCAGGGCACGATTTTGTCAGCTGCAGGTGAATTCGTCCTCTGACAGCCTGAGCCGGTGCACCGTGTCGTACATGAAATTATTTCATGAGAGATATCTCCTAGGAAACTTAATGATCCCTAGTATAGTAAGATGCATTACTTTTCCTAAAATGTGACACCCTCATCTACAGAGAATTACATTGTAATTAATCATTCTTTATATGTGAGTGGTTTTCCCCCGATAGTAGTCAAATAGTTTACAATAACAGATTAAATAGAAGCAATAACAATAATAATATCTTAGCTGTGCTAATATGGAATCATTTACATAAATCGATTTTAAGATTTTATTTAAATATACAAATGTTAAACTCTCATTCATTCCTGTATAATAGCAAACATGTTCAGTTTTAATCTTAACGAAGAAATGATAACTGACGAAATGTGTACTATTAAAATGACACATGTGATTTTTAGTTGTTATCAAAGGCCATAAATTGTTGTTGTTTTACGCAGACCAAATGATGCATGCGACGGACATTCCCAAAATAACACAATATATGTTTTACTAGGATAGAAGAATATGTGGTATGTTCAACTGCTTGTCGTATTTCGAACAATGTCCGATGTAATGTGTGGGTTAATCCAGCAAGTTATCTATTAAAATTAATTGTTAAATTTCAGAACAAACATTTGTACATATTTTATTTAAACACATATTTCATCATCAATAACTGTGATTGTATCGGCTAAAAAAACTGATTACAACCCATTATAGTCGTGTCTAGCGCTCAAAGAGTTAAAGTTAAACATTGAAAACTAACAGTAGCTTAATAACCCTATCAAGCCTCAAATCACCATTGTCATTTTCATTCCCTACAAGCCGCGAATTGCTATCGCAATTCTCGACTTGTAGTGGATGAAGATGAGTTATATCGGGTGGCAAATGAAAAAAGGTACTGTTATTATTAAAACAGTTCCATGAACATTTTTGTTCTAAAACCCCTAGATATAGTAAATTAAGTCATTTTTCAGAAATTAAGAAAGATGCTTCGATGCATCGTGAGGGTGAAAGGGTTAATTAACATATTAAATTTCATTGTCACATTCATATACCACATGGCATACTTTTATTACCTTTAATAACGTATTTATTATACTTGGTGACTTTTTTATTATACGTGGTCATTTGATAAATGTTTGTTTTATTAATACTTTTATTGAGATAAATATTCCGACAACAATGGATATTCACAAGCACTTCACATGCACAAGTAATCTAGATGTCATTTCAGATTACGCAGAGCCATCTGGTGAGCTATGTGATCTACCAGGCCTACTACTGACCCCACCTGTTGAATATTCGGGGCTTCACATTATTTTCTGCATTATTAAAATGCACCGGTGACTTCAGTCTATTGTTAACAAGTTAACAGTTAAAACATTGGATTCTCTACGAATCCACACTTCGTCCCCTTAGATATGAATGGGTGCATCTGCCACTTTGAAAAGAGGCAGACACACCCTTTTATATCTTAGGAGATGACGTATTTTTGTTATTATGGTTATTGCTAACCATATAAGGGGTGGTCTCTCAAATGTTGGGAGTCCACACTTCACGCCAGTCTTTGTACAATAAAAAAGAGTACATTCACATATGGCACATGTACTTCATTACTAGGATATGATAATTCCATTGTAGGAGGATATGTCAGCAATGGTAGATTGCTCCTCGCATGTTCACACGTTTATTCAAAACAAATAACCCAGATCTTGGGTACACGTTTGGTCGGGATGGCCAATCATATGCCTATCCTCAGCTGCTGAAAAAAAAGAAGCGCATCTAAGTTTGTGACAGATCGTTGGGTAGTCCGTTGATAAGATCTGTCGCTAAAACCTCCAGGAACTGCCCTGTGTAGAATCTGCCTCTTTCATCATTTCCCACCAAACACTAGACATTCACCCAAGGTTGGTTCAATGCTGGACCAGCGTCGTAGACGCTGGGCCAGCATTGAAACAACCTTGGGTGAATGTCTCGTGTTTGCTGGGTTACGTCAATTTAAAAGCTATGCATCATCCTAGGGCCGCCTAAATCACCACGACACCTAGTCAAAGTCTGCGACGTTGTTCATGCATTAAACAGCATTCATTCGCGTTCTTGTCGGTCCGGTTGATGGATGTACCACACTGGACGGGTCGATAACCGGTGCTGAAAGAGGTTCAAAATACAGTGGCCATATTTAAGAAACATGTGAATTGACTGCTTTATATACCCTAAAATGTCAGTAAATTTCCATTCGTTGTGAGCTGTGTGCTAACCTCACCGAAAATTGAATTACAATTATTTATTATGTTTACAAAATGTCAACTTGTATTTCAGAACCCCATAAGCCCTGCTTTAATAATTTTTGTATTCAAATTAAGATGAAGCACTCACAAAGTAAAAAGGCAATTAAAGAATGTGGATCGTGAGAATATTTGCGCAGTTGCGAAACAATAAGTCTTTTCTAGGAACCTCAAACAGTGGAGTAGTAAAAAAGATATAAACCCAGTAAACATGAGACGTTGACCAAAACGTTGGTTCACTGTTGGCCCACCTACGACGTTGGCTCAACAGTAAACCAACATTGGGTCAACGTCTCGTGTTTGCTGGGAATATCTTCTCGTATTTAGTGCCCCGCGTCATCTGACCCACATCACCATCTTTAAGTTTAGGTTGTGTGTCGGCCTAACACCAAAACTGACAATAACACCCATTTATTTGTCCACTCATTCGTTTATTTACCCATTTATTCACCCATTCATTCACTCATTCATTCATTTATTCATTCATTCATTCTTTCTTTCATTCATTTATCCATTCATTCATTCATTCAGTCATTCATTTATTCTTTCTTTCATGCATTCATTCATTCATTCATTCCTTCAATCATTTATTCATTCATTCCTTCATTCATTCTTTCTTTCATTCATTCATTCATTCATTCATTCATCCATTTATTCATTCATTCATTCAGGTATATATTCCTTTATTCATTCGTCTATTCATCCATGCAGTCGAATCGTCCCATCGCATCAATGGACACTCTTGCTGCGGCGACAAATCTGGTGCTGTGTAGAGTAAACGACCTGTAAATTGCCGTTAAATCGAAACACGTGAGAGAGGATAAATAATGTAAATAGCGAAAATTACACGAGGTATTTTTTGCGGAATTGTAGTGATAGATAAAAATATAAATATGTGCACCGACAAGGGATTAGTGATCTTCGAGAAATAGATACAATTTATAAACCCTTGTTCTGTTAGAACCGGATAATATATGGTTTCAAGTACGTTTCAAAATAAATCGTCCCTTTAGATATGAAAGGGTATATCTGCCACTTTGTGGCGTATATACCCTTTCATATCCAAAGGGACGATAAAAATTTTCATCGAAATATATAAAATAGGTTGTTATGAGATTCTAAGCTTATCTAATAATTCAAATTGTGATCTGCCTATTTAGCATGAGTATAACATTTAGTTTTCGTCATTTAAAGCTGGAAATTGCGTTGGCAATAATAATTCCAGCTTCAAATGAATACAAAAAATCACAAGCAAAATTCAACAAGGCACTTCAACCCTTATAACGCTACAATATTTTTGCATAACCCTTAGAGACCAAAATATTTTTTTAATTTGAAATTATCATAAATGTTTAGTTACATGCAGCTCTTTCCGTTTTATTTGAATACCTATGGTATGGTTATACGGCAATAATAGATATTTAAATTTTTTCAGTGCGGGGACCGTCTTTATACGTCAGAATCTGACGTCTACAGACGTCAGATTTTGACGTATAAAGACGGTCTCTGCGCTGAAAGAGTTAACTCCGTGACATTTTAACCTTTTATTAACTAATCACTTTTTGGGTTCACCCACTTGACGATTACTAACATTTAATTTGAGACATAAGTTGTATAACTCCGACTGATTTCACGAAAACAGGGATTTGCTATGATAAACAGCAGCGAAAACGAGTTCTGCCTATCGCTTATAACGGGATAAATGTACACGATATATGAATCATAAGATCAAAAGAGACAGAGGGAGGGGGCATTTTAGTAGTTTACAGTAACTGTGAGCAATCACGCCTGATGACACAGTGCTCTCTCTCTGTTGGATGTGCACCAAGGCCAAGGATACCGCGGTCCACTCTGTGTAGTCGTCTGTCCTGTAGACGCCATCGAGCAGGAGCCATTATACCATGCTGACACAGTCACACAGTATCATCATGACTCATGGCATACCGTAGATCCAGAAATTATCTAAACGCACGAGTTTCGTTATATAAATGAAATAATAAAATAGGAAAATATATTGTTTAATGTGTTTATTTCTACATATGCCTGACATTAGGTTAGGTTAGAAAGTAGAGAAGTTGTGTTCGCCATATTGCACTATAGGCCTACTCGTATTATTAACTTTGCTTATGTTTCGACAAGTTCCCCTTTCGGAAATAGGGAACGCATTAATTTGGGGACGTATATTCCACTGTTTCGTAGCAGAGTGGTATGCCTTGATAACCCTCTCAAGTCACATACAACATAGCGTTTCCTTGGTTATGAAAGGGTGTATTTTCCACTTTGTGAAATGTCAGATACACCCTTTCATAGTATCTGCTCATTTTAATGTACATAAATATATTTATAGTAGAGTATGGTTGCATAAAAGTTGTCCAGTTATATCCTATTATCAATCGTGCTGCGTTTAAGTATGTTGTTATTTTCAATACTAACATGGAATTGGACGATCGACGAGTCAGGTTTGTAAGCTAGTTTTGTAAATGGGATCAAAGGAGATACATGAATGGAGATTCAATAAAATGGTTATTATGTCTGCCCTCACGATTCGTCTTGAACAATTTATTTGAAGAAAACTGCATGTTTCAGCTCATATATAATAAAAATATATAATTTAAAATCAGTTAAGATTAATCTATAGCAAACATAATTCGATTTTTTCCTATATATAATACTAAAGCTCCTAAAGCTACAGTCACACTGGGGCGCGGATTGACACGCTGCCCGCGGATTGAGCGAAATAGCCGAAATCGGCAATCCGCGCCAGACCGTCTCCAACCGCGTGTTCCAATCCGCGCGGTGTGCCTACACACCCAGACGGATGAAAAATGGGGTACACACACCGTAGAAATCGTCTGTGAGCGTCTGAATCGTCTACGAGCGTGGATGTGTGCACACGTACCGTAGGTGTCGTACACATACCGCATGCGGTGTGCGCACGCCACCTACGGTACGTGTACACTCACGCACGCTTCCTACGGTGTCTCTACACTTACGGACGCTCACTCACGGGAACCGACGATTGGGGACGGTCTGATGCGATTGCGACGCTTGGAGACGGTGTGTGTACGCTCACCGCACGTCCAGACGGAATGCCTACGCAAGGCGACGGCCAGAGACGGTGTGTGTACAAAAAAGTGCGACAACCCACGCACCTGCACGTGTTTATGCGACATTATAAAAACCGCGCGCACATGATTTCTTCCATTGGGTTTGTACATGCTGGTCCGTGCGCTTGTCCGCATGCATGTTTCACACTGGCTTGCCCAATATTCTATTTCAATTTGAATTTATTTATATTAGATATATTGATTTTATTGATTTTTTATTTCTCGTTGTGTAACACATGTACATTATAGAATATCGTTTTCCTATATAAAATATATCCTCAATTTATATTTATTATAATGCATGTTATACTGTTTGATATCTAACTTGAAAGATATCTTTATAACAATATATAACTTCAAATTATATCTAATTCCAGGGGTCCAGATACCCACAAAAAACTCTGGTAGCCATGTGGACCCTTCAGATGTCCACTTAATCAGATTAACATGATTATTGCCTATAAAAAAATTGAATATGGTATAATAATGACGTCATAATTTTGAGGATAGGCCTAAATGTGTGCTTGTCAAATCTCGGAAAATATCACTCTCGACGCGAGATCGTACGAGACATTTCGATCACACTGACCAATCAGAGTTTGTACATGCCTGTCAATCAACCCTGTTGGTTAGCTATCGATAATGCATGATAGTGATCCGTGTCAGCATATAAATATATTTATACATTATACACACCTTTAAATCTATTACCTCTTCCATTACCAAATTCGCATTTATGCGAAATCCGCAAGTGTATGTATGTACTTGCATTAATTGCAAAGGGAGACATTTCTTTACATGCGTGATTGAAAATCGCCATCCAGAATGGTCAGTGCCGTACAATGCTCTCTTGCATTTTCAATTTGTGTGATGTGCGCATGTGCATATCTATTGCCTCTATTGCGTCCAGGGGCTACCTCAGGGGTCCTCTTTAAAATAGAAGTCGGTTTCTAGGGATAGTTTTATCAGGGGAAAGTCGGTAAAGGAAGAGTTAGGCTAATATAATTTATAAATTATTTAATAAAAGAACATGTTTATTCAAATCGTGTAACAAAACACGAAATAACACGAAATAACAATCTTTTTAAAGCGGACAATAAAGCATCACAAAACGAGCGCAATATTCCCTTACATTTTTCTATTTAAATCGTGTAATAAAACATTACAACACGAACACGATGTCTTTGCAATTTTTTATATCGCGCAATTTATCACTACAACACTAATATTATGTTTTTCCAAATCGTGTAATAAAACATCATATCACTGATGTTATATTATACATATGATAACTGCCAAACTCGTAGGCTTGAAATGGTGCGACATGCTAAACTAGCCACTGTTACTGTTACTGACGTCGCCAAGCATTGCGTAACCGTCCGCCAATGATCCCAGGAGATCCGAGTTCATTTTAGATTAATGTTTATGTAAAATAATCAGGGAATTACAAACACGAATATAAATATAATTCAAGCTTAAATGAGAGACAAAAATAGCTTAACACAGCGTACATAAAAGAGCTATAATTATCTTGCCACCATGTAGATTTAAAAAGTGCACTGCGCGTCAGGAAACATTATGCTCCACAGTATTCTCCTGAAAATAATTAAAGCGACAATCAGGCTATAAAACCATTTGGCTTCTGATTATGACCACATGATGTAAACATGTCCATAGACTATAGAACTGCGTACGCTTTTTTTATATTTTTTTGTGTTGTGCATTATATACCAGTTAAGCGAGATATAAAGACGGGCATTTCGTCTTTATATCTGCTTCTTTGCGACTTCTTTTTCTTGCTTTTTCTTCTCTTCTCCAAGCCCTCGGCAAATAATAAATTGGGAATTTCGTCTTTATATCTGCTTCTTTGCGGCTTCTTTTTATTGCTTTTCCTTCTCTTTTGCCATGAGACCAAGTTTCACAGTAGTAATTCGTCAATGCTCTGCCAACTGCAACTGCCAAGCCCTCAGCTGCATTTGACGACAATGATGGAGCAACAGAAGAGCAACGGAGCAGATGGAACTTGGGGAAGCTCAAGAGGGAAGAATGAAAAATACTCCGATCCACGTCCTTTTCATACGCGGTTCGCAAATTGACACATTTGGGTGGCGGACACAACAAAATTGTGTACAGACACAGCGAGATGGCGTACATAAGCCGTAGACAGCGTGAGGCAGCGTGACATACCGTGACATAGCGTGAGTAAGCGTGATATGTCGTCAAACGGTGTACAGAAACCGTACATGGCGTACAGATACCGTAGGCAGCGTGACTAAGCGCAGCCAGTAGCTACGGATCCACTACGCAGACCGTCCCACGGTGTACTCGCACCATGTCATGGCGTGAAGCACCGCACGGATGGTTTCGCAGCGTATAGTAGCGTACAGTATCGTGAGTATCGTACACTAGCGTACAATCGTGTAGAGTGGCGTGCCTATCCGAGGCTGCAACACCGAAAATTGGCAATAAATTTTGCGCGTGCGTAGGGTGGCGTAGGCTATTGTATAACAGTGTAGAACAGCGTAGGGACAGCGCGTGCCAGTGTAGGGGCTCCGTCTTGGAGAAGGGTGCAGGGATAGCCATTTCCGGTCTGCGCTCCGTCGCGCACGCCCACGATACCTACGGTGTATGTACGATGCCTACGGTGCATGTACACCATCTTGCTGTGTATCTACGCTGATTCACGGATGATTGGGCCCCCGCGGACACCCGCGCTTGGCTACGAATTTTTGAACAAGAAGTTGATTCGCGGCAGCCGACGGATGGACGCGGTTGCCGCGAATCAACTTCTTGTTCAAAAATTCGTGGCCAAGCGTGGCTGTCCGCGGGAGGCCAATCATCCGTGAATCAGCGCAGAGACACCGCAAGATTTTGCACATACACCGTGGACATCGTACATACACTGTAGGTATCGTGGGCGTGCGCGACGGAGCGTAGACCAGAAATGGCTCACCCTGCACCCCTCTCCAAGGCGGAGCCCCTACACTTGCACACGCTGTCCATACGCTATTCTACGCTGTTATACAATAGCCTACGCTACCCTACGCACAGCGCAAAATATTTTGGGTGTTGCACCGTGAGACGGTCAGCGTAGGGGATCCGTAGCTACTGGCTGCGCTTAGTCACGCTAAATCACGCTGCCTACGGTCTCTGTACTTCATGTACGGTTCCTGTACACCATTTGACGCTTATTCACGCTATTTCACGGTATGTCACGCCGCCTCACGCTGTCTACGGTTTATGTACGCCATCTTGCTGTGTCTGTACACAATTTTGCGGTGTCCGCCACCCAAATGTGTCAATTTCCGAACCGCATATGAAAAGGTCGTGGATCGGAGTATTTTTCATTCTTCCCTGTTGACCTTCCCCAAGTTCCATCTGCTCTGTTGCTCTTCTGTTGCTCCATCATTGTCGTCGTCCTCTCTGAGTAGTGCTGTATAGATTGTTTCTCCAACATGGATGTGGTACAATAACGCGCACGTCGAATGCAGTTGAGGTCTTGGCAGCTGCATGCAGTTGACAGAGCATTGACGAATTACTACTGTGAAACTTGGTCTCATGGCAAAAGAGAAGGAAAAGCAAAAAGAGAAGCCGCAAAGAAGCTGTTTATTAAAGAGAAATTCCCGATTTCTTATTTGCCGAAGGTTTGGAAAAGAAAAGGCTTTATCTCGCTTTTTCTATATAATGCACAGCTCTAGTCAATGGACATGTTTACATTCATATTAAGAAGCCAAAATAAAAATACTGATTTTTGATGATTTTAGCCTGATTGTTGCTTTAATTATGTTCGCGAGAATACTGTGGAGCATATCATGTTTCCTGACGTGCAGTACACTTTTTAAAGCTACATGGTCGCAAGATAATTAGAGGCTATAAGAGCCCTTTTATTTACGCTGTTTATATTTTTGACTCTCATTTAGGCTAAAAAAAATATATATTTATATCCGTGTTTGTAATTCCCTGATTTCTTTAAATAAACATAAATCTAAAATGAACTCGGATCTCCATGGACCATTGGCGGCCGGTTACGCAATGCTTGGCGACGTCACTAACAGTAAAAGTGGCTAGTTGAGTGTGTCGCACCATTTCAAGCCTACGGGCTTAGTAGTTATCATATGAGTAATATAACATCAGTGATATGATGTTTTATTACACTATTTGGAAAAACATAATATTAGTGTTGTAGTGATTTATTGCACGATATAAAAAATTGCAAAGCCATCGTGTTCGTGTTGTAACGTTTTATTACACGATTTAAATCGAAAAATGTTAGGGAACATCGTGCTCGTGTTGTGATGTTTTATTGCCCGATTTAAAAAGATTATTATTTCGTGTTATAATGCTTTATTACAGGATTTGAATAAACATGTTACTTCGTTAAATAATTTTTAAATTATATTGGCGTAATAGATTAAAGCTGTTGCATAAATATGTGTATATGCTGACACGGATCACTGTCATTATTGATAGTTAACCGACAGGGCTGATTGACAGGCATGTTCAAACTCCTCCCATCTCACCAAGCCTTGTCTCGTATGATATCGCGTCAAGAGTGATATTTCCAGAGATTCCGGGATTTGAGAAGCACACTGGCTTATCCTAAAAAATACAATTTTTTAAAGATATACTATGTTTAATTTTTTTAATAGGCATTAGTCATGTTGATCTATATTACCATTATCACTTATTATTAAAGGCATTTATATTGTTTTATCATCATTGATTCTAAGGCGCATAAGCCGCAAAGATCAAAATAATTTAGTGGACTCCTGGAAATTGGTTAAGGCCACTAAAATAACCATCTGAAGGCCCCACATGGCTACCATAGCTTTTGTGGGTATCCAGGTATCTGGACACCAGGAATGAGATATAATTTGAAGATATAAAGATACATTTCAATTTTTATATCAAATATTATAACATGCATTACAATAAATATAAATAGAGGATATATTTTATATAAGAAAAAGATATTCTACAATGTAGCCCTACATTTGTTACACAACGAGAAATAAAGAAGGAATAAAATAAATAAATATATATATAGGCCTAATATAGATAAATCCAAATTAAAATAGAATATTGGACAAGCCAGTGTGAAACATGCGGACACGCACACGGACCAGCATATACAAACCCAATGGAAAAAGTCATGTGCGCGCGGCTTTTAAAATGTCGTATAAACACGTGGATGTGCGCGGGTTGTCGCACTTTTGTGTACACACACCGTCTCTATGTGTAGGCAGACCGTCGCATCGCGTAGGCATTCCGTCTAGACGTGCGGTGAGCGTACACACACCGTCTCCAAGTGTCGCGATCGCGTCAGACCGTCTCCATTCGTCGGTTCCCGTGAGTGAGCGTCCGTAAATGTAGAGACACCGTAGTAAGCGTGCATGAGTGTATACGTGCCGTAGGTGGCATACGCACACCGCGTGCGGTATGCGTACGCCACCTACGGTGCGTGTGCACTTATCCACGCTCGTACACGATTCAGACGCTCACAGACGATCTCTACGGTATGCGTACGCCATTTTTTGTCCGTCTGGTTGTGTAGACACGCCGCGCGGATTAAAACACGCGGTTGGAGACGGTCTGATGCGGATTGCCTATTTCAGCTTTTTTGCTCGAACCGCGGGCAGCGTGTCAATCCGCGTCCCAGTGTGACTGTAGCTTTAGGTTACTAAGAGATCAATAGTGATTCCAAAATAAAAAAAATAGTACAATAAAAACTATGCATGATAGGCGCTATATATCGCGGATTGATTCACATCCTATATATGTCCGCGATACATCCTATGTTTTGCTACGAAAGGTACGATATGCTACATGAAGAAATCCCTACTTGTTTTAAAACAGCGTAGGATTGATCGTGCACCGATGTATTCCTATCTATCCGTGTTGCCTCTCAGCTGCAACCGGTGGAGGTATGGAGACATCTCAAACTGATCGTTAACCCTTTCACCGCCGGTGCCGCATATATTCGTGTTTCACTTTTTATTGGCACATTGAGTACCACATTTTAAATATGTTAAAGATAAAATGTGACATCATCCGGCAAGATTTGAAACGAGTTGACCTTCATTTTGTCAAATCTGAATAATTTTCATTCACTTGAAGTTGTGGATCGCGTCAGCGAGACACAACTTTAAATGGGTGAAAATTCAAATTGAATAATTTGGCAGTTAGAAGGTTAGCACGATATAATCTGGGTACGCGTCACCGAGGTATTACGTACGTACAAATTAACAATTTACGTTGTTTTTATGGCAATACACTCAGCGCGGAATATTCCTATTCATTGTCAACAGATCATATAAATAGCCTGCCCATAGTTCTGTCGTACTCAGATATACATAGGCCTATGTATTATATAGATATATATAGAATCAGTCGATTGTATTTTATCCACATATTTTTTTATAATAATCAGTCGACACCGCACCAAGCAATACAGTATGTATTATATCGCATGGCAATCAACCTAATCTATTGAATTGTTTGACGCAATTTCTAGCTTCAAGTGACGGGAAAGATTTCTTTTTATGAAAAATCTACATTATATCGCTGGCCTAGTTTAGCCTACATGTACACAAAGGTGACCTCAACCCCATTCATTTCAATTTTTTTACATTATATCGCATGACAATCAACCTAAACTACTCAATTGTTTGATTGTATTATTCATTCAATTGAAGCTTAAATTGCTGACTCAATTTCACGCTTGAAATGATGAAATATACAGGTTGTATAACGAAAATTTTCATGGAATCATTTTTAACGATTTTTTTTTATTTATTTACCACCCAATTCAAGTTATCTTTACACACTAAAAGTCGAAAACTGCGACATGAATTCGCGCATTGTAGCTGGTAAATTCAGGCTTGAACTAGTTAAACACGTCAAAAAGGGATTATAACCTTTGTGCTACTGGGGCCGTATATATACATTTTCTAGCATGTTTTAGCCAATTAAAATGTCACTGGCATTGGTAAGATGTGAGTGCATATTTTGAATTATATTCTGAATTGAGCGGGGAGCTGATACAATAAAACCATAGCTAAACAATTTTGAGCACCTTGCAGTTTATTAACATTTTTCACCATACACATCTGTGACCTGACAACCCTTCCTAACACACACCCATTATGCATTTGCTTAAAATATTTGAACTTAAAATTAAAATTTGCTGTAGGCCTACACGAAACCGGTAATAAGTTTACTGCTATCGCGATTGATCATGAACAGAACAATACTGGTGACAGGGTCTGGAGAACAATGCAATGTTGAAAGGGTCTGGAGCTATACAGACAATCCCGAAGCACTCGAACGCAGGGCCTTAAATTGCCAGCCCATCCCACTAAGAACCTTAAAATTAAGATTATCTTAACTTACAGATAAAGTTACCATAATCTTAATTTTAAGATTATTAGTGACATGGGGCCCATGCAGCTGTAAAGCTACACACAAGAGCTAAACACTATGTACGCCGTCGCCATTACCAGCAAGCTTCTGTGAAATCAACCTTCGTACATCAGGAGAAAATGATCATGGCAATACTTTGCAATACTTGGCAATTCTTTGTATAAAAATCAGTACAGATTGACTTACTACTCTTTGATACAATCGATAGCAAGGATGTTGCAGTGGCAAAGACAGTGCAAAAGATTGAAGGGCTGAAAAAAAGAGAGTGGAAGCCTCTTTGCGAGTTAAAACATACAGTGTTTCAATGTCAATGGCCCCTAGGGGTTATCAGAGGTCAGACCCAGCTTAACTTCATACCTTAAAATGATCATTGGGGTATGGGCACAAAGTGGTAGAAGTTTCAATCTTTACTCATAAAATACACACTAATTTAGCTTATCCTCTATACTATATACGTATCGTAGTAAAAGACAATAGTAGGGCTTAAATAGAATGTGAACGGAATCATATTACTAGAAGCACCAAATACACATTGCATATTATTGTACAATGATGGAAGCACAATAGCATAATTGGCATGTGCTGTAAAGCAATCCTGCATAGTCAATAAAACATAATCCTGGCCTCTGCATCCCTGATCCAAATTGTTTACCGCAAGACCACTGTCTGCGACGCTGGCCAAACAACATACCAGCATTGGTCGATTGTCTCGTGTCCGCTGGGATGCTCATCCATCATCCTACCCTGAAAGGGCAAGATGTTGAGCCAATGTTGATTTTATGTTGTACGAACGTCTACCACATCGGCTGATCGTGTTGTACCAGATGGGTAGTGCAATATTTCTACAGATATATGGATATTCAAATTTAATGTCACACAATATGGAAATAGGTGACAATGATTGCTAAGCAAATTGGAAGAGGAGGATGCCACATAATATAAATATTGGATGAGAAAGAGCACAGTGACGTGACGGGTCATTGTCAGTGGATGCGTCCACACAGCCATCCCTGTACCCAGAAAACACAAAACAATTGTATAACATTTGTACAATGTTGGACCAACGTCAAAGACGTTGGGCCGTTGTATAAATGTTATTCATTTAAGAGTGAATTAAAGCTTAATAATGGATTTGGATTAAATGGCTCTATGTCGCTAAAAAGACACGTATCACATTTTTTTAAAAGAAAAAAAAATATTCATGTCTGATATTTGCGTACCTGTATAATATATATTGCTTTGGTCTTACCACAAGTGGCACCACCCGCATAAACTGTAAAACTAAGTATACAATAAAGGTATGTAACCAATGGCACACACAGATAAATTATCCATTGATCAGATAACTTAGTTGAGGTGACGGCTCAACAACACAAAGTAAATCTGAACAATGGAGAGTCTATCTGTCGGTTAATGTCGGTAAATCGCGTTTTACTGTCAAACAGTGTTAATAATGACATTACCTTGTGTTTATTTAAACGTATTATTGTGGTAAAAATTTAATTTAACAAACTCATTCGTTTACGGGTGAGTGGTCTATTTCAGGTTCTGATTAATTTGTTTGATATCGCTGTCATACCTTCAGTAATGTACACCCAATTACAGATTATGCGAGTGGTGCCACCTGTGGTCTTACACGGCACAGCGCAGTTATGAAGTGATAATATTATGATCTAAATTTAAACTTCTCTAGATTTAGCTTAATCTATAGGCCCTCCTATAGACACTATACTATATACGGTATCGAAAATTGTTACACTTTGATCGTTACCTTTTACTACGATTTGAAATATTGTCAGTGCTGTCTTGCTATTAACGGCATATCGCAGCACTACACGGCATCATATATGTATAAGCGCGTTCCCTCGCCATGCTCATGAGATATTTGCCTCTGGTTAGCAAACAGATCAGATGATGTCCGGATAAATTGACTGATTTGTCTCAGTCTGGATCCTGATCCTGAGGGTTGATACAGTCAGTAGGCTGTGCTAGTTTGGCAGCAAGACAGCCAGTTTCTACATAACTACTCTGTTAGTTTTTTATTTTTATTTTTAAGAAAGGTGTATAGTGGAGACATCATTGGATAACTTCCCAGCAAAGACAAACCATTTGTATAACATTCATACAATTCTGGACCAACGTTATATAACCGACGTTATATAAATGTTATACAAATGTTTTTTGTTTGCCGGGTTAAGAGGTTCAAAATGACCATTTCATTTTCGTGTACAGCGTTATCAATATGTTGATGATATAGACCCTATTATACTGATCATGCTCGTGACGTTGACACTATTATTTGTTTGGTGTTGGGCAAGCGTCTTAGACGGTGGACCAGCATTAACCCAACATTGGGTTAACGTCTCGTGCTATCTGAGATAACATTTTTTATATAGCGCCAGTTTAATATAAACTTAGAGCATGGAAATATCACAACTGTGGATTTCTGAAGAACGTTAGTTCACTGTTTTATAGTAACAAAGCCTATACATATAAAAATTCTAAGCAAAACTGTTATTTTTAAAAGCATTTGTTTCAAGATCAATAAATAACTAGAATAACTATCAGAGTGGCTGTTTCCATTCCCTAACATGTGAGTGACATATTGCTTACAATTGATAAAAACATATCAGATCATAATGTAGGTCCAGTGAACAAAGAGTAGGATTATATTTATATAAATTTACATTCAACCAAAAGCCGCTTATTTTTTCCAGAATAATTATGAATAATCTGACCATCGGGAAGAATATCCCCACAAAAAAGGAGAAAAGTGTACTTTATTGTCCCTGGTGAGAGCAGCTGATGTTTGAACTCAAACAACGCTAGTTTGTCATGTTTAACGTTGTCCACTCCCCAAGCAAACTAAACACGGTATGACAATGCCTATGTTATGTTAGGAAGACGCGCATATGGTGTACCAATATTAACCCTTAAAGCGCTAAATTGAATAATTTAAATTTTCACCCACTTGACGTTGTGTGTCGCTACCGCGACCCACAACTTCAAATGGGTGAAAATTACTCATATCTGTTTTATTTGAGACCATACATTTGAAAATTGTGATGTTTAAGCGCTATGTTCGTTCCCAATAACAGTGATTTGATCGGCTGATTAAACGGACTAAAACGACTATCGTTTTCCTCAGCGGTGAAAGGGTTAAAACGACGTACTCTATATTACTATATAGTTATTGGATGGAATTTTTTGCAGAGACGGCAATTGATTTGGTATGAAATGATTCTTCTCCTCTCACTCGTAAATTTTCAGTATTGTGGGGAGTCTCCGAGAGGTAGCGTACTCGACCTCAGACCACCAGGGAGCGTATTTCAAATCCTGTTTTTAGAGGGCAGTGTCATTTCATTCATCTCACCATCCTCAGCTGGCCCAGTTTAGCCTATATTTCCACAAAAGTGGTCTAAAACCCAATTCATTAATTTCATTACTGATAAAATTATCAATAATTAATGGGAATATTTTTTCAATAGGATATACCTCTGATCAGTATAGTATTTATCAAAATACCTCTGCTAGTATTAAACAAGTTTGATATTATCTCCTCTAGAAATTAAAAATTGATAAGTGATACTTAGAAAAGTATCAGTTACCACCTTTCAGTACCCCCATGATGGGAATGTGAAGCGTCTGTCCACATTTCAACGTCTGGCTTTTTTTTAGCAGCTGTGCGTTTTATGCCTGTTTAATTCTGGCCACGTTCACAAAGCTCTTCAAAAATCTGTCTTGATTATAATTATTGTTGCTAAAAATAAACTAAGAAGCAATTAGATTTAAATCGTTATAATTTTATTTCTTTCGCCCCCAAAATCCATGCTTGCGAGCTGACTGCTGTGGCATTCAACTGGCAAAGATGTATTTTGGTGCGAAATGATTAACAATATAATTACAAATTGGGACCAAACGCCCTCTTCAAGTACAGACATTCAACAGCATACTAGTGATCAGTACAATCAAGGATACATGTAATATAAAGTAGGATAGACCTAACAGCGGGGATCGTCATTAATATTCTATAGTTTTCATAATCCACAACAGAAAATACACAAAATAGAATTTCACAGAACCTCGATAAAATGAGGAAATTATTTGCGGTAACAATCTTTATAGTCTGTTTTTATCACCTTTCGTTAATACTGAACGTAATGGAAAATTGCTACGAACATTCGTAGCCACTTGATGTGTTCATTTAACAAGAACGCCGGCGACGTAATTGCGTTTTGAAAATGTCAGGTCTTGCGTGCTTTCTAAATATAAATTCTTTTCTTTATCATGTTTATTTGATTTATTCACGGAGAGAGAGCTTTCCTAATTAGCAGTCATCAATTTAAGCTGGAAAACACAGCGCCAGCAAAATCTTCTTTATTAAATCAGATTAGATTTCTGGTGTTTTTCTTCATCTAATGACAAATCCATCTACCTTCCCACGCAACTAATTCACTTTTGTGCTGGCCCAATTGTGGGGAAGTTGGTCCAGAATTTAATTAATTGTGGACCTAAAACTCTAACGGTTAGATCAACCTGTGAATATCCTCCATGACCCTGACTCAGTGCTATTATTATCAAGCTGGAACGTGGAAATACCAAGTCGAAAGAAAACTCTCTAGAAGTGTTTGATGATTTTAGTTAACCATTCTGCTCTGCAAAGCAAGAACAAAAAGGACTAGTAAGTAGTTACCACCTTTTGGCTTTGCAGGGCAACGTTTATTTAAAATAAAACATATTTCAGCGTTGTAAGGGTTAAAACACTAACTGACGATCCAGAAGCATATGGATTACCATGCTAGTCATGTGACAACCACAATGTCCAGACCACTGATAATGTATATTATCACTAAAATGTGTATGCTGATTTAGTAACTAGCGATATATCCAGTAATTGTCTCATACAGGAGAACAAGCATCCATGTTTGCATAACCACTGATAAAAAACAGGTAATCAATATGATAAAAACCAATCCGATCTTACACGTGGCTCAATGCTAAAAGTATTCAATCATTTCACATCTGCTTTTCATTGGACTGATTTCGCGTTAAAATTACTCCATCAATCACACATCTGCACCCGGTATTTGATAGTCCAGTGTTAACGATTTGTAGTGGTGTAACCTTTAAACAGCCGGACCCGATTATATTCGCTTTTCATTTTTAATCATCACATTCAGCAGTATCACCTAATAAGAACGTAATTAATGATAAAACGTGACATCAATCAGCAAGATTTGAAAATGGTTAACCTCCATTTCTAACTTACACTCACTTGAAGCATGTGGACATATAACGCTCCCTCCAAATTGATATGTTTATATTTCATATAATAATCGATTTGTTTAGATTTCATATAATAATCGCTAATATGTCGAAAAAAGAAAATGATAGGTAGCCTAATGATATGCTGTGCAGATATAACGCTGATCCGATATCACCACGAAAAAAAACTTCACTTTTTTTTCAAGAGTACCCCGTTGCATCAAAACCACATTGTAGGCTACAATAACTCACTTAGTTTGCTCGGTCTATAACAAATTGCATGGGAGACTCAATAACTAAGCCGATAAACATTATAAACCTAATTAAATCACGTCATTAGAGAGCATGGAGACAGCGCTGCCAGAAAACACAATATCCTAAACCAGTGTCGGTTTAACGTTGGTCCAGCGTCGTAGTTGGTTGACCAACTTTAATCTAACATTGGTTCAGCGTCTCGCCGTGTTCGTTGTGTGGAAATGAAATGAATCGGGCTTTTAGGCCAGCTTTGTGCACATATAGGCTAAACTGGGCCAGGAGAACCTCCTGAGGATGGTGAGATGATTGAGATGACACTGTCCTCCAGGCACAGGATTCGAAATTCGAGCCCTGGCGGTCTTAGGCCGAACACGCTACCTCTCGGTCACGGAGGTTCCCCACAATACTGACTTTCACACGTGGATGGGGAAGAAACAATTTTGTTTCTTTCAAACCGCCGAGACCGGGAACCGAACCCCGGACTCTGGCGTGAAAGGCAGCGGTGCTAACCACCACCCTAGGGCCCCCGCCCTTGTTGTGAGGAGACATTAAGGGCGGGGGCCCTAGGGTAGTGGTTAGAGGAGACATTATACACTATGGTGCGTGAATTAAATAGAGAATAGTCGGTGTATTTAACAGAGGAAGAGAGACTTAACAGAGAACTTAATATTGCATCTGTTCATTACAATGTAGATTGCCCAAATTGAATCATTTCTGCTGAATATAAAAATGAATTATCACGGCAATATGCCGTTATTAACGGCTTCTCTACATCCAGGAAACTGTGTTTCTGATGAGTTTCATGTCACGTTAATATGTACATGTATATCACCATAATCCACCCTTTAACATCGGAACTGTTTATATCGCTATTATCACGTTAATGGCGACATTATATAATCTACTCCATCACATATGGGGCTGTATATATCGTGACTAGGCGATCACGTTATTGGCGGCATCATGATTATATCCCTTTACTCTACTCTTCACATTGAGGACTGCATACCTCGTGACTAGGCAATCACGTTAATTGCTGCATCATGGTTATGTCCCTATAATCTACTCCTCACATTGGGGACTGTATACCTCGTGACTCGGCGATCACGTTAATAGCAGCATCATGTTTATATCGCTATGCTCTACTCCTCACATTGAGGACTGTATACCTCGTGACTAGGCGATCACGTTCATGGCGGCATCATGGTTATGTCCCTATACTATTCTCCTCACATTGGGGACTGCATACCTCGTGACTAGGCGATCACGGTAATAGCGGCATTATGGTTAGGCCTATATCGCTATACTCTACTTCTTCACATATGGGGCTGTATATATCGTGACTGGGAGATCACGTTAATGGCGGCATCATGGTTATGTCCCTATACTCTACTCCTCACATTGGGTAATCTATATCTCGTGACTAGGCGATGACGTTAATGGCGGAATCATGGTTACATCGCTATAATCTACTCCTTTACATTTGGGAATGCATATCTCATGATTCGGTGATCACGTTAATGGGGCATAATAACTATATCACCATGCTGTCAACAAAGTGTCGTTAAACATTCACCACCTGACGGCTGGCGATGGCTGCTTCTGGATAGCGTTACATCTGAGATGTTCTTTAAGAAATACAAGCACGAGGCAATGAGGGGGCAAGCAGACCACAAAAAACAGACGGCTGGCCACCACAAGTTTGAAATATTCACTGAGAATGAAAATTATCTTGTTTTCGTAACGGATATTTATCTCCGCCCGGAATGTTATGTCTTTGGTCTTGTTGGTTAGTTTGTCTTTCAGGCTCTCTGTCTGTCTGTTCATCGGATTAATTAAAAGAACGGATTTAAAAGAAACTTTATGTCAGATCGTTTCGGGCCAAGGAAGAATCGATTATTTTGGGGTGGGGTATGATCTCGATATAGTAACGCAACACCACCAACTACAACGACAACTACTAGTAGAGCTACATTAACAGTAACAACAACTACACTTGCATTTGCTACATGAGCAAATATATCGACATTAGCCATACCAACAAATATACCTGTATTAGCAATAGCAGCAACTACACCTGAATTAGCAATAATAACAACTAGATTGACACTAGTAGCAACAACAACTACACCAACATTAGCAATAGCAACACCTACACCTGCCTTGGCAAGAACAACAACTAGATTGACACTGGCAATAAAAAAACAACCAAACCTACATTTGCAATAGCAATAGCACCACCTGTATTAGCAATAACAACAACTACATTGACACTAGCAATAACAACAACTACACCTGCATTATCAATAGCAATAGCTATATCTGCATTAGCACGAACCACAACTAGATTGACACTGGCAAAAACAACAAATACACCTACATTTGCAATAACAACAGCTACATCTGTATTAGCAAGAACAACAGCTAGAGCGACACTAGCAATAACAACAACTTGGTTGACTTTAGCAATAACAACAACTACACCTAAAGTAACACTAGGAGCAACTACACCTGCATTAGAAATAAGAGCGACTACACCGTCCTGCGTTTACAGTAACAATACCTAGATTAACATTAACAGTAGCAACAGCCACACCTGCAGTAGCAATAACAACATGTAGATTGAAACGAACAGTAACGGCAATTACACCTTCATTAGAAGTATCAACAATTACACCTGCATTGACAGTATCCACAGCTAACTTGCATTAACAGTCACAACAACTACACCTATCTGATCAATAACAACAACGATATTGAAATTAGCAATACCAACAACTATACATACATTAGCAAAATCCACTACACTTGCATTAACAGTATCCAAAGCTACACTAGAAGTAACAGTCAACGCCTATATATCTATAACAAGTGGCGGTTCTACGGGGGGGGGGGGGGTGTTTAGAGGGTTCAAACCCCCCTGGGCTGCCAAGTGAAATCTTAATGTACCAATTAATAGTGCAATCTGAGAACCCATAAGTGCCTAATGCAATCTGAGAACCCACAAGTGCCCAAATGCGCCCCTGGTGCCTGCTGTATGCATGTATGGTCTATGGTTGTATTTATCTGATATGAGGCTGGGAGCGGCTCATGATTAGCTCCTGATTGTGAGGACTCCCCACGCTGTACCCATTCCCTGGTACAAACCCCACACTTGCGGTTAGTTCGAACATGGGATGGTGTGTGTCTGAACAGTGTTGGATGTACCAGATATTTTGTGGGGTTAATCTGAACAGTCAAACTAGCCCCATTTTATTTGTTCTTTGTTCGAACAAACCCCACATGGACGTTTTTTGAAAAAAATCTATATTCAGAACTAACATCATAGAAGGTAACCTAGCATGTATAAAGGATTATTACCTTCAGTTAGGGCACTACAACTATAGGAGTTGAAACTGTCAGGTTCAATGGCAAACATTGAGCAAAATAACATTTTGTATGACAGCAAAAATATACGTTTGACCCCTCGAAATGAAAAAGTGTTTTTACTTTTTCATAATTTGTTTTGAAAAAAACCTTAGAACCTGAAGTCAAGGTGATGTCTGTCCACTGCAGCAAAGCCGCCCAACTAGACACAGGAGAAGTGGTGAAGCAGTTCGTCAGGGCCCATCCAAGGTGCCTATTCTGCAGCTTAATCCTGTTGGATTGACTTGGCCTGTCTCAATGTGTTCATAAAATGGTTTTTAATAAAATGTTCAGCAGTTGTTGATTTCTCCAAAGTTTCTCCAAATTACCTTAAAAGATGCCTCAGAATGCAGGAGAGAGCATCTAGATTTCAAAAAATTTCCTGGGACAACATACCCCCCCCCCCGACCCCGCGGTGGTGCCTTTTGCACCAATGGGTTTAGTGAACTGCAAACCCCCCTCCCCCCTTAGCTCAAAGCTGGATCCGCCCTTGATAACAACAACTAGATTGATATTAGCAATAACAACAACTATGCCTACATTAAAAAATCAGCTTCATCTGCATTAACAATAATAACAACTACACCTGCATTAATAATGACAACAACTACATTATTATTAGCATTAGCAATGTTTCACGTGGCGCAATGGCTAGAGCGCCTGACTGCCTCACCAGTCATGCATGCGTCCCGGTTTCGAACCCCGCTGTTCCCGTGAGGGGTTTTCAAAGAAACAGCATTGTTTCTCTCTTCTCAATGTGACTAGGCCATCATGTTAATGACGGCCTCATCGACTTAAGTTTGAGACCAGTGTATCGACGTTAATTTCGCGCAGGGCCCCGCACTGCGCGCTCCTCACACATGTTAATACACCTGTCAAACCGAATCTCCCCATGATTTGCGTAATTCTGTATATGACCATATTCATTGAAAAAAACATGAAGTGGGCTTAATCTGACAAGATCATTAATATTTTTTAATAATTTGAAGTCACAATAAATGCATAAAACTTGTACATTCTGGTTTGTAGAAGTGTGCTGTGAATAGAAACATGTTTTCTACATTTTGTACAAATCAATGATTGTAGTTTTCCAATGTCAAATACTTTGAGAGTTTGTAAGAGGTCAAATTCAACTTACATCTACATCCCAAAATGACTCTTATGGTATGTGATGGATTGCGTGCTAATTTTTACTGTGGATAATAAAACATATCTACATTTTATACATTGCTGTCATACAGAATGTTTTTCGAGAGTCAAAATTATAATTTTCCAAGATCAATCATGTCGTCTCAGGTCAAATTCAATTTACCTCCACTTCTCAAAATGACCATCATGGTATGTGTTTGATTATGTACTAACTTAGTGGAAAAAACCCCATTGTTTCTACATTGCATAAATAGTTTTCATAAATCACTGGCTTCGCGAGTTAAAACATACAGTGTTTCAATGTCGATGACCTCTAGGGATTGTCAGCGGTCAGATCCAGCTAATGTCAATAACCTGTAGGGGTGTTCAGAGGTCAAATAAAGCTTAACTCCATAACTAAAATAATCATAAGGGTATATGCAGGAAGTGAAGTGGTAGATGTTTTTGAGCTTTACTCGTTGAGCCAATGTTGGCTTAATGTTGGGCCACCGTCTACCACATCGGCTGATCGTTTTGTATCTGCTGGGTAGTGCAGTGTGTCTACAGATATATGGATATTCAAATTTAATGTCACACAATATGGAAATAGGTGACAATGATTGCTAAGCAAATTGGAAGAGGATGATGCCACATAATATAAATATTGGATGAGAGAGAGCACAGTGACGTGACGTGTCATTGTCAGTGGATGCGTCTACATATTCATCCCTGTAGGCTGACAATGACTTTTGATTGATTGATTGGCTGACAATGACAAAAGGCAGTACCTCCGTACTTCAAAAGTCAGTATTTATTTCCTTTTGACTTTTCGCGGCAGATTTTCCTGTCACGAATTTTTTTTACTAGCCAGATTGTATAAAATAATAATTAATTTTGTTTTATTCTGTTACAATTGTTATTCATTCAAGATGAAATTCAAGCTCAATAATGGATTTGGGTTAGATGGTGGACATCATTTTAAGTGACTTTATTTAACAATTGAAATGAAAAATGCCTTTGTCGCTGAAAAGACACGTAGCACATTTTAAAATTAAAAATTGACTTTTCTTTTCTATATTTGCGCACCTGTATGATATATATTGCTTTGATCTTACACGTTACAGCTCAGTAGCCTAATGAAGTGATAATATTATGATACACTCTAAATTTACATACACTTCTTGTGACCGACTTGAAGGGAAGCCTACTTAACAGTAAATTTCTGTAAAATATACCATGGCAACGTCGCTTACCTTAATTTTCTGTGTAGCTATCATCAATTAATCAACTAGTTACAAATTTATCAAATAAAGCAAATTTAATAATTTAATAATTATTAATTCAATCTATAGGCACTATACTATATACGGTATCGGCAATTGTTACACTTGCCCGTTACATTATAATACGATTTGAGATATTGTCAGTGCTGTCTTGCTATTAACGGCATGTCGCAGCACTACACAGCATAACATATGTATAGGTGTGTTCCTAACAAACACGAAACGATGAAACAAGTGTTGTTTTTAAGCTAGTCCAACGTCTGCGGAGCATCAAAACAACATTGGTTAAACGTCCCGTATCCTGTTTTCTGGGGTTGCTTTTTGCTGAGCCTTGGCTCACGGGATATTTGCCTCTGGTTAGCAAACAGATCAGATGATGTCCGGATAAATTGCCTGATTTGTCTCAGTCTGGATCATGATCCTGATGGTTGATACAGTCAGTGGGCTGTGCTAATTTGGCAGCAAGACAACCAGTTTCTACATATATACTCTGTTAGTTTTTCCTCTTTTATTTTTTAAGAAAGGTGTGAAGTGGAAACATCATTGGATAACTTTCCAGCAAACAAAAACCATTTGTATAACATTCATACAATGCTGGACCAACGTTATATAATCGACGTTATATAAATGTTATGCAAATGTTTTTTGTTTGCTGGGTTAAGAGGTACAAAATGACCATTTCATTTTCGTGTGCAGCGTTATCAATATGATGATGATATAGACCCTATTATACTGATTATGCTTGTGACGTTGACAATATGATTTGCTTGGTGTTGGGCCAGCGTCTTAGACGGTGGACCAGCATTAACCCAACATTGGGTTAACGTCTCGTGTTATCTGAGATAACATTTTTTATATAGCGTCAGTTTAATATAAACTTAGAGCATGGAAATATCACAACTGTGGATTTCTGAAGAACGTTAGTTCACTGTTTTATAGCAACAAAGCCTATACATATAAAAATACTAAGCAAAACTGTTATTTCGGAGAGCATTTGTTTCAAGATCAATAAATATCTAGAATAACTATCAGAATGGCTGTTTCTATTCCCTAACATGTGAGTGACATATTGCTTACAATTGATAAAAACATATCAGATCAAAATGTAGGTCCAGTGAACAAAGAGTAGGATTATATCTATATAAATTTACATTCCACCAAAAGCCGCTTATTTTTTCCAGAATAATTATGAATAATCTGACCATCGGGAAGGATATCCCCACAAAAAAGGAGAAAAGTGTACTTTATTCTCCCTGGTGATAGCAGCTGATGTTTGAACTCAAACAACGCTAGTTTATCATGTTTATCGTTGTCCACTCCCCAAGCAAACTAGACACGGTATAACTATGACTATGTTATGTTAGGAAGACGCGTATATAGTGTACCAATATTAACCCTTAAAGCGCTAAATTAAATAATTTAAATTTTCACCCACTTGAAGTTGTGTCTCGCTACCGCGACCCACAACTTCAAGTTGGTGAAAATTACTCATATCTGTTTTATTTGAGACCATACATTTGAATATTGTGATGTTTAAGCGCTATGTTCGTTCCCAAAAACAGTGATTTAATCGGCTGATAAAACGGACTAAAACGACTATCGTTTTCCTCAGCGGTGAAAGGGTTAAAACAACGTACTCTATATTACTATATAGTTATTGGATGGAATTTTTTGCAGAGACGGCAATTGATTTAGTATCTTTCTTCTACATTAGTTAGATTCTAAAATCGGTTTCCATATAAAAGAACATTATTACAGAGAATGGGTTCGTCACCCGCACTGCCAATCAGGTTTCAAAGAAACAAAATGATTCTTCTCCTCTCACTCGTAAATTTTCAGTATTGTGGGGAATCTCCGTGACCGAGAGGTAGCGTACTCGGCCTCAGAAGACCAGGGAGCGTATTTCAAATCCTGTTTTTCATTCATCTCACCATCCTCAGCTGGCCCAGTTTAGCCTATATTTCCACAAAAGTGGTCTAAAACCCCATTCATTAATTTCATTACTGATAAAATTATCAATAATTGATGGAAATATTATTTCAATAGGATATACCTCTGATCAGTATAGTATTTATCAAAATACCTCTGCTAGTATTAAACAAGTTTGATATTATCTCCTCTAGAAATTAAAAATTGATAAGTGATACTTAGAAAAATATCAGTTACCACCTTCCAGTACCCCATGATGGGAATGTGAAGCGTCTGTGAAATATATGTACTTGTCCACATTTCAACGTCTGGCTTTTTTTTAGCAACTGTGCGTTTTATGCCTGTTTAATTCTGGCCACGTTCACAAAGCTCTTTAAAAATCTGTCTTGATTATAATTATTGTTGCTAAAAATAAACTAAGAAGCAATTAGATTTAAATCGTTATAATTTTATTTCTTTCGCCCCCAAAATCCATGTTTGCGAGCTGACTGCTGTGGCATTCAACTGGCAAAGATGGATTTTGGTGCGAAATGATTAACAATATAATTACAAATTGGGACCAAACGCCCTCTTCAAGTACAGACATTCAACAGCATACTGGTGATCAGTACAATCAAGGATACATGTAATATAAAGTAGGATAGACCTAACAGCGGGGATCGTCATTAATATTCTATAGTTTTCATAACCCACAACAGAAAATACACAAAATACAATTTCACAGAACCTTGATAAAATGAGGAAATTATTTGCGGTAACAATCTTTATATCACCTTTTATGACGACTTCAGGACTTATTAAAAGTCCTAGTCAGTATGTCCTTCGTTAATACTGAACGTAATGGAAAATTTATACGAACATTCGTAGCCACTTGATGTGTTCATTTAACAAGAACGCCGGCGACGTAATTGCGTTTTGAAAATGTCAGGTCTTGCGTGCTTTCTAAATATAAATTATTTTCTTTATCATGTTTATTTGATTTATTCACGGAGAGAGAGCTTTCCTAATTAGCAGTCATCAATTTAAGCTGGAAAACACAGCGCCAGCAAAATATTCTTTATTAAATCAGATTAGATTTCTGGTGTTTTTTCTTCATCTAATGAAAAATCCATCTACCTTCCCACGCAACTGATTCACTTTTGTGCTGGCCCAATTGTGGGGAAGTTGGTCCAGAATTTAATTAATTGTAGACCTAAAATTCTAACGGTTAGATCAACCTGTCAATATCCTCCATGACCCTGACTCAGTGCTATTATTATCAAGCTGGAACGTGGAAATACCAAGTCGAAAGAACACTCTCTAGAGGTTTTTGATGATTATAGTTAACCATTCTGCTCTGCAAAGCAAGAACAAAATGGACTAGTAAGTAGTTACCACCTTTTGGCTTTGCAGGGCAACGTTTACATAAAATAAAACATATTTCAGCGTTGTAAGGGTTAAAACAATAGGATTTTCATTCCAGAAGCACATGGATTACCATGCTAGTCATGTGACAACCACAATGTCCAGACCACTGAAAATGTATATTATCACTAAAATGTGTATGCTGATTTAGTAACTAGCGATATATCCAGTAATTGTCTCATACAGGAGAACAAACATCCATGTTTGCATAACCACTGATAAAAAACAGTTAATCAATATGATAAAAACCCATCCGATCTTACACGTGGCTCAATGCTAAAAGTATTAAATCATTTCGCATCTGCTTTTCATTGGACTGATTTCGCGTTAAAATTACTCCATCAATCACACATCTGCACCCGGTATTTGATAGTCCAGTGGTAACGATTTGTATTGGTGTAACCTTTAAACAGCCGGACCCGATTATAGTCGCTTTCCATTTTCAATTATCACATTCAGCAGTATCACCTAATAAGCACGTAATTAATGATAAAACGTGACATCAATCAGCAAGATTTGAAAATGGTTAACCTCCATTTCTAACTTACACTCACTTGAAGCATGTGGACATATAACGCTCCCTCCAAATTGATATGTTTAGATTTCATATAATAAGCGATTTGTTTAGATTTCATATAATAATCGCTAATATGTCGAAAAAAGAAAATGATAGGTAGCCTAATGATATGCTGTGCAGATATAACGCTGATCCGATATCACCACGAAAAAAACTTCACTTTTTTTTTCAAGAGTACCCCGTTACATCAAAACCACATTGGAGGCTACATTAACTCACTTAGTTTGCTCGGTCTATAACAAGTTGCATGGGAGACTCAATAACTAAGCCGATAAGCATTATAAACCTAATTAAATCACGTCATTAGACAGCATGGAGACAGCGCTGCCAGAAAACACAATATCCTAAACCAGTGTCGGTTTAACGTTGGTCCAGCGTCGTAGACGGTTGACCAACTTTAATCTCACATTGGTTCAGCGTCTGGCCGTGTTAGTTGTGAGGAGACATTATACACTATGGTGCGTGAATTAAATAGAGAATAGTCGGTGTATTTAACAGAGAAAGGAAGACTTAAGAGAAAATAATATTGCATCTGTTCATTACAATGTAGATTGCCCAAATTAAATCATTTCTGCTGAATATAAAAATGAATTATCACAGCAATATGACGTTATTATCGGCTTCTCTACATCCAGGAAACTGTGTTTCTGATGAGTTTCATATCACGTTAATATGTACATGTATATCACCAGTATCCACCCCTTAACATCGGCACTGTTGATATCGCTATTATCACGTTAATGGCGACATCATTATAATCTACTCCTTCACATATGGGGCTGTATATATCGTGACTAGGCGATCACGTTATTGGCGGCATCATGATTATATCCCTTTACTCTACTCCTCACATTGAGGACTGCATACCTCGTGACTAGGCGATCACGTTAACGGCGGCATCATGGTTATATCGCTATGCTCTACTCCTCACATTGAAGACTGTATACCTCGTGACCAGGCGATCACGTTAATAGCAGCATCATGGTTATATCGCTATACTCTACGTGACCAAGCGATCACGCTAATAGCAGCATCATGTCTATATCGCTATACTCTACTTCTTCACATATAGGGCTGCATACCTCTTGACCAGGCGATCACGTTTATGGCGGCATCATGTCTATATCGCTATACTCTACTTCTTCACATATGGGGCTGTATATTTCGTGACCAGGCGATCACGTTAATAGCAGCATCATGTCTATATCGCTATACTCTACTTCTTCACATATGGGGCTGTATATCTTGTGACTGGGAGATCACGTTAATAGCGGTATCATGGTTATAACGCTATACTCTACTCCTCACATTGTGGACTGTGGCCCTATATCTCGTGACTAGACGATCACGTTAATGGCGGCATCATTGTTATGTCCCTATACTATTCTACTCGCATTAGAGACTGCATACCTCATGACCAGGCGATCACGGTGATGGCAGCATCATGGTTAGGCCTATATCGCTATACTCTACTTCTACACATATGGGGCTGTATATATCGTGACTGGCAGATCACGTTAATGGCGGCATCATGGTTATGTCCCTATACTCTACTCCTCACATTGGGGAATCTATATCTCGTGACTAGGCGATGACGTTAATGGCGGAATCATGGTTACATCGCTATAATCTACTCCTGTACATTTGGGAATGCATATCTTATGATTCGGTGATCACGTTAATGGGGCATAATAACTATATCACCATGCTGTCAACAAAGTGTCGTTAAACATTCACCACCTGACGTCAGGCGATAGCTGCTTCTGGATAGCGTTAAATCGGAGGTGTTGTTCTTTAAGAAATACAAGCACGAGGCAATGAGGGGGCAAGCAGACCACAAGAAACAGACGGCTGGCCACCACTGCATCACTGGTGGGCCGGCGTCGCAGACGCCGGCCCAGCAGTGATCCAGTGGTGTCTGGGGTTTGCTCTCTGCTGGGAAGTGGCCTGGTTCAGAATAGCAGATGGGTGGCTGGTACTGCATAAGTCATCTGTCTGGTAGCCGCCTCAGATTAGTGACAGACCGACCTTGAGGTGTCTCGGATCGATGGTTCCAGGACGGAGAATGACACTGAGATCGAATCCCAGGACTGACTGTCAGACGGGACCCAAGATTCAGTCCACGCAGCAAGCGTACAGGATCGCACTCACGTAAGGCGGTGCGATCAAACTTCAAAATTGGGAGTTAAGTTTGAAATATTTACTGAGAATGAAAATCCTATTGTTTTCGTAAAAGATATTTATTTCCGCCTGGAATGTTATGTCTTTGGTCTTGTTGGTTAGTTTGTCTTTCACTTTCTCTGTCTGTCTGTTCGTCAGATTACTCAAAAGAACAGATTTGAATGAAACTTTGTGTCAGATCGCTTCGGTCCAAGGAAAAATCGATTATTTTGGGGAGGGGTATTATCTCGATATAGTAACGCAACACCACCAACTACAACGACAACTACTAGTACACCTACATTAACAGTAACAACAACTACACTTGCATTTGCTACATGAGCAAATATATCGACATTAGACATACCAACAACTATTCCTGCATTAGCAATAGCAGCAACTACACCTGAATTAGCAATAATAACAACTAGATTGACACTAGTAGCAACAACAACTACACCTACATTAGCAAAAACGACAACTAGATTGACACTAGCAATAACGACAACTACACCCACATTAGCAATATCAACACCTACACCTGCATTTGCAAGAACAACAACTAGATTGACACTAGTAATAACAACAACCACACCTAAATTAGCAATAACAACAACTACACCTACATTAGCAATAACAACAACTACACCTGCATTAGCAAGAACAACAACTAGATTGACACTGGCAACAAAAAACAACTGCACCTACATTTGCAATAGCAACAGCACCACCTGCATTAGCAAGAACAACAACTACATTGACACTAGCAATAACAACAACTACACCTGCATTATTAATAGCAACAGCTACACCTGCATTAGAAAGAACAACAACTAGATTGCCACTAGCAAAAAACAACAACTACACCTACATTAGCAATAACAACAGCTACACCTGTATTAGCAAGAACAACAGCTAGAACGACACTAGCAATAACAACAACTTGGTTGACTTTAGCAATAACAACAACTACACCTACATTAACAGTTGCAGCAACAATACCTAGATTGACATTAACAGTAGCAACAGCCACACCTGCAGTAGCAATAACAACAAATAGATCGAAATTACACCTTCATTAGAAGTATCAACAACTACACCTGCATTGACAGTATCCACAGCTAATCTGCATTAACAGTCACAACAAATCCACCTATCTTATCAATAACAACAACGATATTGAAATTAACAATAACAACAACAATACGTACATTAGCAAAATCAACAACACCTGCATTAACAGTATCCACAGCAACACTTGAAGTAACAGTCAACACCTATATATATATAACCAGTGGCGGATATACGGGGGGGGGGGGGGCTGTTCAGGGGTTCCAACCCTTCCCCCCCCCCCCACCTTGGGCTGCCAAGTGAAATCTTAATGTACCAATTAATAGTGCAATCTGAGAGCCCACAAGTGCCCCATGCAATCTGAGAACCCACAAGTGCCCCAATGCGCCCCTGGTGCCTCCTTTATGCATGCATGTTCTATGGTTGTATGTATCTGCTCTGAGGCTGGGATCTGCTCAAGATAAACTGCTGATTGTGAGGATTCCCCACGCTGTACCCATTCCCTGGTACAAACCCAACACTTGGGGTTAGTTCGAACATGGGATGGTGTGTGTCTGAACAGTGTTGGATGTACCAGATTTTTTGTGGATTTAATCTGAACAGTCGAACTAGCCTCATTTTAATTGTTCTTTGTTCGAACAAACCCCATATGGACGGATTTTGAAAAAAAACTGTATTTAGAACTAACATCATAGAAGGCAACCTAACATGTATAAAGGATTATTAACTCCAGTTAGGGCACTACAACAATAGGAGTTGAAACTGTCAGGTTCAATGGAAAACATTGAGCAAAATAACATTTTGTGTGACAGCAACAAAATACTTTTCAACCCTCAAAATGAAAAAGTGTTTTTACTTTTTCATAATTTGTTTTGACAAAAAACCTTCGAACATGAAGTCAAGGTGATACCTGTCCACTGCAGCAAAGCCGCCCAACTAGACACAGGAGAAGTGGTGAAGCAGTTCGTCAGGGCCCATATAAGGTGCCTATTTTGCAGCTCAATCCTGTTCGATTGACTTGGTCCTGTCTCTATGTGTTCATAAAATGGCTTTTAATAAAATGTTCAGCAGTTGTTGATTTATACAAAGGTGACTTCCATTATAATATTATCACTCAATACACCTGACATTGGTGAAAAAATATGTGAAAAAATGCTTCTTTCTTATCCCCAAATTATCTTAAAAGATAATTTGCAGGAATGCAGGAGAGAGCATCTATATTTTTAAAAAATTCCTGGGGGCCATGCCCACGGACCACCCTAGCATGGCGTGCCTGCGGCACGCCGTGGTGCCTTTGGCACCAATGGGTTCAGTGAACTGCACCCCCCCCCCCCCTTGGCTTAAAGCTAGATCCGCCCCTGATAACAACAACTAGATTGACATTAGCAATAACAACAACTATGCCTACATTAGAAAATCAGCTTCATCTGCATTAACAATAATAACAACTACACCTGCAATAATAATGACAACAACTACATTATTATTAGCAGTAACACTTTTTCACGTGGCGCAATGGCTAGAGCGCCTGACTGCCTCACCAGTCATGCAAGCGTCCCGGTTTCGAACCCCGCTGTTCCCGTGAGGGGTTTTCAAAGAAACAGCATTGTTTCTCCCTTCTCAATGTGACTAGGTTATCATGTTAATGGCGGCCTCGTCGAGTTAAGTTTGAGACCAGTGTATCGACGTTAATTTCGCGCAGGGCCCCGCGCTGCGTGCTCCTCACACATGTTAATACACCTGTCAAACCGAATCTCCCCATGATTTGCGTAATTCTGTATATGACCATATTCATTGAAAAAAAACATGAAGTGGGTTTAATATGACAAGATCATTAATATTTTTTTTATTATTTAAGTCACAATAAATGCATGAAAGTGGTACATTCTGGTTTGTAGAAGCTTGCTGTGAATAGAAACATGTTTTCTACATTTTGTACAAATCAATGATTGCAGTTTTCTAATGTCAAATACTTTGAGAATTTGTCAGAGGTCAAATTCAGCTTACATCTACATCTCAAAATGACTCTTATGGTATGTGATGGATCGCGTGCTAATTTTTACTGTGGATAATAAAACATATCTACATTTTATACATTGTTGTCATACAGAATGTTTTGCGAGAGTCAAAATTTTAATTTACCAAGGTCAATCATGTCGTCTCAGATCAAATTCAATTTACCTCCACATCTCAAAATGACCATCATGGTATGTGATTGATTATGTGCTAACTTATTGGGAAAAAAACCCCATTGTTTCTACATTGTATAAATAATTTTCATAAATCACTGGTTTCGCGAGTTAAAACATACAGTGCTTCAATGTCAATGACCTCTAGGGATTGTCAGCGGTCAGATCCAGCTAATGTCAATAACCTGTAGGGGTGGCCAGAGGTCAAATAAAGCTTAGCTCCATACTTAAAATAATCATAAGGGTATATGCAGGAAGTGAAGTGGTAGAATGTTTAAGCTTCACTCATAAAATACACAATAATATAGCTTGTCCGCTATACTACCCAATATACGTATCATACTAAAATACAATAGCGAATAAAATGTGAACGGAATCCTATTACTAAAAGCATCAAATACTCATTGCATATTACAGTATAATGGCGAAAGTACAATAGCACAATTGGCATCTGCTGTAAAGCAATCCTGTATAATCAGTAAAACTTAATCCTGGTCTCTGATTCCCACTAGACTAGACAATGAACTAATGCTGGTTTACCGTTAGACCACCGTCTGCGATGATGGCCCAACAACATACCATCATTGGTTCATTGTCTCGTGTCTTCTGGGATGCTCATCCATCATCCTAACCTGCAAGCACAAGACGTTGAGCCAATGTTGCCTTAATGCTGGGCGAACGTCTACCACATTGGCTGATCGTTTTGTACCTGCTGGGTAGTGCAGTGCGCCTACAGATATGTGGATATTCAAATGTAATGTCACACAATATGGAAATAGGTGACATTGATTGCTAAGCAAATTGGAAGAGGAGGATGCCACACCATATAAATATTGGATGAGAGAGAGCACAGTGACGTGACGTGTCATTGTCAGTGGATGCGTCCACATATTCATCCCTGTAGGCTGTCGGACAATGACAAAAGGCATTACCTCCGTACTTAAAAAGTCAGCATTTATTTCCCTTTGACTTTTCACGGTCAATTTTTCTGTCACGTATGTTATTTACTAGCCAGAATTGTATAAAATATTAATTAAGTTTGTTTTATTCTGTTAAAATTGTTATTCATTCAAGATGAAATTCAAGCTCAATAATGGATTTGGGTTAGGTGGTGGACTTCGTTTTAAGTGACTTTATTTAACAATTAAAATGAAAAATGCCTTTGTCGCTGAAAAAACACGTAGCACATTTTAAAATTAAAAATTGACTTTTCTTTTCTAATATTTGCGCTCCTGTATAATATATATTGCTTTCATCCTACACGCTGCAGCTCAGTAGCCTAATGAAGTGATAATATTATGATACACTCTAAATTTACATACACTTCTTGTGACCGACTTGAAGGGAGGCCTACTCAACAGTAAATTTCTGGAAATATACCACTGCAACGTCGCTAAGCTTAATTTTACGTGTAGCTATCATCAATTAATCAACTAGTTACAAATTTTTAATTGAAGCAAATTTAATAATTTAATAATTATTAACTCAATCTATAGGCACTATACTATATACGGTATCGGCAATTGTTACATTTTGACCGTTACCTTATAATACGATTTGAGATATTGTCAGTGCTGTCTTGCTATTATATTAACGGCATGTCGCAGCACTACACAGCATCATACATGTATAGGTGTGTTCCTAACAAACACGAAACGATGAAACAAGTGTTGTTTTTAGACTAGTCCAACGTCTGCGAAGCTAGCCCAGCATCAAAACAACATTGGTTAAGCGCCTCGTATCGTGTTGCCTTTTGTCGAGCTTTGGCGCGTTCCCTCGCCATACTCACGGGATATTTGCCTCTGGTTAGCAAACAGATCAGATGATGTCCGGATAAATTGACTGACTTGTCTCAGTCTGGATCCTGATCCTGATGGTTGATACAGCCAGTGGGCTGTGCTAGTTTGGCAGCAAGACAACCAGTTTCTACATAAATACTCTGTTAGTTTTTTCCTTTTATTTTTTAAGAAAGGTGTGAAGTGGAGACATCATTGGATAACTTCCAAGCAAACATAAACCATTTGTATAACATTCATGCAATGCTGGACCAACGTTGTATAACCGACGTTATATAAATGTTATGCAAATGTTTTGTGTTTGCTGTGTTAAGAGGTTCAAAAAGACCATTTATTTTCGTGTGCAGAGTTTATAATATGATGATGATATAGACCCTATTATACTGATCATGTTCGTGACGTTGACCCTATTATTTGTTTGGTGTTAGGCCAGCGTCTTAGACGGTGAGCCAGCATTAACCCAACATTGGGTTAACGTCTTGTGTTATCTGAGATAACATTTTTTATATAGCGCCAGTTTAATATAAACTTAGAGCATGGAGATATCACAACTGTGGATTTCTGAAGAACGTTAGTTCACTGTTTTATAGTAACAAAGCCTATACATATAAAAATACTAAGCAAAACTGTTATTTCGAAGAGCATTTGTTTCAAGATCAAAAAATATCTAGAATAACTATCAGAATGGCTGTTTCCATTCCCTAACATGTGAGTGACAGACATATTGCTTACAATTGATAAAAACATATCAGATCAAAATGTAGGTCCAGTGAACAAAGAGTAGGATTATATCTATATAAATTTACATTCCACCAAAAGCCGCTTATTTTTTCCAGAATAATTATGTATAATCTGACCATCGGGAAGGATATCCCCACGAAAAAGGAGAAAAGTGTACTTTATTGTCCCTGGTGAGAGCAGCTGATGTTTGAACTCAAACAACGCTAGTTTATCATGTTTATCGTTGTCCACCACCCAAGCAAACTAGACACGGTATAACTATGACTATGTTATGTTAGGAAGACGCGTATATAGTGTGCCAATATTAACCCTTAAAGCGCTAAATTAAATAATTTAAATTTTCACCCACTTGAAGTTGTGTCTCGCTACCGCGACCCACAACTTCAAGTGGGTGAAAATTACTCATATCTGTTTCCTTCGAGACCATACAGTTGAAAATTGTGATGTTTAAGCGCTATGTTTGTTCCCAAGTGATTTAATCGGCTGATAAAACGGACTAAAACGACTATCGTTTTTCTCAGCGATAAAAGGGTTAAAACAACGTACTCTATATTACTATATAGTTATTGGAAGTAAATTTTTGCAGAGACGGCAATTGATTTGATATCTTACTTCTACATTAGTTAGATTCTAAAATCGGTTCCCATATAAAAGAACATTATTACAGAGGATGGGTTCGTCTCCCGCACTGGCATTCAGGTTTCAAAGAAACAAAATGATTCTTCTCCTCTCACTCGTAAATTTTCAGTATTGTGGGGTGTCTCCGTGACCGAGAGGTAGCGTACTCGGCCTCAGACCACCAGGGAGCGTATTTCAAATCCTGTTTTTAGAGGGCAGTGTCAGTTCATTCATCTCACCATCCTCAGCTGGCCCAGTTTAGCCTATATTTCCACAAAAGTGGTCTAAAACCCCATTCATTAATTTCATTACTGATAAAATTATCAATAATTGATGGAAATATTTTTTCAATAGGAGACTGATCAGTATAGTATTTATCAAAATACCTCTGCTAGTATTAAACAAGTTTGATATTATCTCCTCTAGAAATTAAAAATTGATAAGTGATACTTAGAGAAGTATCAGTTACCACCTTCCAGTACCCCCATGATGGGAATGTGAAGCGTCTGTGAAATATATGTACTTGTCCACATTTCAACGTCTGGCTTTTTTTTAGCAACTGTGCGTTTTATGCCTGTTTAATTCTGGCCACGTTCACAAAGCTCTTCAAAAATCTGTCTTGATTATAATTAATGTTGCTAAAAATAAACTAAGAAGCAATTAGATTTAAATCGTTATAATTTTATTTCTTTCGCCCCCAAAATCCATGTTTGCGAGCTGACTGCTGTGGCATTCAACTGGCAAAGATGGATTTTGGTGCGAAATGATTAACAATATAATTACAAATTGGGACTAAACGCCCTCTTCAAGTACAGACATTCAACAGCATACTGGTGGACTTATTAATAGTCCTGGTCAGTTTGTCCTTCGTTAATACTGAACGTTATGGAAAATTGATACGAACATTCGTAGCCACTTGATGTGTTCATTTAACAAGAACGCCGGCGACGTAATTGCGTTTTGAAAATGTCAGGTGTTGCGTGCTTTCTAAATATAAATTATTTTCTTTATCATGTTTATTTGATTTATTCACGGAGAGAGAGCTTTCCTAATTAGCAGTCATCAATTATGATGGGTATATGCAGGAAGTGAAGTGGTAGAAGGTTTAAGCTTCACTCATAAAATACACAATAATATAGCTTATCCGCTATACTATATACATATCATACTAAAAGACAATAGCGAATAGAATGTGAACGGAATCATATTACTAAAAGCATCAAATACTCATTGCATATTACAGTATAATGGCGAAAGTACAATAGCAATCCTGCATAGTCAGTAAAACTTAATCCTGGTCTCTGCATCCCAGTAGAACTAGACAATGAACTAATGCTAGTTTAACGTTAGACCACCGTCTGCGATGATGGCCCAACAGCACACCATCATCAGTTCATTGTCTCGTTTCTTCTGGGATGCCCATCCATCATCCTAACCTGCAAGCACAAAACGTTGAGCCAATGTTGCCTTAATGTTGGGCGAACGTCTACCACATTGGATGATCCTTTTGTACATGCTGGGTAGTGCAGTGCGTCTACAGATATATGAATATTCAAATTTAATGTCACACAATATGGAAATAGGTGACAATGATTGCTAAGCAAATTGGAAGAGGAGGATGCCACGCAATATAAATATTGGATGAGAAAGAGCACAGTGACGTGACGTGTCATTGTCAGTGGATGCGTCCACACAGCCAACCCTGTAGGCTGTCGGACAATGACAAAAGGCAGTACCTCCGTAATTAAAAAGTCAGCATTTATTACCCTTTGACTTTTCGCGGCAGATTTTTCTGTCACATATGTTATTTACTAGCCAGAATTGTATAAAATAATAAATAATTTTGTTTTATTCTGTTAAAATTGTTTTTTTTTCAAGTTCAATAATGGATTTGGGCTAGATGGTGGACATCATTTTAAGTGACTTTATTTAACAATTAAAATGAAAAATGCCTTTGTCGCTGAAAAGACACGTAGCACCTTTTAAAATTAAAAATTGACTTTTCTTTTCTAATATTTGCGCACCTGTATGATATATATTGCTTTGATCTTACACGTTACAGCTCAGTAGCCTAATGAAGTACTAATATTATGATACACTCTAAATTTACATACACTTCTTGTGACCGAGTTGAAGGGAAGCCTACTTAACAGTAAATGTCTGTAAAATATACCATGGCAACGTCGCTTAACTTAATTTTACGTGTAGCTATCATCAATTAATCAACTAGTTACAAATTTATCAAATAAAGCAAATTTAATAATTTAATAATTATTAACTCAATCTATAGGCACTATACTATATACGGTGTCGGCAATTGTTACACTTGACCGTTACCTTATAATACGATTTGAGATATTATCAGTGCTGTCTTGCTATTAACGGCATGTCGCAGCACTACACAGCATAACATATGTATAGGTGTGTTCCTAACAAACACGAAACGATGAAACAAGTGTTGTTTTTAGACTAGTCCAACGTCTGCGAAGCTAGCCCAGCATCAAAACAACATTGGTTAAACGCCTCGTATCGTTTTGCCTTTTGTCGAGCTTTGGCCTCGCCATGCTCACGGGATATTTGCCTCTGGTTAGCAAACAGATCAGATGATGTCCGGATAAATTGACTGATTTGTCTCAGTCTGGATCCTGATCCTGATGGTTGATACAGTCAGTGGGCTGTGCTAGTTTGGCAGCAAGACAACCAGTTTCTACATAAATACTCTGTTAGTTTTTCCTCTTTTATTTTTCAAGAAAAGTGTGAAGTGGAGACCTCATAGGATAACTTCCCAGCAAACATAAACCATTTGTATAACATTCATGCAATGCTGGACCAACGTCATATAACCGACGTTATATAAATGCTATGCAAATGTTTTGTGTTTGCTGTGTTAAGAGGTTCAAAATGACCATTTCATTTTCGTGTACAGCGTTATCAATATGATGATGATATAGACCCTATTATAGTGATCATGCTCGTGACGTTGACCCTATTATTTGTTTGGTGTTGGGCCAGCGTCTTAGACGGTGGACCAGCATTAACACAAGATTGGGTTACCGTCTTGTGTTATCTGAGATAGCATTTTTTATGCAGCGCCAGTTTAATATAAACTTAGATCATGGAAATATCACAACTGTGGATTTCTGAAGAACGTTAGTTCACTGTTTTATAGTAACAAAGGCTATACATATAAAAATACTAAGCAAAACTGTTATTTTGAAGAGCATTTGTTTCAAGATCAATAAATATCTAGAATAACTATCAGAATGGCTGTTTCCATTCCCTAACATGTGAGTGACATATTGCTTACAATTGATAAAAACATATCAGATCAAAATGTAGGTCCAGTGAACAAAGAGTAGGATTATATCTATATAAATGTACATTCCACCAAAAGCCGCTTATTTTTTCCAGCATAATTGTGAATAATCTGACCATCGGGAAGGATATCCCCACAAAAAAGGAGAATAGTGTACTTTATTGTCCCTGGTGAGAGCAGCTGATGTTTGAACTCAAACAACGCTAGTTTATCATGTTTATCGTTGTCCACTCCCCAAGCAAACTAGACACGGTATGAAAATGCCTATGTTATGTTAGGAAGACGCGCATATGGTGCACCAATATTAACCTCTAAAGCGATAAATTAAATCACTTAAATTTTCACCCACTTGAAGTTGTGTCTCGCTACCGCGACCCACAACTTCAAGTGGGTGAAAATTACTTATATGTGTTTAATTTGAGTCCATACATTTGCAAATTGTGATGTTTAAACGCTCTGTTCGTTCCCTTGTCGGTGCGGTGATGGATGCACCAGACTGGACGGGTCGATAACCGGTTCTGGAGGAGGTTCAAAATACATTGGCCATTTTTAAGAAAGATGTGGGTTGACTGCTTTATATACCCAAAAATGTAAGTAGATTTCCATTCGTTGTGAACTGTGTATCAACCTCACTGCAAATTGAATGACAATTATAAATATTTACAAAAAATATCAACTTGTATTTTAGAACCCCAAAGCCCTGCTTTTATGATTTTTGTATTCAAAATAAAATGAAGCACTCACATGGTGAAAAGGCAATTAAAGAATGTGGGTCGCAGTTGCGAAACAACAAGTCTTTTCTAGGAACCTCCAACAGTGGAGTAGTAAAAACCGATATAAACCCAGTAAACATGAGACGTTGGCCAAAACGTTGGTTCCCTGTTGGCCCACCTTCTAAGACGTTGGGTCAACAGTAAACCAACGTTGGGTCAACGTCTTGTGTTTGCAGGGAATTGCTTCTCGTATTTAGTGCGTCATCTGATATAGATCACCATCTTTAAGTTTTGGTTTTCATTCATTCATTTATTCATTCATTCATTCATTCATTTATTCATTCACTCATTCATTCATTCATTCATTCATTCATTCATTTATTCACTCATTTATTCACTCATTCATTCATTCATCATGGCCCGCATAGAAGCGGCTTTTAACAAAGCATTTTGCGGATCTCCTTTGTATCCATTATCAAAATATATATATATACTTTAACAGATGTAAAAATTGCAATTGGAACATGAATAAATGAATTTGAATTTGAAAAAAAGGAGAGAAAATTCATTCATTCATTCATCCATTTATGTATATATTCCTTTATTCAATCCTTTATTAATCCATGTACTCGAATCGTCCCATCTCATCAATGGACAATCTTGCTGCGGCGACAAATCTGGTGCTGTACAGGGTAAACGATCTGTAAATTGCCGTTAAATCTAAACGCGTGAGAGAGGATAAATAATGTAAATAGCGAAAATTACACGAGATTTTTTTGCGGAATTCTAATGATACATAAGACTATATATATGTGCATCGACAAGCTATTAGTGATTTTCGAGAAATAGATACAATTTATAAACCCTTGTTCTGCTAGGACCGGATATATGGTTTCAAGAACGTTTCAAAATAAATCATCCCCTTGGATAAAAAATGTCATCGAAATATATAAAATCGGTTGTTGTGAGATTCTAAGCTAATCTAATAATTCAAATTGTGATCTGCCTATTTAGTTATGCAGCAATAATAGATATTTTAATTCTTTCAGTGCGGGGACCGTCTTTAATCTTCAGAATCTGACGTCTACAGACGTCAGATTTTGACGTACAAAGACGGTCTCCGCGCTGAAAGGGTTAACTGCGTGGTATTTTAACCTTTTATTAAATAACCACTTTTTGGGTTCACCCACTTGATGATTACTAACATTTAATTTTAGACATAAGTTGTACAACTCCGACTGATTTCACGAAAACAGGGATTTGCTATGATAAACAGCAGCGAAAACGAGTTCTGCCTATCGCTTATAACGGGATAAATGTACACGATATATGAATCATAAGATCAAAAGAGACAGAGGGAGGGGGAATTTTAGTAAGTTTACAGTAACTGTGAGCAATCACGCCTGATGACACAGTGCTCTCTCTCTCTGTGGGATGTGCACCAAGGCCAAGGATACCGCGGTCCACTCTGTGTAGTCGTCTGTCCTGTAGACGCCATCGAGCAGGAGCCATTATACCATGCTGACACAGTCACACAGTATCATCATGACTCATGGCATACCGTAGATCCAGAAATTATCCAAACGCACAAGTTTCGTTATATAAATTAAATAATAAAATAGGAAAATATATTGTTTAATGTGCTTATTTCTACATAAGCCTGACATTAGGTTAGGCTAGACAGTAAAGAAGTTCTGTTCGCTATATTGCACTATAGGACCACTCGTATTATTAACATTGCTTATGTTTCGACAAGTTGCCCTTTCGCAAATAGGGAACGCATTATTTTGGGGACGTATATTCCACTGTTTTGTAGCAGTGTGGTATGCCTTGATAACATTCTCAAGTCACATACAATATAGCGTTTCCTTGGATATGAAAAGGTGTATCTGCCTCTTTGTGAAGTGGCAGATACACCCTTTCATATCCAGAGGGACTATAGTATCTGTTCATTTTCATGTACATAAATATATTTATAGTAGAGTATGGTTGCATAAAAGGTTGTCCAGTTATATCCTATTATCAATCGTGCTGCGTTTAAGTAGGTTGTTATTTTCAATACTAACATAGAATTGGACGATCGACGAGCCAGGTTCGTAAGCTGGTTTTAAAAAAATGAGATCAAAAGAGATACATGGAGTGAGATTCAATAAAATGGTTATTATGTCTGCCCTCAAGATTCGTCTTGAACAATTTATTTGAAGAAAACTACATGTTTCAGCTCATATATGAAAACAAATATCCTTTAAAATCAGTTAAGATAAATCTATAGCGAACATAATTCGATTTTATCTTATATATAATACTTAGGTTACTAAGATTACTAAGAGATCAATAGTGAATCCAAAAGAAAAAAAGGACAATAAAAAAAATGCATGATAGGCGCTATATCGCTATATCGCAGATTAATTCACATCCTATATATTTCCTCGATACATCCTATGTTTTGCTACGAAAGGTACGATATGCTACATGAAGAAATCCCTACTTGTGTTAAAACAGCGTAGGATTGATCGTGCACAGATTTATTCCTATCTATCCGTGTTGCCTCTAAGCTGCAAACGGTGGAGGTATGAAATCATCACAAACTGATTGTTAACCCTTTAACCGCCGGTGCCGCATATATTCGTGTTTTTACTTTTTATTGGCACATTGAGTACCACATTTTAAATATGTTAAAGATAAAATGTGACATCATCCAGCAAGATTTGAAACGATTTGACCTTCATTTTGTCAAATCTGAATAATTTTCATTCACTTGAAGTTGTGGATCGCGTCAGCGAGACACAACTTCAAGTGGGTGAAAATTCAAATTGAATAATTTGGCGGTTAGAAGGTTAGCACGATATAATCTGGGTACGCGTCACCGAGGTATTACGTACGTACAAATTAACAATTTACGTTGTTTTTATGGCAATACACTCAGCGCGGAATATTCCTATTCATTGTCAACAGATCACATAAATAGCCTGCCCATAGTTCTGTCGCACTTAGATATACATAGGCCTATATATTATATAGATATATATAGAATCAGTCGATTGTATTTTATCCACATATTTTTTTATAATAATCAGTCGACACCGCACCAAACAATACAGTATGTACTACATCGCATGACAATCAACCTAATCTATTGAATTGCTTGACGCAATTTCTAGCTTCAGGTGACGGGAAAGATTTCTTTTTATGAAAAATCGACATTATATTGCTGGCCTAGTTTAGCCTATATGTACACAAAGGTGGCCTAAAACCCCATTCATTTCTATTTATTTATATTATATCGCATGAGAATCAACCTAAGCTACTGAATTACTTGATTGTATTATTCATTCAATTGAAGCTTAAATTGCTGACGAAATTTCACGCTTGAAATGATGAAATATACAGGTTGTAGAACGAAAATTTTCATGGAATCATTTTTAACGATATTTTTTATTTATTTACCACCCAATTCAAGTTATCTTTACCCACTAAAAGTCGAAAATTGCGACACTGGACCCGCGCATTGTAGCTGGTAAATTCAGGCTTGAACTAGTTAAACACGTCAAAAAGGGATTATAACCTTTGTGCTACTGGGGCCGTATATATACGTTTTCAAGCACGTTTTAGCCAATTAAAATATCACTGGCATTGGTGAGATGTGAGTGCATATTTAGAATTATATTCTGAATTGAGCGGGGCGCTGATACAATAAAACCATAGCTAAACAATTTTGAGCACCTTGCAGTTTAATAACATTTTTCATCATACACATCTGTGCCCTGAGAACCCTTCCTAGCATACACCCATTATGCATTTGTTTAAAATAATTAAACTTAAAATTAAAATTTGCAGTAGGCCTACACGCAACCGGTAATAAGTTTACTGCTATCGCGATTGATCATGAACAGAACAATACTGGTGACAGGGTCTGGAGAACAATGCAATGTTGAAGGGGTCTGGAGCTATACAGACAATCCCGAAGCACTCGAACACAGTGCCTTAAATTGCCAGGATCGTCACAGATCGAATTTGGGGACCTTGAGCCCATCCCACTAAGAACCTTAAAATTAAGATTATCTTAACTTACAGATAAAGTTACCATAATCTTAATTTTAAGATTATTAGTGGCATGGGGCCCAGGCTGTAAAGCTACACACAAGAGCTAAACACTATGTACGCCGTCGCCATTACCAACAAGCTTCTGTGAAATCAACCTTCGTACATCAGGGGAAAATGATCATGGCAGTACTTTGCAATACTTGGCAATTCTTTGTATAAAAATCAGTACAGATTGACTCACTACTCTTTGATACAATCGATAGTAAGGATGTTGCAGTGGCAAAGACAGTGCAAAAGATTGAAGGGCTGAAAAAAAAGAGAGTGGAAGCCTCTTTGCGAGTTAAAACATACAGTGTTTTAATGTCAATGGCCCCTAGGGGTTATCAGAGGTCAGACCCAGCTTAACTTCATACCTTAAAATGATCATTGGGGTATGGGCGCAGAAAGTGGTAGAAGTTTCAATCTTTACTCATGAAATACACACTAATTTAGCTTATCCTCTATACTATATACGTATCGTAGTAAAAGACAATAGTAGGGCTTAAATAGAATGTGAACGGAATCATGTTACTAGAAGTACCAAATACGCATTGCATATTACTGTACAATGATGTAAGCACAATAGTCAATCGAACATAATCCTGGCCTCTGCATCCCTGATCCAAATAGTTTACCGCAAGACCACTGTCTGCGACGCTGGCCAAACAACATACCAGCATTGGTCGATTGTCTCGTGTCCGCTGGGATGCTCATCCATCATCCTACCCTGAAAGGGCAAGATGTTGAGCCAATGTTGATTTTATGTTGTACGAACGTCTACCACATCGGCTGATCGTGTTGTACCGGATGGGTAGTGCAGTATTTTTACAGATATATGGATATTCAAATTTAATGTCACGCAATATGGAAATAGGTGACAATGATTGCTGAGCAAATTGGAAGAGGAGGATGCCACACAATATAAATATTGGATGAGAGAGAGCACAGTGACGTGACGTGTCATTGTCAGTGGATGCGTCCACACAGCCATCCCTGTACCCGGAAAACACAAAACATCTGTATAACATTATACAAATGTTATTCATTTAAAAGTAAATTCAAGCTCAATAATGGATTTAGATTAAATGGCGTTATGTCGCTGAAAAGACACGTATCACATTTTTTAACAAGAAAAAATAATTTTCATTTCTGATATTTGCGTACCTGTATAATATATATTGCTTTGGTATCACACGGTACAGCTCAGTAATGAAGTGATAATATTATGATCTAAATTTAAACTTCTCTAGATTTAACGTTAAAGGTAAATGTATCCCACATTAACATTCTGTACAATGTACCTTGTCAACGTCGCTTAATTTAATTTTACGTGTAGCTATCATTAATTGATCAATTAATTACAATTTTATCAAATAAATCAAACTGATTAATTTATTAATTATTAACTTAATCTATAGGCACTACTACAGGCACTAAACTATATACGATAGGCCTATCGAAAATTGTTACACTTTGATCGTTACTTTATATTACGATTTGAGATATTGTTAGTGCTATCTTGCTATTATATTACGGCATGTCGCGGCACTACACAGCATCATACAGGTATAGGTATGCTCCTAACCAGCACGAAACGATAAGACAAGTGTTGTTTTTAAGCTAGTCCAACGTCTGCGCAGAAAGCCAAGCATCAAAACAACATTGGTTAAACGCCTCGTATCCTGTTTTCTGGGGTTGCTATCCCTTGCCATGCTCACGGGATATTTGCCTCTGGTTAGCAAACAGATCAGATGATGTCCGGATAAATAGACTGATTTGTCTCAGTCTGGATCCTGATCCTGATGGTTGATACAGTCAGTGGGCTGTGCTAGTTTGGCAGCAAGACAACCAGTTTCTACATAAATACTCTGTTAGTTTTTTCCTTTTATTTTTTAAGAAAGGTGTGAAGTGGAGCCATCATTGGATAACTTTCCAGCAAACACAAACCATTTGTATAACATTCATACAATGCTGGACCAACGTTATATAACCGACAATTATATAAATGTTATGCCAATGTTTTTTTGTTTGCCGGGTTAAGAGGTTCAAAATGACCATTTCATTTTCGTGTACAGCGTTTTCAATATGCTGATGATATAGACCCTATTATACTGATCATGTTCGTGACGTTGACATTATTATTTGTTTGGTGTTGGGCCAGCGTCTTAGACGGTGGAACAGTATTAACCCAACATTGGGTTAACGTCTTATTTATATAGCGCCAGTTTAATATAGACTTAGAGCATGGAGATATCACAACTGTGGATTTCTGGAGAACGTTAGTTCACTGTTTTATAGCAACAAAGGCTATACATATAAAAATACTAAGCAAAAATGTTATTTTAAAGAGCATCTGTTTCAAGATCAATAAATATCTGGAACAACTATTAGAATGGCTGTTTCCATTTCCTAACATGTGAATGACATTTTGCTTCCAATCGGTAAAAACATATCAGATCAAAATGTAGGTCTAGTGAACAAAGAGTAGGATTATATCTATATAAATGTACATTCTACCAAAAGCCGCTTATTTTTTCCAGAATAATTATGAATAATCTGACCATCGGGAAGGATATCCCCACAAAAAAGGAGAAAAGTGTACTTTATTGTCCCTGGTGAGAGCAGCTGATGTTTGAACTCAAACAACGTTAGTTTGTCATGTTTATCGTTGTCCACTCCCCAAGCAAACTAGACACGGTATGACAATGACTATGTTATGTTAGGAAGACGCGCATATGGTGCACCAATAATAACCTCTAAAGCGATAAATTAAATCACTTAAATTTTCACCCACTTGAAGTTGTGTCTCGCTACCGCGACCCACAACTTCAAGTGGGTGAAAATTACCCATATCTGTTTCATTTGAGACCAAACATTTGCAAATTGTGATGTTTAAAGGCTCTGTTCGTTCCCAAAAACAATGATTTAATCGGCTGATAAAACGGACTCAGCCTCAGCAGTGAAAGGGTTAAAACAACGTACTCTATATTACTATATAGTTATTGGATGTAATTTTTTGCAGAGACGGCAATTGATTTAGTATCTTTCTTCTACATTAGTTAGATTCTAAAATCGGTTCCCATATAAAAGAACATTATAACAGAGAATGTGTTCGTCTCCCGCACTGGCATTCAGGTTTCAAAGAAGCAAAATAAATCTTCTCCTCTCACTCGTAAATATTCAGTATTGTGGGGAGCCTCCGTGACCGAGAGGTAGCGTGCTCGGCCTCAGACCGCCAGGGAGCGTTTTTCAAATCCTGTTTCTAGAGGGCAGTGTCATTTCGTTCATCTCACCATCCTCAGCTGGCCCAGTTTAGCCTATATTTCCACAAAAGTGGTCAAAAACCCCATTCATTAATTTCATTACTGATACAATTATCAATAACTGATGAAAATATCTTTTTAATTGGAAATACCTCTGATCTGTATAGTATTTATCAAAATACCTCTGCTAGGAATTAAACAAGTTCGATATTATCTCCTCTAGAAATGAAAAGGTCATAAGTGATATTTAGAAAAGTATCAGTTACCACCTTCCAGTACCCCCATGATGGGAATGTGAAGCGTCTGTGAAATATATGTACTTGTCCACATTTCAACGTCTGGCTTATTTTTAGCAACTGTGCGTTTTACTGCCTGCTTAATTCCGGCCACGTTCACAAATCTCTTCAAAAATCTATCTTGATTATAATTAATGTTGCTAAAAATAAACTAAGAAGCAATTAGATTGGAGTCGTTATAATTGTAATCCTTTCTTCAACAAAATCCATGTTTGCGAGCTGACTGCTGTGGCATTCAACTGGCAAAGATGAATTTTAGTGGAAAATGATTCACAATATAATTAGAAATTGGGACCAAACGCCCTCTTCAAGTACAGACATTTAACCCCTTTATCGCCAAATTAATCAATTGGAATTTTCACCCAGTTGAAATTGTGTCTCGCTGACGCGATGCACAACTTCAAGTGAGTGAAAATTATTCAGATTTGACAATGGAGGTCAACTCTTTTCAAATCTTGCTGGTTGAAGTCACATTTTATCTTTAACATATTTAAAATGTGGTACTTAATGTGCTAATAAAAAACGAAAAACAGAATATATGCGGCACCGGCGGTTAAAGGGTTACCAGCATACTGGTGATTAGTACAATCAAGGATACATGTAATATAAAGCCGGATAGGCCTAACAACGGGGATCGTCATCAATATTGTATAGTATTCATAACCCAAAACAGGAAATACACCAAATAGAATTTCACAGAACCGTGAAATGAGTCAATTATTTGTGGGAACAATCATTATAGTCTGTTTTTATTACCTTTCATGACGACTTCGGGACTTATTAATAGTCTTGGTCAATTTGTCCTTCGTTAAGACTGAACGTAATGGAAAATTGATACGAACATTCATAGCCACTTGATGTGTTCATTTAACAAGAACGCCGGCGACGTAATTGCGTTTTGAAAATGTCAGGTCTTGCGTGCTTTCTAAATATAAATTATTTTCTTTATCATGTTTATTTGATTTATTCACGGAGAGAGAGCTTTCCTAATTAGCAGTCATCAATTTAAGCTGGAAAACACAGCACCAGCAAAATCTTCTTTATTAAATCAGATGAGATATCTTGTGTTTTTCTTCATCTAATGACAAATCCATCTACCTTCCCACGCAACTGATTTACTTTTGTGCTGGCCCAATTGTGGGGAAGTTGGTCCAGAATTTAATTAATTGTGCACCTAACGGGTAGATAAACCTGTGAATATCTTTCATGTCCCTGACTCAGTGCTATTATTATCAAGTTGGAACGTGGAAATACCAAGCCGAAAGAACACTCTCTAGAGGTGTTTGATGATTATAGTTAACTATTCTGCTCTGCAAAGCAAAACCAAAAAGGACTAGTAAGTAGTTACCACCTTTTGGCTTTGCGGGCCACGTTTATTTAAAATAAAACATATTTCAGCGTTGTAAGGGTTAAAACACTAACTGACAATCCAGAAGCACATGGATTACCAGGCTAGTCATGTGACAACCACAAGGTCCAGACGACTGAGAATGTATATTATCACTAAAATGTGTATGTGAGCTGATTTAATAACAAGCGATGTATCCAGTAAGCAAAAAGGGCCGTTAGGTCATTTTTTTAATTGATTTCAATAGTTGATATGATAGCCGGGTTCTTTCTGTTTTAATGACTAAAAGAATTTTTGAAAAAAATTATATTTTTTTGTTTTTTGAGACTTTCAATATTTTAAAACTAGTTATGTAGGCCTAATCATTAAATTTTAATTTTAAATGACATCATAAATATTTTTTTGAAACCCGCTGGAAGGTACTTTTTTGCATGGCAGGTCACAATTATGATAAAACCCCATCCAATCTTACATGTGGCTCAAAGCTGAAAGTATTCAATCATTTTCACATCTAATTTTCTTTTGACCGATTTCGCGTTAAAATTACTCCATCAATCACAAATCTACACCCGGTTTTTGATAGTCCAGTGGTAGCGATTTGTATTGGTGTAACCTTTAAACAGTCGGACCCGATTATATTCGCTTTTTATTTTATATTATCACATTAAGCAGTATCACCCAATAAGCACGTTAATGATAAAACGTGACATCAATCAGCAAGATTTGAAAATGGTTAACCTCCATTTCAAACTTACACTCACTTGAAGCATGTGGACATATAACGCTCCCTACATTGATATGTTTAGATTTCATATAATAATCGATTTGCTTAGATTTCATATAATAATCGCTAATATGTCGAAAAAAAGAAAATGATAGGTAGCCTGATGATATGCTGTGCAGATTTAACGCTGATCCGATATCACCACAAAAAAAAAAACACTTTTTTTTCACGAGTACCCCGTTACATCAAAACCACATTGGAGGCTACATTAACTCACTTAGTTTGCTCGGTCTATAACAAATTGCATGGGAGACTCAATAACTAAGCCGATAAACATTATAAACCTAATTAAATCACGTCATTAGAGAGCATGGAGACAGCGCTCCCAGAAAACACAATATCCTAAACCAGTGTCGGTTTAACGTTGGTCCAGCGTCGTAGATGGTTGACCAACTTTAATCTAACATTGGTTCAGCGTCTCGCCGTGTTTGTTGTGAGGAGACATTATACACTATGGTGCGTGAATTAAATGGAGAATAGTCGGTGTATTTAACAGAGGAAGGAAGACTTAACAGAGAACTTAATATTGCATCTGTTCATTACAATGTAGATTGCCCAAATTAAATCATTTCTGCTTAATATAAAAATGAATTATCACAGCAATATGACGTTATTATCGGCTTCTCTACATTGAAAACTGTGTTTCTGATGAGTTTCATGTCGCGTTAATATGTACATGTATATCACCATAATCCACCTCTTAACATCGGAACTGTTGATATCGCTATTATCACGGTAATGGCGACATCACTATAATCTACTCCTTCACATATGGGTCTGTATATATCGTGACTAGGCGATCACGTTATTGGCGGCATCATGATTTTATCCCTTTACTCTACTCCTCACATTGAGGACTGCATACCTCGTGACTAGGCGATCACGTTGATGGCGGCATCATGGTTATATCGCTATGCTCTATTCCTCACATTAAAGACTGTATACCTCGTGACCAGGCGATCACGTTAATAGCAGCATCATGGTTATATCGCTATACTCTACGTGACCAAGCGATCACGTTAATAGCAGCATCATGTCTATATCGCTATACTCTACTTCTTCACATATAGGGCTGCATACCTCTTGACCAGGCAATCACGTTTATTGCGGCATCATGTCTATATCGCTTTACTCTACTTCTTCACATATGGGGCTGTATATTTCGTCACCAGGCGATCACGTTAATAGCAGCATCATGTCTATATCGCTATACTCTACTTCTTCACATATGGGGCTGTATATCTCGTGACTGGGAGATCACGTTAATAGCGGCATCATGGTTATAACGCTATAATCTACTCCTCATATTGTGGACTGTGGCCCTATATCTCGTGACTAGACGATCACGTTAATGGCGGCATCATTGTTATGTCCCTATACTATTCTCCTCACATTTGAGACTGCATACCTCATGACCAGGCGATCACTGTAATGGCAGCATCATGGTTAGGCCTATATCGCTATACTCTACTTCTTCACATATGGGGCTGTATATATCGTGCCTGGCAGATCACGTTAATGGCGGCATCATGGTTATGTCCCTATACTCTACTCCTCACATTGGGGAATCTATATATCGAGACTAGGCGATGACGTTAATGGCGGAATCATGGTTACATCGCTATAATCTACTCCTGTACATTTGGGAATGCATATCTCATGACTCGGTGATCACGGTAATGGGGCATAATAACTATATCACCATGCTGTCAACAAAGTGTCGTTAAACATTCACCACCTGACGTTTGACGATGGCTGCTTCTGGATAGCGTTAAATCTGAGGTGTTGTTCTTTAAGAAATACAAGCACGAGGCAATGAGGGGGCAAGCAGACCACAAGAAACAGACGGCTGGCCACGACTGGATCACTGGTGGGCCGGCGTCGCAGACGCCGGGCTAGCAGTGATCCAGTGGTGTCTGGGGTTTGCTCTCTGCTGGGAAGTGGCCTGGTTCAGATTAGGAGATGGGTGGCTGGTACTGCATAAGTCATCTGTCCGGTAGCCGCCTCAGATTAGTGACTGACCGACCTTGAGGTGTCTCGGTCCTGATGGTTCCAGGACGGAGAATGACGCTGAAATCGAATCTCAGGACTGACTATCAGAAGGGACCCAAGATCCAGTCCGCGCAGCAAGCGTACAGGATCGCACTCACACTTGAGAGTTAAGTTTGAAATATTCACTGAGAATGAAAAATTATCTTGTTTTCTGTAACGGATATTTATCTCCGCCAGGAATGTTATGTCTTTGGTCTTGTTGGTTAGTTTGTCTTTCACTCTCTCTGTCTGTCTGTTTGTCGGATTGATTAAAAGAACGGATTTAAATGAAACTTTATGTCAGAGCGTTTCGGGCCAAGGAAGAATCGTTTATTTTGGGGTGGGATATGATCTCGATATAGTAACGCAACACCATCAATTACAACGACAACTACTAGTACACCTACATTAACAGTAACAACAACTACACTTGCATTTGCTACATGAGCAAATATATCGACATTAGACATACCAACAACTATACCTGCATTAGCAATAGCAGCAACTACACCTGAATTAGCAATAATAACAACTAGATTGACACTAGTAGCAACAACAACTACACCTGCATTAGCAAGAACGACAACTAGATTGACACTAGCAATAACAAGAACTACACCTACATTAGCAAAAGCAACAACTACACCTGCATTAGCAAGAACAACAACTAGATTGACACTGACAATAAAAAACAACTACACCTACATTTGCAATAGCAACAGCAACTCCTGCATTAGCAGGAACAACAACTACATTGACACTAGCAATAACAACAACTACACCTGCATTATTAATAGCAACAGCTACACCTGCATTAGCAAGAACAACAACTAGATTGACACTAGCAAAAACAACAACTACACCTACATTAGCAATAACAACAGCTACACCTGTATTAGCAAGAACAACAGCTAGAACGACACGAGCAATAACAACAACTTGGTTGACTTTAGCAATAACAACAACTACACCTAAATTACCAGTAGCAGCAACTACACCTGCAGTAGGAATAAGAGTGACTACACCTGCGTTGACAGTAACAATAACTAGATTGACATTAACCTGTTAACAGTAGCAATAGCTACACCTGCAGTAGCTATAACAATAACTAGATTGAAAAGAACAGTAACAACAATTACACTGTCCTTAGAAGTATCAACAACTACACCTGCATTGACAGTATTCACAGCTATACTTGCCTTAACAATCACAACAACTACACCTATCTTATCAATAACAACAACGATATTGAAATTAGCAATAACAACAACTATACATACATTAGCAAAATCAACTACACCTGCATTAACAGTATCCACAGCTACACTTGAAGTAACTGTCAACACCTATATATCTATAAGTAACAACAACTAGATTGACATTAGCAATAACAAAAACTATGCCTACATTAGAAAATCAGCTTCATCTGCATTAACAATAATAACAACTATACCAGCATTAATAATGACAACAACTATATTATTATTAGCAGTAGCAATGTTTCACATGGCGCAGTGGCTAGAGCGCCTGACTGCCTCACCAGTCATGCATGCGTCGCGGTTTCGAACCCCGCTGTTCCCGTGAGGGGTTTTCAAAGAAACAGCATTGTTTCTCCCTTCTCAATGTGACTAGGCCATCATTTTAATGGCGGCCTCGTCGAGTTAAGTTTGAGACCAGTGTATCGACGTTATTTTCGCGCAGGGCCCCGCGCTGCGCGCTGCTCACACATGTTAATACACCTGTCAAACCGAATCTCCCCATGATTTGCGTAATTCTGTATATGACCATATTCATTGAAAAAAAAATGAAGTGGGTTTAATATGACAAGATCATTAATATTTTCTAATAATTTGAAGTCGCAATAAATGCATAAAACTGGTACATTCTGGTTTGTAGAAGCTTGCTGTGAATAGAAACATGTTTTCTACATTTTGTACAAATCAATGATTGTAGTGTTCCAATGTCAAATACTTTGAGAGTTTGTCAGAGGTCAAATTCAACTTACATCTACATCTCCAAATGACTCTTATGGTATGTGGTGGCTTGCGTGTTAATTTTTACTGTGGATAATAAAACATATCAACATTTTATACATTGCTGTCATACAGAATGTTTTTCGAGAGTTAACATTTTTATTTTCCAAGGTCAATCATGTCGTCTCAGTTCAAATTCAGTTTACCTCCACATCTCCAAATGACCATCATGGTATGTGTATGATTATGTGCTAACTTAGTGGAAAAAAAATCATTGTTTCTACATTGTATAAATAATTATCATAAATCACTGGTTTCGCGAGTTAAAACATACAGGGTTTCAATGTCAATGACCTCTAGGGATTGTCAGCGGTCAGATCTAGCTGACGTCAATAACCTGTAGGGGTGTTCAGAGGTCAAATAAAGCTTAACTCCATACCTAAAATAATCATAAGAGTAAGAGACAATAGCGAATAGAATGTGAACGGAATCATATTACTAAAAGCATCAAATACTCATTGCATATCACTGTACAATGATGAAAGTACAATAGCACAATTGGCATGTGCTGTAAAGCAATCCTGCATAGTCAGTAAAACTTAATCCTCGCCTCTGCATCTCAGTGGAACTGGACAATGAACTAATGCTAGTTTAACGTTAGACCACCGTCTGCGATGATGGCCCAACAACATACCATCATTGGTTCATTGTCTCGTGTCTTCTGGCATGCTCATCCATCATCCTAACCTGCAAGCACAAGACGTTGAGCCAATGTTGGCTTAATGTTGGGCCACCGTCTACCACATTGGCTGATCGTTTTGTATCTGCTGGGTAGTGCAATGTGTCTACAGGTATATGGATATTCAAATTTAATGTCACACAATATGGAAATAGGTGACAATGAGTGCTAAACAAATTGGAAAAGGAGGATGCCACACAATATAAATATTGGATGAGAAAGAGCACAGTGACGTGACGTGTCCTTGTCAGTGGATGCGTCCACATATTCATTCCTGTAGGCTGTCGGACAATGACAAAAGGCAGTACCTCCGTACTTAAAAAGTCAGCATTTATTTCCTTTTGACTTTTCGCAGCAGATTTTTCTGTCACGTATGTTATTTACTAGCCAGAATTGTATAAAATAATAAAAACAAAATTATCCTGTTAAAATAGTTATTCATTCGAAATGAAATTCAAGCTCAATAATGGATTTGGGTTAGATGGTGGACTTCATTTGAAGTGACTTTATTTAACAATTAAAATGAAAAATGCCTTTGTCGCTGAAAAGACACGTAGCACATTTTAAAATTAAAAATTGACTTTTATTTTCTATTATTTGCGCACCTGTATAATATATATTGCTTTGATCTTACACGTTACAGCCCAGTAGCCTAGTGAAGTGATAATATTATGATACACTCTAAATTTACATACACTTCTTGTGACCGACTTGAAGGGAGGCCTACTCAACAGTAAAATTCGGTAAAATATACCATGGCAACGTCGCTTAGCCTAATTTTACGTGTAGCTATCATCAATTAATCAACTATTTATCAAATAAAGCAAATTTAATAATTTAATAATTATTAACTCAATCTATAGGCAGTATAATATATGCGGTATTGGCAATTGCTACACTTTGACCGTTACCTTATAATACGATTTGAAATATTGTCAGTGCTGTCTTGTTATTAACGCCATATCGCAGCACTACACAGCATCATACATGTATAGGTGTGTTCGTAACAAACACGAAACGATGAAACAAGTGTTGTTTTTAAGCTGGTCCAACGTCTGCGGAGCAAGCCCAGTATCAAAACAACATTGGTTAAACGCCTCGTATCCTGGTTTTTAGGGTTGCTTTTTGCTGAGGGCGGGGGCCCTAGGGTAGTGGTTAGCACCGCTGCCTTTCACGCCAGATTTCGGGGTTCGGTTCCCGGTCTCGGCGGTTTGAAAAAAACAAAAAATGTTTCTTCCCCATTCACGTGTGAAAGTCAGTATTGTGGGGAGCCTCCGTGACCGAGAGGTAGCGTGCTCGGCCTCAGACCGCCAGGGCCCGAATTTCGAATCCTGTGTCTGGAGGACAGTGTCATCTCAATCATCTCACCATCCTCAGGAGGTTCTCCTGGCCCAGTTTAGCCTATATGTGCACAAAGGTGGCCTAAAGCCCGATTCATTTCATTTCATTTGCTTTTTGCTGAGCCTTGGCGCGTTCCCTCGGCATGCTCACGGGATATTTGCCTCTGGTTAGCAAACAGATCAGATGATGTCCGGATAAATTGACTGATTTGCCTCAGTCTGGATCCTGATACTGATGGTTGATACAGTGGGCTGTGCTAGTTTGGCAGCAAGACAACCAGTTTCTACATAAATACTCTGTTAGTTTTTTCCTTTTATTTTTTAAGAAAGGTGTGAAGTGGAGACATCATTGGATAACTTCCCAGCAAGCACAAACCATTTGTATAACATTCATACAATGCTGCACCATCGTTATATAACCAAGATTGGGTTAACGTCTCGTGTTATCTGAGATGACAGTTTTTATATAGCGCCTGTGGATTTCTGGAGAACGTTGGTTCACTGTTTTATAGTAACAGAGGCTATACATATAAAAATACTAATAAAATGTTATATTAAAGAGCATTTGTTTCAAGATCAATAAATATCTGGAATAACTATCAGAATCTCTAACAACTCTAACATGTGAATGGCATTTTGCTTCCAATTGGTAAAAACATATCAGATCAAAATGTAGGTCCAGTGAACAAAGAGTAGGATTATATCTATATAGATGTACATTCTACCAAAAGCCGCTTATTTTTTCATGAATAATTATGAATAATCTGACCATCGGGAAGGATATCCCCACAAAAAAGGAGAAAAGTGTACTTTATTGTCCCTGGTGAGAGCAGCTGATGTTTGAACTCAAACAACGCTGTTTTGTCATGTTTATCATTGTCAACTACCCAAGCAAACTAGACACTGTATGACAATGACTATGTTATGTTAGGAAGACGCGTATATAGTGTACCAATATTAACCCTTAAAGCGCTAAATTAAATAATGTAAATTTTCACCCACTTGAAGTTGTGTCTCGCTACCGCGACCCACAACTTCAAGTGGGTGACAATTACTCATTTCTGTTTAATTTAAGACCATACATTTGAAAATTTTGCTGTTTAAACGCTCTGTTCGTTCCCAAAAACAAGGATTTAATCGGCTAATAAAACGGACAAAAACGACTATCGTTTTCCTCAGCGTTGAAAGGGTTAAAACAACGTACTGTATATTACTATATAGTTATTGGATGGAATTTTTTGCAGAGACGGCAATTGATTTGGTATCTTTCTTCTACATTAGTTAGATTCTAAAATCGGTTTCAATATAAAAGTACATTATTACAGAGAATGGGTTCGTCTCCCGCACTGGCATTCAGGTTTCAAAGAAACAAAATGATTCTTCTCCTCTCACTCGTGAATTTTCAGTATTGTGGGTAGTCTCCGTGACCGTGAGGTAGCGTACTCGGCCTCAGACCACCAGGGAGCGTATTTCAAATCCTGTTTTTAGAGGGCAGTGTCATTTCATTCATCTCACCATCCCCAGCTGGCCCAGTTTAGCTTATATTTCCACAAAAGTGGTCTAAAACCCCATTCATTAATTTCATTACTGATAAAATTATCAATAATTGATGGAAATATTTTTTCAATAGGAAATACCTCTGATCTGTATAGTATTTATCAAAATACCTCTGCTAGTATTAAACAAGTTTGATATTATCTCCTCTAGAAATTAAAAAGTGATAAGTGATACATTTCAACGTCTGGCTTTTTTTTAGCAACTGTGCGTTTTATGCCTGTTTAATTCTGGCCACGTTCACAAAGCTCTTCAAAAATCTGTCTTGATTATAATTAATGTTGCTAAAAATAAACTAAGAAGCAATTAGATTTAAATCGTTATAATTTTATTTCTTTCGCCCCCAAAATCCATGTTTGCGAGCTGACTGCTGTGGCATTCAACTGGCAAAGATGGATTTTGGTGCGAAATGATTAACAATATAATTACAAATTGGGACCAAACGCCCTCTTCAAGTACAGACATTCAACAGCATACTGGTGATCAGTACAATCAAGGATACATGTAATATAAAGTAGGATAGACCTAACAGCGGGGATCGTCATTAATATTCTATAGTTTTCATAACCCACAACAGAAAATACACAAAATAGAATTTCACAGAACCTTGATAAAATGAGGCAATTATTTGCGTTAACACTCATTATAGTCTGTTTTTATCACCTTTCATGACGACTTCAGGACTTATTAATAGTCCTGGTCAGTTTGTCCTTCGTTAATACTGAACGTAATGGAAAATTGATACGAACATTCGTAGCCACTTGATATGTTCATTTAACAAGAACGCCGGCGACGTAATTGCGTTTTGAAAATGTCAGGTGTTTCGTGCTTTCTAAATATAAATTATTTTCTTTATCATGTTTATTTGATTTATTCACGGAGAGAGAACTTTCCTAATTAGCAGTCATCAATTTTAGCTGGTAAACACAGCGCCAGCAAAATCTTCTTTATTAAATCAGATTAGATTTCTGGTGTTTTTCTTCATCTAATGACAAATCCATCTACCTTCCCACGCAACTGATTCACTTTTGTGCTGGCCCAATTGTGGGGATGTTGGTCCAGAATTTAATTAATTGTAGAACTAAAACTCTAACGGTTAGATCAACCTGTCAATATCCTCCATGACCCTGACTCAGTGCTATTATTATCAAGCTGGAACGTGGAAATACCAAGTCGAAAGAACACTCTCTAGAGGTTTTTGATGATTTTAGTTAACCATTCTGCTCTGCAAAGCAAGAACAAAAAGGACTAGTAAGTAGTTACCTTTGCAAGGCAACGTTTATATAAAATAAAACATATTTCAGCGTTGTAAGGGTTAAAACACTAACTGACAATCCAGAAGCACATGGATTACCATGCTAGTCATGTGAAAACCACAATGTCCAGACCACTGAAAATGTATATTATCACTAAAATGTGTATGCTGATTTAGTAACTAGCTATATATCCAGTAATTGTCTCATACAAGAGAACAAGCATTCATGTTTGCATAACCAATGATAAAAAACAGCTAATACATATGATAAAAACCAATCCGATCTTACACGTGGCTCAATGCTAAAAGTATTCAATCATTTCACATCTGCTTTTCATTGGACTGATTTTGCGTTAATATTACTCCATCAATCACACATCTGCACCCGGTATTTGATAGTCCAGTGGTAATGATTTGTATTGGTGTAGCCTTTAAACAGCCGGACCCGATTATATTCGCTTTTCATTTTTAATTATCACATTCAGCAGTATCACCTAATAAGCACGTTAATGATAAAACGTGACATCAATCAGCAAGATTTGAAAATGGTTAACCTCCATTTCTAACTTACACTCACTTGAAGCATGTGGACATATAACGCTCCCTCCAAATTGATATGTTTAGATTTCATATAATAATCGATTTGTTTAGATTTCATATAATAATCGCTAATATGTCGAAAAAAGAAAATGATAGGTAGCCTAATGATATGCTGTGCAGATATAACGCTGATCCGATATCACCACGAAAAAAACTTCACTTTTTTTTTCAAGAGTACCCCGTTATATCAAAACCACATTGTAGGCTACAATAACTCTCTTAGTTTGCTCGGTCTATAACAAATTGCATGGGAGACTCAATAACTAAGCCGATAAACATTATAAACCTAATTAAATCATTAGAGAGCATGGAGACAGCGCTGCCAGAAAACACAATATCCTAAACCAGTGTCGGTTTAACGTTGGTCCAGCGTCGTAGACTGTTGACCAACTTTAACCTAACATTGGTTCAGCGTCTCGCCGTGTTTGTTGTGAGGAGACATTATACACTATGGTGCGTGAATTAAATAGAAAATAGTCGGTGTATTTAACAGAGAAAGGAAGACTTAACAGGGAAGTTAATATTGCATCTGTTCATTACAATGTAGATTGCCCAAATTAAATCATTTCTGCTGAATATAAAAATGAATTATCACAGCAATATGACGTTAGTAACGGCTTCTCTACATCCAGGAAACTGTGTTTCTGATGAGTTTCATGTCACGTTAATATGTACATGTATATCACCATAATCCACCCCTTAACATCGGAACTGTTTATAGCGCTATTATCACGTTAATGGCGACATCATTATAATCTACTCCTTCACATATGGGGCTGTATATATCGTGACTAGGCGATCACGTTATTGGCGGTATCATGATTATATCCCTTTTCTCTACTCTTCACATTGAGGACTGCATACCTCGTGACTAGGCAATCACGTTAATTGCTGCATCATGGTTATGTCCCTTTACTCTACTCCTCACATTGGGGACTGTATACCTCGTGACTTGGCGATCACGTTTATAGCAGCATCATGTTTATATCGCTATGCTCTACTCCTCACATTGAGGACTGTATACCTCGTGACTAGGCGATCACGTTCATGACGGCATCATGGTTATGTCCCTATACTATTCTCCTCACATTGGGGACTGCATACCTCGTGACTAGGCGATCACGGTAATAGCGGCATCATGGTTAGGCCTATATCGCTATACTCTACTTCTTCACATATGGGGCTGTATATATCGTGACTGGGAGATCACGTTAATGGCGGCATCATGGTTATGTCCCTATACTCTACTCCTCACATTGGGTAATCTATATCTCGTGACTAGGCGATGACGTTAATGGCGGAATCATGGTTACATCGCTATAATCTACTCCTTTACATTTGGGAATGCATATCTCATGATTCGGTGATCACGTTAATGGCGGCATAATGACTATATCACCATGCTGTCAACAAAGTCTCGTTAAACATTCACCACCTGACGGCTGGCGATGGCTGCACTTCTGGATAGCGTTGAATCTGAGATGTTGTTCTTCAAGAAATACAAGCACGAGGCAATGAGGGGGGCAAGCAGACCACAAGAAACAGACACTTGGCTACCACTGGTTCACTGTTGGGCCGGCGTCGCAGACGCCGGCCCAGCAGTGATCCAGTGGTGATTGGGGTTTTCTCTCTGCTGGGTGGTTGGTACTGCATAAGTCATCTGTCTGGTAGCCGCCTCAGATTAGTGACTGACCGACCTTGAGGTGTCTCGGTCCTGATGGTTCCAGGTCGGAAAATGACGCTGAAATCGAATCCCAGGACTGACTGTTAGACGGGACTTAAGATCCAGTCCACGCAGCAAGCGTACAGGATCGCACTTATGGAAGGCGGTGCGATCAAACTTCAAACTTGAGAGTTAAGTTTGAAATATTCACTGAGAATGAAAATCCTATTGTTTTCGTAAAAGATATTTATCTCCGCCAGGAATGTTATGTCTTTGGTCTTGTTGGTTAGTTTGTCTTTCACTCTCTCTGTCTATGTGTTCGTCGGATTACTTAAAAGAACAGATTTGAATGAAACTTTATGTCAGATCGTTTCGGGCCAAGGAAGAATCGATTATTTTGGGGTGGGGTATGATCTCGATATAGTAACGCAACACTACCAACTACAACGGCAACTACTAGTAGAGCTACATTAACAGTAACAACAACTACACTTGCATTTGCTACGGGCGGGGGCCCTAGGGTAGTGGTTAGCACCGCTGCCTTTTTCACGCCAGAGTTCGGGGTTCGGTTCCCGGTCTCGGCGGTTAAAGAAACAAAAAATGTTTCTTCCCCATCCACGTGTGAAAGTCAGTATTGTGGGGAGCCTCCGTGACCGAGAGGTAGCGTGCTCGGCCTCAGACCGCTAGGGCTCGAAATTCGAATCCTGTGTCTGGAGGACAGTGTCATCTCAATCATCAATCTATATTACACTTTTTACAAGTGTAATATACATCATCCCTTTTCGCAAGGAGGAGTGATAAGTAAGATATCTGTCTGCAGCTATAACTATATATTCCAACACACATGCATGCCGTGATCAGGTGATATACTTTTTTTTGTTTTGTTTTTTATATCCGTGCATGTGAGTGGTAATATGTTGTGTTGTTGTGTCTTTTAAATGTTGTGACCTCACCATAATATTATTGTGACCTCACCATAATATTGGTGAGGTCACGGCAGCTGGCCTCGAGGGTCAAGATCTAGAATGCTTGATCTTGGCTCTCGAGACCAGAGAGGCATACACAACTGAACCCTATTATATTTGAATTATGTAATAACAATATTTTACAAGCATAATATTCAGCGTTACAATAATAAATAATATACTGGTGGCACGGCATACACAAGACTCGAGCCATTTGTTGGGTCGGTGTTTGGCCAGCGCTGCAAACGCTGGCCCAGCACTGACCCCGCCTCCTTTTTTGGCGTGTTGTGTATGCTGGGCAAAACGCACGACGGTTGACCATGTCCTGATTTGGTGGCTGGACATCTTTCCGGCAGTGGCCAGACATTATACCAACAGCAGGCGCAGGGTGTTGAATAGGTGTTACTTTAGCGTTGGTTCAGCGTCGTCGATTGTCGACCAACGCTGAACCAACAGCAAAATTATCTTCTTTCCCCAGCAGGCGCAGGGTGTTGAATCGCTTTGGCGTTGGTTCGGTGTCGTCGATAGTGGACCGGCGCTGAACCGGCGTTGCTTTCACCGCCTTGTGTCTGGTGGGTCATGTATTGTCAACTGTGATACCATACCACATAGCCAGAAAACGGGAGACGCTGGCATGGTGTTAGTTCAGTGCCGGGCCAGCGTTTATGGCCCGACATTGATCTGGTATTGTGACGGTGTCTCGCGTTCACTGAGTACTATTTGTTTTTCTGTTTTTCTGTGTCAGTAACTCGCATTGGGCCGATGTCGATTCTTTGTTCTTTTACAATGAGTCGGCAACGGCTTCAATGAATGTGCTTTTAAATGAACAATTTATTTACTGATAATACATAATTTGTATTGTATTGTACATTTTAATCAATAAAAAAAAAAAAAAATCTCAATCATCTCACCATCCTCAGGAGGTTCTCCTGGCCCAGTTTAGCCTATATGTGCACAAAGGTGACCTAAAGCCCGATTCATTTCATTTTATTTTGCATTTGCTACATGAGCAAATATATGGACATTAGCCATACCAACAACTATACCTGCATTAGCAATAGCAGCAACTACACCTGAATTAGCAATAATAACAACTAGATTGACACTAGTAGCAACAACAACTACATCTACATTAGCAAGAACGACAACTAGATTAACTCTAGCAATAACAACAACTACACCTACATTAGCAATAGCAACACCTACACCTGCATTGGCAAGAGCAACAACTAGATTGACACTAGTGATAACAACAACTACACCTGCACAAGCAATAACAACAACTACACCTGCATTAGCAATAGCAACATCACCACCTGCATTAGCAAGAACAGCAACTACATTGACACTAGCAATCACAACAACTACACCTGCATTATTAATAGCAACAGCTACACCTGCATTAGAAAGAACAACAACTAGATTGACACTAGTAATAACAACAACTACACCTACACAAGCAATAACAACAACTACACCTGCATTAGCAATAACAACAACTGGATTGACACTGGCAATAAAAAACAACTACACCTACATTTGCAATAGCAACAGCACCACCTGCATTAGCAAGAACAACAACTACATTGACACTAGCAATAACAACAACTACACCTGCATTATTAATAGCAACAGCTGCACCTGCATTAGAAAGAACAACAACTAGATTGCCACTAGCAAAAACAACAACTACACCTACATTAGCAGCAACAACAGCTACACCTGTATTAGCAAGAACAACAGCTAGAACGACACTAGCAATAACAACAAATTGGTTGAGTTTAGCAATAACAACAACTGCACCTAAATTAACAGTAGCAGCAACTACACCTGCATTAGAAATAAGAGCAACTACACCTGCGTTGACAAACAATACCTAGATTGACATTAACAATAGTAACAGCTACACGTGCAGTAGCAATAACAACATCTAGATTGAAACGAACAGTAACAGCAATTACACCTTCATTAGAAGTATCAACAACTACACCTGCATTGACAGTATCCTCAGCTAACTTGCATTAACAGTCACAACAACTACACCTATCTTATCAATAACAACAACGACATTGAAATTAGCAATAGCAACAACTATACATACATTGGCAAAGTCAACTAAACCTGCATTAACAATATCCACAGCTACACTTGAAGTAACAGTCAACACCTATATATCTATAACCAGTGGCGGATCTATGGGGAAGGGTTAGGGGGTTCAACCCTCCCCCCCCCTTCGGCTGCCAAGTGAAATCTTAATGTACCAATTAATAGTGCAATCTGAGAACCCATAAGTGCCCCATGCAATCTGAGAACCCACAAGTGCCCAAATGCGCCCCTGGTGCCTGCTGTATGCATGTATGGTCTATGGTTGTATATATCTGCTATGAGGCTGGGAGCTGCTCATGATTAGCTCCTGATTGTGAGGACTCCCCACGCTGTACCTATTCCCTGGTACAAACCCCACACTTGCGGTTAGTTCGAACATGGGATGGGGTGTGTCTGAACAGTGTTGGATGTACCAGATATTTTGTGGGGTTAATCTGAACAGTCGAACTAGCCCCATTTTATTTGTTCTTTGTTCGAACAAACCTCACATAGACGTATTTTGACAAATTCTATAGTTAGAGCTAACAGCATAGAAGGCAATCTAGCATGTATAAAGGATTATTAACTTCAGTTAGGGCACTACAACTATAGGAGTTGACACTGTCAGGTTCAATTGCAAACATTGAGCAAAATAACATTTTGTGTGACAGTAAAAAAATAATTTTTACCCCTCAAAATGAAAAAGTGTTTTTACTTTTTCATAATTTGTTTTGAAGAAAACCTTGCAACATGAAGTCAAGGTGATATCTGTCCACTGCAGCAAAGCCGCCCAACTAGACACAGGATAAGTGGTGAAGCAGTTCGTCAGGGCCCATCCAAGGTGCCTATTCTGCAGCTCAATCCTGTTTGATTGACTTGGCCTGTCTCAATGTGTTCATAAAATGTTTTTTTATTAAAATGTTCAGCAGTTGGTGATTTCGCCAAAGTTGATTTGACTTCCATTATAATATTATCACTCAATACACCTGACATTGGTGAAAAAATATGTGACAAAAATGCCTCTTTCGTATCCCCAAATTATCCTAAAAGATGCCTCAGAATGCAGGAGAGAGCATCTAAATTTCAATTTTTTTCCTGGGGGCCATGCCCCCGGATCTCCCTAGTATGGTGTGCCTGCGGCACGCAGTGGTGCCTTTGGCACCAGTGGATTCAGTGAACTGAACCCCACCCCCGCCCCTTGGCTCAAAGCTTGATCCGCCCCTGATAACAACAACTAGATTAACATTAGCAATAACAACAGCTATGCCTACATTAGAAAATCAGCTTCATCTGCATTAACACTAATAACAACTACACCTGCAATAATAATGACAACAACTACATTATTATTAGCAGTAGCAATGTTTCACGTGGCGCAATGGCTAGAGCGCCTGGCTGCCTCACCAGTCATGCATTTGTCCCGGTTTCGAACCCCGCTGTTCCCGTGAGGGGTTTTCAAAGAAACAGCATTGTTTCTCCCTTCTTAATGTGACTAGGCCATCATTTTAATGGCGGCCTTGTCGAGTTAAGTTTGAGACCAGTGTATCGACGGTAATCTCGCGCAGGGCCCAGCGCTGCGCGCTGCTCACACATGTTAATACACCTGTCAAACCGAATCTCCTCATGATTTGCGTAATTCTGTATATGAACATATTCATTGAAAAAAACATGAAGTGGGTTTATTATGACAAGATCATTATTATTTTTTAATAATTTAAAGTTACAATAAATGCATAAAACTGATTCTGGTTTGTAGAAGCTTGCTGTGAATAGAAACATGTGTTCTACATTTTGTACAAATCAATGATTGTAGTTTTCCAATGTCAAATACTTTGAGAGTTTGTCAGAGGTCAAATCCAGCTTACATCTATATCTCAAAATGACTCTTATGGTATGTGATGGATCGCGTGCTTATTTGTACTGTGGATAAAAAAAAATATCTACATTTTATACATTGTTGTCATACAGAATGTTTTTCGTATCAAGTCAAAATTTTAATTTTCCAAAGTCAATCATGTCGTCTCAGGTCAAATTCAATTTACCTCCACATCTCATAATGACCATCATTGTATGTGTTTGATTATGTGCTAACTAAGTGAAAAAAACACAATTGTTTCTACATTGTATAAATAATTTTCATAAATCACTGGTTTCGCGAGTTAAAACATACAGTGTTTCAATGTCATTGACCTCTAGGGATTGTCAGCGGTCAGATCCAGCTAATGTCAATAACCTGTAGGGGTGGTCAGAGGTCAAATAAAGCTTAACTCCATACCTGAAATAATCATAAGGGTATATGCAGGAAGTGAAGTGCTAGAAGTTTTAAGCTTTACTCAGAAAATACACAATAATTTAGCTTATCCGCTATACTATATACGTATCATACTAAAATACAATAGCGAATAGAATGTGAACGGAATCATATTACTAAAAGCATCAAATATTCATTGCATATTACAGTATAATGGCGAAAGTACAATAGCACAATTGGCATCTGCTGGAAAGCAAACCTGCATAGTCAGTAAAATTTAATCCTGGCCTTTGCATCCCTGTAGAACTAGACAATGAACTAATGCTAGTCTAACGTTAGACCACCGTCTGTGATGATGGCCCAACAACATACCATCATTGGTTCATTGTCTCGTGTTTTCTGGATGCTCATCCATCATCCTAACCTGCAAGCACAAGACGTTGAGCCAATGTTTGCTTAATGCTGGGCCACCGTCTATCACATTGGCTGATCGTTTTGTACATGCTGGGTAGTGCAGTGCGTCTACAGATATATGGATATTCAAATTTAATGCCACACAATATGGAAATAGGTGACAATGATTGCTAAGCAAATTGTAAGAGGAGGATGCCACACAATATAAATATTGGATGAGAGAGAGCACAGTGACGTGACGTGTCTTGTCCGTGGATGCGTCCACACAGCCATCCCTGTAGGCTGTCGGACAATGACAAGAGGCAGTACCTCCGTACTTAAAAAGTCAGCATTTATTTTCCTTTGACTTTTCGCGGTAGATTTTTCTGTCACGTATGTTTTTTACTAGCCAGAATTGTATAAAATAATAATTAATTTTGTTTTATCCTGTAAAAATTGTTATTCATTCAAGATGAAATTCAAGCTCAATAATGGATTTTGGTTAGATGGTGGACTTCATTTTAAGTGACTTTATTCAACAATTAAAATGAAAAATGTCTTTGTCGCTGAAAAGACACGTAGCGCATTTTAAAATTAAAAATTGACTTTTCTTTTCTAATATTTGCGCACCTGTATAATATATATTACTTTGATCATACACGTTACAGCTCAGTAGCCTAATGAAGTGATAATATTATAATACACTCTAAATTTACATACACTTCTTGTGACATACTTGAAGGGAGGCCTACTCAACAGTAAATTTCTGTAAAATATACAATGGCAACGTCGCTTAGCTTAATTTTACGTGTAGCAATCATCAATTAATCAACTAGTTACAAATTTATCAAATAAAGCAAATTTAATAATTTAATAACTAATAACTCAATCTATAGGCACTATACTATATACGGTATTGGCAATTGTTACACTTTGACCGTTACTTTATATTACGATTTGAGATATTGTCAGTCATGTCTTGCTATTAGCGGCATGTCATTTTGAAGCTAGTCCAACGTCTGCGGAGCAAGCCCAACATCAAAACAACATTGGTTAAACGCCTCGTATCGTGTTGCCTTTTGCTGAACCTTGGCGCGTTCCCTTGCCATGTTCACGGGATATTTGCCTCAGGTTAGCAAACAGATCAGATGATGTCCGGATAAATTGACTGATTTGTCTCAGTCTGGATCCTGATCCTGATGGTTAATACAGTCAGTGGGCTGTGCTAGTCTGTCAGAAATACAACCAGTGTCTGCTCCATAAATATTATGTTGGATTTTTGCTGTATTTTTTTAACATTATCCTGCTGATCACGAATATTGTTGTTTTTTATCAAGTCACTGATATTGGGAACAAAATGTGTGTTTAAACAGCAAGATTTGCAAATGCTTGGTCTCAAATTAATCAAATGTGCATAAGTTTCACCTACTTGATGTTGTGTGTCGCGGTAGCGAGACACAACTTCAGCTTCAACTTTGCTCAGCAGAATAAGGGTTTATGTAATGGAAGGTTGTGTAGTGGAGACATCCTTGGATAGCTTCCCAGCAAACACAAACCATTAATTTTGTATAACATTCATACAATGCTGGACCAACGTTATATAACCGACGTTATATAAATGTTATGCAAGTGTTTTTTGTTTGCTGGGTTAAGAGGTTCAAAATGACCATTTAATTTTTGTGTGCAGCGTTATCAATATGATGATGATATAGACCCTGTTATACTGATCATGTTCGTGACGTTGACAATATGATTTGTTTGGTGTTGGGCCAGCGTCTTAGACGGTGGACCAGCATTAACCCAACATTGGGTTACAGTCTCGTGTTTTCTGAGATAACTTTTATAGCGCCAGATTATTATAAATTTAGAGCATGGGGATATCACAACTGTAGATTTCTGAAGAACGTTAGTTCACTGTTTTATAGAAACAAAGGATATACATATAAAGCTACGAAGCAAAAATGGTATTTTTTGTTGTTTCAAGAACGATAAATATTTGATATTACAAAAAATAGGTAAGTTTTCTTTTGAATGTTACACTTATTATATACCGGGAATAGCTATCAGAATGGTTATTTCCATTCTTTAACATGGGAATGACATATTGCCCCCATTTGGTAAAAACATATCAGATCAAAATGTAGGTCCAGTGAACAAAGAGTAGGACTATATCTATATAAATTTACATTCTACCAAAAGCCGCTTATTTTTTCAAGAATAATTATGAATGATCTAACCTTTGGGAAGGCTATCCCACAAAAAAGCCAGGAACACAGTGTACTTTATTGTCCCTGGTGAGAGCAGCAGATGTTTGAACTCAAACAACGCTAGTTTATCATGTTTATCGTTGTCCACCACCCAAGCAAACTAGACACGGTATGACAATGACTATGGTATGTTGGGAAGACGCGCATATGGTGCACCAATAACAACCTTTGAAGCGATCAATTAAATCACTTAAATTTTCACCCACTTGAAGTTGTGTCTCGCTACAGCGACCCACAACTTCAAGTGGGTGGAAATTACTCATATCTGTTTAATTTGAGACCAAACATTTGCAAATTGTGATGTTTAAACGCTCTGTTCGTTCCCAAAAACTGTGATTTAATCGGCTGATAAAACGGACTAAAACGACTATCGTTTTCCTCAGCGATGAAAGGGTTAAAACAACGTACTCTATATTACTATATAGCTATTGGATGTAATTTTTTGCAGAGACGGCAATTGATTTGGTATATTTCTTCTACATTAGTTAGATTCTAAAACCGGTTCCCATATAAAAATACATTATTACTGAGAATGGGTTCGTCTCCCGCACTGGCATTCAGGTTTCAAAGAAATAAATGATTCTTCTCCTCTCACTCGTAAATATTCAGTATTGTGGGGAGCCTCCGTGACCGAGAGGTAGCGTGCTCGGCCTCAGACTGCCAGGGAGCGTTTTTCAAATCATGTTTCTAGAGGGCAGTGTCATTTCATTCATCTCACCGTCCTCAGCTGGCCCAGTTTAGCCTATATATCCACAAAAGTGGTCAAAAACCCCTTTTATTAATTTCATTACTGATACAATTATCAATAATTGATAAAAATATCTTTTTAATAGGAAATACCTCTGCTCTGTATAGTATGTATCAAAATACCTCTGCTAGGATTAAACAAGTCTGATATTATCTCCTCTAGAAATTAAAAAGTGCTAAGTGATACTTAGAAAAGTATCAGTTACCATCTTCCAGTACCCCCATGATGGGAATGTGAAGGGTCTGTGAAATATATGTACTTGTCCACATTTCAACGTTTGGCTTATTTTTAGCAACTTTCCGTTTTACTGCCTGCTTAATTCCGGCCACGTTCACAAAGCTCTTCAAAAATCTATCTTGATTAAAATTAATGTTGCTAAAAATAAACTAAGAAGCAATTAGATTGGAGTCGTTATAATTGTAATCCTTTCGCCAACAAAATCCATGTTTGCGAGCTGACTGCTGTGATATTCAACTGGCAAAAATGGATTTTGGTGGGAAATGATTAACAATATAACAAACGCAATATATACAAACGCCCTCTTCAAGTACAGACATTTAACCCCTTAATCGACAAATTATTTAATTGAAATTTTCACCCACTTGAAATTGTGTCTGGAATATATGCGGCACCGGCGGTTAAAGGGTTAACAGCATACTAGTGATTAGTACAATCAAGGATACATGTAATATAAAGCCAGATAGGCCTAACAACGGGGATCGTCATCAATATTCTATAGTTTTCATAACCCACAACAGAAAATACACAAAATAGAATTTCACAGAACCTTGATAAAATGAGGCAATTATTTGTGGTAACAATCATTATAGTCTGTTTTTATCACCTTTCATGACGAGTTCTTCTTTGTCCTTCGTTAAGACTGAACGTAATGGAAAATTGATACGAACATTCGTAGCCACTTGATGTGTTCATTTAACAAGAACGCCGGCGACGTAATTGCGTTTTGAAAATGTCAGGTCTTGCGTGCTTTCTAAATATAAATTATTTTCTTTATCATGTTTATTTGATTTATTCACGGAGAGATAGCTTTCCTAATTAGCAGTCATCAATTTAAGCTGGAAAACACAGCGCCAGCAAAATCTTCTTTAATAAATCAGATGAGATATCTTGTGTTTTTCTTCATCTAATGACAAATCCATCTACCTTCCCACGCAACTGATTTACTTTTGCGCTGGCCCAATTGTGGGGAAGTTGGTCCAGAATTTAATTCATTGTGAACCTAACGGGTAGATAAACCTGTGAATATCTTTCATGTCCCTGACTCAGTGCTATTATTATCAAGTTGGAACGTGGAAATACCAAGTCAAAAGAACACTCTCTAGAGGTGTTTGATGATTATAGTTAACCATTCTGCTCTGCAAAGCAAAAACAAAAAGGACTAGTAAGTAATTACCACCTTTTGGCTTTGCAGGGCAACGTTTATTTAAAATAAAACATATTTCAGCGTAGTAAGGGTTAAAACACTAACTGACGATCCAGAAGCACAGGGATGACCATGCTAGTCATGTGACAACCACAATGTCCAGACCAGTGAAAATGTATATTATCACTAAATGTGTATGTGAGCTGATTTAATAACAAGCGATGTATCCAGTAAGCGGAGCAAGCATCCGTGTTTGTCATAAACAGTGATAAAAAAACAGCTAATAAATAATGACCCGCCACGCAAAAAGGGCCGTTAGGTCATTTTTTTAAATTGATTTCAATAGTTGATATGATAGCTGGGTTCTTTCTGTTTTGCTGACTGAAAGAATTTTTGAAAAATTTTCATATTTTTTTGTTTTTTGAGACTTTTAATATTTTAAAATTAGCTATGTAGGCCTAATCATTAAATTTAAATTTTAAATAACGTCATAATTTTTTTTTTAAACCGGCGGGGAGGTACCTTTTCGCATGACGGGTCACAATTATGATAAAACCCCATTCAATCTTACATGTGGCTCAATGCTGAAAGAATTCAATCATTTTCACATCTACTTTTCGTTGGACTGATTTCGCGTTTAAATTACTCCATCAATCACAAATCTGCACCCGGTATTTGATAGTCCAGTGGTAACGATTTGTATTGGTGTAACCTTTAAACAGCCGGACCAGATTATATTCGCTTTTCATTTTTAATTATAACATTCAGCAGTATCACCTAATAAGCACGTTAATGATAAAACGTGACATCAATCAGCAAGATTTGAAAATGGTTAACCTCCATTTCAAACTTACACTCACTTGAAACATGTGGACATATAACGCTCCCTACAAATTGATATGTTTAGATTTCATATGATAATCGATTTGCTTAGATTTCATATAATAATCGCTAATATGTCGAAAAAAGAAAATGATAGGTAGCCTGATGATATGCTGTGCAGATTTAACGCTGATCCGATATCACCACGAAAAAAATCACTTTTTTTTCACGAGTACCCCGTTACATCAAAACCACATTGGAGGCTACATTAACTCACTTAGTTTGCTCGGTCTATAACAAATTTCATGGGAGACTCAATAACTAAGCCGATAAACATTATAAACCTAATTAAATCACGTCATTAGAGAGCATGGAGACAGCGCTCCCAGAAACACAATATCCTAAACCAGTGTCGGTTTAACGTTGGTCCAGCGTCGTAGACTGTTGACCAACTTTAATCTAACGTTGGTTCAGCGTCTCGCCGTGTTTGTTGTGAGGAGACATTATACACTATGGTGCGTGAATTAAATAGAAAATAGTCGGTGTATTTAACAGAGAAAGGAAGACTTAACAGGGAAGTTAATATTGCATCTGTTCATTACAATGTAGATTGCCCAAATTAAAGCATTTCTGCTGAATATAAAAATGAATTATCACGGAGATATGACGTTATTATCTGCTTCTCTACATCCAGGAAACTGTGTTTCTGATGAATTTCATATCACGTTAATATGTACATGTGTATCACCATAATCCACCCCTTAACATCGGGACTGTTGATATTGCTATTATCACGTTAATGGCGACATCATTATAATTTACTCCTTCACATATGGGGCTGTATATATCGTGACTAGGCGATCACGTTAATGGCGGCATCATGATTACATCCCTTTACTCTACTCCTCACATTGAGGACTGCATACCTCGTGACTAGGCGATCACGTTAATGGCGGCATCATGGTTATATCGCTATGCTCTACTCCTCACATTGAAGACTGTATACCTCGTGACCAGGCGATCACGTTAATAGCAGCATCATGGTTATATCGCTATACTCTACGTGACCAAGCGATCACGTTAATAGCAGCATCATGTCTATATCGCTATACTCTACTTCTTCACATATAGGGCTGCATTCCTCTTGACCAGGCGATCACGTTTATGGCGGCATCATGTCTATATCGCTATACTCTACTTCTTCACATATGGGGCTGTATATTTCGTGACCAGGCGATCACGTTAATAGCAGCATCATGTCTATATCGATATACTCTACTTCTTCACATATGGGGCTGTATATCTCGTGACTGGGAGATCACGTTAATATCGGTATCATGGTTATAACGCTATACTCTACTCCTCACATTGTGGACTGTGGCCCTATATCTCGTGACTAGACGATCACGTTATGGCGGCATCATTGTTATGTCCCTATACTATTCCCCTCACATTTGAGACTGCATACCTCATGACCAGGCGATCACGGTAATGGCAGCATCATGGTTAGGCCTATATCGCTATACTCTACTTCTTCACATATGGGGCTGTATATATCGTGACTGGCAGATCACGTTAATGGCGGCATCATGGTTATGTCCCTATACTCTACTCCTCACATTGGGGAATCTATATCTCGTGACTAGGCGATGACGTTAATGGCGGAATCATGGTTACATCGCTATAATCTACTCTTGTACATTTGGGAAAGCATATCTCATGATTCGGTGATCACGTTAATGGGGCATAATAACTATATCACCATGCTGTCAACAAAGTGTCGTTAAACATTCACCACCTGACGTCAGGCGATAGCTGCTTCTGGATAGCGTTAAATCTGAGGTGTTGTTCTTTAAGAAATACAAGCACGAGGCAATGAGGGGGCAAGCAGACCACAAAAAACAGACGGCTGGCCACCACTGGATCACTGCTGGGCCGGCGTCGCAGACGCCGGCCTAGCAGTGAGCCAAAGGTGTCTGGGGTTTGCTCTCTGCTGGGCTCTCTGCTGGCCTGGCTCAGATTAGGAGATGGGTGGTTGGTACTGCATAAGTCATCTGTCTGGTAGCCGCCTCAGATTCGTGACTGACAGATTAGGACTACACTTGCATTTGCTACATGAGCAAATATATCGACATTAGCCATACCAACAACTATACCTGTATTAGCAATAGCAGCAACTACACCTGAATTAGCAATAATAACAACTAGATTGACACTAGTAGCAACAACAACTACACCAACATTAGCAAGAACGACAACTAGATTGACACTAGCAATAACAACAACTCCACCTACATTAGCAATAGCAACACCTACACCTGCATTGGCAAGAACAACAACTAGATTGACACTAGTAATAACAACAACTACACCTACACAAGCAATAACAACAACTACACCTGCATTAGCAAGAACAACAACTAGATTGACACTGGCAATAAAAAACAACTACACCTACATTTGCAATAGCAACAGCACCACCTGCATTAGCAATAACAACAACTACATCGACACTAGCAATAACAACAACTACACCTGCATTATCAATAGCAACAGCTATATCTGCATTAGCACGAACAACAACTAGATTGACACTGGCAAAAACAACAAATACACCTACATTTGCAATAACAACAGCTACACCTGTATTAGCAAGAACAACAGCTAGAGCGACACTAGCAATAACAACAACTTGGTTGACTTTAGCAATAACAACAACTACACCTAAAGTAACAGTAGGAGCAACTACACCTGCATTAGAAATAAGAGCGACTACACCTGCGTTGACAGTAACAATACCTAGATTGACATTAACAGTAGCAACAGCCACACCTGCAGTAGCAATAACAACAACTAGATCGAAAAGAACAGAAACACCAATTACACCTTCACTAGAAGTATCAACAACTACACCTGCATTGACAGTATCCACACCTAACTTGCATTAACAGTCACAACAACTACACCTATCTTATCAATAACAACAACGATATTGAAATTAGAAATAACAACAACTATACATACATTAGCAAAATCCACTACACTTGCATTAACAGTATCCAAAGCTACACTTGAAGTAACAGTCAACGCCTATATATCTACAACCAGTGGCGGATCTACGTAGAGGGTTCAAACCCCCCTTGAGCTGCCAAGTGAAATCTTAATGTACCAATTAATAGTGCAATCTGAGAACCCACAAGTGCCCCATGCAATGTATCTGCTCTGAGGCTGGGAGCTGCTCAGGATTAGCTCCTAATTGTGAGGATTCCCCACGCTGTACCCATTCCCTGGTACAAACCCCACACTTGGGGTTAGTTTGAACATGGGATGGGGTGTGTCTGAACAGTGTTGGATGTACCAGATATTTTGTGGGGTTAATCTGAACAGTCGAGCCAGCCCCATTTTATTTGTTCTTTGTTCGAACAAACCCCACATGGACGTTTTTTGAAAAAATCTATATTCAGAACTAACATCATAGAAAGTAACCTAGCATGTAAGAAGGATTATTAACTTCAGTTAGGGCACTACAACTATAGGAGTTGAAACTGTCAGGTTCAGTGTTTTCACTTTTTCATAATTAGTTTTGAAAAAAAACCTTCGAACCTGAAGTCAAGGTGATGTCTGTCCACTGCAGCAAAGCCGCCCAACTAGACACAGGAGAAGTGGTGAAGCAGTTCGTCAGGGCCCATCCAAGGTGCCTATTCTGCAGCTCAATCCTGTTCGATTGACTTGGACTGTCTGAATATGCTCATAAAATGGCTTTTAATAAAATGTTCAGCAGTTGTTGATTTCTCTAAAGTTTCTCCAAAATATCTTAAAAGATGCCTCGGAATGCAGGAGAGAGCATCTATATTTCAAAAAAATTCCTGGGACAACAACATAAACCCCCCCACCCCGCGTTGGTGCTTTTTGCACCAATGGGTTTAGTGAACTGTACCCCCCCCCCCCTTAGCTCGAAGCTAGATCCGCCCTTGATAACAGCAACTAGATTGATATTAGCAATGACAACAACTATGCCTACATTAGAAAATCAGCTTCATCTGCATTAACAATAATAACAGCTACACCTGCAATAATAATGACAACAACTACATTATTATTAGCAGTAGCAATGTTCCACGTGGCGCAATGGCTAGAGCGCCTGACTGCCTCACCAGTCATGCATGCGTCCCGGTTTCGAACCCCGCTGTTCCCGTGAGGGGTTTTCAAAGAAACAGCATTGTTTCTCCCTTCTCCATGTGACTAGGCCATCATGTTAATGGCGGCCTTGTCGACTTAAGTTTGAGACCAGTGTATCGACGTTAATTTCGCGCAGAGCCCCGCGCTGCTCACACATGTTAATACACCTGTCAAACCGAATCTCCCCATGATTTGCGTAATTCTATATATGACCATATTCATTGAAAAAAAAAATGAAGTGGGTTTAATATGACAAGATCATTAATATTTTTTAATAATTTGAAGTCACAATAAATGCATAAAACTTGTACATTCTGGTTTGTAGAAGTGTGCTGTGAATAGAAACATGTGTTCTACATTTTGTACAAATCAATGATTGTAGTTTTCCAATGTCAAATACTTTGAGAGTTTGTCAGAGATCAAATTCAGCTTACCTCTACATCTCAAAATGATTCTTATGGTATGTGATGGATCGCGTGCTAATTTTTACTGTGGATAAAAAAAAATATCTACATTTTATACATTGTTGTCATACAGAATGTTTTTCGAGAGTCAACATTTTAATTTTCCAAGGTCAATCATGTCGTCTCAGGTCAAATTCAATTTACCTCCACATCTCAAAATGACCATCATGGTATGTGTTTGATTATGTTCTAACTTAGTGGAAAAAAACCAATTGTTTCTACATTGTATAAATAATTTTCATAAATCACTGGTTTCGCGAGGTAAAACATACAGTGTTTCAATGTCAATGACCTCTAGGGATTGTAAGCGGTCAGATCCAGCTAATGTCAATAACCTGTAGGAGTTGTCAGAGGTTAAATAAAGCTTAATTCCATAACTAAAATAATCATAAGGGTATATGCAGGAAGTAAAGTGGTAGATGTTTTAAGCTTCACTCATAAAATACACAATAATTTAGCTTGTCCGCTATACTATATAAGTATCATACTAGAAGACAATAGCGAATAAAATGTGAACGGAATCATATTACTAAAAGCATCAAATACTCATTTCATATTACAGTATAATGGCGAAAGTACAATAGCACAATTTGCATCTGCTGTAAAGCGAACCTGCATAATCAGCCAGCACAAGACGTTGAGCCAATGCTGGCTTAATGTTGGGCCACCGTCTACCACATTGGCTGATCGTTTTGTATCTGCTGGGTAGTGCAGTGTATCTACATATATATGGATATTCAAATTTAATGTCACACAATATGGAAATAGGTGACAATGATTGCTAAAGAAATTGGAAGAGGAGGATGCCCCACAATATAAATATTGGATGAGAGAAAGCACAGTGACGTGACGTGTCATTGTCAGTGGATGCGTCCACATATTCATCCCTGTAGGCTGACAATAGCAAAAGGCAGTACCTCCGTACTTAAAAAGTCAGCATTTATTTCCCTTTGACTTTTCGCGGCAGATTTTCCTGTCACGTATGTTTTTTACTAGCCAGATTGTATAAAATAATAATTAATTTTGTTTTATTCTGTTACAATTGTTATTCATTCAAGATTAAATTCAAGCTCAATAATGGATTTGGGTTAGATGGTGGACATTATTTTAAGTGACTTTATTTAACAATTAAAATGAAAAATGTCTTTGTCGCTGAAAAGACACGTAGCACATTTTAAAATAAAAAATTGACTTTTCTTTTCTAATATTTGCGCACCTGTATAATATATATTGCTTTGATCTTACACGTTATAGCTCAGTAGCCTAATGAAGTGATAATATTATGATACACTATAAATTTACATACACTTCTTGTGACCGACCTGAAGGGAGGCCTACTCAACAGTAAATTTCTGTAAAATATACCATGGCAACGTCGCTTAGCTTAATTTTACGTGTAGCTATCATCAATTAATCAACTAGTTACAAATTTATCAAATAAAGCAAATTTAATCATTTAATAATTATTAACTCAATCTATAGGCACTATACTATATACGGTATCGGCAATTGTTACACTTTGACCGTTACTTTATAATACGATTTGAGATATTGTCAGTGCTGTCTTGCTATTAACGGCATGTCGCAGCTCTACACAGCATCATACATGTATAGGTGTGTTCCTAACAAACACGAAACGATGAAACAAGTGTTGTTTTTAAGCTAGTCCAACGTCTGCGGAGCAAGCCCAGCATCAAAACAACATTGGTTAAACGCCTCGTATCCTGTTTTCTGGGGTTGCTATCCCTTGCCATGCTCACGGGATATTTGCCTCTGGTTAGCAAACAGATCAGATGATGTCCGGTTAAATTGACTGATTTGTCTCAGTCTGGATCATGATCCTGATGGTTGATACAGTCAGTGGGCTGTGCTAGTTTGGCAGCAAGACAACCAGTTTCTACATAAATACTCTGTTAGTTTTTTCCTTCTATTTTTTAAGAAAGGTGTGAAGTGGAGACATCATTGGATAACTTCCCAGCTAACACAAACCATTTGTATAACATTCATACAATGCTGGACCAACGTTATATAACCGACGTTATATATGTTATACAAATGTTTTGTGTTTGCTGGGTTAAGACGTTCAAAATTTTCGTGTGCAGCGTTATTAATATGATGATGATATAGACCCTATTATACTGATTATGCTCGTGACTTTGACACTATTATTTGTTTGGTGTTGGGCCAGCGTCTTAGACGGTGGACCAACATTAACCCAACATTGGGTTAAAGTCTCATGTTATCTGAGATAACTTTTATTGCGCCAGTTTAATTTAAACTTAGAGCATGGTGTTACGGGATGTTTATGATGGAATTACACTAGGGGGAAATAATTACCGAAATGCATAGATTAAAATTTGGGACGTAACATACCGATCCAAAAGACCAATATGAGACAGACGAGGTTGAACTGACGGTAATGATAAGAGCAAATGGATATATCACTACTGTGAATCTCTGAAGAACGTTAGTTCACTTTTTTATAGAAACAAAGGCTATACATATAAAACTACTAAGCAAAAATGGTAATTTGAAGAGCATTTGTTTCAAGAACAATAAATATCTGGTATTACATAATATAAGTAAATCTTTTTTTCAATGTCACATTGATATATACCTGGAATAACTAAAAGAATGGTTATTTCCATTCCCTAACATGTGAATGACATTTTGCTTCCAATTGGTAAAAACATATCAGATCAAAATGTACCTTTAGTGAACAAAGAGTAGGATTATATCTATATAAATGTACATTCTACCAAAAGCCGCTTATTTTTTCCAGAATAATTATGAATGATCTGACCTTTGGGAAGGCTATCCCACAAAAAAAACAGGAACACAGTGTACTTTATTGTCCCTGGTGAGAGCAGCTGATGTTTGAACTCAAACAACGCTAGTTTGTCATGTTTATCGTTGTCCACTACCCAGGCAAACTAGACACGGTATGACAATGACTATGTTATGTTAGGAAGACGCGCATATGGTGTACCAATATTAACCCTTAAAGCGCTAAATTAAATAATTAAAATTTTTACCCACTTGACGTTGTGTCTCGCTACCGCGACCCACAACTTCAAGTAGGTGAAAACAATTTAATTTGAGACCAAACATTTGCAAATTGTGATGTTTAAACGCTCTGTTCGTTCCCAAAAACAGTGATTTAATCGGCTGATAAAACGGACTAAAACGACTGTCGTTTTCCTCAGCGGTGAAAGGGTCAAAACAACGTACTCTATATTACTATATAGTTATTGGATGTATTTTTTGCAGAGACGGCAATTGATTTGGTATCTTTCTTCTACATTAGTTAGATTCTAAAATCGGTTCCCATATAAAAGAACATTATTACAGAGAATGGGTTCGTCTCCCGCACTGGCATTCAGGTTTCAAAGAAGCAAAATGAATCTTCTCCGCTCACTCGTAAATATTCAGTATTGTGGGGAGCCTCTGTGACCGAGAGGTAGCGTGCTCGGCCTCAGACCGCCAGGGAGGGTTTTTCAAATCCTGTTTCTAGAGGGCAGTGTCATTTCGTTCATCTCACCTTCCTCAGCTGGCCCAGTTTAGCCTATATTTCCACAAAAATGGTCAAAAACCCCATTCATTAATTTCATTACTGATACAATTATCAATAATTGATGAAAATATCTTTTGAATAGGAAATACCTCTCTCTGTATAGTATTTATCAAAATACTTCTGCTAGGATTAAACAAGTTTGATATTATCTTCTCTAGAAATTTAAAAGTGCTAAGTGATACTTAGAAAAGTATCAGTTACCATCTTCCAGTACCCCCATGATGGGAATGTGAAGCGTCTGTGAAATATATGTACTTGTCCACATTTCAACGTCTGGCTTATTTTTAGCAACTGTGCGTTTTACTGCCTGCTTAATTCCGGCCACGTTCACAAAGCTCTTCAAAAATCTATCTCGATTATAATTAATGTTGCTAAAAAATAAACTAAGAAGCAATTAGATTGGAGTCGTTATAATTGTAATCCTTTCGCCCACAAAATCCATGTTTGCGAGCTGACTGCTGTGGCATTCAACTGGCAAAGATGGATTTTGGTGGGAAATGATTACCATATAATTACAAATTGGGACCAAACGCCCTCTTCAAGTACAGACATTTAACCCCTTCACCGCCAAATTATTCAATTGGAATTTTCACCCACTTGAAAATTGTGTCTCGCTGACGCGATGCACAACTTCAAGTGAGTGAAAATTATTCAGATTTGACAATGGAGGTCAACTCTTTTCAAATCTTGCTGGTTAAAGTCACATTTTATCTTGAACATATTTAAAATGTGGTACTTAATGTGCTAATAAAAAATGAGAACCAGAATATATGCGGCACCGGCGGTTAAAGGGTTAACAGCATACTGGTGATTAGAACAATCAAGGATACATGTAATATAAAGCCGGATAGGCCTAACAACGGGGATCGTCATCAATATTCTATAGTTTCCATAACCCACAACAGAAAATACACAAAATAGAATTTCACAGAACCTTGGTAAAATAAGGCAATTATTTGTGGTAACAATCATTATAGTCTGTTTTTATTACCTTTCATGACGACTCCAGGACTTATTAATAGTCTTGGTCAATTTGTCCTTCGCTAAGACTAAACGTAATGGAAAATTGATACGAACATTCGTAGCCACTTGATGTGTTCATTTAACAAGAACGCCGGCGACGTAATTGCGTTTTGAAAATGTCAGGTCTTGCGTGCTTTCTAAATATAAATTATTTTCTTTATCATGTTTATTTGATTTATTCACGGAGAGAGAGCTTTCCTAATTAGCAGTCATCAATTTAAGCTGGAAAACACAGCGCCAGCAAAATCTTCTTTATTAAATCAGATGAGATATCTTGTGTTTTTCTTCATCTAATGACAAATCCATCTACCTTCCCACGCAACTGATTTACTTTTGTGCTGGCCCAATTGTGGGGAAGTTGGTCCGGAATTTAATTAATTGTGAACCTAACGGGTAGATAAACCTGTGAATATCTTTCATGTCCCTGACTCAGTGCTATTATTATCAAGTTGGAACGTGGAAATACCAAGCCGAAAGAACACTCTCTAGAGGTGTTTGATGATTATAGTTAACCATTCTGCTCTGCGAAACAAAGACAAAAAGGAACATTAAGTAGTTACCACCTTTTGGCTTTGCAGGGCAACGTTTATTTAAAATAAAACATATTTCAGCGTAGTAAGGGTTAAAACACTAACTGACGATCCAGAAGCACAGGGATTACCATGCTAGTCATGTGACAACCACAATGTCCAGACCACTGAAAATGTATATTATCACTAAAATGTATATGTGAGCTGATTTAATAACAAGCGATGTATCCAGTAAGCGGAGCAAGCATCCGTGTTTGTCATAAACAGTGATAAAAAACAGCTAATAAATAATGACCCGCCACGCAAAAAGGGCCGTTAGGTCCTTTTTTTAAATTGATTTCAATAGTTGATATGATAGCCGGGTTCTTTCTGTTTTGATGACTGAAAGAATTTTTGAAAAATTTTCATATTTTTTTTTTTTTTGAGACATTTAATATTTTAAAATTAGTTATGTAGGCCTAATCATTAAATTTAAATTTTAAATAACGTCATAAATTTTTTTTTTAAACCGGCGGTAAGTACCTTTTTGCATGACGGGTCACAATTATGATAAAACCCCATTCAATCTTACATGTGGCTCAATGCTGAAAGTATTCAATCATTTTCACATCTACTTTTCGTTGGACGAATTTCGCGTTTAAATTACTCCATCAATCACAAATCTGCACCCGGTATTTGATAGTCCAGTGGTAACGATTTGTATTGGTGTAACCTTTAAACAGCCGGACCAGATTATATTCGCTTTTCATTTTTAATTATACATTCAGCAGTATCTCCTAATAATCACGTTAATGATAAAACGTGACATCAATCAGCAAGATTTGAAAATGGTTAACCTCCATTTCTAACTTACACTCATTTGAAGCATGTGGACATATAACGCTCCCACCAAATTGATATGTTTAGACTTCATATAATAATCGAATATCGCTCATATGTCGAAGAAACAAAATGAAAGGTAGCCTAATTATATGCTGTGCAGATATAACGCTGATCCGATACCACCACGAAAAAAAACTTCAATTTTTTTTTTCAAGAGTACCCCGTTACATCAAAACCACATTGGAGGCTTCATCACTTAGTTTGCTCGGTCTGTAACAAATTGCATGGGAGACTCAATAAATAAGCCGATAAACATTATAAACCTAATTAAATCACGTCATTAGAGAGCATGGAGACAGCGCTCCCAGAAAACACAATATCCTAAACCAGTGTCGGTTTAACATTGGTTCAGCGTCTCGCCGTGTTTGTTGTGAGGAGACATTATACACTATGGTGCGTGAATTATATAAAGAATAGTCGGTGTATTTAACAGAGAGAGGAAGACTTAAGATAAATTAATATTGCATCTGTTCATTACAATGTAGATTGCCCAAATTAAATCCTTTCTGCTGAATATAAAAATGAATTATCACAGCAATATGACGTTATTATCGGCTTCTCTACATTAGAAACTGTTTCTGATGAGTCTCATATCACATTAATATGTACATATATATCACCATAATCCACCCCTTAACATCGGGACTGTTGATATCGTTATTATCACGTTAATGGCGACATTATCTACTCCTTCACATATGGGGCTGCATATATCTTGACCAGGCGACCACGTTATTCGCGGCATCATGAGTATATCCCTTTACTCTACTCCTCACATTGAGGACTGCATACCTCGTGACTAGGCGATCAAGTTAATGGCGGCATCATGATTCTGTCCCTATACTCTACTTCTTAACACATGGGGCTGTATATCTCGTGACTGGGAAATCACGGTAATGGCGGCATCATGGTTATATCCCTATACTCTACATCTTTCGCTGAGGACTGTATGCCTCGTGACCAGGCGATCACATTAATGGCGACATCATGGTTATATCGCTATGCTCTACTCCTCACATTGAGGACTGTATACCTCGTGACCAGGCGATCACGTTAATGGCGGCATCATGGTTATATCGCTATGCTCTACTCCTCACATTGAGGACTGTATATCTCGTGACTTGGTGATCACGTTAATGGCGACATCATGGTTATATCGCTACGTTCTACTCCTCACATTGGGGGACTGTGGGCCTATATCTCGTGACTAGACGATCACGTTATTGTCGACATCATTGTTATGTCCCTATACTATTCTCCTCACATTGGGGACCGTATACCTCGTGACTAGGCGATCACGGTAATAGCAGCATTATGGTTGGGCCTATATCGCTATACTCTACTTCTTCACATATGAGGCTGTATATATCGTGACTGGGAGATCACGTTAATGGCGGCATCATGGTTATGTCCCTATAATCTACTCCCCACATTGGGGAATCTATATCTCGTGACTAGGCGATGACGTTAATGGCGGAATCATGGTTACATCGCTATAATCTACTCCTTTACATTTGGGAATGCATATCTCATGACTCGGTGATCACGTTAATGGGGCATAATGACTATATCACCATGCTGTCAACAAAGTGTCGTTAAACATTCACCACCTGACGTTTGACGATGGCTGCTTCTGGATAGCGTTAAATCTGAGGTGTTGTTCTTGAGGAAATACAAGCACGAGGCAATGAGGGGGCAAGCAGACCACAAGAAACAGACGGCTGGCCACCACTGGATCACTGTTAGGCCGGAGTCGCAGACGCCGGCCTAGCAGTGAGCCAATGGTGACTGGGGTTTGCTTTCTGCTGGGAAATGACCTGGTTCAGATTAGGAGATGGGTGGTTGGTACTGCATAAGTCATGGTAGCCGCCTCAGATTAGTGACTGACAGAGCTTGAGGTGTCTCGGTCCTGATGGTTCCAGGACGGAGAATGACGCTGAAATCGAATCCCAGGACAGACTGTCAGACGGGACCCAAGATCCAGTCCACGCAGCAAGCGTACAGGATCGCACGCACGGAAGGGGGTGCGATCAAACTTCAAACTTGTGAGTTAAGTTTGAAATATTCTCTGAGAATGAAAATCCTATTGTTTTCGTAAAAGATATGTATATCCTCCAGGAATGGTATGTCTTTGGTCTTGTTGGTTAGTTTGTCTTTCAGTCTCTCTGTCTATCTGTTCGTCGGATTAATTAAAAGAACGGATTTAAATGAAACTTTATGTCAGATCGTTTCGGGCCAAGGAAGAATCGATTATTTTGGGTTGGGGTATGATCTCGATATAGTAACGCAACACTACCAACTACAACGACAACTACTAGTAGAGCTACATTAACAGTAACAACAACTACACTTGCATTAGCAATAGCAGCAACTACACCTGAATTAGCAATAATAACAACTAGATTGACACTAGTAGCAACAACAACTACACCTACATTAGCAAGAACGACAACTAGATTGCCACTAGCAATAACAACAACTACACCTACATTAGCAATATCAACACCTACACCTGCATTGGCAAGAACAACAACTAGATTGACACTAGTAATAACAACAACTACACCTACACAAGCAATAACAACAACTACACCTGCATTAGCAATAACAACAACTAGATTGACACTGGCAATAAAAAACAACTACAACTACATTTGCAATAGCAACAGCACCACCTGCATTAGCAAGAACAACAACTACATTGACACTAGCAATAACAACAACTACACCTGCATTATTAATAGAAACAGCTACACCTGCATTAGAAAGAAAAACAACTAGATTGCCACTAGCAAAAACAACAACTACACCTACATTAGCAACAACAACAGTTACACCTGTATTAGCAAGAACAACAGCTAAAACGACACTAGCAATAACAACAACTAGGTTGAGTTTAGCAATAACAACAACTACACCTAAATTAACAGTAGCAGCAACTACACCTGCATTAGAAATAAGAGCGACTACACCTGCGTTGACAGACAATACCTAGATTGACATTAACAATAGTAACAGCTACACGTGCAGTAGCAATAACAACATCTAGATTGAAACGAACAGTAACAGCAATTACACCTTCATTAGAAGTATCAACAACTACACCTGCATTGACAGTATCCACAGCTAACTTGCATTAACAGTCACAACAACTACACCTATCTTATCAATAACAACAACGATATTGAAATTAGCAATAACAACAACAATACATACATTAGCAAAATCAACTACACCTGCATTAACAGTATCCACAACTACACTTGAAGTAACAGTCAACACCTATATATCTATAACCAGTGGCGGATCTATGGGGGAGGGTTGGGGGGTTCAACCCTCCCCCCCCCTTCGGCTGCCAAGTGAAATCCTAATGTACCAATTAATAGTGCAATCTGAGAACCCATAAGTGCCCCATGCAATCTGAGAACCCACAAGTGCCAAAATGCGCCCCTGGTGCCTGCTGTATGCATGTAGGCTCTATGGTTGTATGTATCTGCTATGAGGCTGGGAGCTGCTCATGATTAGCTCCTGATTGTGAGGACTCCCCACGCTGTACCTATTCCCTGGTACAAACCCCACACTTGCGGTTAGCTCGAACATGGGATGGTGTGTGTCTGAACAGTGTGGGATGTACCAGATATTTTGTGGGGTTAATCTGAACAGTCGAACTAGCCCCATTTTATTTGTTCTTTGTTCGAACAAACCCCACATGGACGTATTTTGAAAAATTCTATAGTTAGAACTAACAGCATAGAAGGCAACCTAGCATGTATAAAGGATTATTAACTTCAGTTAGGGCACTACAACTATAGGAGTTGACACTGCCAGGTTCAATGGCAAACATTGAACTGAACTGTGAACAGTGAACTGAACCCCACCCCCGCCCCTTGGCTCAAAGCTAGATCCGCCCCTGATAACAACAACTAGATTGACATTAGCAATAACAACAGCTATGCCTACATTAGAAAATCAGCTTCATCTGCATTAACAATAATAACAACTACACCTGCAATAATAATGACAACAACTACATTATTATTAGCAGTAGCAATGTTTCACGTGGCGCAATGGCTAAAGCGCCTGACTGCCTCACCAGTCATGCATGCGTCTCGGCTTCGAACCCCGCTGTTCCCGTGAGGGGTTTTCAAAGAAACAGCATTGTTTCTCCCTTCTTAATGTGACTAGGCCATCATGTTAATGGCGGCCTCGTCGAATTAAGTTTGAGACCTGTGTATCGACGGTAATTTCGCGCAGGGCCCCGCGCTGCGCGCTGCTCACACATGGTAATACACCTGTCAAACCGAATCTCCTCATGATTTGCGTAATACTGTATATGACCATATTCATTGAAAAAAACATGAAGTGGGTTTATTATGACAAGATCATTAATATTTTTTAATAATTTGAAGTTACAATAAATGCATAAAACTGATTCTGGTTTGTAGAAGCTTGCTGTGAATAGAAACATGTTTTTTACATTTTGTACAAATCAATGATTGTAGTTTTCCAATGTCAAATACTTTGAGAGTTTGTCAGAGGTCAAATTAAACTTACATCTACATCTCAAAATGATTCTTATGGTATGTGATGGATCGGGTGCTAATTTGTACTGTGGATAAAAAAAAATATCTACATTTTATACATTGTTGTCATACAGAATGTTTTTCGTAAGTCAAAATTTTAATTTTCCAAAGTCAATCATGTCGTCTCAGGTCGAATTCAATTTACCTCCACATCTCATAATGACCATCATGGTATGTGTTTGATTATGTGCTAACTAAAAAAAAAAACCCATTGTTTCTACATTGTATAAATAATTTTCATAAATCACTGGTTTCGCGAGGTAAAACATACAGTGATTCAATGTCAATGACCTCTAGGGATTGTCAGCGGTCAGATCCAGCTAATGTCAATAACCTGTAGGGGTGGTCAGAGGTCAAATAAAGCTTAACTCCATACCTGAAATAATCATAAGGGTATATGCAGGAAGTGAAGTGGTAGAAGTTTTAAGCGTTACTCAGAAAATACACAATAATTTAGCTTATCCGCTATACTATATACGTATCATACTAAAAGACAATAGCGAATAGAATGTGAACGGAATCATATTACTAAAAGCATCAAATACTCTTTGAATATTACAGTATAATGGCGAAAGTACAATAGCATAATTGACATCTGCTGTAAAGCAATCCTGCATAGTCAGTAAAACTTAATCCTGGTCTCTGCATCCCAGTAGAACTAGACAATGAACTAATGCTAGTTTAACGTTAGACCACCGTCTGCGATGATGGCCCAACAGCACACCATCATTGGTTCATTGTCTCGTGTCTTCTGGCATGCTCATCCATCATCCTAACCTGCAAGCACAAAACGTTGAGCCAATGTTGCCTTAATGTTGGGCGAACGTCTACCACATTGGATGATCGTTTTGTACATGCTGGGTAGTGCAGTGCGTCTGCAGATATGGATATTCAAATGTAATGTCACACAATATGGAAATAGGTGACAATAATTGCTAAGCAAATTGGAAGAGGAGGATGCCACACAGTATAAATATTGGATGAGAAAGAGCACAGTGACGTGACGTGTCATTGTCAGTGGATGCGTCCACACAGCCATCCCTGTAGGCTGTCGGACAATGACAAAAGGCAGTTTTTTAACAATTAAAATTAAAAATTCCTTTGTCGCTGAAAAGACACGTAGCACCTTTTAAAATTAAAAATTGACTTTTCTTTTCTAATATTTGCGCACCTGTATGATATATATTGCTTTGATCTTACACGTTACAGCTCAGAAGCCTAATGAAGTGATAATATTATGATACACTCTAAATTTACATACACTTCTTGTGACCGACTTGAAGGGAAGCCTACTTAACAGTAAATTTCTGTAAAATATACCATGGCAACGTCGCTTACCTTAATTTTCTGTGTAGCTATCATCAATTAATCAACTAGTTACAAATTTATCAAATAAAGCAAATTTAATAATTTAATAATTATTAATTCAATCTATAGGCACTATACTATATACGGTATCGGCAATTGTTACACTTGCCCGTTACATTATAATACGATTTGAGATATTATCAGTGCTGTCTTGCTATTAACGGCATGTCGCAGCACTACACAGCATAACATATGTATAGGTGTGTTTCTAACAAACACGAAACGATGAAACAAGTGTTGTTTTTAAGCTAGTCCAACGTCTGCGGAGCAAGCCCAGCATCAAAACAACATTGGTTAAACGCCTCGTATCCTGTTTTCTGGGGTTGTTTTTTGCTGAGCCTTGGCGCGTTTCCTCGCTATGCTCACGGGATATTTGCCTCTGGTTAGCAAACAGACAGATCAGATGATGTCCGGATAAATTGACTGATTTGTCTCAGTCTGGATCCTGATCCTGATGGTTGATACAGTCAGTGGGCTGTGCTAGTTTGGCAGCAAGACAACCAGTTTCTACATAAATACTCTGTTAGTTTTTTCCTTTTATTTTTTAAGAAAGGTGTGAAGTGGAGACATCATTGGATAACTTCCCAGCAAACATAAACCATTTGTATAACATTCATACAATGCTGGACCAACGTTATATAATCGACGTTATATAAATGTTATGCAAATGTTTTTTGTTTGCTGGGTTAAGAGGTGCAAAATGACCATTTCATTTTCGTGTGCAGCGTTATCAATATGATGATGATATAGACCCTATTATACTGATTATGCTCGTGACGTTGACACTATTATTTGCTTGGTGTTGGGCCAGCGTCTTAGACGGTGAACCAGCATTAACCCAACATTGGGTTAACGTCTCGTGTTATCTGAGATAACATTTTTTATATAGCGTCAGTTTAATATAAACTTAGAGCATGGAAATATCACAACTGTGGATTTCTGAAGAACGTTAGTTCACTGTTTTATAGTAACAAAGCCTGTACATATAAAAATACTAAGCAAAAATGTTATTTTGAAGAGCAACTGTTTCAAGATCAAAAAATATCTAGAATAACTATCAGAATGGCTGTTTCCATTCCCTAACATGTGAGTGACATATTGCTTACAATTGATAAAAACATATCAGATCAAAATGTAGGTCCAGTGAACAAAGAGTAGGATTATATCTATATAAATTTACATTCCACCAAAAGCCGCTTATTTTTTCCAGAATAATTATGAATAATCTGACCATCGGGAATGATATCCCCACAAAAAAGGATACAAGTGTACTTTATTGTCCCTGGTGAGAGCAGCTGATGTTTTATCTCAAACAACGCTAGTTTATCATGTTTATCGTTGTCCACTCCCCAAACAAACTAGACACGGTATGACAATGACTATGTTATGTTGGGAAGACGCGCATATGGTGTACCAATATTAACCCTTAAAGCGCTAAATTAAATAATTTAAATTTTCACCCACTTGAAGTTGTGTCTCGCTACCGCGATCCACAACTTCAAGTGGGTGAAAATTATTAATATATGTTTAATTTGAGACCTAACATTTGAAAATTTTGGATGTTTAAACGCTCTGTTCATTCCCAAAAACAGTGATTTAATCGGCTGATAAAACGGACTAAAAAATTGAATGACAATTATAAATATTTACAAAAAATATCAACTTGTATTTTAGAACCCCAAAGCCCTGCTTTTATAATTTTTGTATTCAAAATAAAATGAAGCACTCACATGGTGAAAAGGCAATTAAAGAATGTGGGTCGCAGTTGCGAAACAACAAGTCTTTTCTAGGAACCTCCAACAGTGGAGTAGTAAAAACCGATATAAACCCAGTAAACATGAGACGTTGGCCAAAACGTTGGTTCCCTGTTGGTCCACCTTCTAAGACGTTGGGTCAACAGTAAACCAACGTTGGGTCAACGTATTGTGTTTGCAGGGAATGGCTTCTCGTATTTAGTGCCCTGCGTCATCTGATATAGATCACCGTCTTTAAGTTTAGGTTTTCATTCATTCATTCATTCATTCATTCATTCATTCATTCATTCATTCATTCACTCATTCATTCATTCATTCATTCATTTATTCACTCATTTATTCACTCATTCATTCATTCATCATTGCCCGCATAGAAGCGGCTTGTAACAAAGCCTTTTGCGGATCTCCTTTGTATCCATTATCAAAATATATATATATACTTTAACAGATGTACAAATTGTAATTGGAACATGAATAAATGAATTTGAATTTGAAAAAAAGAAAAGAAAATTCATTCATTCATTCATCCATTTATGTATATATTCCTTTATTCAATCCTTTATTAATCCATGTACTCGAATCGTCCCATCTCATCAATGGACAATTTGCTGCGGCGACAAATCAGGTGCTGTACAGGGTAAACGATCTGTAAATTGCCGTTAAATCTAAACGCGTGAGAGAGGATAAATAATGTAAATAGCGAAAATTACACGAGATTTTTTTGCGGAATTCTAATGATACATAAGACTATAAATATGTGCACCGACAAGCTATTAGTGATTTTCGAGAAATAGATACAATTTATAAACCCTTGTTCTGCTAGGACCGGATATATGGTTTCAAGAACGTTTCAAAATAAATCATCCCCTTGGATAAAAAATGTCATCGAAATATATAAAATCGGTTGTTGTGAGATTCTAAGCTAATCTAATAATTCAAATTGTGATCTGCCTATTTAGTTATGCAGCAATAATAGATATTTTAATTCTTTCAGTGCAGGGACCGTCTTTAATCTTCAGAATCTGACGTCTACAGACGTCAGATTTTGACGTACAAAGACGGTCTCCGCGCTGAAAGGGTTAACTCCGTGGTATTTTAACCTTTTATTAAATAATCACTTTTTTGGTTTACCCACTTGATGATTACTAACATTTAATTTTAGACATAAGTTTTACAACTCCGACTGATTTCACGAAAACAGGGATTTGCTATGATAAACAGCAGCGAAAACGAGTTCTGCCTATCGCTTATAACGGGATAAATGTACACGATATATGAATCATAAGATCAAAAGAGACAGAGGGAGGGGGCATTTTAGTAGTTTACAGTAACTGTGAGCAATCACGCCTGATGACACTCTCTCTCTGTTGGATGTAGACCAAGGCCAAGGATACCGCGGTCCACTCTGTGTAGTCGTCTGTCCTGTAGACGCCATCGAGCAGGAGCCATTATACCATGCTGACACAGTCACACAGTATCATCATGACTCATGGCATACCGTAGATCCAGAAATTATCTAAACGCACGAGTTTCGTTATATAAATGAAATAATAAAATAGGAAAATATATTGTTTAATGTGTTTATTTCGACATATGCCTGACATTAGGTTAGGTTAGAAAGTAGAGAAGTTTTGTCCGCCATATTGCACTATAAGCCTACTCGTATTATTAACTTTGCTTATGTTTCGACAAGTTTCCCTTTCGGAAATAGGGAACGCATTAATTTGGCGACGTATATTCCACTGTTTCGTAGCAGAGTGGTATGCCTTGATAACCCTCTCAAGTCGCATACAACATAGCGTTTCCTTGGTTATGAAAGGGTGTATTTTCCACTTTGTGAAGTGTCAGATACACCCTTTCATAGTATCTGCTCATTTTAATGTACATAAATATATTTATAGTAGAGTATGGTTGCATAAAAGGTTGTCCAGTTATATCCTATTATCAATCGTGCTGCGTTTAAGTATGTTGTTATTTTTAATATTAACATGGAATTGGACGATCGACGAGTCAGGTTTGTAAGCTAGTTTTGTAAAATGGGATCAAAGGAGATACATGAATGGAGATTCAATAAAATGGTTATTATGTCTGCCCTCAAGATTCGTCTTGAACAATTTATTTGAAGAAAACTGCATGTTTCAGCTCATATATAATAAAAATATATCATTTAAAATCAGTTAAGATAAATCTATGGCGAACATAATTCGATTTTTTCTTATATATAATACTAAGGTTCCTAAGGTTACTAAGAGATCAATAGTGATTCCAAAATAAAAAAAATAGTACAATAAAAACTATGTATGATAGTCGCTATATATCGCGGATTAATTCACATCCTATATATCTCAGCGATACATCCTATGTTTTGCTACGAAAGGTACGATGTGCTACATGAAGAAATCCCTACTTGTGTTAAAACAGCGTAGGATTGATCGTGCACAGATTTATTCCTATCTATCCGTGTTGCCTCTAAGCTGCAACCAGTGGAGGTATGGAGACATCACAAACTGATTGTTAACCCTTTAACCGCCGGTGCCGCATATATTCATGTTTTCAATTTTTATTGGCACATTGAGTACCACATTTTAAATATGTTAAAGATAAAATGTGACATCATCCGGCAAGATTTGAAACGAGTCGACCTTCATTTTGTAAAATCTGAATAATTTTCATTCACTTGAAGTTGTGAATCGCGTCAGCGAGACACAATTTCAAGTGGGTGAAAATTCAAATTGAATAATTTGGCGGTTAGAAGGTTAGCACGATATAATCTGGGTACGCGTCACCTTATAATACGATTTGAGATATTGTCAGTGTTGTCTTGCTATTATACTACGGCATGTCGCGGCACTACACAGCATCATACATGTATAGGTATGCTCCTAACCAGCACGAAGCGATGAAACAAGTGTTGTTTTTAAGCTAGTCCAACGTCTGCGCAGCAAGCCAAGCATCAAAACAACATGGGTTAAACGCCTCGTATCCTGTTTTCTGGGGTTGCTATCCCTTGCCATGCTCACGGGATATTTGCCTCTGGTTAGCAAACAGATCAGATGATGTCCGGATAAATTGACTGATTTGTCTCAGTCTGGATCCTGATACTGATGGTTTATACAGTCAGTGGGCTGTGATAGTTTGGCAGCAAGACAACCAGTCTCTACATAAATACTCTGTTAGTTTTTTTCTCTTTTATTTTAAAAGAAAGGTGTGAAGTGGAAACATCATTGGATAACTTTCCAAACTTTGTTTGCTGTGTTAAGAGGTTCAAAATGACCAGTTCATTTTCGTGTTCAGCGTTATCAATATGATGATGTTATAGACCCTATTATAGTGATCATGCTCGCGATGTCGACACTATTATTTGTTTGGTGTTGGGCCAGCGTCTTAGACGGTGGAACAGTATTAACTCAACATTGGGTTAACGTCTTATTTATATAACGCCAGTTTAATATAGACTTAGAGCATGGAGATATCACAACTGTGGATTTCTGGAGAACGTTAGTTCACTGTTTTATAGTAACAAAGGCTATACATATAAAAATACTAAGCAAAACTGTTATTTTGAAGAGCATTTGTTTCAAGATCTATAAATATCTGGAATAACTATCAGAATGGCTGTTTCCATTTCCTAGCATGTGAATGACATTTTGCTTCCAATCGGTAAAAACATATCAGATCAAAATGTAGGTCTAGTGAACAAAGAGTAGGATTATATCTATATAAATGTACATTCTACCAAAAGCCGCTTATTTTTTCCAGAATAATTATGAATAATCTGACCATCGGGAAGGATATCCCCACAAAAAAGGAGAAAAGTGTACTTTATTCTCCCTGGTGATAGCAGCTGATGTTTGAACTCAAACAACGCTAGTTTATCATGTTTATCGTTGTGCACTATCCAACGAAACTAGACACGGTATGTTATGTTGGGAAGACGCGCATATGGTGTACCAATATTAACCTTTAAAGCAATAAATTAAATAATTTAAATTTTCATCCACCCGAAGTTGTGTCTCGCTACCGCGACCCACAACTTCAAGTGGGTGAAAATTACTCATATCTGTTTCATTCGAGACCATACAGTTGAAAATTGTGATGTTTAAGCGCTATGTTTGTTCCCAAAAACAGTGATTTAATCGGCTGATAAAACGGACTAAAACGACTATCGTTTTCCTCAGCGATAAAAGGGTTAAAACAACGTACTCTATATTACTATATAGTTATTGGATGTAAATTTTTGCAGAGACGGCAATTGATTTGATATCTTACTTCTACATTAGTTAGATTCTAAAATCGGTTCCCATATAAAAGAACATTATTACAGAGAATGGGTTCGTCTCCCGCACTGGCATTCAGGTTTCAAAGAAGCAAAATGAATCTTCTCCGCTCACGCGTAATTATTCAGTATTGTGGGGAGCCTCCGTGACCGAGAGGTACCGTGCTCGGCCTCAGACCGCCAGGGAGCGTTTTTTAAATCCTGTTTCTAGAGGGCAGTTTCATTTCGTTCATCTCACCATCCTCAGCTGGCCCAGTTTAGCCTATATTTCCACAAAAGTGGTCAAAAACCCCATTCATTAATTTCATTACTGATACAATTATCAATAATTGATGAAAAAATTTTTTTAATAGAAAATACCTCTGCTCTGTATACAAATGGTATAGTATTTATCAAAATACCTCCGCTAGGATAAAACAAGTTTGCTATTATGTCCTCTAGAAATTAAAAAGTGCTAAGTGATACATAGAAAAGTATCAGTTACCATCTTCCAGTTCCCCATGATGGGAATGTGAAGCGTCAGTGAAATATATGTACTTGTCCACATTTCAACGTCTGGCTTATTTTTAACAACTGTGCGTTTTACTGCCTGCTTAATTCCGGTCACGTTCACAAATCTTTTCAAAAATCTATCTGGATTATAATTACTGTTGCTAAAAATAAACTAAGAAGCAATTAGATTGGAGTCGTTATAATTGTAATCCTTTCGCCCACAAAATCAATGTTTGCGAGCTGACTGCTGTGGCATTCAACTGGCAAAGATAGATTTTGGTGGGAAATGATTAACAATATAATTACAAATTGGGACCAAACGCCCTCTTCAAGTACAGACATTTAACCCTTTAATCGCCAAATTATTCAATTGGAATTTTCACCCACTTGAAATTGTGTCTCGCTGGCGCGATGCACAACTTCAAGTGAATTATTATTCAAATTTGACACTGGAGGTCAACTCTTTTCAAATCTTGCTGGTTGAAGTCACATTTTATATTTAACATATTTAAAATGTGGTACTTAATGTGCTAATTAAAAATAAAAACCAGAATATATGCGGCACCGGCGGTTAAAGGGTTAACAGCATACTGGTGATTAGTACAATCAAGGATATAAGGTAGGATAGGCCTAGCAACGGGGATCGTCATCAATATTCTATAGTTTTCATAACCCACAACAGAAAATACACAAAATAGAATTTCACAGAACCTTGATAAAATGAGGCAATTATTTGTGGTAACAATCATTACAGTCTGTTTTTATTACCTTTTATGACAACTTCAGTACTTATTGATAGTCTTGGTCAATTTTTCCTTCGTTAAGACTGAACGAAATGGAAAATTGATAGGAGCATTCGTAGCCACTTGATGTGTTCATTTAACAAGAACGCCGGCGACGTAATTGCGTTTTCAAAATGTCAGGTCTTGCGTGCTTTCTAAATATAAATTATTTTCTTTATCATGTTTATTTGATTTAGTCACGGAGAGAGAGCTTTCTTAATTAGCAGTCATCAATTTAAGCTGGAAAACACAGCGCAAGCAAAATCTTCTTTATTAGATCAGATGAGATATCTTGTGTTTCTTCATCTAATGACAAATCCATCTACCTTCCCACGCAACTGATTTACTTTTGTGCTGGCCCAATTGTGGGGAAGTTGGTCAAGAATTTAATTGATTGTGGACCTAACGGGTAGATCAACCTGTGAATATCTTTCATGTCCCTGACTCAGTGCTATTATTATCAAGTCGGAACGTGGAAATACCAAGTCGAAAGAACACTCTCTAGAGGTGTTTGATGATTATAGTTAACTATTCTGCTCTGCAAAGCAAAAACAAAAAGGAATAATAAGTAGTTACCACCTTTTGGCTTTGCAGGGCAACGTTTATTTGAAATAAAACATAAGTCAGCGTTTTAAGGGTTAAAAGGCTTACTGACAATCCAGAAGCACATGGATTACCATGCTAGTCATGTGACAACCACAATGTCCAGACCACTGATAATGTATATTATCAATAAAATGTGTATGTGACCTAATTTAATAACTAGCTATGTATCCACTAAGTGTCTCATATAGCGGGGCAAGCATCCGTGTTTGTCATAAACAGTGAGAAAAAAACAGCTAATAAATAATGACCCGCCACGCAAAAAGGGCCGTCAGGTCAATTTATTTTAAATTGATTTTAATAGTTGTTTTGATGACTGAAAGAATTTTCGAACAATTTTCATAATTTTTTGTTTTTTGAAACTTTTATTATTTTAAAATTAGCTATGTAGGCCTAATCATTAAATTTAAATTTTAAATGACGTCATAAATATTTTTTTGAAACCCGCGGGGAGGTACCTTTTCGCATGGCGGGGCACAATTATGATGAAAACCCATCCGATCTTACATGTGGCTCAATGCTAAAAGTATTCAATCATTTTCACATCTACTTTTCTTTGGACTGATTTCGCGTTAAAATTACTCCATCAATCACAAATATGCACCCGGTATTTGATAGTCCAGTGGTAGCGATTTGTATTGGTGTAACCTTTAAACAGCCAGAACCGATTATATTCGCTTTTGATTTTTTATTATCACATTCACCTAATAAGCACGGTAATGATAAAACGTGACATCAATCAGCAAGATTTGAAAATGGTTAACCTCCATTTTTAACTTACACTCACTTGAAGCATGTGGACATAATTATAACGCTCCCTCCAAATTGATACGTTTAGATTTCATATAATAATCGCTAATATGTCGAAGAATCAAAATAAAAGGTAGCCTAATGATATGCTCTGCCGATATAACGCTGATCCGATATCACCACGAAAAAAACTTCAAAATTGTTTTTTTTTTAAGAGTACCCCGTTGCGTCAAAACCACATTGGATGCTACATTAACTCACTTAGTTTGCTCGGTCTATAACAAATTGCATGAGAGACTCAATAACTAAGCCGATAAACGTTATAAACCTAATTAAATCACGTCATTAGAGAGCATGGAGACAGCGCTCCCAGAAAACACAATATCCTAAACCAGTGTCGGTTTAACGTTGGTCCAGCGTCGTAGACGGTTGACCAACTTTAATCTAGCATTGGTTCAGCGTCTGGCCGTGTTTGTTGTGAGGAGACATTATACACTATGGTGCGTGAATTAAAAAGAGAATAGTCGGTGTATTTAACAGGGAAAGGAAGACTTAAGATAAATTAATATTGCATCTGTTCATTACAATGTAGATTGCCCAAATTAAATCCTTTCTGCTTAATATAAAAATGAATTATCACAGCAATATGACGTTATTATCGGCTTCTCTACATTGAAAACTGTGTTTCTGATGAATTTCATATCACGTTAATATGTACATATATATCACGATAATCCACCCCTTAACATCGGAACTGTTGATATCGCTATTATCACGTTAATGGCGACATCATTATAATCTACTCCTTCACATATGGGGCTGTATATATCGTGACTAGGCGATCACGTTATTGGCAGCATCATGATTATATCCCTTTACTCTACACCTCACATTGAGGACTGCATACCTCGTGACTAGGCGATCACGTTAATGGCGGCATCATGGTTATGTCCTTATACTCTACTCCTCACATTGAGGACTGTATATCTCGTGACTCGGCGATCACGTTAATAGCAGCATCATGGTTATATCGCTATGCTCTACTCCTCACATTGAGGACTATATACCTCGTGATTAGGCGATCACGTTAATGGCGGCATCATGGTTATGTCCTTAAACTCTACTCCTCACATTGAGGACTGTATATCTTGTGACACGGCGATCACGTTAATGGCGGCATCATGGTTATGTCCCTACACTCTATTCCTCACATTGAGGACTATATAGCTCGTGACTAGGCGATCACGTTAATGGCGGCATCATGGTTATGTTCCTATACTCTACTTCTCACATCGGGGACTGCATACCTCGTGACTAGGCGATCACGGTAATTGCAGCAGCATGGTTGGGCCTATATCGCTATAGGCCTACTCTACTTCTTCACATATGGGGCTATATATATCATGACTGGGAATCTATATCTCGTGACTAGGCGATGACGTTAATGGCGGAATCATGGTTACATCGCTTTATTAAACATATGTGTTGTTACCGGTCGTGCAAATAAGACTTATTATGAACGTAGCCAAAGTGTTATGAAGCCTAGGACAGCTTATCATCGTGCAATTATTGGTATAATCACGTGACCGTGTACTATTAATTATTATAACATGGGTGTCTCTTTAGAAGTCATACTATATTCTACAACACATGTCAGCCCCCGACATGTGTCAGCTCACACATGTCAGTGACGTCATATCTGGCTGTTCCAGTCTCCCCCTGACATTAGCATGATATGGTCTCACCACCCCAAATGCCTGTCCCATTGAAACACATGTAAACTGCCTCAATTCCGCAGGCCGATTTCACCATTTTTCACCCTATTAGATATTTAGTGTGACATATCAGGATAAAGCTTGAGATGTCCTTGTTCGAAAACAGGCCCGCTATGGGTATGGTTACCAGACAGATTTTGAGCTACGCCCCCTAGAGTGTAAAAAAGTCAATACTGTTAAAATTGGGCTATAATCCGTGCTCTCTTTCACAGAACAGACACACATCATTTTAACCCACTGTATCCCTGCGAGGTTATCATGAAACAGTTATATATGATATCCTTGACAAAGAAGATAACGTGGGCTTATTAAATATTCACAAAATTATTACTTCTTTGTATTTTATTTCGTTTCAATAGAGGTTGGAACAGCCGCATTAAAAATATTTTGTGTGATGATTCCATCATTAGTAGACACCTCCCTGGATTTCGGCTTATTTAGGGTGGTGAGACCATATGTAGAGATATAATTTTCTTTGATTATTTTATTTCGGCCTGGTATAATGCTTGAAGGTGTTCTGAACAATATAGTTTTTGAATTAGGCAAATATATTGAAAACTGTTGCCCTCGGAGCCCTTTGAATAATTATTGATATCATGAAAATCGGCCTGGTTTCCTTGAAAGTCGCATTAAATAAAACAGTTAAATGAAGTGGCTATTCCCGCCTCTATTTCGTCACACAAAGTCGTCATGGTTACCTTGTATTTCGAAAATTGTTGTTGAAATATGCCACACATATTAGAATGGACTGCTATTAGTAGCATCCATACTTAAATTCACTATTTTTTATTTTTATTTGGGCCCATATGACAATCAAACTACCAACCAGGCATTTCATCTATGACTTATATCACCAAAACACGGCCTCTTCTGGTCTTTTCTAGACATGGTTATCACATTTATTCACCAATTATATACTTTCTAATCAAAACTATTACACTTAGATTGTTACAGCGATAGTAAAACTCAATAAAATATAGATATCAAGCTGCAGATTTTTTATCAAGCAGCTGGAATATGTCAAGAAAGGACCAGAACATGCAAACCCCTTGTGTCTACTGATGGTCTCACCACCCCAAATGCCAGTCCCATTGAAACACATGTAAACTGCCTCAATTCCGCAGGCCGATTTCACCATTTTTCACCCTATTAGATATTTAGTGTGACATATCAGGATAAAGCTTGAGATGTCCTTGTTCGAAAACAGGCCCGCTATGGGTATGGTTACCAGACAGATTTTGAGCTACGCCCCCTAGAGTGTAAAAAAGTCAATACTGTTAAAATTGGGCTATAATCCGTGCTCTCTTTCACAGAACAGACACACATCATTTTAACCCACTGTATCCCTGCGAGGTTATCATGAAACAGTTATATATGATATCCTTGACAAAGAAGATAACGTGGGCTTATTAAATATTCACAAAATTATTACTTCTTTGTATTTTATTTCGTTTCAATAGAGGTTGGAACAGCCGCATTAAAAATATTTTGTGTGATGATTCCATCATTAGTAGACACCTCCCTGGATTTCGGCTTATTTAGGGTGGTGAGACCATATACATTCCTTAATTTCATAACTTCTGTAACGTAGTGTGCCCTATTTCGGTCATAGCCCTAATTCGGTCATAATAACTTTGGGATCCCCTTATCACGTGCTTGGAGCCTTTAGCAGACAGAGAAATAACGAAACGAGAATGAAGACCATATTACAGAATAATGCCGGTATTTGAAGCTTTTTATTTACATTTTATTTAATAGAAATAGTCATTTGAAAATGGGGCGTACCAAATCGTACACCTAGCATATGTACTACATAAAAATATTGTGCCCTTGCATGCCTTGGAAAAATACTTTGTGATCGATATTACACCTCAATATGAACTCTATTTAGTTCTCGATAGATCACCAGAAGGCCCACTAGCGCCGTGACGCCGCGAGAAGTCATTTTATTCATTTAAAACGCTGCTGAAAAATATGACTGAATTGGGACCCGATAAAAAATACGCCAAATTAGGATGCTAATGGGAGACAAGCGGGTCAGCAAAATTAGAATTCCCGCTGTGTTTCGGGGGTTTTAGGCCACCTTTGTGCACATATAGGCTAAACTGTGTCAGGAGAACCTCCTGAGTATGGTGAGATGAATGAGATGACACTGACCGCAAGGCACAGGATTCGAAAGATCTGAGGTTGAGTACGCTACCTGTCGGTCACGGAGGCTCTCCACAATATTGAATCTTTACGAGTGCGCGAGGGAGAAACATTTTGTTTCTTTGAAACTTGAAGGCCAGAACTGGGTTTGAACCTGCGATCTCCGATTTTCCAAGCAGGCAGCTTTAACCACTGCACCAGGGCCCCCGCATCTGTCGTGAAGGATTCATTCAGAAAGTTTAATCTGATTTCAATTGATCAGCAACTAATACATACTCAAGCTCCACAAACATCAGCTTCAAACCAGTTAGACGAACTTTGTAGCCTACCTGAGTATCAGTTTAGCCAATGAGGTTAAAAAGACCTCCTTGCAATGCTTTACCAGACAGCGGACTGAATGACATGGATCGGTGTTTTTTTTTATCTTATATGCCTACTTATGTGGTATCCCCGTCTGTCATCCCTGATTGTTCAGTAGTTTTAGCTGTTGGAATATTAAATATTTCGTGTAGACGTTGTCCGCCAATTGTGGCACTTCAAGCTGTGCAAAGGCCTTAGCTGAAAAAAATCTACTTTCTGATGATAGACGCGAAAAGTCGTGTTGATGATAAGTTCTACCCAGTGTAGGCTTACGCCTTTCTCAAATATTTCATGAGCCATAAGGTTAATCAGTACCAAAAAGTTGGAAATTTTCTAATCATAATGACCGTGTGAGTATGTGTATTACAACAAATTAACTAAGATGGCAGTAAATTTCAAAATGCCGCGAATTTAAGCTTGAAGAGTTAATCATACAAATCAAATGTATATACATAATTAATGGTGTATTAGAAGCAGGAGACCACTATGTTAATACTCAATGCCGCTTACAACCATCATAGCTGACTTCGAAATCTTTAAATCTAAGACTATGTTCACTTACTAGACAACCTGTCGATCACATTATATTCGATCCGAGCTGACAAGTATCACGTCCCCCATATTGTTTTTTTCTGGCCCGCTAATTGATGAATTTCTTGATGATGGGCCTTAGAATCAGGGAAAATCAATTGAGTTAATGAAAATTAAAATGCCTATCGCCTATCCTCTGATGCTTGTGCAAAATATCAATTTGATCAATCAAAGACAAGGTGGTCTATATAGCCATAAAAACACATAAATACATTTTTGATTATTGTGGTGTAACAGATGACAAGATACACTTCGGTGTTCCAGGGGGTTCCGTGACCGAGACCTGGCGTGTTCGCCTCAGATCGCCAGGGCTAAAATTCCGAACCCTGTGCCTGTATAGGGCAGTGTCATCTGATTCATCTCACCATCCTGTTCAGCCTGTATGTGCACAGATAGTTTTAAACACATGGAATACCAAAAACTTGGAAAATCAACATCTAAAATATCAACAGATGCATCCCGATTCAGACCACGGTTTGAGCCAGGGACATAATTCTTCAGAGATTTAACTGCAATACGAGAAATAAGTCATAAGTATAGTCCAACACTTTAAATCTGTCACTTTCGCGTTGCATGTTTTTCGCTCATTGCTCAAGCAATTTTCATCCGATTCTCATGAAATTTGACAAGCGTTAGTTTCTAGTCTTACGGCACCTGCCCTGAAAATTTCAAGGAAAAATATTATGTAGTTTAAAAGTTAGACCATTTGACATGTAGTTTTTGCGAATTATGACGCTACTCTATAAACCCATTGAACGCTATCAGCTTCAATCACGAAATTCCACTACATGTCAAATGGTCTAACTTTTGAAATACTTATTCAAATTTCACGAAATTTTCAGGGTAGGCGCCGGAATAGTTGAAAAGAGTGCTTGCAAAATTTCATGGAAATTGATTTGGAATTGACTGAGAAATCAGCGAAAAACACCCAACGCTGGTGGAAGTTGACTGCAACTATAGGTCTACTGTGAGATGTGGCAAATACATGCATTATCATCTGTGTCCAATTCTACCAAGGGAAACAAAATTAAATTTATTGTTCCGTATATTATGGAGAAGTACCATTAAGGTTATAGACCACTCTATGCATGTTGTTTTTTCAGTTGTACCCCAGTTGCCCCTATCTCTGTAATTGGCTTGGTGCTTTTCTGAGCACAGATGTATGGCGCTGTTCGTACACAGTGGACTATTTCTTAAGTTTGATTTCCAGTAGAAGAACATGATGTGCCTCGAAAATTATGATAATTATAAAGCAGGGGAAATATGGATTCAATGCCAGTCCTGCTTACGTTGGACACAACAGCATTGTAGGCCTACAGTAGTTGTGATTTTAGGGGGCCACCATTCAATTCGCAGGGGGAGGGGGGGCTGGAATATTTTTTTAAATAAATATTTTCAGGCTAAATGTTTGTGAAATAAATAATTGTCTGAAGGACATGTTGTAAAGAAACACTTACCTCTAAACTACATTTAAAATAAACAATTATATAAACCCCTGAGCAACAGTTTAATGGCCATGAAAGCAATTTTGATTGACTGACCCTTAAATGTGTGCAGCAGAAATCAAAATCAATACTAGGCCTAATTTGGCATCTAAATTTGTAGGCAGAAAAGTTTTAAGGAAGTTAAATAAATAGTTCTCTTCACACACGAATAGAAAGAAATATTTTGCATCAGCAGAGTGTGAAAGTCTAAAAGATTGAAAGTGAAATAAATTTGTCCGAATAAAAAACTCCATCCGCCCCCCCCCCCTCCCCTAAAGAGTAGCTCCTTTATCGTATGTATTTTTTATACAATAATATTGTTGTCAATAATAAAGTTAAAATATGTACACTGACCGAATTAAGACACCATGACCACTTTAGGTCGCCAACTATGACTTATTTGGGACACCGGGTCCTCATTCAGTCACAAGAGAATTATTTTTTACAAACGTTTATAATTTTTGCATTTTTATACCATTTTCTCTCATTTTCAGGAGAACTGCTGATATAATAATGAAAATTTCAATTTAAAAACATTTGTGTCAGTTGCTAGGCTGTCACACTCTAGCGTATAAGAGAAACTTATGAGTTGCGTATGAAAATTCATAAAATAAGTTTCATACGCACAGAAAGTCCTTGAAAATAAACAGAATTGTGCGTATACTTACCGTATTGAACCTATGAGTAGCGTATGAGTAGCGTATTACCAGCGTATGGCCTGCGTATGACCTGCGGATGTTAGCAAATGTCAGCGTATGACAGCGTATGACCAGCGCATGGCCAGCGTGTGGCCAACGCACTCTGCGTATGACTAACGTATGAGTAGCGTGTGAGTAGCGTATGAGTAGCGTGTGAGTAGCCTATGAGTAGCGTACCAACAACACGTCACAAACTGCCTATATAAACGGCGGCCTTTCAACATTGCATCATTATTGCAGTAGGCCTACTCCTGTCGTCAGTATCAACATGGCTCCAAAGAAGAATATACAACTATCGTCTACCCGGGGCCGAAGGAAAGGCAAGAAGACCCCATCGTCATCCTCATCCAAAGCGGCTGATCCATATGTTGATATACCTGCTGATACAGGCCTACCTGATACACCTGTTGCTACACTAGCTACACCTGCTACACATGTTGCTACACTAGCTACACTTGGTGATGTTCTTGAGAGATCAAGGTCCCCAACTCCTCCTCGTGAATGCTCCCGTGAATCATCAGTTTCATCATGTGTGTCTGTTGCTGTCTCCGCCTGGCTGATGACAAGGGGAAGAAGAAGAAGAAAAGGGCCAAGAAGAGTCCCTGCAGCCTCAGCATCGCCGATGAGGAGCTGATGCTAGAGTTCATCCGCGACAACCCTGTGCTGTGGAATATTAAGATGACCGATTATAGGCGGAAGGACAAGAAGGACAAGATATGGGAAGACCAGGCACAGGTGATGGAAAAGACAACAGACACCCTCAAGGGCTGGTTCCGCTCATTGCGTGACTCACACACACGCCTTGACAAGAAAAAGAGTGGCGATGGTACCCCAGATCTAACTGAGAGGGAGGAGTGGATCTTATCCAAGTTCGTCTTCCTGAAAACGATCACTCGCCACCGTCCTGAGCCCCTCCAAAGTGTAAGTAGCCTAGATCTACATGTATACAACTATTCTACTTTTTCTGGACCTATTTAATTTGATGACAATTTGTATTAAATTTTGCATTCATTTTACTTATGATTTTATTATTTGTCTTTGCAGTTGAAGGCAACCATCCAACAGCACAGAGGAGACCTTGATGCCGCCGAGACTGCCTGCGCTGATATGGAGATTGGCCTGGATAAGCTCAACCCTATCGGCTCATCCACCCCTTTATCCTCAAGCAAGCGGCCTCAGGACCCGGACACCACCCTCTTTGAATCCCTACAGAAGAGAGTTGGTGAGTCCGGCACCATCCTCATGAACCTCTCCAAAGCCCAGCAGCAGCCCATCACACCCCGAACAGCCTTCGCCAACTACGTTAAAGACAGCCTGCTGACCATGTCTAAGGCCAAGTACAAGAAGGCAAGGTCCACCATCAACAAGTTGCTGTCTGACCTGATGGATGAAGACAGTGATGATGACATGATGATGACAGGCGGCATGGGAGCTCCCGCCACCCCATCAACCCAGCAAGCAAGCTACTCACAACTACGTCACCCCCTGCGCCCCAGTTCAACACTGTCGGTTGGCTCATCAGCATCATCAACCTCCGAGAAGTATCAGCCACAACCCCACATGTGGAGAAACGTGCCTCCAGCATCATCAGTGTGGGGTTCACAGTCTATGGAGTATATGGAGCAGTACCACCAGCAACCCTTCCAGCATTCACATCAGCAGATGCCTCTTCTTCCTCAACAAAAAATTGTGCCTCGTCCTCAGCAACCTCGCCAGCAGACTCAGCAGCAGCAGCAGCCCACCCCCACCCCAGTGTATGCTGTCTTGGCTTCTGCTGCCCAGGTACTGAGCGACCAGCCCAGTCCAACCCAGCCCAGTCCAGGCACAGCCTTTGAGCACAGTATCCCGAACATGTCCACTCTTTCCAACCTCTCAGGACTTAGTGCCATTATGGGATCTCCTCCTAACGATGGGAAACTCGACACACCATAGAAGAAGTATTGACTCTATATAATATTAATGATCAGTTGATCATATTTGGTAAAACTTTGTGTTTTTTTATACTTTTATAATCTGAAGTATTAACTCTTTATTAATAATCAGTTGATCATAATTATGAATAAACGCTTGTTAAACTTACTTGTGGTGTTTTGCATTTATGTATATGTATTGTATTCAACAATTCATTGATTCAATAATTTATTGATATAACATATCAATAACTTATTGAATCAATGAATTGTTGAATAAAATATTCAACAATTCATTGATTCAATAATTTGTTGATATAATATATCAATAACTTATTGAATCAATGAATTGTTGAATACAATAATCCTGTAATATACAAATAATATTTGTAAAATACAAATATTAAGACATGCCTTGACCAGTGACCACTTACACAATACGAATGTGGAATATTTCTTTTCTCGGCGTTTAGGATTTTTTTTTTGCATTCATTATTTTGTAATGTAATGTATAAGTACCCCTGATCCATAGAATAATAAACTGCACTTTACACTTTGACTTTAAACTATACAATAGTAAATGGTGCATACATGTAGTGATTACATAAAAAACACAGTGTCTATGATGACACAACCGTCAATACAACAGTCACCATTTCTTCAGTGTTTCTGATCTGTCGTCATGTCGTCAGAATTGACGACAAGCTTCCCCCTCTGACGAAAAAACATTCCATTCTGACGACAATGATATATATCAAGAAAAAAAATAATGAAAAATAAGTTTTTTTCAAAGCTTGAAATATACCTTTACATATCATTAGAAGACACCTAAAGCCTTCCCTGAAACAAAAAATTCCCGGATGGGCAAGCCCCTGGACCCCCCTGGAGTTGCGATTGCCTTCGGCGGCTTTTTGACAGAAGCCGCGCCTGCGTGCTGACTCCAACACCAGGTTTGGAGTCAGAATCTTTATATTGTCTGACTCCAACTTTTTTCAGAGCCAGAAACACTGTTCTTTTCTGGTGTTGGTGGTATGTTGAGGTTGTCTAAATCATCCTGTCTTGCCATGGCACTGCACCTGCATCTGAGTTGGCCCAGTGCTTCAGGAGGTTCCTCTGCATTTTTTCTTTCTTGGTAGAGGTGTTACTGCCAGCAACTGTATGCGTGTCTTGCAAGTTCCTGTCTTGTCTCCATGCTCCAGGGATGAAATCACGGTTAATTTTTTCTGCACGGTCGAGCTGCTGGTTCTGGAGTCCAGGGTACCGTATCCTCATCAGATTGTGTAGGACAATGCAGGCTTTCACGATGACCTTGACAGTGGAGGGGTGATGCTGCATCGGAGTCAGCAGAACCTGGAAGCGGTTCGCCAGGATGCTGAAAGCATTTTCAACCACCCTCCTGGCGCGGGAAAGCCTGTAGTTAAATATCCTCTCTTCCTTGTCCAGACCCCGGAGGCTGTATGGCTTCATCATGGTCTCCCGGAGGGCGAAGGCATCGTCGCCGACGAAGAAATATGGGACATTCTGGTAGTCATTGGGTAGAGGATCTGGGGCAGGGAATCCGATGGTATCATCCTCAACGAATTCCTTGATTTCAGAGCTATTGTATATCTGAGCGTCTGACGCTGATCCTGTAGCACCGATGTCTGCCCAGACGAGCTTGTAATCTGCGTCTACAAGGGCCATGAGTACAACAGAGTAGAATCCCTTATAATTGAAGTATTGGGAACCACTCTTTGGAGGACACTTGCAGGCAATGTGCTTCCCATCTAGTGCACCACATGTATGGGGGAAGTTCCACTTCTGGAGGAAATTGTCCGATATGGCACGCCATCCCTCGGGAGTGGTAGGGCAGGTCATCATCTCGGGCATGTACTCGTCGATGATGGCTTTGCAGACCTCTCTGACGACGAGTGACTGGGTATTGTGGGGGACCCTCCATCCGTACTTCATGGCTGCATATGTGCTCCCAGAGGCAAGGTGACGTAAAGTCAGTGCAAGCTTCAGACCAGGCTCCAGAGGCTCCCTGTACCTGGTAGTTTGTTTGGTGATCCTGGGACCCACTCTGGCTAGCAGCTCATCGAACATATCGGGGGGCATCCGCATGAAGTTCTTGAATGATTATTGATCTTCTTGTCGGAGCTCCACCAGAAGCTGGTCATAGAGGCCAAACTGCCGTCGTCTACCGATCCATGGTCTCACCCAGACTTCACGTCTTCTTCTTTTTCTTCTTCTCCTTCTAATGTGGTGAAGTGCCACATCGATCAGATCATACTGGTGTTGGAGAAGAGCTACTTCCATCCTCTCATCGGAGGTCCACAAACAACTGAAGAAGAGCTGGAAATGGGTAGGCTACCTACGTATGGCCTGGCTATACGCTGGCCATACGCTAGTTTTACGTTAAATACGTTACTCAATCGTCAGGCACACGCCAACATGTCTATATACGTTGTAGATACGTCAGACATAGGTTAGAAATACGTTACTCTGTACGGTACACCTTCATGTCAGCGTATGACCAGCGTAATCAACCTAGGAGTAACGTGCCTGTAGCGTACCTCTAGCGTATTCAGCGTGTGCATGGCGTTTCTTTAGCGTATTAACCATACGCACACATTTTTTAGGCATACTCAAAACTAATTTTCTGCCTCAGCGTATGCCAGCGTATACCAGCGTAGCCTATGCCACCTTGCTTGAAACGTATACAACTTATGCCTAACGTACCCCTAGCGTATGTCAGCGTATACCAGCGTATGAGTGATATTTTTCATACGCTGGCATACGCTGGTACCATACGCTAGAGTGTGACAGCCCCATAATGCACTGTGAACTAGGGATATTTTAAATTGTGAAAAGTATGACTGAATAAGGGCACCTTACGTTAGTTCTGTCATTTCTGTAACGTTAGGCCTTAACGTTGGGCTTTACAATTAGAATCCTATTTGATAGTGGCCATTTTATTTTTAAATTGACAAGATCTGTGCCAATGTAATTTACGACGTCCCTTTTTAAAACTAGGCCTATTTGGTTTGAATTGAAATCCAGAATTACTGCCTTTTAGACTACGGTAGGCCTACATGTCCAATGCCCTGGCATCTGCATTGGTAAACACTGCCACTGGCACAGACTGTTCACTTATTTTTTTATATTAGGATCGTTATAATCATTCATGGTTGGCCTATAGATCTAATTGTTCTGGAATGGTTCCAAGTAAAGTAAGACATTTGGCAAGTAGGCCTTGTCGAATAGACTACACTGTAGGTCTAGCCTACAGAGTAGTGGGCCTACAGGCCACTCCCCAGCAAACACAAAACATTTGTATAACACCATTTGTACACCGTCGGTCCAACGTCTTCGACGTTGGTCCAACATTGTACAAATGTGTTTACTGGGTCGTCGACGTCTCCGTGTCTAGGCCTATAGTGTTAGGCTGAGTGTTACTGTTTGTGTTAGGCTACCTACCTAGCTTAAGTATCTAGTCTATAGGCCTAACTATTAAAATGGAGTTATGACAAATATTCTTGTCACATATATAGAAATAATTTATCAGATTTAGCCTATATCATAAGTAATTTATAAGGTAATTAATGTCGGTCTGTCATAATAGGAATCAAGTTTAGAAACATTAGGAATCAAGTTTGGATACTCGGCCCTGGGCGAGGGGCCACGGCTACGTCCAATAACATGATAATCCAACACATTTCAATATCCATACTTGATTCCTATAATAATAGGCCTACAGGGCTAGGCCTAACCTTACAAAAACTCCATAGCACATGAAATCCCCCCCCCCCCCCTCAGAGTTTATTTATGCTATAATTTCGGGACCACTAAAACGATTATCTCACGGTCTATTTAATCTTGTTTTTTGTGACATAATCACTGTTTAAGAACACTATTTTGACGACAGATTTTATCATAAGTGCCTTAAACGGCGTTTCAAATGGAGCTCAAGTGTAGCGTTGTTGATGTGTAGTCTATCTGGATGGTGCCGTCGCCGTGGCAGTGACGCTACGTAGCCTACGCCACTTGTAGGCACAGGGTATAATTTGCTTCAGAAAAATTGTGTAGCAGTTTAGCATACTGGCATGTGTCAAGCTACTATTCTCCATACGAAGAACTACTACACCAACATATTATTGTGTAGCATTTGCCCAAAATTGCGTTACCGTAGCAAACTGCACCGCTACACCAGACAAATTATTCCTTGAGGCATGGTGTGCAGGTGTGCACTTCATGACCTACACGTGTGTACAGGTGTAGGCCTATACTCTATAGGCTATTGTCTAGACAGAAAGTGACATGGTCCTACAGATCAACCTCTAAACTTTCCCGCCCAGACTGACCCCGTTTCTAGACTATAGGCATAGAACGCAACTGCGCTGGGTTAGCATTTCTGCAAGTCTTAGAAGCCTATAGGACTATACAGATCATTAGAAATAGCAAGCACGACAATCATGAATAGGAGCCACAAGATAATTTGTCATGGTTTTGGAGACGATGACGAGTTGAGAGGTAATGTAGGCTGTCATGGCATATGTTTAATAAACAGAATAAGACATCGTTGTCTGAATATTGGAACTCGTATCGTAACGGTCAGGGCTGCAAACGGAACTCGACTATGTCTCTTTCCGTTAGATCTACAGCCCTGACCGTTAATACGATACTCGTTCCAATATTCAGACAACGATGTAGGCCTATTATTAGATAATAATCTACTCTTTTACATTTGGGAATGCATATCTCATGACTCGGTGATCACGTTAATGGCGGCATAATGACTATATCACCATGCTGTCAACAAAGTCTCGTTAAACATTCACCACCTGACGGCTGGCGATGGCTGCACTTCTGGATAGCGTTAAATCTGAGGTGTTGTTCTTCAAGAAATACAAGCACGAGGCAATGAGGGGGGCAAGCAGACCACAAGAAACAGACACTTGGCCACCACTGGTTCACTGTTGGGCCGGCGTCGCAGACGCCGTCCCAGCAGTAATCCAGTGGTGATTGGGGTTTTCTCTCTGCTGGGTGGTTGGTACTACATAAGTCATCTGTCTGATAGCCGCCTCAGATTAGTGACTGACCGACCTTGAGGTGTCTCGGTCCTGATGGTTCCAGGTCGGAAAATGACGATGAAATCGAATCCCAGGACTGACTGTTAGACGGGACTTAAGATCCAGTCCACGCAGCAAGCGTACAGGATCGCACTTACGTAAGGCACTTGGGAGTTAAGTTTGAAATATTCACTGAGAATGAAAATCCTATTGTTTTCGTAAAAAATATTTTTCTCCACCAGGAATGTTATGTCTTTGGTCTTGTTGGTTAGTTTGTCTTTCATTCTCTCTGTCTATGTGCTCGTCGGATTACTTAAAAAAACAGATTTGAATGAAACTTTATGTCAGATCGTTTCGGGCCTAGGAAGAATCGATTATTTTGGGGTGGGGTATGATCTCGATATAGTAACGCAACACTACCAACTACAACGACAACTACTAGTAGAGCTACATTAACAGTAACAACAACTACACTTGCATTTGCTACATGAGCAAATATATGGACATTAGCCATACCAACAACTATACCTGCATTAGCAATAGCAGCAACTACACCTGAATTAGCAATAATAACAACTAGATTGACACTAGTAGCAACAACAACTACATCTACATTAGCAAGAACGACAACTACATTAACACTAGCAATATCAACAACTACACCTACATTAGCAATAGCAACACCTACACCTGCATTGGCAAGAACAACAACTAGATTGACACTAGTAATAACAACAACTACACATACACAAGCAATAACAACAACTACACCTGCATTAGCAATAGCAACAGCTACACCTGCATTAGAAAGAACAACAACTAGATTGACACTAGTAGGCATAATAACAACAACTACACCTACACAAGCAATAACAACAACTACACCTGCATTAGCAATAACAACAACTAGATTGACACTGGCAATAAAAAAAACAACTACACCTACATTTGCAATAGCAACAGCACCACCTGCATTAGCAAGAACAACAACTACATTGACACTAGCAATAACAACAACTACACCTGCATTATTAATAGCAGCAGCTACACCTGCATTAGAAAGAACAACAACTAGATTGCCTCTAGCAAAAACAACAACTACACCTACATTAGCAACAGCAACAGTTACACCTGTATTAGCAAGAGCAACAGTTAGAACGACACTAGCAATAACAACAACTTGGTTGAGTTTAGCAATAACAACAACTACACCTAAATTAACAGTAGCAGCAACTACACCTGCATTAGAAATAAGAGCGACTACACCTGCGTTGACAGACAATACCTAGATTGACATTAACAATAGTAACAGCTACACGTGCAGTAGCAATAACAACATCTAGATTGAAACGAACAGTAACAGCAATTACACCTTGAATAGAATTATCAACAATTACACCTGCATTGACAGTATCCACACCTAACTTGCATTAACAGTCACAACAACTACACCTATCTTATCAATAACAACAACGATATTGAAATTAGCAATAGCAACAACTATACATACATTGGCAAAGTCAACTAAACCTGCATTAACAATATCCACAGCTACACTTGAAGTAACAGTCAACACCTATATATCTATAACCAGTGGCGGATCTATGTGGGAGGGTTAAGGGGTTCAACCCTCCCCCCCCCCCTTCGGCTGCCAAGTGAAATCTTAATGTACCAATTAATAGTGCAATCTGAGAACCCATAAGTGCCCCATGCAATCTGAGAACCCACAAGTGCCCAAATGCGCCCCTGGTGCCTGCTGTATGCATGTATGGTCTATGGTTGTATATATCTGCTATGAGGCTGGGAGCTGCTCATGATTAGCTCCTGATTGTGAGGACTCCCTACGCTGTACCTATTCCCTGGTACAAACCCCACACTTGCGGTTAGTTCGAACATGGGATGGGGTGTGTCTGAACAGTGTTGGAGGTACCAGATATTTTGTGGGGTTAATCTGAACAGTCGAACTAGCCCCATTTTATTTGTTCTTTGTTCAAACAAACCTCACATAGACGTATTTTGAAAAATTCTATAGCTAGAGCTAACAGCATAGAAGGCAACCTAGCATGTATAAAGGATTATTAACTTCAGTTAGGGCACTACAACTATAGGAGTTGACACTGTCAGGTTCAATGGCAAACATTGAGCAAAATAACATTTTGTGTGACAGTAAAAAAATAATTTTTACCCCTCAAAATGAAAAAGTGTTTTTACTTTTTCATAATTTGTTTTGAAAAAAACCTTGCAACATGAAGTCAAGGTGATGTGTGTCCACTGCAGCAAAGCCGCCCAACTAGACACAGGAGAAGTGGTGAAGCAGTTCGTCAGGGCCCATCCAAGGTGCCTATTCTGCAGCTCAATCCTGTTCGATTGACTTGGCCTGTCTCAATGTGTTCATAAAATGTTTTTTTATTAAAATGTTTAGCAGTTGTTGATTTCTCCAAAGTTGATTTGACCTCCAATATAATATTATCACTCAATACACCTGACATTGGTGAAAAAATATGTGACAAAAATGCCTCTTTCGTATCCCCAAATTATCTTAAAAGATGCCTCAGAATGCAGGAGAGAGCATCTAGATTTCAAAATTTTTCCTGGGGGCCATGCCCCCGGATCCCCCTAGTATGGTGTGCCTGCGGCACGCAGTGGTGCCTTTGGCACCAGTGGGTTCAGTGAACTGAACCCCACCCCCGCCCTTTGGCTCAAAGCTAGATCCGCCCCTGATAACAACAACTAGATTAACATTAGCAATAACAACAGCTATGCCTACATTAGAAAATCAGCTTCATCTGCATTAACAATAATAACAACTACACCTGCAATAATAATGACAGCAACTACATTATTATTAGCAGTAGCAATGTTTCACGTGGCGCAATGGCTAGAGCGCCTGACTGCCTCACCAGTCATGCATGTGTCCCGGTTTCGAACCCCGCTGTTCCCGTGAGGGGTTTTCAAAGAAACAGCATTGTTTCTCCCTTCCTAATGTGACTAGGCCATCATGTTAATGGCGGCTTTGTCGAGTTAAGTTTGAGACCAGTGTATCGACGTTAATTTCGCGCAGAGCCCCGCGCTGCGCGCTGCTCGCACATGTTAATACACCTGTCAAACAGAATCTCCTCATGATTTGCGTAATTCTGTATATGACCATATTCATTGAAAAAAACATGAAGTGGGTTTAATATGACAAGATCATTAATATTTTTTAATAATTTAAAGTTACAATAAATGCATAAAACTGATTCTGGTTTGAATAGAAACATGTGTTCTACATTTTGTACAAATCAATGATTGTAGTTTTCCAATGTCAAATACTTTGAGAGTTTGTCAGAGGTCAAATTAAACTTACATCTACATCTCAAAATGACTCTTATGGTATGTGATGGATCGCGTGCTAATTTGTACTGTGGATAAAAAAAAATATCTACATTTTATACATTGTTGTCATACAGAATGTTTTTCGTAAGTCAAAATTTTAATTTTCCAAAGTCAATCATGTCGTCTCAGGTCAAATTCAATTTACCTCCACATCTCATAATGACCATCATTGTATGTGATTGATTATGTGCTAACTTAGTGGAAAAAAACCCATTGTTTCTACATTGTATAAATAATTTTCATAAATCACTGGTTTCGCGAGTTAAAACATACAGTGCTTCAATGTCAATGACCTCTAGGGATTGTCAGCGGTCAGATCCAGCTGATGTCAATAACCTGTAGGGGTGGCCAGAGGTCAAATAAAGCTTAGCTCCATAGCTAAAATAATCATAAGGGTATATGCAGGAAGTGAAGTGGTAGAAGGTTTAAGCTTCACTCATAAAATACACAATAATATAGCTTATCCGCTATACTATATACGTATCATACTAAAAGACAATAGCGAATAGAATGTGAACGGAATCATATTACTAAAAGCATCAAATACTCATTGCATATTACAGTATAATGGCGAAAGTACAATAGCACAATTGACATCTGCTGTAAAGCAATCCTGCATAGTCAGTAAAACTTAATCCTGGTCTCTGCATCCCAGTAGAACTAGACAATGAACTAATGCTAGTTTAACGTTAGACCACCGTCTGCGATGATGGCCCAACAGCACACCATCATTAGTTCATTGTCTCGTTTCTTCTGGGATGCCCATCCATCATCCTAACCTGCAAGCACAAAACGTTGAGCCAATGTTGCCTTAATGTTGGGCGAACGTCTACCACATTGGATGATCGTTTTGTACATGCTGGGTAGTGCAGTGCGTCTACAGATATATGAATATTCAAATTTAATGTCACACAATATGGAAATAGGTGACAATGATTGCTAAGCAAATTGGAAGAGGAAGATGCCACACAATATAAATATTGGATGAGAAAGAACACAGTGACGTGACGTGTCATTGTCAGTGGATGCGTCCACACAGTCATCCCTGTAGGCTGTCGGACAATGACAAAAGGCAGTACCTCCGTACTTAAAAAGTCAGCATTTATTACCCTTCGACTTTTCGCGGCAGATTTTCCTGTCACATATGTTATTTACTAGCCAGAATTGTATAAAATAATAAATAATTTTGTTTAATTCTGTTAAAATTGTTTTTTATTCAAGCTCAATAATGGATTTGGGTTAGATGGTGGACTTCATTTTAAGTGACTTTATTTAACAATTAAAATGAAAAATGAACACGTAGCACCTTTTAAAATTAAAAATTGACTTTTCTTTTCTAATATTTGCGCACCTGTATGATATATATTGCTTTGATCTTACACGTTACAGCTCAGTAGCCTAATGAAGTACTAATATTATGATACACTCTAAATTTACATACACTTCTTGTGACCGAGTTGAAGGGAAGCCTACTTAACAGTAAATTTCTGTAAAATATACCATGGCAACGTCGCTTACCTTAATTTTACGTGTAGCTATCATCAATTAATCAACTAGCTACAAATTTATCAAATAAAACAAATTTAATAATTTAATAATTATTAACTCAATCTATAGGCACTATACTATACACGGTATCGGCAATTGTTACACTTGACCGTTACCTTATAATATGATTTGAGATATTGTCAGTGCTGTCTTGCTATTAACGGCATGTCGCAGCACTACGCAGCATCATACATGTATAGGTGTGTTCCTAACAAACTCGAAACGATGAAACAAGTGTTGTTTTTAAGCTAGTCCAACGTCTGCGGAGCAAGCCCAGCATCAAAACAACATTGGTTAGACGCCTCGTATCCTGTTTTCTGGGGTTGCTTTTTGCTGAGCCTTAGCGCGTTCCCTCGCTATGCTCACGGGATATTTGCCTCTGGTTAACAAACAGATCAGATGATGTCCGGATAAATTGACTGATTTGTCTCAGTCTGGATCCTGATCCTGATGGTTGATACAGTCGGTGGGCTGTGCTAGTCTGGCAGCAAGAGAACCAGTTTGTTCATAACTACTCTGTTAGTTTTTTCCTTTTATTTTTTAAGAAAGGTGTGAAGTGGAGACATCATTGGATAACTTCCCAGCAAACAAAAACCATTTGTATAACATTCATGCAATGCTGGACCAACATCATATAACCGACGTTATATAAATGTTATGCAAATGTTTTTTGTTTGCTGTGTTAAGAGGTGCAAAATGACCATTTCATTTTCGTGTGCAGCGTTATCAATATGATGATGATATAGACCCTGTTATACTGATCATGTTCGTGACGCTGACCCTAATTTTTGTTTGGTGTTGGGCCAGCGTCTTAGACGGTGAACCAGTATTAACCCAACATTGGGTTAACGTATCGTGTTATCTGAGATAACATTTTTCATATAGCGCCAGTTTCATATAAACTTAGAGCATGGAAATATCACAACTGTGGATTTCTGAAGAACGTTAGCTCACTGTTTTATAGTAACAAAGCCTATACATATAAAAATACTAAGCAAAACTGTTATTTTGAAGAGCATGTGTTTCAAGATCAATAAATATCTAGAATAACTATCAGAATGGCTGTTTCCATTCCCTAACATGTGAGTGACATATTGCTTACAATTGATAAAAACATATCAGATCAAAATGTAGGTCCAGTGAACAAAGAGTAGGATTATATCTATATAAATGTACATTCCACCAAAAGCCGCTTATTTTTTCCAGAATAATTATGAATAATCTGACCATCGGGAAGGATATCCCCACAAAAAAGGAGAAAAGTGTACTTTATTGTCCCTGGTGATAGCAGCTGATGTTTGAACTCAAACAACGTTATTTTGTCATGTTTATCGTTGTCCACTCCCCAAGCAAACTAGACACGGTATAACTATGACTATGTTATGTTAGGAAGACGCGTATATAGTGTACCAATATTAACCCACTTGAAGTTGTGTCTCGCTACCGCGACCCACAACTTCAAGTTGGTGAAAATTACTCATATCTGTTTTATTCGAGACCATACATTTGAATATTGTGATGTTTAAGCGCTATGTTCGTTCCCAAAAACAGTGATTTAATCGGCTGATAAAACGGACTAAAACGACTATCGTTTTCCTCAGCGGTGAAAGGGTTAAAACAACGTACTCTATATTACTATATAGTTATTGGATGGAATTTTTTGCAGAGACGGCAATTGATTTGGTATCTTTCTTCTACATTAGTTAGAATCGGTTTCCATATAAAAGAACATTATTACAGAGAATGGGTTCGTCTCCCGCACTGGCATTCAGGTTTCAAAGAAACAAAATGATTCTTCTCCTCTCACTCGTAAATTTTCAGTATTGTGGGGAGTCTCCGTGACCGAGAGGTAGCGTACTCGGCCTCGGACCACCAGGGAGCGTATTTCAAATCCTGTTTTTAGAGGGCAGTGTCATTTTATTCATCTCACCATCCTCAGCTGGCCCAGTTTAGCCTATATTTCCACAAAAGTGGTCTAAAACCCCATTCATTAATTTCATTACTGATAAAATTATCAATAATTGATGGAAATATTTTTTCAATAGGATATACCTCTGATCAGTATAGTATTTATCAAAATACCTCTGCTAGTATTAAACAAGTTTGATATTATCTCCTCTAGAAATTAAAAATTGATAAGTGATACTTAGAAAAGTATCAGTTACCACCTTCTAGTACCCCCATGATGGGAATGTGAAGCGTCTGTGAAATATATGTACTTGTCCACATTTCAACGTCTGGCTTTTTTTAGCAACTGTGCGTTTTATGCCTGTTTAATTCTTGCCACGTTCACAAAGCTCTACAAAAATCTGTCTTGATTATAATTAATGTTGCTAAAAATAAACTAAGAAGCAATTAGATTTAAATCGTTATAATTTTATTTTTTTCGCCCCCAAAATCCATGTTTGCGAGCTGACTGCTGTGGCATTCAACTGCCAATATGGATTTTGGTGCGAAATGATTAACAATATAATTACAAATTGGGACCAAACGCCCTCTTCAAGTACAGACATTCAACAGCATACTGGTGATCAGTACAATCAAGGATACATGTAATATAAAGTAGGATAGACCTAACAGCGGGGATCGTCATTAATAGTCTATAGTTTTCATAACCCACAACAGAAAATACACAAAAGAGAATTTCATAGAACCTTGATAAAATGAGGAAAAATTTCTGCGGTAACAATCTTTATAGTCTGTTTTTATCACCTTTCATGACGACTTCAGGACTTATTAATAGTCCTGGTCAGTTTGTCCTTCGTTGATACTGAACGTAATGGAAAATTGATACGAACATTCGTAACAACTTGATGTGTTCATTTAACAAGAACGCCGGCGACGTAATTGCGTTTTGAAAATGTCAGGTCTTGCGTGCTTTCTAAATATAAATTATTTTCTTTATCATGTTTATTTGATTTATTCACGGAGAGAGAGCTTTCTTAATTAGCAGTCATCAATTTAAGCTGGAAAACACAGCGCCAGCAAAATCTTCTTTATTAAATCAGATTAGATTTCTGGTGTTTTTCTTCATCTAATGACAAATCCATCTACCTTCCCACGCAACTGATTCACTTCTGTGCTGGCCCAATTGTGGGGAAGTTGGTCCAGAATTTAATTAATTGTGGACCTAAAACTCTAACGGTTAGATCAACCTGTGAATATCCTCCATGACCCTGACTCAGTGCTATTATTATCAAGCTGGAACGTGGAAATACCAAGTCGAAAGAACTCTCCTAAGAGGTTCTTGATGATTTTAGTTAACCATTCTGCTCTGCAAAGCAAGAACAAAAAGGACTAGTAAGTAGCTACCACCTTTTGGTTTTGCAGGGCAATGTTTATTTAAAATAAAACATATTTCAGCGTTGTAAGGGTTAAAACACTAACTGACAATGCAGAAGCACATGGATTACCATGATAGTCATGTGACAACCACAATGTCCAGACCACTGAAAATGTATATTATCACTAAAATGGGTATGCTGATTTAGTAACTGGCGATATATCCAGTAATTGTCTCATACAGGAGAACAAGCATCCATGTTTGCATAACCACTGATAAAAAACAGTTAATCAATATGATAAAAAAAACAATCCGATCTTACACGTGGCTCAATGCTAAAAGTATTCAATCATTTCACATCTGCTTTTCATTGGACTGATTTCGCGTTAAAATTACTCCATCAATCACAAATATGCACCCGGTATTTGATAGTCCAGTGGTAACGATTTGTATTGGTGTAACCTTTAAACAGCCGGATCCGATTATATTCGCTTTTCATTTTTAATTATCACAATCGGCAGTATCACCTAATAAGCACGTTAATGATGAAACGTGACATCAATCAGCAAGATTTGAAAATGGTTAACCTCCATTTCTAACTTACACTCACTTGAAGCATGTGGACATATAACGCTCCCTCCAAATTGATATGTTTAGATTTCATATAATAATCGATTTGTTTAGATTTCATATAATAATCGCTAATATGTCGAAAAAAGAAAATGATGGGTAGCCTAATGATATGCTGTGCAGATATAACGCTGATCCGATATCACCACGAAAAAAACTTCACTTTTTTTTCAAGAGTACCCCGTTATATCAAAACCACATTGTAGGCTACAATAACTCACTTAGTTTGCTCGGTCTATAACAAATTGCATGGGAGACTCAATAACTAAGCCGATAAACATTATAAACCTAATTAAATCACGTCATTAGAGAGCATGGAGACAGCGCTCCCAGAAAACACAATATCCTAAACCAGTGTCGGTTTAACGTTGGTCCAGCGTCGTAGACGGTTGACCAACTTTAATCTCACATTGGTTCACCGTCTGGCCGTGTTTCTTGTGAGGAGACATTATACACTATGGTGCGTGAATTAAATAGAGAATAGTCGGTGTATTTAACAGAGAAAGGAAGACTTAAGAGAAATTAATATTGCATCCGCTCATTACAATGTAGATTGCCCAAATTAAATCCTTTCTGCTGAATATAAAAATGAATTATCACAGCAATATGACGTTATTAACGGCTTCTCTACATCCAGGAAACTGTGTTTCTGATGAGTTTCATGTCACGTTAATAAGTACATGTATATCACCATAATCCACCCCTTAACATCGGGACTGTTGATATCGCTATTATCACGTTAATGGTGACATCATTATAATCTACTCCTTCACATATGGGGCTGTATATATCGTGACTAGGCGATCACGTTATTGGCGGCATCATGATTATATCCCATTACTCTACTCTTCACATTGAGGACTGCATACCTCGTGACTAGGCAATCACGTTAATTGCTGCATCATGGTTATGTCCCTATAATCTACTCCTCACATTGGGGACTGTATACCTCGTGACTCGGCGATCACGTTAATAGCAGCATCATGTTTATATCGCTATGCTCTACTCCTCACATTGAGGGCTGTATACCTCGTGACTAGGCGATCACGTTCATGGCGGCATCATGGTTATGTCCCTATACTATTCTCCTCACATTGGGGACTGCATACCTCGTGACTAGGCGATCACGGTAATAGCGGCATCATGGTTAGGCCTATATCGCTATACTCTACTTCTTCACATATGGGGCTGTATATATCGTGACTGGGAGATCACGTTAATGGCGGCATCATGGTTATATCCCTATACTCTACTCCTCACATTGGGTAATCTATATCTCGTGACTAGGCGATGACGTTAATGGCGGAATCATGGTTGCATCGCTATAATCTACTCCTTTACATTTGGGAATGCATATCTCATGACTCGGTGATCACGTTAATGAGGCATAATGACTATATCACCATGCTGTCAACAAAGTGTCGTTAAACATTCACCACCTGATGGCTGGCGATGGCTGCTTCTGGATAGCGTTACATCTGAGGTGTTCTTTAAGAAATACAAGCACGAGGCAATGAGGGGGCAAGCAGACCACAAAAAACAGACGGCTGGCCACCACTGGATCACTGCTGTGTCGGCGTCGCAGACGCCGGCCCAGCAGTGACCCAATGGTGTCTGGGGTTTGCTCTCTGCAAGGCTCTCTGCTGGCCTGGCTCAGATTAGGAGATGGGTGGTTGGTACTGCATAAGTCATCTGTCTGGTAGCCGCCTCAGATTAGTGACTGACCGACCTTGAGGTGTCTAAATCCTGAATGTTCCAGGACGGCGAATGACGCTGAAATCGAATCCCAGGACTGACTGTCAGACGGGACCCAAGATCAAGTCCACGCAGCAAGCGTACAGGATCGCACTCACGGAAGGCGGTGCGATCAAACTTCAAACTTGAGAGTTAAGTTTGAAATATTCACTGAGAATGAAAATTATCTTGTTTTCGTAACGGATATTTATCTCCGCCAGGAATGTTATGTCTTTGGTCTTGTCGGTTAGTGTGTCTTTCAGGCTCTCTGTCTGTCTGTTTATCGGATTAATTAAAGGAACGGATTTAAATGAAACTTTATGTCAGATCATTTCGGGCCAAGGAAGAATCGATTATTTTGGGGTGGGGTATGATCTCGATATAGTAACGCAACACTACCAACTACAACGACAACTACTAGTACACCTACATTAACAGTAACAACAACTACACTTGCATTTGCAATAAGAGCAACTGTATCGACATTAGCCATACCAACAACTATACCTGCTTTAGCAATAGCAACAACTACACCTGAATTAGCAATAATAACAACTAGATTGACACTAGTAGCAACAACAACTACACCTACATTAGCAAGAACGACAACTAGATTGACACTAGCAATAACAACAACTACACCTACATTAGCAATAGCAACACCTACACCTGCATTGGCAAGAACAACAGCTAGATTGACACTAGTAATAACAACAACTACACCTATATTAGCAATAACAACAACCACACCTGCATTAGCAAGAACAACAACTAGATTGACACTGGCAATAAAAAAACAACCAAACCTACATTTGCAATAGCCATAGCACCACCTGCATTAGCAATAACAACAACTACATTGACACTAGCAATAACAACAACTACACCTGCATTATCAATAGCAACAGCTATATCTGCATTAGCACGAACCACAACTAGATTGACACTGGCAAAAACAACAAATACACCTACATTTGCAATAACAACAGCTACACCTGTATTAGCAAGAACAACAGCTAGAGCGACACTAGCAATAACAACAACTTGGTTGACTTTAGCAATAACAACAACTACACCTAAAGTAACAGTAGGAGCAACTACACCTGCATTAGAAATAAGAGCGACTACACCTGCGTTGACAGTAACAATACCTAGATTGACATTAACAGTCGCAACAGCCACACCTGCAGTAGCAATAACAACAACTAGATGGAAAAGAACAGTAACACCAATTACACCTTCATTAGAAGTATCAACAACTACACCTGCATTGACAGTATCCACAGCTAACTTGCATTAACAGTCACAACAACTACACCTATCTTATCAATAACAACAACGATATTGAAATTAGCAATAACAACAACTATACATACATTAGCAAAAATCCACTACACTTGCATTAACACTGTCCAAAGCTACACTTGAAGTAACAGTCAACGCCTATATATCTATAACCAGTGGCGGATCTACGGGGGGGGAGGGGGGTGTTTAGAGGGTTCAAACCCCCCTTTGGCTGCCAAGTGAAATCCTAATGTACCAATTAATAGTGCAATCTGATAACCCACAAGTGCCCCATGCAATGTATCTGCTCTGAGGCTGGGAGCTGCTCAAGATTAGCTCCTGATTGTGAGGATTCCCCACGCTGTACCCATTCCCTGGTACAAACCCCACACTTGGGGTTAGTTCGAACATGGGATGGGGTGTGTCTGAACAGTGTTGGATGTACAAGATATTTTGTGGGGTTAATCTGAACAGTCGAACTAGCCCCATGTTATTTGTTCTTTGTTCGAACAAACCCCACATGGACGTTTTTTTTTTAATCTATATTCAGAACTAACATCATAGAAGGTAACCTAGCATGTATAAAGGATTATTAACTTCAGTTAGGGCACTACAACTGTAGGAGTTGAAACTGTCAGGTTCAATGGCAAACATTGAGCAAAATAACATTTTGTGTGACAGCAAAAAAATACGTTTGACCCCTCAAAATGAAAAATTGTTTTTACTTTTTCATAATTTGTTTTGAAAAAAACCCTTCGAACCTGAAGTCAAGGTGATGTCTGTCCACTGCAGCAAAGCCGCCCAACTAAACACAGGAAAAGTGGTGAAGCAGTTCGTCAGGGCCCATCCAAGGTGCCTATTCTGCAGCTCAATCCTGTTCGATTGACTTGGCCTGTCTCAATGTGTTCATAAAATGGCTTTTAATAAAATGTTCAGCAGTTGTTGATTTCTCCAAAGTTTCTCCAAATTATCTTAAAAGATGCCTCAGAATGCAGGAGAGAGCATCTAGATTTCAAAAAATTTCCTGGGACAACACTACCAACCAAAGCCCCCACCCCCCCCACCCCGCGGTGGTGCTTTTTGCACCAATGGGTTTAGTGAACTGCAACCCCCCCCCCCCCCCTTAGCTCAAAGCTAGATCCGCCCTTGATAACAACAACTAGATTGATATTAGCAATAACAACAACTATACCTACATTAGAAAATCAGCTTCATCAACTTTAAGAATAATAACAACTACACCTGCATTAATAATGACAACAACTACATTATTATTAGCAGTACCGTAACACTTTTTAACGTGGCGCAATGGCTAGAGAGCCTGACTGCCTCACCAGTCATGCATGCGTCCCGGTTTCGAACCCCGCTGTTCCCGTGAGGGGTTTTCAAAGAAACAGCATTGTTTCTCCCTTCTCAATGTGACTAGGCCATCATGTTAATGGCGGCCTCGTCGACTTAAGTTTGAGATCAGTGTATCGACGTTAATTTCGCGCAGGGCCCCGCGCTGCGCGCTCCTCACACATGTTAATACACCTGTTGAAAAAAACATGAAGTGGGTTTATTATGACAAGATCATTAATATTTTTTAATAATTTGAAGTCACAATAAATGCATAAAACTGGTACATTCTGGTTTGTAGAAGCTTGCTGTGAATAGAAACATGTGTTCTACATTTTGCACAAATCAATGATTGTAGTTTTCCAATGTCAAATACTTTGAGAGTTTGTCAGAGGTCAAATTCAGCTTACATCTACATCTCAAAATGACTCTTATAGTATGTGATGGATCGCGTGCTAATTTGTTTTGTGGATAAAAAAAAGTATCTACATTTTATACATTGTTGTCATACATAATGTTTTTCGTAAGTCAAAATTTTAATTTTCCAAGGTCAATCATGTCGTCTCAGGTCAAATTCAATTTACCTCCACATCTCATAATGACCATCATGGTATGTGTTCGATTATGTGCTAACTTAGTGAAAAAAACCCCAATTTTTTCTACATTGTATAAATAATTTTCATAAATCACCGGTTTCGCGAGTTTAAACATACAGTGTTTCAATGTCAATGACCTCTAGGGATTGTCAGCGGTCAGATCCAGCTAATGTCAATAACCTGTAGGGGTGGTCAGAGGTCAAATAAAGCTTAACTCCATACCTAAAATAATCATAAGGGTAAGTGTAGGAAGTGAAGTGGTAGAAGTTTTAAGCTTTACTCAGAAAATACACAATAATTTAGCTTATCCGCTATACTATATACGTATCATACTAAAAGACAATAGCGAATAGAATGTGAACGGAATCATATTATTAAAAGCACCAAATACTCATTGCATATTACAGTATAATGGCGAAAGTACAATAGCACAATTGACATCCGCTGTAAAGCAATCCTGCATAGTCAGTAAAACTTAATCCTGGTCTCTGCATCCCAGTAGAACTAGACAATGAACTAATGCTAGTTTAACGTTAGACCAGCGTCTGCGATGATGGCCCAACAGCACACCATCATTGGTTCATTGTCTCGTTTCTTCTGGGATGCCCACCCATCATCCTAACCTGCAAGCACAAAACGTTGAGCCAATGTTGCCTTAATGTTGGGCGAACGTCTACCACATTGGATGATCGTTTTGTACATGCTGGGTAGTGCAGTGCGTCTACAGATATATGGATATTCAAATTTGATGTCACACAATATGGAAATAGGTGACAATGATTGCTAAGCAAATTGGAAGAGGAGGATGCCACACCATATAAATATTGGTAAAAGAGAGCACAGTGACGTGACGTGTCATTGTCAGTGGATGCGTCCACACAGCCATCCCTGTAGGCTGTCGGACAATGACAAAAGGCAGTACCTCCGTAATTAAAAAGTCAGCATTTATTACCCTTTGACTTTTCGCGGCAGATTTTTCTGTCACATATGATATTTACTAGCCAGAATTGTATAAAATAATAATTAATTTTGTTTTATTCTGTTAAAATAGTTTTTTATTCAAGCTCAATAATGGATTTGGGTTAGATGGTGGACTTCATTTTAAGTGACTTTATTTAGCAATTATGCTCACAGGATATTTGCCTCTGGTTAGCAAACAGATCAGATGATGTCCGGATAAATTGACTGATTTGTCTCAGTCTGGATCCTGATCCTGATGGTTGATACAGTCAGTGGGCTGTGCTAGTTTGGCAGCAAGACAACCAGTTTCTACATAAATAATCTGTTAGTTTTTTCCTTTTATTTTTTAAGAAAGGTGTGAAGTGGAGACATCATTGGATAACTTTCAAGCAAACATAAACCATTTGTATAACATTCATGCAATGCTGGACCAACGTTGTATAACCGACGTTATATAAATGTTATGCAAATGTTTTGTGTTTGCTGTGTTAAGAGGTTCAAAATGACCATTTATTTTCGTGTGCAGAGTTAATAATATGATGATGATATAGACCCTATTATACTCGTATATATATATGTTCGTGACGTTGACCCTATTATTTGTTTGGTGTTAGGCCAGCGTCTTAGACGGTGAGCCAGCATTAACCCAACATTGGGTTAACGTCTTGTGTTATCTGAGATAACATTTTTTATATAGCGCCAGTTTAATATAAACTTAGAGCATGGAGATATCACAACTGTGGATTTCTGAAGAACGTTAGTTCACTGTTTTATAGTAACAAAGGCTATACATATAAAAATACTAAGCAAAAATGTTATTTTGAAGAGCATTTGTTTCAAGATCTATAAATATCTGGAATAACTATCACAATCTCTAACATGTGAATGACATTTTGCTTCCAATTGGTAAAAACATATCAGATCAAAATGTAGGTCCAGTGAACAAAGAGTAGGACTATATCTATATAAATGTACATTTTACCAAAAGCCGCTTATTTTTTCCAGAATGATTATGAATAATCTGACCATCAGGAAGGATATCCCCACAAAAAAGGAGAAAAGTGTACTTTATTGTTCCTGGTGAGAGCAGCTGATGTTTGAACTCAAACAATGCTAGTTTATCATGTTTATCGTTGTCCACTCCCCAAGCAAACTAGACACAGTGTGTCAATGACTATGTTATGTTAGGAAGACGCGCATATAGTGTACCAATATTAACCTTTAAAGCAATAAATTGAATAATTTAAATTTTCACCCACTTGAAGTTGTGTCTCGCTACCGCGACCCACAACTTCAAGTGGGTGAAAATTACTTATATGTGTTTAATTTGAGTCCATACATTTGCAAATTGTGATGTTTAAACGCTCTGTTCGTTCCCTTGTCGGTGCGGTGATGGATGCACCAGACTGGACGGGTCGATAACCGGTTCTGGAGGAGGTTCAAAATACAGTGGCCATTTTTAAGAAAGATGTGGGTTGACTGCTTTATATACCCAAAAATATAAGTAGATTTCCATTCGTTGTGAACTGTGTATCAACCTCACTGCAAATTGAATGACAATTATAAATATTTACAAAAAATATCAACTTGTATTTTAGAACCCCAAAGCTTTTATGATTTTTGTATTCAAAATAAAATGAAGCACTCACATGGTGAAAAGGCAATTAAAGAATGTGGGTCGCAGTTGCGAAACAACAAGTCTTTTCTAGGAACCTCCAACAGTGGAGTAGTAAAAACCGATATAAACCCAGTAAACGTTGGCCAAAACGTTGGTTCCCTGTTGGCCCACCTTCTAAGACGTTGGGTCAACAGTAAACCAACGTTGGGTCAACGTCTCGTGTTTGCAGGGAATGGCTTCTCGTATTTAGTGCCCTGCGTCATCTGATCCACATCACCATCTTTAAGTCTAGGTTTTCATTCATTCATTCATTCATTCATTCATTCATTCATTCATTCATTCATTCATTCATTCATTCATTTATTCACTCATTTATTCACTCACTCATTCATTCATCATGGCCCGCATAGAAGCGGCTTTTAACAAAGCCTTTTGCGGATCTCCTTTGTATCCATTATCAAAATATATATATATACTTTAACAGATGTAAAAATTGTAATTGGAACATGAATGAATGAATTTAAATTTGAAAAAAAAAAAAAAAAAATCATTCATTCATTCATTCATTTATGTATATATTCCTTTATTCAATCCTTTATTAATCCATGTACTCGAATCGTCCCATCTCATCAATGGATAATCTTGCTGCGGCGACAAATCTGGTGCTATACAGGGTAAACGATCTGTAAATTGCCGTTAAATCGAAACGCGTGAGAGAGGATAAATAATGTAAATAGCGAAAATTGCACGAGATTTTTTTGCGGAATTCTAATGATACATAAGACTATAAATATGTGCACCGACAAGCTATTAGTGATTTTCGAGAAATAGATACAATTTATAAACCCTTGTTCTGCTAGGACCGGATATATGGTTTCAAGAACGTTTCAAAGTAAATCATCCTTTTGGATAAAAAATGTCATCGAAATATATAAAATCGGTTGTTGTGAGATTCTAAGCTAATCTAATAATTCAAATTGTGATCTGCCTATTTAGTTATGCAGCAATAATAGATATTTTAATTCTTTCAGTGCGGGGACCGTCTTTAATCTTCAGAATCTGACGTCTACAGACGTCAGATTTTGACGTACAAAGACGGTCTCCGCGCTGAAAGGGTTAACTCCGTGGTATTTTAACCTTTTTTTAAATAATCACTTTTTTGGTTTACCCACTTGATGATTACTAACATTTAATTTGAGACACACGTTTTACAACTCCGACTGATTTCACGAAAACAGGGATTTGATATGATAATCAGCAGTGAAAACGAGTTCTGCTTAACGCTTATAACGGGATAAATGTGGACGATATATTATATAGATCGTAAGGTCAAAAGAGACAGAGGGAGGGGGGCATTTTAGTAGTTTACAGTAACTTTGAGCAATCACGCCTGATGACACAGTGCTCTCTCTGTTGGATGTGCACCAAGGCCAAGAATACCGCGGTCCACTCTGTGTAGTCGTCTGTCCTGTAGACGCCATCGAGCAGGAGCCATTATACAATGCTGACACAGTCACACAGTATCATCATGACTCATGGTATACCGTAGATCCAGAAATTATCTAAACGCACGAGTTTCGTTATATAAATTAAATAACAAAATAGGAAAATATATTGTTTAATGTGCTTATATCTACATAGGCCTGACATTAGGTTAGGTTAGAAAGTAGAGATGTTGTGTTCGCTATATTGCACTATAGGCCTACTCGTATTATCAACATTGCTTATGTTTCGACAAGTTGACCTTTCGCAAATATGTAACGTATTAATTTTGGGGACGTATATTCCACTGTTTCGTAGCAAAGTGGTATGCCTTGATAACCTTCTCAAGTCACATACAATATAGCGTTTCCTTGGATATGAAAGGGTGTATCTGCCACTTTATGAAGTGGCAGATACACCCTTTCATATCCAGAGGAACGATAGTATCTGCTCATTTTCATGTACATAAATATATTTATAGCAGAGTATGGTTGCATAGAAGGTTGTATAGTTATATCCTATTATCAATCATGCTGCGTTTAAGTAGGTTATTATTTTCAATACTAACATGGAATTAGACGATCAACGAGTCAGGTTTGTAAGCTAGTTTTGTAAAATGGGATCAAAGGAGATACATGAATGGAGATTCAATAAAATGGTTATTATGTCTGCCCTCAAGATTCGTCTTGAACAATTTATTTGAAGAAAACTGCATGTTTCAGCTCATATATAATAAAAAATATATCATTTAAAATCAGTTAAGATAAATCTATAGCAAACATAATTCGATTTTTTCTTATATATAATACTAAGGTTCCTAAGGTTACTAAGAGATCAATAGTGATTCCAAAAAATAAAAATGGTACAATAAAAACTACGCATGATAGGCGCTATATATCGCGGATTAATTCACATCCTATATATGTCCGCGATACATCCTATGTTCTGTTACGAAAGGTACGATATGCTACATGAAGAAATCCCTACTTGTGTTAGAACAGTGTAGGATTGATCGTGCACAGATTTATTCCTATCTATCCGTGTTGCCTCTAAGCTGCAACCGGTGGAGGTATGGAGACATCACAAACTGATTGTTAACCCTTTCACCGCCGGTGCCGCATATATTCGTGTTTTCACTTTTTATTGGCACATTGAGTACCACATTTTAAATATGTTAAAGATAAAATGTGACATCATCCAGCAAGATTTGAAACGGGTTGACCTTCATATTGTCAAATCTGAATAATTTTCACTCACTTGAAGTTGTGAATCGCGTCAGCGAGACACAACTTCAAGTGGGTGAAAATTCAAATTGAATAATTTGGCGGTTAGAAGGTTAGCACGATATAATCTGGGTACGCGTCACCGGGGTATTACGTACGTACAAATTAACAATTTACGTTGTTTTTATGGCAATACACTCAGCGCGGAATATTCCTATTCATTGTCAACAGATCACATAAATAGCCTGCCCATAGTTCTGTCGCACTTAGATATACATAGGCCTATATATTATATAGATATATATAGAATCAGTCGATTGTATTTTATCCACATATTTTTTTATAATAATCAGTCGACACCGCACCAAACAATACAGTATGTATTATATCGCATGGCAATCAACTCATCTATTGAATTGCTTGACGCAATTTCTAGCTTCAGGTGATGGGAAAGATTTATTTTTATGAAAAATCGACATTATATCGCTGGCCTAGTTTAGCCTATATGTACACAAAGGTGGCCTAAAACCCCATTCATTTCAGTTTATTTACATTATATCGTATGACAATCAACCTAAACTAACGAATTGCTTGATTGTATTATTCAGCATAAATTGCTGACGCAATTTCGCGCTTGAAATGAAGAAATATACAGGTTGTAGAACGAAAACTTTCATGGAATCATTTTTAACGATATTTTTTATTCATTTACCACCCAATTCAAGTTATCTTCACCCACTAAAAGTCGAAAACTGCGACATGAATTCGCGCATTGTAGCTGGTAAATTGAGGCTTGAAATAGTTAAACACGTCAAAAAGGGATTTTAACCTTTGTGCTACTGGGCCGTATATACACGTTTTCAAACATGTCTTAGCCTAATAAAATGCCACTGGCATTGGCCAAATAGATTATGTGAGTGCATATTTTGAATTCTATACTGAATTCAGCGGGGAGCTAATACAATAAAACCCTAGCCAAACAATTTTGCGCACCTTGCAGTTTATTAACATTTTTCACCATACAAATCTGTGACATGTCAACCCCTCCTAACACACACCCATTATGTATTTGTTTAAAATAATTAAACTTGAAATTAAAATTTGCAGTAGGCCTACACGAAACCGGTAAACAGTTACCTGCTATCGCGATTGATCATGAACAGAACAATACTGGTGACAGGGTCTGGGGAACAATGCAATGTTGAAGGGGTCTGGAGCTATACAGACAATCCCGAAGCACACGAATGCAGGGCCTTAACCCTTTAAGCCCTCACAATGCCTTAAAGCATCATGTTGCGTCCCTGAAAACACACTCCATTTCCCTACAACTAGGGGTTTTAGAACGAAAATTTCCATGCAACTCGTTAACCAATACATGGTAATTTTCTTTAATTTTTAGACCACATCAAATCATTTTCGCGGCTTGTAGTGGATGAAGATGACCATGGTAAATTCAAGCTTGAAAGAGTTAAATTGCCACAGATCTAATTTAGGGACATGGAGTTCATCCCACTGAGAAACTTAAAATTAAGATTATCTTAACTTTCTCCCATTTTCATTATAAAAGTTAAAAGAAATATTACTTTTTTAATAGAAAAAGGATAAAGTTATCATAATCTTAATTTTAAGATTATTAGCGGGATAGGGCCCAGGCTGTAAAGCTACACACAAGAGCTAAACACTATGTACGCCGTCACCACTTCCAGCAAGCTTCTGTGAAATCAACCTTCGTACATCAGGAGAAACTGATCATCAGGCAATACTTTGCAATACTTGGCAATTCTTTGTATGAAAATCAGTACAGATTGACTTACTAATCTTTGATACAATCGATAGCAAGGATGTTGCAGTGGCAAAAACAGTGCGCATTATTGAAGGGCTGAACAAAAAAAAGTGGAAGCCTCTTTGCGAGCACTAATTTAGCTTATCTTCTATACTTTATACGTATCGTAGTAATATACGTATCGTAGTTAAAGCCAATAGTAGTGCCTAAATAGAATGTGAACGGAATCATATTACTAGAAGCACCAAATACGCATTGCATATTACTGTACAATGATGAAAGCACAATAGCATAATTGGTATGTGTTGTAAAGCAATCCTGCATAGTCAATAAAACAGAATCCTGGCCTCTGCATCCCTGATCCCAATAGTTTACCGCAAGACCACCGTCTGCGACGCTGGCCCAACAACATACCAGCATTGGTTGATTGTCTGGTATCTGTTGGGATGCTCATCCACCATCCTACCCTGAAAGGGCAAGATGTTGAGCCAATGTTGATTTTATGTTGGGCCACCGTCTACCACATTGGCTGATCGTGTTGTACCGGATGGGTAGTGCAGTATTTCTATAGATATATGGATATTCAAATTTAATGTCACACAATATGGAAATAGGTGACAATGATTGCTAAGCAAATTGGAAGAGGAGGATGCCACACAATATAAATATTGGATGAGAGAGAGCACAGTGACGTGACGTGTCATTGTCAGTGGATGCGTCCACACAGCCATCCCTATACCCGGAAAACAAAAAGCATTTGTATAACATTTGTACAATGCTGGACCAACGTCAAAGACGTTGGGCCGACGTTGTAAAAATGTTATTTATTGGAGAGTAAATTCAAGCTCAATAATGGATTTGGATTAAATGGCGTTAAGTCGCTGAAAAGACACGTATCACATTTTTTAACAATCAGAAAAAAATAATTTTATTTCTGATATTTGCGTACCTGTATATTATATATTGCTTTGGTCTTACACGGTACAGCTCAGTAATGAAGTGATAATATTATGATCTAAATTTAAACTTCTCTAGATTTTAAGTTAAAGGTAGTCTATCCCACATTAACATTCTGTACAATATATCGTGTCAACGTCGCTTAGTTTAATTTTATGTGTAGCTATCATTAATTAATCAATTAATTACAATTTTATCAAATAAATCAAACTGATTAATTTGTTAATTATTAATTTAATCTATAGGCACTACTGTAGACACTATACTATATACGGTAGCGAAAATTGTTACACTTTGATTGTTACCTTATAATGCGATTTGAGATATTTTCAGAGCTGTCTTGCTATTAACGGCATGTCGCGGCATCATACATGTATAGGTGTGCTCCTAACAAACACGACACGATGAAACAAGTGTTGTTTTTAAGCTAGTCCAACGTCTGCGAAGTTAGCCCAGCATCAAAACAACATTGGTTAAACGCCTCGTATCGTGTTGCCTTTTGCCGAGCTTTGGCGCGTTCCCTCGCGCCATGCTCACGGGATATTTGCCTCTGGTTAGCAAACAGACAGATCAGATGATGTCCGGATAAATTGACTGATTTGTCTCAGTCTGGATCCTGATCCTGGTGGTTGATACAGTCAGTGGGCTGTGCTAGTCTGGCAGCAAGACAACCAGTTTCTACATAAATACTATGTTAGTTTTCCTCTTTTATTTTTTAAGAAAGGTGTGAAGTAAAAACATCATTGGATAACTTTCCAGTAAACACAAACCATTTGTATAACATTCATACAATGCTGGACCAACGTTATACAACCGACGTTATATAAATGTTATGCAAATGTTTTTTGTTTGCTGTGTTAAGAGGTTCAAAATGACCATTTCATTTTCGTGTGCAGCGTTATCAATATGATGATGATATAGACCCTATTATACTGATCATGCTCGTGACGTTGACATTATTATTTTTTTGGTGTTGGGCAGCGTCTTAGACGGTGGACCAGCATTAACCCAACATCGGGTTAACGTCTCGTGCTATCTGAGATAACATTTTTTATATAGCGCCAGTTTAATATAAACTTAGAGCATGGAAATATCACAACTGTGGATTTCTGAAGAACGTTAGTTCACTGTTAGTTCATTTAGTAACAAAGCCTATACATATAAAAATACTAAGCAAAACTGTTATTTCGAAGAGCATTTGTTTCAAGATCAATAAATATCTAGAATAACTATCAGAATGGCTGTTTCCATTCCCTAACATGTGAGTGACATATTGCTTACAATTGATAAAAACATATCAGATCAAAATGTAGGTCCAGTGAACAAAGAGTAGGATTATATCTATATACATTTACATTCCACCAAAAGCCGCTTATTTTTTCCAGAATAATTATGAATAATCTGACCATCGGGAAGGATATCCCCACAAAAAAGGAGAAAAGTGTACTTTATTGTCCCTGGTGAGAGCAGCTGATGTTTGAACTCAAACAACGCTAGTTTTTCATGTTTATCGTTGTCCACTACCCAAGCAGTCTAGACACGGTATGACAATGACTATGTTATGTTGGGAAGACGCGCATATGGTGTACCAATATTAATCTCTAAAGCGATAAATTAAATCACTTAAATTTTCACCCACTTGAAGTTGTGTCTCGCTACCGCGACCCACAACTTCAAGTGGGTGAAAATTACCCATATCTGTTTCATTTGAGACCAAACATTTGCAAATTGTGATGTTTAAAGGCTCGTTCCCAAAAATAATGATTTAATCGGCTGATGAAACGGACTAAAACGACTATCGTTTTCCTCAGCGATGAAAGGGTTAAAACAACGTACTCTAAATTACTATATGGTTATTAGATGTACTTTTTCGCAGAGACGGCAATTGATTTAGTATCTTTCTTCTACATTAGTTAGATTCTAAAATCGGTTCCCATATAAAAGAACATTATTACAGAGAATGTGTTCGTCTCCCGCACTGGCATTCAGGTTTCAAAGAAGCAAAATGAATCTTCTCCTCTCACTCGTAAATATTCAGTATTGTGGGGAGCCTCCGTGACCGAGAGGTAGCGTGCTCGGCCTCAGACCGCCAGGGAGCGTTTTTCAAATCCTGTTTCTAGAGGGCAGTGTCATTTCGTTCATCTCACCATCCTCAGCTGGCCCAGTTTAGCCTATATTTCCACAAAAGTGGTCAAAAACCCCAGTCAATAATTTCATTACTGATAAAATTATCAATAATTGATGAAAATATCTTTTTAATAGGAAATATCTCTGATCTGTATAGTATTTATCAAAATACCTCTGCTAGGATTAAACAAGTTCGATATTATCTCCTCTAGAAATGAAAAAGTCATAAGTGATATTTAGAAAAGTATCAGTTACCACCTTCCAGTACCCCCATGATGGGAATGTGAAGCGTCTGTGAAATATATGCACTTGTCCACATTTCAACGTCTGGCTTATTTTTAGCAACTGTGCGTTTTACTGCCTGCTTAATTCCGGCCACGTTCACAAAGCTCTTCAAAAATCTATCTTGATTATAATTAATGTTGCTAAAAATAAACTAAGAAGCAATTAGATTGGAGTCGTTATAATTGTAATCCTTTCGCCAACAAAATCCATGTTTGCGAGCTGACTGCTGGGGCATTCAACTGGCAAAGATGGATTTTAGTGGAAAATGATTCACAATATAATTACAAATTGGGACAAAACGCCCTCTTCAAGTACAGACATTTACCCTTTAATCGCCAAATTATTCTAATGGAATTTTCACCCACTTGAAAATTGTGTCTCGCTGGCGCGATGCACAACTTCAAGTGAGTGAAAATTATTCAGATTTGACAATAGAGGTCAACTCTTTCAAATCTTGCTGGTTGAAGTCACATTTTATCTTTAACATATATAAAATGTGGTACTTAATGTGCTAATAAAAAATGAAAACCAGAATATATGCGGCACGGGCGATTAAAGGGTTAACAGCATACTGGTGATTAGTACAATCAAGGATACATGTAATATAAAGCCGGATAGGCCTAACAACGGGGATCGTCATCAATATTCTATAGTTTACATAACCCACAACAGAAAATACACAAAATAGAATTTCACAGAACCTTGATAAAATGAGGCAATTATTTGTGGTAACAATCAATCTAGTCTGTTTTATCACCTTTCATGACGACTTCATGACTTATTAATAGTCTTGGTCAATGAGTCCTTCGTTAAGACTGAACGTAATGGAAAAGTGATACGAACATTCGTAGCCACTTAATGTATTCATTTAACAACAACGCCGGCGACGTAATTGCGTTTTGAAAAAGTCAGGTGTTGCGTGCTTTCTAAATATAAATTATCTTCTTTATCATGTTTATTTGATTTATTCACGGAGAGAGAGCTTTCCTAATTAGCAGTCATCAATTTAAGCCAGAAAACACAGCGCCAGCAAAATCTTCTTTATTAAATCAGATGAGATATCTTGTGTTTTTCTTCATCTAATGACAAATCCATCTACCTTCCCACGCAACTGATTCACTTTAGTGCTGGCCCAATTGTGGGGAAGTTGGTCCGGAATTTAATTAATTGTGAACCTAACGGGTAGATAAACCTGTGAATATCTTTCATGTCCCTGACTCAGTGCTATTATTATCAAGTTGGAACGTGGAAATACCAAGCCGAAAGAACACTCTCTAGAGGTGTTTGATGATTATAGTTACCCATTCTGCTCTGCGAAGCAAAGACAAAAAGGAACATTAAGTAGTTACCACCTTTTGGCTTTGCAGGGCAACGTTTATTTAAAATAAAACATATTTCAGCGTAGTAAGGGTTAAAACACTAACTGACGATCCAGAAGCACAGGGATTACCATGCTAGTCATGTGACAACCACAATGTCCAGACCACTGAAAATGTATATTATCACTAAAATGTGTATGTGAGCTGATTTAATAACAAGCGATGTATCCAGTAAGCGGAGCAAGCATCTGTGTTTGTCATAAACAGTGATAAAAAACAGCTAATAAATAATGACCCGCCACGCAAAAAGGGCCGTTAGGTCATTTTTTTTAATTGATTTCAATAGTTGATATGATAGCCGGGTTCTTTCTGTTTTGATGACTGAAAGAATTTTTGAAAAATTTTAATATTTTTTTTATTTTTTGAGACTTTTAATATTTTAAAATTAGTTATGTAGGCCTAATCATTAAATTTAAATTTTAAATAACGTCATAATTTTTTTTTTTAAACCGGCGGTAGGTACCTTTTCGCATGACGGGTCACAATTATGATAAAACCCCATTCAATCTTACATGTGGCTCAATGCTGAAAGTATTCAATCATTTTCACATCTACTTTTCGTTGGACTGATTTCGCGTTTAAATTACTCCATCAATCACAAATCTGCACCCGGGTATTTGATAGTCCAGTGGTAACGATTTGTATTGGTGTAACCTTTAAACAGCCGGACCAGATTATATTCGCTTTTCATTTTTAATTATACATTCAGCAGTATCACCTAATCACGTTAATGATAAAACGTGACATCAATCAGCAAGATTTGAAAATGGTTAACCTCCATTTCTAACTTACACTCTTTTGAAGCATGTGGACATATAACGCTCCCACCAAATTGATATGTTTAGACTTCATATAATAATCGAATATCGCTCATATGTCGAAGAAACAAAATGAAAGGTAGCCTAATTATATGCTGTGCAGATATAACGCTGATCCGATACCACCACGAAAAAAAACTTCAATTTTTTTTTAAGAGTACCCCGTTACATCAAAACCACATTGGAGGCTTCATCACTTAGTTTGCTCGGTCTATAACAAATTGCATGGGAGACTCAATAACTAAGCTGATAAACATTATAAACCTAATTAAATCACGTCATTAGAGAGCAAAACACAATATCCTAAACCAGTGTCGGTTTAACGTTGGTCCAGCGTCGTAGACGGCTGACCAGCTTTAATCTAACATTGGTTCAGCGTCTCGCCGTGTTTGTTGTGAGGAGACATTATACACTATGGTGCGTGAATTAAATAGAGAATAGTCGGTGTATTTAACAGAGAGAGGAAGACTTAAGATAAATTAATATTGCATCTGTTCATTACAATGTAGATTGCCCAAATTAAATCCTTTCTGCTGAATATAAAAATGAATTATCACAGCAATATGACGTTATTATCGGCTTCTCTACATTCGAAACTGTTTCTGATGAGTCTCATACCACATTAATATGTACATATATATCACCATAATCCACCCCTTAACATCGGGACTGTTGATATCGTTATTATCACGTTAATGGCGACATTATCTACTCCTTCACATATGGGGCTGCATATATCTTGACCAGGCGACCACGTTATTCGCGGCATCATGAGTATATCCCTTTACTCTGCTCCTCACATTGAGGACTGCATACCTCGTGACTAGGCGATCAAGTTAATGGCGGCATCATGGTTCTGTCCCTATACTCTACTTCTTAACACATGGGGCTGTATATCTCGTGACTGGGAAATCACGGTAATGGCGGCATCATAGTTATATCCCTATACTCTACTTCTCACGCTGAGGACTGTATGCCTCGTGACCAGGCGATCACGTTAATGGCGATATCATGGTTATATCGCTATGCTCTACTCCTCACATTGAGGACTGTATACCTCGTGACCAGGCGATCACGTTAATGGCGGCATCATGGTTATATCGCTATGCTCTACTCCTCACATTGAGGACTGTATATCTCGTGACTTGGTGATCACGTTAATGGCGGCATTATGGTTATATCGCTACGTTCTACTCCTCACATTGGGGGACTGTGGGCCTATATCTCGTGACTAGACGATCACGTTATTATCATTGTTATGTCCCTATACTATTCTCCTCACATTGGGGACCGCATACCTCGTGACTAGGCGATCACGGTAATAGCAGCATTATGGTTGGGCCTATATCGCTATACTCTACTTCTTCACATATGGGGCTGTATATATCGTGACTGGGAGATCACGTTAATGGCGGCATCATGGTTATGTCCCTATCATCTACTCCCCACTTTGGGGAATCTATATCTCGTGACTAGGCGATGACGTTAATGGCGGAATCATGGTTACATCGCTATAATCTACTCCTTTACATTTGGGAATGCATATCTCATGCCTCGGTGATCACGTTAATGGGGCATAATGACTATATCACCATGCTGTCAACAAAGTGTCGTTAAACATTCACCACCTGACGTTTGCCGATGGCTGCTTCTGGATAGCGTTAAATCTGAGGTGCTGTTCTTGAGGAAATACAAGCACGAGGCAATGAGGGGGCAAGCAGACCACAAGAAACAGACGGCTGGCCACCACTGTATCACTGCTGGGCCGGAGTCGCAGACGCCGGCCTAGCAGTGAGCCAATGGTGACTGGGGTTTGCTCTCTGCTGGGAAGTGACCTGGTTCAGATTAGGAGGTGGGTGGTTGGTACTGCATAAGTCATGGTAGCCGCCTCAGATTAGTGACTGACCGACCTTGAGGTGTCTCGGTCCTGATGGTTCCAGGACGGAGAATGACGCTGAAATCGAATCCCAGGACAGACTGTCAGACGGGACCCAAGATCCAGTCCACGCAGCAAGCGTACAGGATCGCACTCACGGAAGGGGGTGCGATCAAACTTCAAACTTGAGAGTTAAGTTTGAAATATTCCCTGAGAATGAAAATCCTATTGTTTTCGTAAAACATATGTATATTCTCCAGAAATGTTATGTCCTTGGTCTTGTTGGTTAGTTTGTCTTTCAGTCTCTCTGTCTATCTGTTTGTCGGATTAATTAAAAGAACGGATTTAAATGAAACTTTATGTCAGATCGTTTCGGGCCAAGGAAGAATCGATTATTTTGGGTTGGGGTATGATCTCGATATAGTAACGCAACACCATCAACTACAACGACAACTACTAGTACACCTACATTAATAGTAACAACAACTACACTTGCATTTGCTACATGAGCAAATATATCGACATTAGCCATACCAACAACTATACCTGCATTAGCAATAGCAGCAACTACACCTGAATTAGCAATAATAACAACTAGATTGACACTAGCAATAACAACAACTACACCCACATTAGCAATATCAATACCTACACCTGCATTAGCAAGAACAACAACTAGATTGACACTGGCAATAAAAAACAACTACACCTATATTTGCAATAGCAACAGCACCACCTGCATTAGCAAGAACAACAACTACATTGACACTAGCAATAACAACAACTACACCTGCATTATTAATAGCAACAGCTACACCTGCATTAGAAAGAACAACAACTAGATTGCCACTAGTAAAAACAACAACTACACCTACATTAGCAACAACAACAGCTACACCTGTATTAGCAAGAACAACAGCTAGAACGACACTAGCAATAACAACAACTTGGTTGAGTTTAGCAATAACAACAACTACACCTAAATTAACAGTAGCAGCAGCTACACCTGCATTAGAAATAAGAGCGACTACACACGCGTTGACAGACACTACCTAGATTGACATTAACAGTAGTAACAGCTACACGTGCAGTAGCAATAACAACATCTAGATTGAAACGAACAGTAACAGCAATTACACCTTTATTAGGATTATCAACAATTACACCTGCATTGACAGTATCCACAGCTACAGTCACAACAACTACACCTATCTTATCAATAACAACAGCGATATTGAAATTAGCAATAGCAACAACTATACATACATTGGCAAAGTCAACTACACCTGCATTAACAATATCCACAGCTACACTTGAAGTAACAGTCAACACCTATATATTGCCACGGTTGGCACATTTGCCTATTTTTTTATTTATGCAGTTGTACCATGTTTTCGTAGGTATTGGGACTGAGTGGCTGAGATAGACTCAATAATTTGTTTCTGTCACTGACATTGAGTTTCACAAAATTGTGAGTCCTATCCCCAGATCTGTTTTGATGGTATTTGCGATTAAGTGTCAGATGAACGTTTATTAATTTTTTTTGTGACACTAATTCTTTTAAAGATATATGTTTTAAGTTAATTATAATGTTTGAGAGACTTTGTGGTTGATTTGAGATCGTTAATCGGCCTTGCATCAATTACGAAGTTGATCAAAGTCAAAGTCAAAGTCAAATAGTTTATTCATGCATAAGGGCCACTGGCCTACATTGCAAATATAATAACACACACATTCAATTCTTTCTCAATTCAAATAATTTGTATATAAAAATAGAAAGTTGAAAAATAGTATTATCATCTTGTGTAGACATCAGTTTATTAAAATTGTGGATAGATGGTGGATTTAAATAACAGTGAGGAATATAAAAACATCTGATTTCTTCGTATTTTTCACAAATCATTACTGCGTGAAATTCATCTTCAAGTACATTGTCATCACAGAAAGTGCATAAACGTTCTTCTTTTGGGATATTATCATGTCTGCCTTTTTCTATAGCTAAATTATGGCTGGCGCATCTTAATTTAGCGAACGCTATAAAATGCTTCCGTACTTGTAAGATATGAAGATAACGTTCTGGTTCTAATGTATATTTGAAATTAGCATAATAGTTGAGTTTATGACTAGCAGTTATATCGTGGTGCCAGTCCTGAGCAAAACAGTCTGAGAGTCTCTGTTTGAAATTTTTTAAAAACATTATTTCATCACCAACACCTTGCGATAACCAAACATGTCCAAAGCCGTATTTGTACAATAACATTTTAACATGTGTTGCCCATGAGATCTTCCCACTGTCATCATATGACCTCAACATATTGTAGCATACATGCGGGTAACGATTCACAGGCATTTGTATAAGTTTTAACCAATATTTCACACATTTACTCATATAATGTACAGCAAGAGGTCGTCGACCACACTCACCCAGAGCAGCACAATTTATTGTGTTGCCCCTCACACCCAACATTTTCTTACAATATTCTAATTGTACCTGTTCAATAACATGGCTATATTCATATCCCCAGATTTCAGATCCATAGAGCAAAATAGGGGTAATCATTTTATCAAACAGATTCATAGCTGTTGAAAAAGGTAAAAATCCACATTTATATTGAACTTGTTTTATAAGGAATATAGCTTTCCGAGCTTGTGCTGCAAGGCTTCGTTTAGCTTGCGACCATTTTAATGTACTGGTAAAAAATATTCCAAGGTATTTATAACTAGAGACCACTTCTATCTTTCCTCCATTGTAGTACCATTTTTCATTTTGTTTCAAACATCCTCCTCGTCTAAAAACCACTATTTTTGTCTTTGTTAAATTAACAATCATTGCCCATTTTTCACAGAATTGACCCAAGACATCAATCATTTTCTGTATTCTCCCAACTGTATCAGAGCACATTGCCATATCAACGGCATACAATAAAATCATGACATTTTGCGTTCGTTCATCTAAGTAAATTCCTTGGCAACCATTAGCCTTGAACATATCAATTAATTCGCTCAGGTACAGTATAAAAAGAAAGGGGCTTAACATGCATCCTTGTCTCACTCCAATTTTACAAGTAAAACATTTTGTTAGGCCTTCGCCTGTACACACGCAAGATTGTAGATGCATATACATGTTTCGTAAAAAGCGCAGTGTGTCACCATGTATGTCATTATTTATTAGTTTAAACCATAACAGACAATGCGGTATAGTGTCGAATGCTTTTGAAAAGTCGACGAAAATTACGTAACACCGACCTTTCTTTTTACCCAAATATTTCTGAACTATACTTTGTAAATTGAAAATTTGATCTATAGTACTATAACCTTTGCGATAACCTGCTTGTTCTTCTTGTCGTTTTTCATTTTCGTCTGCCCATTTAACTAATCTGCTATTTATTATTTTTGTAAAGACTTTACTAAGTGTACACAGTAATGATATACCTCTGTAATTACTTGGCTGATGCGGGTTACCGCTTTTGAAAATCGGACAGATAATAGCCTTGCATCATATATTTGGGTATTCTCCTGTTAGCAGTATTTTATTAAAAAGAAGTGTAAGTAATGGGGTAATGATGTCATTTGTACATTTTAACATTTCGTTTAGAATACCATCAATACCACCTGCTTTTCCATTAGGTAAATTAGAAATGCATAATCTCACTTCATCTTCAGTAAAAGAAGAATTTAAAATGTCAGGTTTGTTTTCAGTACATTCATTACAAAATATATCATGTTCAGCAATAAAATTTGACACAAATTGCATCTCAGTTTCTTTAACATCTACTTTTCTCTTCAGTAGTTCATTAAAGTAATCATACCATTGTTCACCTGATATATCTGGTGATTTTTTTGGTTTCCGTGTTAAGCTTTTTATCAATGACCAAAACTCTTTTGGTTTTTCACTCGAGGTTTGTAATTTATTTCTCATTTCCAAACCATATGAACATTTTTTCTCTTTACACAGTTTTCTAAAATCATTTCTAGTTTCTTTATACTCTTCTAAGGATTCGTTGTTATTTGTGCGTCTATATTGTGTTAATTTTTTAAACTTTAAAAGTTTTAATTGATCACATTCACTATCCCACCATTGTGGTTGAGTTTTTAATTCTAGATTTCTCTTTAGATACCCGGTTTTCTTTAATAAAAAACTTCCTGCTGTGTGCAACATATTTGTTATTTTATTTAAAATCTGTTCACAGTTCTGCTCATGGTTTGAGGTAACAAGATCAGTGTATAATGACATAGGGTTATAACCGTCTTCATTTTCACCCTGTAATACATTTTTTCGATAGTTTTCAGAAGCTTCGCAGCTCCATTTAAAAGTCGGTGATTGCTCATATTCATATTTTATTTCGTCACTTTTTTCTTTAATTATCTGTTGAAATTTAAATTGGCATATCAGTGGAAAGTGATAAGAATCATCGATGTGTGAGACTTTAAAATCAATAACATTATCAAATAAATCTGTTGTCGCTAACATATAATCTACTGTACTTGACCATTAGCTGTACAACATGTTTTTTCTCCACTTTTGTCCCCAGGAAATCTTCCATTTAGAAAGTGTGTTCCTGTTTCATGACACATATTTATCAGATCTTTACCGAACTTGTTTATAATAATGTCTTTTGAAAATCTAGGCAATGAGAAATTATCTGGTTCATAAATATTATTTCCTGTAAAGAACTGTGTTTTGTCATCTTTAATGTAATCAATCAAATTCCCAGTTGTGGCATTAAAATCTCCTGTCAACCACAGGGAGCTTCCTTCTTTTAAACTCAGTGCTTTTGCTATTTCTTCTCTTAACATCAAAATACCGTTAGGTTCATCATACATATTATAAAAGGTAGACTTTTCAGGAGGGATATATGTAAAGCCCATTATAATATGTTTCGGAAGGCTCACATTTTCTGCTTTCAGAAAAAGAAAAATAGCGATTTCTGATTTAAACATAAAGTCTATAAAAGTAGATAACCATTCTTTAATGTATACAATAATCCCGCCTGAATTTCGCCCTCGATTTGCTCGTTTTGCTGTGTATGTACTAAAAGCATTATATCCATCAAATAAATCCATATACTGTTCATAGTTATTCGCCCATGTTTCTTGAATACAAATTATATCATAATTCCGTAGCATTGTGAGCAAATGAGATTTTGATAAATGTCTTTTTAAACTATCAGCATTCCATGATATAATTTTAATGTACTTACATTCGGTCTTTGGTTGATTTATATCAAATTCACAGTTAATGTTATGGATACACGGTTTCGAAGTCTCGTTTATGTTCACATTATTAAGGGTTTCACTTTGGCCATGGCCTACTTCCTATGCGGTCTTGTCCGTCGTTGCAGGTATGTTGTCATCAAATGAGTCTTTCACTTTTTTCACAGCGTCTGCTGCTTCATCGTACATGTAGATGTTCTTTTTATTGTCATTATTTACCACGATGAGTTTATTGAAGGATAAATACGATTTCAGTTTCAAGTTCCTCGCTGTACTCAGCATGTCTGACATCTTATTGCGAGCCATGCGTACACCCTCGCTGAAGTCTTCTCTGACAAACAGGCCTTTTGGCTTAATTTCTCTGGCTTTGTCCATTATGGTCACCTTGTCTTTAAAGAAAGACAATCGTATGATAATGTCTCTCGGTCCTTCACGTCTTTGTTTGATCTGCTTAGGTTTAGGCAGTCGATGTGCTCTTTCTATAGCTACTTCTTCTAGGATGTTTAACTCATCTCTATAATACTTCAGTACTGCATCATCACATTTCTGCCATGATTCCTGGTTCTGGTTTTCTGGAATACCCTGTATAATTAGGTTATTTCTCCGACTGTGACTGTCCAGATTATCCAGCTTCTGTTTTAATTGTCTATTTTCATTTTTTAACTCTGCCATGCCGTTCTCTACGTCTGCACATCTATTGTCTATTCGTTTAGTTTCTGTCTTTAGCTCGTTTAAACTAGTTATCACATTATCTATTTTGCCATTCATAGTTTTTAATTCGTTCATTACATCACCGAGACTGGGTTGGTCGTCATTCTTCATTGCTAGGTTTCCATCTGAAGCAGAGAGTTTTGTTTGGCGTGTGGTAGATCTAGTTTTACTGGTGTTGGACGACATGACAGATTCAAACTCTTGTGGCTCCGTCCCGGGCCCGGGGTTTGTTTCGATGTCACCTGATGTCAACAAGTTTATTTTCAACACACGTTGCCTATGGCTACAGCCAGAGAACGATGTTCGTTGATCGTCAACACTAACGTATTCTCCTGGCCATGGTGCACCCAGTGGTTGATATGCTGTTTCGGTTATATAACTTGAACACAAGGGAGTCCCACTGTTTGTACACACTCGATAATCCGCTTCTGGGTCGAAAGTGCCTACGCAACACAATGCCAGGTAAAGTGTACAAAATCGTATCGTACATGATATCCCGCCTCCCAGGCAAATCATGGCCATGGCTTCCATTCCTAAACGTACACGTTGTGAAAATGTTCCGATCCTTATTCTCCATTGTATTAGTGTTATTCCCATGATGTGCCGTTCTTTATATTCCTTGTGTATTTATTAACTTGTTTTGCTGCTTACGGTGCAGAAACTCTGGGTTAAATCTGTTAATTTAGCAATTATTGCGGTCACGATGTCAACACGTCTTCTATGTAGTAAATTATCAATAAATAAGTTGATCACTTACTGACAATGTGCGTCAATTACGAGAATTGATTGTCCAGCGTGGTCTTAGCTTGTCTGCTAGGATTCTGGATTTTATTTGTTTTTTCGGCTATTTACAGTAATTTAACCCTCCTTTGTATTTTTTATATGTCTTTAAGGTCTAAAATGATTTATTATATAAGTTTGCCGAATCGTCCGTTCGTTTTAATAGTCATATTTTGATAAAGTGAGTACATTGACTTGACTGTTGACTGTTGCACTGTTGCGTGTCTGTGGGCGATATTATGTGATCTTAGTCTTACGGAAATTTGATGTTATTTCTGTGATTTCCCCATGACTATAATTAATCTTTATAAGTCGATTGATTGTCATATTCGGAGGTGTATTTTAGAAGTTGTTTTGGATTTTTAACTGTTGTCATTTCTTAACGATTTCATGATAAAGAGTTACATTTTCATATTCTCCTAACCGTTTCTTATTCTCCCAACCAGCGCATGGCAGCGTGTTGAGGGAGATGGCGATCATTCATTTTGTCAATATTTTGATTGTGTTTTTGTAACATTGGGAGTGTATAAGCTCAAGTTTCAAACTCGGTGGTATAATAATGTGTGATTATTACTTGATTTAATGATATCAGTAGTTAAGGTTGACAACTTGTATTTTCTGCATAATTTGGTGTCATTTAAAGGAAGTTATATGATTATTTTTGTAGTTATTGCGCAATTTGTATGATTGTGGGTAGAGTTGAAATAGATTATTTTTCTTAAAACGTGATCAATTACTATAAAAGTTTTACAGTAATTCTATTTTAGATAAGGAAGCATTTTAAGTATTGTCTTATAACTTTATTATGTTTAAATGTGTTATTAGTTGGGGCTTGGAGAGTATTTCCCCACCCCCTCCCCACTGGATAAAACCAGCTGACACAGCTTTCAGAATCAGTTTTAACAAATGGCAGAATGGCTTCAGGAGCAAGCGCATCGCCATGGAACATGTGTTCAGACTGGTAGAGGGAACTCAACTGGGATTCACTAAGAAATGGAAAGGTGGAGCAATCTTTATCGATGTTGAGAAAGCGGACTAAGATACAAGCTGATGAACGGCAGCTTACCTAGGAAGATGGTCAGGTTGATATCATCTTTTCTAAGTGACAGAACGATCAAAGTCAAATGCTGTAACAACTGCTCAGAGGAGGTGACCCTAAATGCGGGCACACCTCAGGGCTCGGTCCTAAGCCCTCTCCTTTTCATTATCTATGTGAATGATATCCCAGACATGAGTTCACTCAATGTCAAGCTTTCCCAGTTCGCAGATGACATGGGAATCTGGGCACATGCAACCAATGCCAAATGGGTGAAGGCAAAGCTATCAAAAGCTTTAAAACTCATTGAAGCATGGTGTTCCAAATGGCGGATAAAACTAAACGCAGGAAAAACTCAGCTGATTGTGTTTAGTGTCGGTCCAAAACCAGAACTTATAGATCTGGAACTGTTTGGTGAGCCTATTATTCAAACTCAAACAGCCAAACTGCTTGGAATCCTATTTGATCGAAGGCTTAGCTTCAAAGACCATATGAAAGACCTAATGACAAAGGTCTACAGGCGACTGAACCTGTTGAAGTTGCTCAAAGGGACAAACTGGGGCGCCAGACCATATACCATCTTAAAAGCCTACAAGTGCTTTATACGCCCTGTCCTTGAATATGGTTCACTGATAACTGGAGCTTTAAGGGAATCACAAGTGAAGGAAATGCAGATCTTTCAAAACAAGTGCCTGAGACTAGCACTTGGTGTAACCTACCTGGACAGAATGAGAACAATAGATCTGCATGACCTCACTAACGTCCCTATGATCAAAACTAGGATGACAGCACTGGCGGGTAAAACATTTAGATCACTTGAAAACACACAGTGTTACAAGGATCTGGTGTTGAATCATGAGATCGTTCAAAAACGATCAGGCTCTAATACAATTCTGGATCAATTGCTGGCTGCAATCCAGGCTGACGCTTAAACACGGTTGACGGTTGACGTTTGACGATTGACGGTTAACGGTTGAGCTCCTGTTCCCACATAGAACAGGGGCTCTGGGGGCGCCGTTCTGTGTGACATACCAAAAGCAGGGAGTTCCCTATCACTCCACTGCATGAGACAAGAACACGGTTGACGGTTGACGGTTGACGGATATCGGTTGAACTCCTGAACTCCTGTTCCCACAGAGAGCAGGGGCTCTGAAAGGAGCCGTTTTGTGAGACACATAAGGCAGTGGGCTTTAAATCATAGCACTGAAGGAGACGGATTCTGGTCTTAAGCAATGAGCTCTCTATCATTACATTGCTAGCTTGGGTGATGGCACGGCGGACACGGATGGTTGGCTAACGATGACGGTTCATGATGGTGGTTTCAAACACACTGCTCAGAAAGCAGAGCACATCTCAAAGGGTCAGTCCTTGCCCTTACTCTGGTGGCTGGTCGCCTCTTCCCTGGTTCCTTGTCTCCTGGACTTCTTGCCATTGCTTGTACAATCACCTACCTCACCAGGTGAAAAGAGAGAGGCACTATAAGGTTTATACCAGAACTAGTGCATAATCTCGCGTCAGCCCTCGCGCTGCGCGCTCCTCTAGTAGTTCAGAATCAGTTCTGTCTGGTCTGTTAGTGGGGGAAGTTTGATTTTATATTAGCAGCAGCAGGGAGTTCTGACTGGTCTGTTAGTGGGGGCAGGTTGATTTTATATTAGCAGCAGAAGCAGGTAGTTCTGACTGGCCTGTTGGTGAGATAAGGTTGTATTTAACTTGACAGTAGCACTAGCAGTACCAGCAGACTCGAGTCGTCTCCTCTCTCTATTATTTTTACTCCTTGATTTTGTGAAGACATAAGTGAAGTGGACTCAAGACAAGAAGTAGATTGAACCTTGAGTATAATGTTGATTTTGATATAGCTTGTAACTTCAAAAGTTGGGCTAGGTTCATTTTATTGTTGACAAGGTTTTCAGCCTGGTTACAGGTGAAATCTCCCATTTTTACCCTTTTCTTTAGCAGAAACCAAGAGTATAGTTTTTTGTGTTGACTCCCCTGGCGAGCTATAATTCGTTGCATGCAAGGTTCTGAAGTAGGGTTGGTGCCCAGATGGAGGGTCGGTGCCCAGAGTTGGAGTAGGAATGTTGATGCATGTTATAGGGTTTTCAGGCAAGTTTGATTTCAGGAACTCTTTCTTTTATTTAAGTTTCTCATTTTTCCCAGTGATGTGCAGTGACAGGCCAACTGCAGTGAAGAGTGATGATATTCCCTAGGCTGATGTGATGAAGCGATGCGATGTCGTTGTGATGCAGGCCTTCCCTTCCATTTTTCTACTTTTGGTGTTCTAGGAGACGATTTCTACTAAATTATATTATTATTTTGCTGGACAGCGGCGCCTGCCATGTTGTGGGTGAGGTGTTGAATGTCGGGGACATTGCACTAGGATAGAGTTTAGGTTCATTCACCTGTCTCCGCCTAAGCTGCTTTCCAATAGCCCGTACCTTTAGTTGTCATAATATAACATTTTACCTCAGCAGAGTGTGTTTGATACAATTATATTGATTGTTACAAAATTTTACTTTACATTTTATATTCTAAGCTCCTATCTCTCTTCTATTATTATTTGACTTTCAACTATATTGAAAGTAGTGTGTTGTGTAACAGTGTATAACTGAAGTTTGACTGTTTCGTCGCCAGCTGTCAGTATAGTTACTGACACGTGGGAATGAGAGGGTTTATGTTATAGGAGTGGTATAGTCTGACCGTTTGGTTCCCAGGTCTCGGTTATTGACAGAGATTGACACGTTGGAACGAGAGGGTTTACGTATATTTTTATTGGTCAAATGTGTTGAGCAGCAATCAGCGTTTGTGATAATCATTGTAAATAATTCAAGTGATTTTAGCTAGCTCAGAAGTGATATTATCTGTTTGCCATATTGATTTCATGTGTAATTTCTAATCATTTTGATATATAGCTCATGACTGATTTTTGATATTCATGCTGATCAAACCTGATTTATTGTGGATATTATTGTTATTTTTCTAGACTAATTAAAGTTGTATTTTCAAAGAAATGGTTGTGATTAATTCATGCGTGTGTTTGGATTCATTCTTTGGTTGTTACTTCATTGGGGTGATCCGATATTTTGGACGTTAGTTAGATTTTCCGTTCAGCTAATTGTTTGAGATTGATGTCCTTAAGGCATCTGGTGTCAGTCCTGATATTTTCTCTTTGAGGAATTAATTTTGTTATAAATAATTATAACGCCGTTAACTTTTCTTCTATGTGGCAGCATGTAGCCTTTTTGTACATCCATCCTTTGACCGCTCGGGCTAATGTATAATTAGGTCGTCATGTTTTCATTCGGGGTTTAATTTTACTTTTCTTTACTATCTTTAAACATTTTGTTCCGAGGTTCGAGATTCTGCGATTTTGCTCGATTTTACGTCAGATTTTAACGTTGGATTTCGCCCTTGGAATATTTCTTACTATTTGTAGATTTTACCCTGGTGAGATGCAAGTAACCCGTCACATTTTTGGTGTCAGAAGTGGGATTCATTCTTTATTCAATTGGTGAAGACTGATTGATTGATTCATTTGTTTATTCAGCTATTATTTGATTGATTTAATTATTCAAGATGCTATTACAGAGGTTTGTTGGTTTTATTGCTATTACTCCAGTTTGCGTTTTAGTTTTTTTATCATCTTCCTGGGATTGTCTTGTAGTTTGAATCCGGTGAAACGAACCCAGTCTCGTGTTTTTTTTGTCTTGTTTTGTTCATGGTTGAAATGAGTTGTTTTTATTTTCCATTCCCTGTGATGATTCCAAGCGATGTCGTGATGTTATTCTGTTTTGACTGCTGATAAATTGAGAGGCAATACACAAATACTCATTAGAGAGATTAAATAAATACACATAGGAACAGGCCAAAATATTTTAAAAAAAAATGTTAAATATCAAATGCCAATAACCCAGTCGGTATAATAATTACATAATGTGTGTATTGCCAGTGGTTGCTAATGTATGTGTATTTTAGCAATTATCAGATGGAAGTATCCTTGTCAGATATATATATATGTTTTAGCTTCCATTACTGTGATGTCTTATTTTCAGATCTGTGATGTCTTATTTTCAGATCTGTGATGTCTTATTTTCAGATCCGTGATGTCTTATTTTCAGATCTGTGATGTCTTATTTTCAGATCTGTGATGTCTTATTTTCAGATCTGTGATGTCTTATTTTCAGATCGGTGAAGTCTTATTTTCAGATTTGTGATGTCAAGTATACAAACCTGTATACATTTCAGATTTGTGATGTCAAGTATGCAGACCTGTGTACATTTCAGATTTGTGATGTCAAGTATACAAACCTGTATACATTTCATATTTGTGATGTCAAGTATACAAACCTGTATACATTTCAGATTTGTGATGTCAAGTATGCAAACCTGTGTACAATTTCAGATTTGTGATGTCAAGTATACAAGCCTGTATGTATACTTTTATATTCCAGATATATGTTATGTCAAATATGCCCCCTTGCATATTTCAATTTTATTTCAGCTTGTGATGCACATTCATATTCCAGTTATATTTCAGTTGATTTCATGTTATCTGCATCAGGGTTATAGTTGAAATGCTTGACTATAAGTAAATGTGAAGGAATCTCAATGTTAATAATTCATTTATTCTGGGATTGAGTGATTTACAGTTGGTATTACATTACCTCTAAATAACTTTCATACTGACATAACTTCATTGGTTATTATTTCAATCATCCCTCATGAATGTGAAGAAACATGGATTCCTAAAAATCTATGCAAGTGATGATGTAATGTGGGCTCAGTGACACTACTCCATTACAGTACAATATTATTGGTTATTATTTCAATCATCCCTCATAAATGTGAAGATAGTGATGAAGTGGAGTTGGCATGTGGACCATGTAACAAATGTACCAAGAAACCCCAAGATATGCAGAGCAAATATTTTCCTGAGTTACAAATGAAGAGAGGAACAATTAAGAGAATTACTACACCGAGTATTCTGAACAAACCATTTTCCTCGTTGATGTATGATTTCTTAATGGTTGTATTCCTTTGGGATGTTTCCTCGTTTTCACCCCAGTTTTCAGATTGAACAGAGGGTAATCCAGGGTACTTTTCAAACCTATTCCACCCATTAATCAGGAAATATTCAAAAGTTTAGACAAGAAATTCCACTAAGGGTCAGAAGACTCAGAACAAAACTGAAGATAGACCTGCTGCAGCATCAAAATAAACAGTTTACAGATGATGTACCTCAACAAAGAAAAGATCCCTCTGATAAAGTGAAGCAGAAAGTATCTGATAGGTCAACATGGTCTAGTAACTATTCCTTATCAAAGCTAAAACTGAAACAAATAGGAGATCAAGATATAGCATGTGTATACAAGTATGTGGAAAAGAGTCAGAGACCAGATCGCAGTGAAGTCTGTAGTTGGAGTCCAGCTTCAAGACACTGTATGCACTTATGGGATCAACTAATTATTCTGCAAGGTGTTATGTTCCAAAAGTTTGACAAAAGAGACAAGACTGACCAGTATTTGCAATTGCTCACTCCTCATAATCTTAGAAAAGAAATTGTAACAGAAACAAACATTTCACACCAAACAATTTTTCAGATTCCGATGGTGAAGAAGATGAACAGTGATGGCCGTGAAGATTTCTTATTTTCTTTTTCAAGGTTTTCAGATCGGTGATGTTTCTTATGTGAAAGTGATGTTACCCCCCCCCCTTTCTCAGTGAGTTGTGATGTCACCTGTGATGTTTTCTATGAGGATGGCAGAAGAACGGCGGAAGCTCAGCTTTATGTTGGTCTCTCTCTGCACAGACCACTCCTTCCTGAGAGAAGAAAATAAAGGATCCCCTCTCCAAGGAAAAGGCACCCCTGAACCTGATGAAGAGCATCAACCACAACAGCCGTGAGCAACAGGATATATTTTGTGAACATTGAGTACCCGGTACATGTGCTTTTCCGGCACTGCGGAACATTTTCACTGGGATATCTACCATATTGTGTTAAGAACATTACCGTTTTTTTCGGTTTAACCTTCAATGAAGTGTTTTATATATGTTATAATGTTATAGTTAACATATAAGAATTTTGATCTCAATGAGGACATTTGGAGATAGGACAGAGGGTAGTGCCACGGCTGGCACATTTGCCTATTTTTTTATTTATGCAGTTGTACCATGTTTTCGTAGGTATTGGTACTGAGTGGCTGAGATAGACTCAATAATTTGTTTCTGTCACTGACATTGAGTTTCACAAAATTGTGAGTCCTATCCCCAGATCTGTTTTGATGGTATTTGCGATTAAGTATCAGATGAACGTTTATTAATTTTTTTTGTGACACTAATTCTTTTAAAGATATATGTTTTAAGTTAATTATAATGTTTGAGAGACTTTGTGGTTGATTTGAGATCGTTAATCGGCCTTGCATCAATTACGAAGTTGATCACTTACTGACAATGTGCGTCAATTACGAGAATTGATTGTCCAGCGTGGACTTAGCTTGTCTGCTAGGATTCTGGATTTTATTTGTTTTTCGGCTATTTACAGTAATTTAACCCTCCTTTGTATTTTTTATATGTCTTTAAGGTTTAAAATGATTTATTATATAAGTTTGCCGAATCGTCCGTTCGTTTTAATAGTCATATTTTGATAAAGTGAGTACATTGACTTGACTGTTGACTGTGGCACTGTTGCGTGTCTGTGGGCGATATTATGTGATCTTAGTCTTACGGAAATTTGATGTTATTTCTGTGATTTCCCCATGACTATAATTAATCTTTATAAGTCGATTGATTGTCATATTCGGAGGTGTATTTTAGAAGTTGTTTTGGATTTTTAACTGTTGTCATTTCTTAACGATTTCATGATAAAGAGTTACATTTTCATATTCTCCTAACCGTTTCTTATTCTCCCAACCAGCGCATGGCAGCGTGTTGAGGGAGATGGCGATCATTCATTTTGTCAATATTTTGATTGTGTTTTTGTAACATTGGGAGTGTATAACTTTGAAATTAAATAAGCTCAAGTTTCAAACTCGGTGGTATAATAATGTGTGATTATTACTTGATTTAATGATATCAGTAGTTAAGGTTGACAACTTGTATTTTCTGCATAATTTGGTGTCATTTGAAGGAAGGTATATGATTATTTTTGTAGTTATTGCGCAATTTGTATGATTGTGGGTAGAGTTGAAACAGATTATTTTTCTTAAAATGTGATCAATTACTATAAAAGTTTTACAGTAATTCTATTTTAGATAAGGAAGCATTTTAAGTATTGTCTTATAACTTTATTATGTTTAAATGTGTTATTAGTTGGGGCTTGGAGAGTATTTCCCCACCCCCTCTCCACTGGATAAAACCAGCTGACACAGCTTTCAGAATCAGTTCTGTCTGGTCTGTTAGTGGGGGAAGTTTGATTTTATATTAGCAGCAGCAGGGAGTTCTGACTGGTCTGTTAGTGGGGGCAGGTTGATTTTATATTAGCAGCAGAAGCAGGTAGTTCTGACTGGCCTGTTGGTGAGATAAGGTTGTATTTAACTTGACAGTAGCACTAGCAGTACCAGCAGACTCGAGTCGTCTCCTCTCTCTATTATTTTTACTCCTTGATTTTGTGAAGACATAAGTGAAGTGGACTCAAGACAAGAAGTAGGTTGAACCTTGAGTATAATGTTGATTTTGATATAGCTTGTAACTTCAAAAGTTGGGCTAGGTTCATTTTATTGTTGGCAAGGTTTTCAGCCTGGTTACAGGTGAAATCTCCCATTTTTTACCCTTTTCTTTAGCAGAAACCAAAAGTATAGTTTTTTGTGTTGACTCCCCTGGCGAGCTATAATTCGTTGCATGCAAGGTTCTGAAGTAGGGTTGGTGCCCAGATGGAGGGTCGGTGCCCAGAGTTGGAGTAGGAATGTTGATGCATGTTATAGGGTTTTCAGGCAAGTTTGATTTCAGGAACTCTTTCTTTTATTTAAGTTTCTCATTTTTCCCAGTGATGTGCAGTGACAGGCCAACTGCAGTGAAGAGTGATGATATTCCCTAGGCTGATGTGATGAAGCGATGCGATGTCGTTGTGATGCAGGCCTTCCCTTCCATTTTTCTACTTTTGGTGTTCTAGGAGACGATTTCTAGTAAATTATATTATTATTTTGTTTATTTTATTTTATGTACAGTTGTGTGGTAGTAACTACCAGTGTTACTCCTTGGTGATATTTTTCCATATGTTATTACAGTGGGTTCATGGCGATTAATTGGAGGAAAGTTCGATAGGCTTCTTTGACGGTGAAGATAGTCTTGGTTGACCGTACGATTGTGTACCTGGGTTTGTTCCGCGTGAGCTCTAGTTTCTTTCGCTCGGCAATACTGGATTTGCTGGACAGCGGCGCCTGCCATGTTGTGGGTGAGGTGTTGAATGTCGGGGACATTGCACTAGGATAGAGTTTAGGTTCATTCACCTGTCTCCGCCTAAGCTGCTTTCCAATAGCCCGTACCTTTAGTTGTCATAATATAACATTTTACCTCAGCAGAGTGTGTTTGATACAATTATATTGATTGTTACAAAATTTTACTTTACATTTTATATTCTAAGCTCCTATGTCTCTTCTATTATTATTTGACTTTCAACTATATTGAAAGTAGTGTGTTGTGTAACAGTGTATAACTGAAGTTTGACTGTTTCGTCGCCAGCTGTCAGTATAGTTACTGACACGTGGGAATGAGAGGGTTTATGTTGTATGAGTGGTATAGTCTGACCGTTTGGTTCCCAGGTCTCGGTTATTGACAGAGATTGACACGTGGGAACGAGAGGGTTTACGTATATTTTTATTGGTCAAATGTGTTGAGCAGCAATCAGCGTTTGTGATAATCATTGTAAATAATTCAAGTGATTTTAGCTAGCTCAGAAGTGATATTATCTGTTTGCCATATTGATTTCATGTGTAATTTCTAATCATTTTGATATATAGCTCATGACTGATTTTTGATATTCATGCTGATCAAACCTGATTTATTGTGGATATTATTGTTATTTTTCCAGACTAATTAACGTTGTATTTTCAAAGAAATGGTTGTGATTAATTCATGCGTGTGTTTGGATTCATTCTTTGGTTGTTACTTCATTCGGGTGATCCGATATTTTGGACGTTAGTTAGATTTTCCGTTCAGCTAATTGTTTGAGATTGATGTCATCTGGTGTCAGTCCTGATATTTTCTCTTTGAGGAATTAATTTTGTTATAAATAATTATAACGCCGTTAACTTTTAACGTTTACTTTTCTTCTATGTGGCAGCATGTAGCCTTTTTGTACATCCATCCTTTGACCGCTCGGGCTAATGTATAATTAGGTCGTCATGTTTTCATTCGGGGTTTAATTTTACTTTTCTTTACTATCTTTAAACATTTTGTTCCGAGGTTCGAGATTCTGCGATTTTGCTCGATTTTACGTCAGATTTTAACGTTGGATTTTGCCCTTGGAATATTTCTTACTATTTGTAGATTTTACCCTGGTGAGATGCAAGTAACCCGTCACAATATCTATAACCAGTGGCGGATCTATGGGGGAGGTTTGGGGGGTTAAACCCCCCCCCTTCGGCTGCCAAGTGAAATCTTAATGTACCAATTAATAGTGCAATCTGAGAACCCATAAGTGCCCCATGCAATCTGAGAACCCACAAGTGCCCCAATGCGCCCCTGGTGCCTGCTGTATGCATGTATGCTCTATGGTTGTATGTATCTGCTATGAGGCTAGGAGCTGCTCATGATTAGCTCCTGATTGTGAGGACTCCCCACGCTCTACCTATTCCCTGGTACAAACCCCACACTTGCGGTTAGTTCGAACATGGGATGGGGTGTGTCTGAACAGTGTTGGATGTACCAGATATTTTGTGGGGTTAATCTGAACAGTCGAGCTAGCCCCATTTTATTTGTTCTTTGTTCGAACAAACCCCACATGAACGTATTTTGAAAAAATCTATAGTTGGAACTAACAGCATAGAAGGCAACCTAGCATGTATAAAGGATTATTAACTTCAGTTAGGGCACTACAACTATAGGAGTTGACACTGTCAGGTTCAATGGCAAACATTGAGCAAAATAACATTTTGTATGACAGTAAAAAAATAATTTTTACCCCTCAAAATGAAAAAGTGTTTTTACTTTTTCATAATTTGTTTTGAAAAAAACCTTGCAACATGAAGTCAAGGTGATGTCTGTCCACTGCAGCAAAGCCGCCCAACTAGACACAGGAGAAGTGGTGAAGCAGTTCGTCAGGGCCCATCCAAGGTGCCTATTCTGCAGCTCAATCCTGTTCGATTGACTTGGTCGTCTCAATGTGTTCATAAAATGTTTTTTAATAAAATGTTCAGCAGTTGTTGATTTCTCCAAAGTTGATTTGACTTCCAATATAATAATATAATATTATCACTCGATACACCTGACATTGGTGAAAAAATATGTGACAAAAATGCCTCTTTCTTATCCCCAAATTATCTTAAAAGATGCCTCAGAATGCAGGAGAGAGCATCTAGATTTCATTTTTTTTCCTGGGGGCCATGCCCCCGGATCCCCCTAGTATGGTGTGCCTGCGGCACGCGGTGGTGCCTTTGGCACCAGTGGGTTCAGTGAACTGAACCCCTCCCCCGCCCCTTGGCTCAAAGCTAGATCCGCCCCTGATAACAACAACTAGATTGACATTAGCAATAACAACAGCTATGCCTACATTAGAAAATCAGCTTCATCTGCATTAACAATAATAACAACTACACCTGCAATAATAATGACAGCAACTACATTATTATTAGCATTAGCAATGTTTCACGTGGCGCAATGGCTAAAGCAGTCATGCATGCGTCCCGGTTTCGAGCCCCGCTGTTCCCGTGAGGGGTTTTCAAAGAAACAGCATTGTTTCTCCCTTCTTAATGTGACTTGGCCATCATGTTAATGGCGGCCTCGTCGAGTTAAGTTTGAGACCAGTGTATCGACGTTAATTTCGCGCAGGGCCCCGCGCTGCGCGCTGCTCACACATGTTAATACACCTGTCAAACCGAATCTCTCCATGATTTGCGTAATTCTGTATATGAACATATTCATTGAAAAAAACATGAAGTGGGTTTATTATGACAAGATCATTAATATTTTTTAATAATTTGAAGTTACAATAAATGCATAAAACTGATTCTGGTTTGTAGAAGCTTGCTGTGAATAGAAACATGTTTTCTACATTTTGTACAAATCAATGATTGTAGTTTTCCAATGTCAAATACTTTGAGAGTTTGTCAGAGGTCAAATTCAGCTTACAACTATATCTCAAAATGACTCTTATGGTATGTGATGGATTGCGTGCTAATTTTCACTGTGGATAAAAAAAAATATATACATTTAATACATAGTTGTCATACAGAATGTTTTTCGTAAGGCAAAATTTTTATTTACAAAGTCAATCATGTCGTCTCAGGTCTAATTCAATTTACCTCCACGTCTCATAATGACCATCATTGTATGTGTTTGATTATGTGCTAACTAAGTGAAAAAAAACCCAATTGTTTTTACATTGTATAAATAATTTTCATAAATCACTGGTTTCGCGAGTTAAAACATACAGTGCTTCAATGTCAATGACCTCTAGGGATTGTCAGCGGTCAGATCCAGCTAATGTCAATGACCTGTAGGGGTGGCCAGAGGTCAAATAAAGCTTAGCTCCATACCTAAAATAATCAGAAGGGTATATGCAGGAAGTGAAGTGGTAGAAGGTTTAAGCTTCACTCATAAAATACACAATAATATAGCTTGTCCGCTATACTACCCAATATACGTATCATACTAAAAGACAATAGCGAATAAAATGTGAACGGAATCCTATTACTAAAAGCATCAAATACTCATTGCATATTACAGTATAATGGCGAAAGTACAATAGCACAATTGGCATCTGCTGTGAAGCAATCCTGTATAATCAGTAAAACTTAATCCTGGTCTCTGATTCCCACTAGACTAGACAATGAACTAATGCTGGTTTACCGTTAGACCACCGTCTGCGATGATGGCCCAACAACATACCATCATTGGTTCATTGTCTCGTGTTTTCTGGATGTTCATCCATCATCTTAACCTGCAAGCACAAGACGTTGAGCCAATGTTGCCTTAATGCTGGGCGAACGTCTACCACATTGGATGATCGTTTTGTACCTGCTGGGTAGTGCAGTGCGTCTACAGATATATGGATATTCAAATGTAATGTCACACAATATGGAAATAGGTGACAATGATTGCTAAGCAAATTGGTAGAGGAGGATGCCACACAATATAAATATTGGATGAGAGAGAGCACAGTGACGTGACGTGTCATTGTCAGTGGATGCGTCCACACAGCCATCCCTGTATTCTGTCGGACAATGATAAAAGGCAGTACCTCCGTAATTAAAAAGTCAGCATTTATTTCCCTTTGACTTTTCACGGTCGATTTTTCTGTCACGTATGTTATTTACTAGCCAAAATTGTATAAAATAATAATTAATTTCGTTTTATTCTGTTAAAATTGTTATTCATTCAAGATGAAAGTCAAGCTCAATAATGGATTTGGGTTAGGTGGTGGACTTCGTTTTCAGTGACTTTATTTAACAATTAAAATGTAAAATGCCTTTGTCGCTGAAAAAACACGTAGCACATTTTAAAATAAAAAATTTACTTCTTTTTTCTAATATTTGCGCTCCTGCATAATATATATTGCTTTCATCTTACACGTTACAGCTCAGTAGCCTAATGAAGTGAAAATATTATGATACACTCCAAATTTACATACACTTCTTGTGACCGACTTGAAGGGAGGCCTACTCAACAGTAAATTTCTGGAAATATACCACTGCAACGTCGCTTAGCTTAATTTTACGTGTAGCTATCATCAATTAATCAACTAGTAACAAATTTTTAATTAAAGCAAATTTAATAATTTAATAATTGTCAACTCAATCTATAGGCACTATATTATATACGGTATCGGCAATTGTTACACTTTGGCCGTTACCTTATAATACGATTTGAGATATTGTCAGTGCTGTCTTGCTATTATTTTAACGGCATATCGCAGCACTACACAGCATCACACATGTATAGGTGTGTTCCTAACAAACACGAAACGATGACACAAGTGTTGTTTTTAGACTAGTCCAACGTCTGCGAAGCTAGCCCAGCATCAAAACAACATTGGTTACGCCTCGTATCGTGTTGCCTTTTGTCGAGCTTTGGCGCGTTCCCTCGCCATGCTCACGGGATATTTGCCTTTTGTTAGCAAACAGATCAGATGATGTTCGGATAAATTGACTGATTTGTCTCAGTCTGGATCCTGATCCTGATGGTTGATATAGTCAGTGGGCTGTGCTAGTTTGGCAGCAAAACAACCAGTTTCTACATAGATACTCTGTTAGTTTTTCCTCTTTTATTTTTTAAGTAAGGTGTGAAGTGGAGACATCATTGGATAACTTCCAAGCAAACACAAACCATTTGTATAACATTCATACAATGCTGGACCAACGTTAATTAACCGACGTTATATAAATGTTATACAAATGTTTTTTGTTTGCTGGGTTAAGAGGTGCAAGGCCCTAGGGTAGTGGTTAGCTCCGCTGTCTTTCACGCCAGAGTCCGGGGTTCGGTTCCCGGTCTCGGCGGTTTGAAAGAAACAAAATTGTTTCTTCCCCATCCACGTGTGAAAGTTAGTATTGTGGGGAGCCTCCGTGACCGAGAGGTAGCGTGCTCGGCCTCAGACCGCCAGGGCTCGAATTTCGAATCCTGTGTCTGGAGGACAGTGTGATCTCAATCATCTCACCATCCTCAGGAGGTTCTCCTGGCGTAGTTTAGCCTATATGTGCACAAAGGTGGCCTAAAGCCCGATTCATTTCATTTCATTCCATTTAAGAGGTGCAAAATAACCATTTCATTTTCGTGTGCAGCGTTATCAATATGGTGATGATATAGACCCTATTATAGTCATCATGCTCGTGCCGTTGACATTATTATTTGTTTGGTGTTGGGCCAGCGTCTTAGACGGTGGACCAGCATTAACCCGATATTGGGTTAACGTCTCGTGCTATCTGAGATGATATTTTTTATATAGCGCCAGTTTAATATAAACTTAGAGCATGGAGATATCACAACTGCGGATTTCTGGAGAGCGTTAGTTCACTGTTTTATAGTAACAAAGCCTATACATATAAACATACTAAGCAAAAATGTTATTTTGAAAAGCATTTGTTTCAAGATCAATAAATATCTGGAAACTATCAGAATCTCTAACATCTCTAACATGTGAATAACATTTTGCTTCCAATTGGTAAAAACATATCAGATCAAAATGTAGGTCCAGTGAACAAAGAGTAGGAATATATCTATATAAATATACATTCTACCAAGAGTCGTTTATTTTATCCAGAATAATTATTAATGATCTGACCTTTGGGAAGGCTAACCCACAGAAAAAAACAGGAACACAGTGTACTTTATTGTCCCTGGTGAGAGCAGCTGATGTTTGAACTCAAACAACGCTAGTTTATCATGTTTATCGCTGTCCACTACCCAAGCAAACTAGACCGCGACCCACAACTTCAAGTAGGTGAAAATTACTCATATCTGTTTTATTTGAGACCATACATTTGAAAATTGTGATGTTTAAACGCTCTGTTCGTTCCCAATAACAGTGATTTGATCGGCTGATAAAACGGACTAAAACGACTATCGTTTTCCTCAGCGGTGAAAGGGTTAAAACAACGTACTCTATATTACTATATAGTTACTGGATGTAATTTTTTGCAGAGACGGCAATTGTGTTGGTATCTTTCTTCTACATTAGTAAGATTCTAAAATCGGTTCCCATATAAAAGAACATGATTACAGAGAATGGGTTCGTCTCCCGCACTGGCATTCAGGTTTCAAAGAAGCAAAATGAATCTTCTCCTCCCACTCGTAAATATTCAGTATTGTGGGCAGCCTCCGTGACCGAGAGGTAGCGTGCTCGGCCTCAGACCGCCAGGGAGCGTTTTTCAAATCCTGTTTCTAGAGGGCAGTGTCATTTCGTTCATCTTACCATCCTCAGCTGGCCCAGTTTAGCCTATATTTCCACAAAAGTGGTCAAAAACCCCATTCAATAATTTCATTACTGATACAATTATCAATAATTGATGAAAATATCTTTTTAATAGACGCTCTGTTCGTTCCCAAAAACAATGATTTAATACTCGGCAAATGGACTAAAACGACTATCGTTTTCCTCAGCGATGAAATGGTTAAAACAACGTACTCTCTCTACAGGGCATATGTGAAAAATAGCCTGACTGCTAATAATGTCCACCCTGTATAAATATGTTTTAATAAATAAATAAAATAAATACTCTATATTACTATATAGCTATTGGATGTAAATTTTTTGCAGAGATGGCAATTGATTTGATATCTTACTTCAACTTTAGTTAGATTTTAAAATCGGTTCCCATATAAAAGAACATTATTAGGCTACAGAGAATGGATTTGTCTCCCGCACTGGGATTCAGGTTTCAAAGACGTAAAATGATTCTTCTCCTCTCACTCGTAAATATTCAGTATTGTGGGGAGCGTCCGTGACCGAGAGGTAGCGTGCTCGGCCTCAGACCGCCAGGGAGTGTTTTTTCAAATCCTGTTTCTAGAGGGCAGTGTCATTTCATTCATCTCACCATCCTCAGCTGGCCCAGTTTAGCCTATATTTCCACAAAAGTGGTCAAAAACCCCATTCATTAATTTCATTGCTGATACAATTATCAATTATTGATGAAAATATCTTTATAATAGGAAATACCTCTGCTCTGTATAGTATTTATCAAAATACCTCTGCTACGATTAAACAAGTTTGATATTATCTCCTCTAGAAAAGTATCAGTTACCATCTTCCAGTACCCCCATGATGGGTATGTGAAGCGTCTGTGAAATATATGTACTTGTCCACATTTCAACGTCTGACTTATTTTTAGCAACTGTGCGTTTTACTGCCTGCTTAATTCCGGCCACGTTCACAAAGCTCTTCAAAAATATATCTTGATTATAATTAATGTTGCTAAAAATAAACTAAGAAGCAATTAGATTGGAGTCGTTATAATTGTAATCCTTTCGCCCACAAAATCCATGTTTTCGAGCTGACTGCTGTGGCATTCAACTGGCAAAGATGGATTTTGGTGGGAAATGATTAACAATATAATTACAAATTGGGACCAAACGCCCTTTTCAAGTACAGAAATTTAACCCCTTAATCGCCAAATTATTCAATTGGAATTTTCACCCACTTAAAATTGTGTCTCGCTGACGCGATGCACAACTTCAAGTGAGTGAAAATTATTCAGATTTGACAATGGAGGTCAACTCTTTTTCAAATCTTGCTGGTTGAAGTCACATTTTATCTTTAACATATTTAAAATGTGGTACTTGATGTGCTAATAAAAATTGAAAACCAGAATATATGCGGCACCGGCGGTTAAAGGGTTAACAGCATACTGGTGATTAGTACAATCAAGGATACATGTAATATAAAGCCGGATAGGCCTAACAACGGGGATCGTCATCAATATTCTATAGTTTTCATAACCCACAACAGAAAATACACAAAATAGAATTTCACAGAACGGTGAAATAGGGCAATTATTTGTGGGAACAATCATTATAGTCTGTTTTTCTTACCTTTCATGACGAGTTCAGGACTTATTAATAGTCTTGGTCTATTTGTCCTTCGTTAAGCCTGAACGTAATGGAAAATTGATACGAACATTCGTAGCCACTTGATGTGTTCATTTAACAAGAACGCCGGCGACGTAATTGCGTTTTGGAAATGTCAGGTCTTGCGTGCTTTCTAAATATAAATTATTTTCTTTATCATGTTTATTTGATTTATTCACAGAGAGAGAGCTTTCCTAATTAGCAGTCATCAATTTAAGCTGGAAAACACAGCGCCAGCAAAATCTTCTTTATTAAATCAGATGAAATATCTTGTGTTTTTCTTCATCTAATGACAAATCCATCTACCTTCCCACGCAACTGATTTACTTTTGTGCTGGCCCAATTGTGGGGAAGTTGGTCCAGAATTTAATTAATTGTGGACCTAACGGGTAGATAAACCTGTGAATATCTCTCATGTCCCTGACTCAGTGCTATTATTATCAAGTTGGAACGTGGAAATACCAAGCCGAAAGAACACTCTCTAGAGGTGTTTGATGATTATAGTTAACCATTCTGCTCTGCGAAGCAAAGACAAAAAGGAACATTAAGTAGTTACCACCTTTTGGCTCTTCGGGCCACGTTTATTTCAGCGTTGTAAGGGTTAAAACACTAACTGACAATCCAGAAGCACATGGATTACCATGCTAGTCATGTGACAACCACAATGTCCAGACCACTGACAATGTATATTATCACTAGAATGTGTATGTGAGCTGATTTAATAACAAGCGATGTATCCAGTAAGCGGAGCAAGCATCCGTGTTTGTCATAAACAGGGGTAAAAAACAGCTAATAAATAATGACCCGCCACGCAAAAAGAGCCGTTAGGTCATTTTTTTTAAATTGATTTCAATAGTTGATATGATAGCCGGGTTCTTTCTGCTTTGATGACTGAAAGAATTTTTGAAAAATTTCATATTTGTTTTTTGAGACTTTTAATATTTTTAAATTAGTTATGTAGGCCTAATCATTAAATTTAAATTTTAAATAACGTCATAAATATTTTTTTTAAACCGGCGGGGAGGTACCTTTTCGCATGGCGGGTCACCACAATTATGATAAAACCCCATTCAATCTTACATGTGGCTCAATGCTGAAAGTATTCAATATTTCACATCTACTTTTCTTTGGACTGATTTCGCGTTTAAATTACTCCATCAATCACAAATCTGCACCCGGTATTTGATAGTCCAGTGGTAACGATTTGTATTGGTGTAACCCTTAAACAGCCGGACCCGATTATATTCGCTTTTTATTTTTAATTATCACATTCAGCAGTATCACCTAATAAGCACGTTAATGATAAAACGTGACATCAATCAGCAAGATTTTAAAATGGTTAACCTCCATTTCTAACTTACACTCATTTGAAGCATGTGGACATATAACGCTCCCTCCAAATTGATATGTTTAGACTTCATATAATAATCGAATATCGCTAATATGTCGAAGAAACAAAATGAAAGGTAGCCTAATGATATGCTGTGCAGATATAACGCTGATCCGATACCACCACGAAAAAAGACTTCAATTTTTTTCATGAGTACCCCGTTACATCAAAACCACATTGGAGGCTACATCACTTAGTTTGCTCGGTCTATAACAAATTACATGGGAGACTCAATAACTAAGCCGATAAACATTATAAACCTAATTAAATCACGTCATTAGAGAGCATGGAGACAGCGCTCCCAGAAAACACAATATCCTAAACCAGTGCCGGTTTAACGTTGGCTCAGCGTCTCGCCTTGTTTGTTGTGAGGAGACATTATACACTATGGTGCGTGAATTATATAAAGAATAGTCGGTGTATTTAACAGAGAAAGGAAGACTTAAGAGAAATTAATATTGCATCTGTTCATTACAATGTAGATTGCCCAAATTAAATCCTTTCTGCTGAATATAAAAATGAATTATCACAGCAATATGACGTTATTATCAGCTTCTCTACATTGGAAACTGTTTCTGATGAGTTTCATATCACATTAATATGTACATGTATATCACCATAATCCACCCCTTAACATCGGGACTGTTGATATCGCTATTATCACGTTAATGGCGACATTATCTACTCCTTCACATATGGGGCTGCATATATCTTGACCAGGCGACCACGTTATTGGCGGCATCATGAGTATATCCCTTTACTCTACTCCTCACATTGAGGACTGCATACCTCGTGACTAGGCGATCAAGTTAATGGCGGCATCATGGTTATGTCCCTATACTCTACTTCTTAACACATGGGGCTGTATATCTCGTGACTGGGAAATCACGTTAATGGCGGCATCATGGTTATATCCCTATACTCTACTTCTCACGTTGAGGACTGTATGCCTCGTGACCAGGCGTCACGTTAGTGGCGACATCATGGTTATATCGCTATGCTCTACTCCTCACATTGAGGACTGTATACCTCGTGACCAGGCGATCACGTTAATGGCGGCATCATGGTTATATCGCTATGCTCTACTCCTCACATTGAGGACTGTATATCTCGTGACTCGGTGATCACGTTAATGGCGGCACCATGGTTATGTCGCTACGTTCTACTCCTCACATTGGGGGACTGTGGGCCTATATCTCGTGACTAGACGATCACGTTATTGGCGACATCATTGTTATGTCCCTATACTATTCTCCTCACATTGGGGACCGCATACCTCGTGACTAGGCGATCACGGTAATAGCAGCATTATGGTTGGGCCTATATCGCTATACTCTACTTCTTCACATATGAGGCTGTATATATCGTGACTGGGAGATCACGTTAATGGCGGCATCATGGTTATGTCCCTATCATCTACTCCCCACATTGGGGAATCTATATCTCCTGACTAGGCGATGACGTTAATGGCGGAATCATGGTTACATCGCTATGATCTCCTCAATTACATTTGGGAATGCATATCTCATGACTCGGTGATCACGTTTATGGGGCATAATGACTATATCACCATGCTGTCAACAAAGTGTCGTTAAACATTCACCACCTGACGTTTGACGATGGCTGCTTCTGGATAGCGTTAAATCTGAGGTGTTGTTCTTGAGGAAATACAAGCACGAGGCAATGAGGGGGCAAGCAGACCACAAGAAACAGAGGCTGGCCACCACTGTATCACTGCTGGGCCGGAGTCGCAGACGCCGGCCCAGCAGTGAGCCAATGGTGACTGAGGTTTGCTCTCTGCTGGGAAGTGACCTGGTTCAGATTAGGAGATGGGTGGTTGGTACTGCATAAGTCATGGTAGCCGCCTCAGATTAGTGACTGACCGACCTTGAGGTGTCTCGGTCCTGATGGTTCCAGGACGGAGAATGACGCTGAAATCGAATCCCAGGACAGACTGTCAGACGGGACCCAAGATCCAGTCCACGCAGCAAGCGTACAGGATCGCACTCACGGAAGGGGGTGCAATTAAAATCAAAATTGAGAGTTAAGTTTGAAATATTCACTGAGAATGAAAATCCTATTGTTTTCGTAAAAGATATGTATATCCTCCAGGAATGTTATGTCTTTGGTCTTGTTGGTTAGTTTGTCTTTCAGTCTCCCTGTCTATCTGTTCGTCGGATTAATTAAAAGAACGGATTTAAATGAAACTTTATGTCAAATCGTTTCGGGCCAAGGAAGAATCGATTATTTTGAGGTGGGGTATGATCTCGATATAGTAACGCAACACCACCAACTACAACGACAACTGCTAGTACACCTACATTAACAGTAACAACAACTACACTTGCATTTGCTACATAAGAAAATATATCGACATTAGCCATACCAACAACTATACCTGCATCAGCAATAGCAGCAACTACATCTGAATTAGCAATAATAACAACTAGATTGACACTAGTAGCAACAACAACTACACCTACATTAGCAAAAACGACAACTAGATTGACACTAGCTATAACAACAACTACACCTACATTAGCAATAGCAACACCTACACCTGCATTGGCAAGAACAACAACTAGATTAACACTAGTAATAACAACAACTACACCTACATTAGCAATAGCAACACCTACACCTGCATTGGCAAGAACAACAACTACATTGACACTAGCAATAACAACAACTACACCTGCATTATTAATAGCAACAGCTACATCTGCATTAGAAAGAACAACAACTAGATTAACACTAGTAATAACAACAACTACACCTACACAAGCAATAACAACAACTACACCTGCATTAGCAATAACAACAAATAGATTGAAACTGGCAGTAAAAAACAACTACACCTACATTTGCAATAGCAACAGCACCACCTGCATTAGCAAGAACAACAACTACATTGACACTAGCAATAGCAACAACTACACCTGCATAATTAATAGCAACAGCTACACCTGCATTAGAAAGAACAACAACTAGATTGCCACTAGTAATAACAACAACTACACCTACACAAGCAATAACAACAACTACACCTACATTAGCAACAACAACAGCTACACCTGTATTAGCAAGAACAACAGCTAGAACGACACTAGCAATCACAACAACTTGGTTGAGTTTAGCAATAACAACAACTACACCTAAATTAACAGTAGCAGCAACTACACCTGCATTAGAAATAAGAGCGACTACACCTGCGTTGACAGACAATACCTAGATTGACATTAACAATAGTAACAGCTACACGTGCAGTAGCAATAACAACATCTAGATTGAAAAGAACAGTAACAGCAATTACACCTTCATTAGAATTATCAACAATTACACCTGCATTGACAGTATCCACACCTAACTTGCATTAACAGTCACAACAACTACACCTATCTTATCAATAACAACAACGATATTGAAATTAGCAATAACAACAACTATACATACATTGGCAAAGTCAACTACACCTGCACAGCTACACTTGAAGTAACAGTCAACACCTATATATCTATAACCAGTGGCGGATCTATGGGGGAGGGTTGGGGGTTCAACCCCCCCCCCCCCTTCGGCTGCCAAGTGAAATCTCAATGTACCAATTAATAGTGCAATCTGAGAACCCATAAGTGCCCCATGCAATCTGAGAACCCACAAGTGCCCCAATGCGCCCCTGGTGCCTGCTGTATGCATGTATGCTCTATGGTTGTATGTATATGCTCTGAGGCTGGGAGCTGCTCATGATTAGCTCCTGATTGTGAGGACTCCCCACGCTGTACCTATTCCCTGGTACAAACCCCACACTTGCGGTTAGTTCTAACATGGGATGGGGTGTGTCTGAACAGTGTTGGATGTACCAGATATTTTGTGGGGTTAATCTGAACAGTCGAACTAGCCCCATTTTATTTGTTCTTTGTTCGAACAAACCCCACATGGACGTATTTAAAAAAATTCTATAGTTAAAACTAACAGCATAGAAGGCAACCTAGCATGTATAAAGGATAATTATCTTCAGTTAGGGTACTACAACTATAGGAGTTGACACTGTCAGGTTCAATGGCAAACATTGAGCAAAATAACATTTTGTGTGACAGTAAAAAAATAATTTTTACCCCTCAAAATGAAAAAGTGTTTTTCCTTTTTTATAATTTGTTTTAAGAAAAACCTTGCAACATGAAGTCAAGGTGATGTCTGTCCATTGCAGCAAAGCCGCCCAACTAGACACAGGGGAAGTGGTGAAGCAGTTCGGCAGGGCCCATCCAAGGTGCCTATTCTGCAGCTCAATCCTGTTCGATTGACTTGGCCTGTCTCAATGTGTTCATACAATGGTTTTTAATAAAATGTTCAGCAGTTGTTGATTTCTCCAAAATTGATTTGACTTCCATTATAATATTATCACTCAATACACCTGACATTGATGTAAAAATATGTGACAAAAATGCCTTTTTCTTATCCCCAAATTATCTTAAAAGATGCTTCAGAATGCAGGAGAGAGCATCTAGATTTCAATTTTTTTCCTGGGGGCCATGCCCCCGAATCCCCCTAGTATGGTGTGCCTGCGACACGCGGTGGTGCCTTTGGCACCAGTGGGTTCAGTGAACTGAACCCCACCCCCGCCCCTTGGCTCAAAGCTAGATCCGCCCCTGATAACAACAACTAGATTGACATTAGCAATAACAACAGCTATGCATACTTTAGAAAATCAGCTTCATCTGCATTAACAATAATACCAAATACACCTGCAATAATAATGACAACAACTACATTATTATTAGTAGTAGCAATGTTTCACGGGGCGCAATGGCTAAAGCGCCTGACTGCCTCACCAGTCATGCATGCGTCCCGGTTTCGAACCCCGCTGTTCCCGTGAGGGGTTTTCAAAGAAACAGCATTGTTTCTCCCTTCCTAATGTGACTAGGCCATCATGTTAATGGCGGCCTCGTCGTCGAGTTAAGTTTGAGACCAGTGTATCGACGTTAATTTCGCGCAGGGCCCCGCGCTGCGCGCTGCTCACACATGTTAATACACCTGTCAAACCGAATCTCCACATGATTTGCGTAATTCTGTATATGAACATATTCATTGAAAAAAACATGAAGTGGGTTTATTATGACAAGATCATTATTATTTTTTAATAATTTGAAGTTACAATAAATGCATAAAACTGATTCTGGTTTGTGGAAGCTTGCTGTGAATAGAAACATGTGTTCTACATTTTGTACAAATCAATGATTGTAGTTTTCCAATGTCAAATACTTTGAGAGTTTGTCAGAGGTCAAATAAACTTACATCTATATCTCAAAATGACTCTAATGGTATGTGATGGATCGCGTGCTAATTTGTACTGTGGATAAAAAAAATATCTACATTTTATACATTGTTGTCATACAGAATGTTGTTCGTAAGTCAAAATTTTAATTTTCCAAAGTCAATCATGTCGTCTCAGGTCAAATTTAATTTACCTCCACATCTCATAAAGACCATCATTGTATGTGTTTGATTATGTGCTAACTAAGTGAAAAAAAAACAATTGTTTCTAAATTGTATAAATAATTTTCATAAATCACTGGTTTCGCGAGTTAAAACATACAGTGTTTCAATGTCAATGACCTCTAGGGATTGTCAGCGGTCAGATCCAGCTAACGTCAATAACCTGTAGGGGTGGTCATAGGTCAAATAAAGCTTAACTCCATACCTAAAATAATCATAAGGGTATATGCAGGAAGTGAAGTGGTAGAAGTTTTAAGCTTTACTCAGAAAATACACAATAATTTAGCTTATCCGCTATATTATATACGTATCATACTAAAAGACAATAGCGAAAAGAATGTGAATGGAATCATATTATTAAAAGCATCAAATACTCATTGCATATTACAGTATAATGGCGAAAGTACAATAGCACAATTGACATCCGCTGTAAAGCAATCCTGCATAGTCAGTAAAACTTAATCCTGGTCTCTGCATCCCAGTAGAACTAGACAATGAACTAATGCTAGCTTAACGTTAGACCACCGTCTGCGATGATGGCCCAACAGCACACCATCATTGGTTCATTATCTCGTTTCTTCTGGGATGCCCACCCATCATCCTAACCTGCAAGCACAAAACGTTGAGCCAATGTTGCCTTAATGTTGGGCGAACGTCTACCACATTGGATGATCGTTTTGTACATGCTGGGTAGTGCAGTGCGTCTACAGATATATGGATATTCAAATTTGATGTCACACAATATGGAAATAGGTCACAATGATTGCTAAGCAAATTGGAAGAGGAGGATGCCACACCATATAAATATTGGATGAGAGAGAGCACAGTGACGTGACGTGTCATTGTCAGTGGATGCGTCCACACAGCCATCCCTGTAGGCTGTCGGACAATGACAAAAGGCAGTACCTCCGTAATTAAAAAGTCAGCATTTATTACCCTTTGACTTTTCGCGGCAGATTTTTCTGTCACATATGTTATTTACTAACCAGAATTGTATAAAATAATAATTAATTTTGCTTTATTCTGTTAAAATAGTTTTTTATTCAAGCTCAATAATGGATTTGGGTTAGATGGTGGACTTCATTTTAAGTGACTTTATTTAGCAATTATGCTCACGGGATATTTGCCTCTGTTTAGCAAACAGATCAGATGATGTCCGGATAAATTGACTGATTTGTCTCAGTCTGGATCCTGATCCTATTGGTTGATATAGTCAGTGGGCTGTGCTAGTTTGGCGGCAAGACAACCAGCTTCTACATAACTACTCTGTTAGTTTTCCCTTTTATTTCTTAAGAAAGGTGTGAAGTGGAGACATCATTGGATAACTTCCCAGCAAACACAAACCATTTGTACAACATTCATACAATGCTGGACCAACGTTATATAACCGACGTTATATAAATGTTATGCAAATGTTTTTGTTTGCTGTGTTAAAAGGTTCAAAATGACCATTTTATTTTCGTGTGCAGCGTTATCAATATGATGATGATATAGACCCTATTATAGTCATCATGTTCGTGACGTTGACATTATTATTTGTTTGATGTTGGGCCAGCGTCTTGGACGGTGAACCAGCATTAACCCAAAATTGGGTTAACGTCTCGTGTTATCTGAGATAACATTTTTTATATAGCGCCAGTTTAATATAAACTTAGAGCATGGAGATATCACAACTGTGGATTTTCTGGAGAACGTTAGTTCACTGCTTTATAGTAACAAAGGCTATACATATAAAAATACTAAGCAAAAATGTTATTTTGAAGAGCATTTGTTTCAAGATCAATAAATATCTGGTGGAAACTATCAGAATCTCTAACATCTCTAACATGTGAATGACATTTTGCTTCCGATTGGTAAAAACATATCAGATCAAAATGTAGGTCCAGTGAACAAAGAGTAGTATTATATCTATATAAATATACATTCTACCAAGAGTCGTTTATTTTATCCAGAATAATTATTAATGATCTGACCTTTGGGAAGGCTAACCCACAGAAAAAAACAGGAACACAGTGTACTTTATTGTCCCTGGTGAGAGCAGCTGATGTTTGAACTCGAACAACGCTAGTTTATCATGTTTATCGTTGTCCACCACCCAAGCAAACTTAGACACTGTATGACAATGACTATGTTATGTTAGGAAGACGCGCATATAGTGTACCAATATTAACCATTGAGGCGCTAAATTAAATTATTTAAATTTTCACCCACTTGAAGTTGTGTCTCGCTACCGCGACCCACAGCTTCAAGTGGGTGAAAATTACCCATATCTGTTTCATTTGAGACCTAACATTTGCAAATTTTGATGTTTAAACGCTCTGTTCGTTCCCAAAAACAATGATTTAATCGGCTGATAAAACGGACTAAAACGACTATCATTTTCCTCAGCGGTGAAAGGGTTAAAACAACGTACTCTATATTACTATATAGTTATCGGATGTATATTTTTGCAGAGACGGCAATTGATTTGATATCTCACTTCTACTTTAGTTAGATTTTAAAATCGGTTCCCATATAAAAGTACATTATTACAGAGAATGGGCTCGTCTCCCGCTCTGGCATTCAGGTTTCAAAGAAGCAAAAAGAATCTTCTCACTCGTAAATATTCAGTATTTTGGGGAGCCTCCGTGACCGAGAGGTAGCCTACTCGGCCTCAAACCGCCAGGGAGCGTATTTCAAATCCTGTTTTTAGAGGGCAGTGTCATTTCATTCATCTCACCATCCTCAGCTGGCCCAGTTTAGCCTATATTTTCACAAAGGTAGTCTAAAACCCCATTCATTAATTTCACTACTGATAAAATTATCAATAATTGATGAAAATATTTTTTTAATAGGAAATACGTCTGATCCGTATAGTATTTATCAAAATACCTCTGCTAGGATTAAACAAGTTTGATATTATCTCCTCTAAAAAATAAAAATTGATAAGTGATACTTAGAAAAGTATCAGTTACCACCTTCCAGTACCCCCATGATGGGAATGTGAAGCGTCTGTGAAATATATGTACTTGTCCACATTTCAACATATGGTTTATTTTTAGCAACTGTGCGTTTTACTGCCTGCTTAATTCCGGCCACGTTCACAAAGCTCTTCAAAAATCTATCTTGATTATATTTAATGATGCTAAAAATAAACTAAGAAGCAATTAGATTGGAGTCGTTATAATTGTAATCCTTTCGCCCACAAAATCCATGTTTGCGAGCTGACTGCTGTAGCATTCAACTGGCAAAGATGGATTTTGGTGGGAAATGATTAACAGTATAATTACAAATTGAGACCAAACGCCCTCTTCAAGTACAGACATTTAACCCCTTAAATTATTCAATTGTAATTTTCACCCACTTGAAATTGTGTCTCGCTGACGCGACACACAACTTCAAGTGAGTAAAAATTATTCAGATTTGACAATGGAGGTCAACTCTTTTCAAATCTTGCTGGTTAAAGTCACATCTTTAACATATTTAAAATGTGGTACTTAATGTGCTAATAAAAAATGAAAACCAGAATATATGCGGCACCGGCGGTTAAAGGGTTAACAGCATACTGGTGATTAGTACAATCAAGGATACATGTAATATAAAGCCGGATAGGCCTAACAACGGGGATCGTCATCAATATTCTATAGTTTTCATAACCCACAGCAGAAAATACACAAAATAGAATTTCACAGAACCGTGAAATAGGGCAATTATTTGTGGGAACAATCATTATAGTCTGTTTTTATTTCCTTTCATGACGACTTCAGGACTTATTAATAGTCTTGGTCAATTTTTCCTTCGTTAAGACTGAACGTAATGGGAAATTGATACGAACATTCGTAGCCACTTGATGTGTTCATTTAACAAGAACGCCGGCGACGTAATTGCGTTTTGAAAATGTCAGGTCTTGCGTGCTTTCTAAATATAAATTATTTTCTTTATCATGTTTATTTGATTTATTCACAGAGAGAGAGCTTTTCTAATTAGCAGTCATCAATTTAAGCTGGAAAACACAGCGCCAGTAAAATCTTCTTTATTAAATCAGATGAGATATCTTGTGTTTTTCTTCATCTAATGACAAATCCATCTGATTTACTTTTGTGCTGGCCCAATTGTGGGGAAGTTGGTCCAGAATTTAATTAATTGTGGACCTAACGGGTAGATAAACCTGTGAATATCTTTCATGTCCCTGACTCAGTGCTATTATTATCAAGTTGGAACGTGGAAATACCAATTCAAAAGAACACTCTTTAGAGGTGTTTGATGATCATTAACCATTCTGCTCTGCAAAGCAAGAACAAAAAGGAATAGTAAGTAGTTACCACCTTTTGGCTTTGGAGGGCAACGTTTATTTAAAATAAAACATATTTCAGCGTTGTAAGGGTTAAAACACTAACTGACGATCCAGAAGCACATGAATTACCATGCTAGTCATGTGACAACCACAATGTCCAGACCACTGGAAATTTATATTATCACTAGAATGTGCATGTGAGCTGATTTAATAACAAGCGATGTATCCAGTAAGCGGAGCAAGCATCCGTGTTTGTCATAAACAGTGATAAAAAACAGCTAATAAATAATGACCCGCCACGCAAAAAGGGCCGTTAGGTCTTTTTTTTAAATTGATTTCAATAGTTGATATGATAGCCGGGTTCTTTCTGCTTTGATGACTGAAAGAATTTTTGAAAAATTTCATATTTTTTTGTTTTTTCAGACTTTTAATATTTTAAAATTAGTTATGTAGGCCTAATCATTAAATTTAAATTTTAAATAACGTCATAAATATTTTTTTTAAACCGGTGGGGAGGTACCTTTTCGCATGGCGGGTCACAATTATGATGAAACCCCATTCGATCTTACATGTGGCTCAATGCTGAAAGTATTCAATCATTTTCACATCTACTTTTCTTTGGACTGATTTCGCGTTTAAATTACTCCATCAATCTCAAATCTGCACCCGGTATTTGATAGTCCAGTGGTAACGATTTGTATTGGTGTAACCTTTAAACAGTCGGACCCGATTATATTCGCTTTTTATTTTTAATTATCACATTCAGCAGTATCACCTAATAAGCACGTTAATGATAAAATGTGACATCAATCAGCAAGATTTTAAAATGGTTAACCTCCATTTCTAACTTACACTCATTTGAAGCATGTGGACATATAACTCTCCCACCAAATTGATATGTTTAGACTTCATATAATAATCGAATATCGCTAATATGTCGAAGAAACAAAATGAAAGGTAGCCTAATGATATGCTGTGCAGATAAAACGCTTATCCGATACCACCACGAGAAAAAACTTCAATGTTTTTCATGAGTACCCCGTTACATCAAAACCACATTGGAGGCTACATCACTTAGTTTGCTCGGTCTATAACAAATTGCATGGGAGACTCAATAACTAAGCCGATAAACATTATAAACCTAATCACGTCATCAGAGAGCATGGAGACAGCGCTCCCAGAAAACACAATATCCTAAACCAGTGTCGGTTTAACGTTGGCTCAGCGTCTCGCCGTGTTTGTTGTGAGGAGACATTATACACTATGGTGCGTGAATTATATAAAGAATAGTCGGTGTATTTAACAGAGAAGGGAACACTTAAGAGAAATTAATATTGCATCTGTTCATTACAATGTAGATTGCCCAAATTAAATCCTTTCTGCTGAATATAAAAATGAATTATCACAGCAATATGACGTTATTATCGGCTTCTCTACATTGGAAACTGTTTCTGATGAGTTTCATATCACAATAATATGTACATGTATATCACTATAATCCACCCCTTAACATCGGGACTGTTGATATCGCTATTATCACGTTAATGGCGACATTATCTACTTCTTCACATATGGGGCTGCATATATCTTGACCAGGCGACCACGTTATTGGCGGCATCATGAGTATATCCCTCTACTCTACTCCTCACATTGAGGACTGCATACCTCGTGACTAGGCGATCAAGTTAATGGCGGCATCATGGTTATGTCCCTATACTCTACTTCTTAACACATGGGGCTGTATATCTCGTGACTGGGAAATCACGTTAATGGCGGCATCATGGTTATATCCTTATACTCTACTTCTCACGTTGAGGACTGTATGCCTCGTGACCAGGCGATCACGTTAGTGGCGACATCATGGTTATATCGCTATGCTCTACTCCTCACATTGAGGACTGTATACCTCGTGACCAGGCGATCACGTTAATGGCGGCATCATGGTTATATCGCTATGCTCTACTCCTCACATTGAGGACTGTATATCTCGTGACTCGGTGATCACGTTAATGGCGGCATCATTGTTATATCGCTACGTTCTACTCCTCACATTGGGGGACTGTGGGCCTATATCTCGTGCCTAGACGATCACGTTATTGGCGACATCATTGTTATGTCCCTATACTATTCTCCTCACATTGGAGATCGCATACCTCGTGACTAGGCGATCACGGTAATAGCAGCATTATGGTTGGGCCTTTATCGCTATACTCTACTTCTTCACATATGAGGCTGTATATATCGTGACTGGGAGATCACGTTAATGGCGGCATCATGGTTATGTCCCTATAATCTACTCCCCACATTGGGGAATCTATATCTCGTGACTAGGCGATAACGTTAATGGCGGAATCATGGTTACATCGCTATAATCTCCTCCTTTACATTTGGGAATGCATATCTCATGACTCGGTGATCACGTTAATGGGGCATAATGACTATATCACCATGCTGTCAACAAAGTGTCGTTAAACATTCACCACCTGACGGCTGGCGATGGCTGCTTCTGGATAGCGTTACATCTGAGGTGTTCTTTAAGAAATACAAGCACGAGGCAATGAGGGGGCAAGCAGACCTCAAAAAACAGACGGCTGGCCACCACTGGATCACTGCTGGGTCGGCAGACGCCGGCCCAGAAGTGAGCCATTGGTGTCTGGGGTTTGCTCTCTGCAGGGCTCTCTGCTGGCCTGGCTCAGATTAGGAGATGGGTGGTTGGTACTGCATAAGTCATCTGTCTGGTAGCCGCCTCAGATTGAGATTGAGGTGTCTCGGTCCTGATGGTTCCAGGACGGAGAATGACGCTGAAATCGAATCCCAGGACTGACTGTTAGACGGGACTTAAGATCAAGTCCACGCAGCAAGCGTACAGGATCGCACTCACGGAAGGCGGTGCGAGCAAACTTCAAACTTGAGAGTTAAGTTTGAAATATTCACTGAGAATGAAAATTATCTTGTTTTCGTGACGGATATTTATCTCCGCCAGGAATGTTATGTCTTTGGTATTGTTGGTTAGTTTGTCTTTCAGGCTCTCTGTCTGTCTGTTCATCGGATTAAATAAAAGAACGGATTTAAATGAAACTTTATGTCAGATCGTTTCGGCCCAAGGAAGAATCGATTATTTTGGGGTGGGGTATGATCTCGATATAGTAACGCAACACCACCAACTACAACGACAACTACTAGTACACCTACATTAACAGTAACAACAACTACACTTGCATTTGCTACATGAGCAAATATATCGACATTAGCCATACCAACAACTATACCTGTATTAGCAATAGCAGCAACTACACCTGGATTAGCAATAATAACAACTAGATTGACACTAATAGCAACAACAACTACACCAACATTAGCCAGAACGACAACTAGATTGACACTAGCAATAACAACAACTACACCTACATTAGCAATAGCAACACCTACACCTGCATTGGCAAGAACAACAACTAGATTGACACTAATAATAACAACAACTACACCTATATTAGCAATAACAACAACCACACCTGCATTAGCAAGAACAACAACTAGATTGACATCGGCAATAAAAAACAACCAAACCTACATTTGCAATAGCAATAGCACCACCTGCATTAGCAATAACAACAACTACATTGACACTAGAAATAACAACAACTACACCTGCATTATCAATAGCATCAGCTATGTCTGCATTAGCACGAACCACAACTAGATTGACACTGGCAAAAACAACAAATACACCTACATTTGCAATAACAACAGCTACACCTGTATTAGCAAGAACAACAGCTAGAGCGACGCTAGCAATAGCAACAACCTGGTTGACTTTAGCAATAACACCAACTACACCTAAAGTAACAGTAGGAGCAACTACACCTGCATAAGAAATAAGAGCGACTACACCTGCGTTGACAGTAACAATACCTAGATTGACATTAACAGTAGCAGCAGCCTCATCTGCGGTAGCAATAACAACAACTAGATCGAAAAGGACAGTAACAGCAATTACACCTTCATTAGAAGTATCAACAATTACACCTGCATTGACAGTATCCACAGCTAACTTGCATTAACAGTCACAACAACTACACCTATTTTATCAATAACAACAACGATATTGAAATTAGCAATAACAACAATATATACATTAGCAAAATCCACTACACTTGCATTAACAGTATCCAAAGCTACACTTGAAGTAACAGTCAACGCCTATATATCTATAACCAGTGGCGGATGTACGGGGGGGGGGGGGGTGTTAAGAGGGTTCAAACCCCCCTTGGGCTGCCAAGTGAAATCTTAAAATCTTGAAAAATCTTAAAATCTTGAAATCTTAGGGCACTACAACTATAGGAGTTGAAACTGTCAGGTTCAATGGCAAACATTTAGCAAAATAACATTTTGTGTGACAGCAAAAAAATAAGTTTGACCCCTCAAATTGAAAAAGTGTTTTTACTTTTTCATAATTTGTTTTAAAAAAAACTTTCGAGCCTGAAGTCAAGGTGATGTCTGTCCACTGCAGCAAAGCCGCCCAACTAGAGACAGGAGAAGTGGTGAAGCAGTTCGTCAGGGCCCATCCAAGGTGCCTATTCTGCAGCTCAATCCTGTTAGATTGACTTGGCCTGTCTCAATGTGTTCATAAAATGGCTTTTAATAAAATGTTCAGCAGTTGTTGATTTCTCCAAAGTTTTACCAAATTATCCTAAAAGATGCCTCAGAATGCAGGAGAGAGCATCTAGATTTCAAAAAATTCCCTGGGACAAACAACACCCCCCCCCCCCACCCCGCGGTGGTGCCTTTTGCACCAATGGGTTTAGTGAACTGCAAACCCCCCCCCCCCCCCCTTAGCTCAAAGCTAGATCCGCCCTTGATAACAACAACTAGATTGATATTAGCAATAACAACAACTATGCCTACATTAGAAAATCAGCTTCATCTGCATTAACAATAATAACAACTACACCTGCATTAATAATGACAACAACTACATTATTATTAGCAGTAGCAATGTTCCACGTGGCTAGAGCGCCTGACTGCCTCACTAGTCATGCATGCGTCCCGGTCTCGAACCCCGATGTTCCCGTGAGGGGTTTTCTAAGAAACAGCATTGTTTCTCCCTTCTCAATGTGACTAGGCCATCATGTTAATGGCGGCCTCGTCGACTTAAGTTTGTGACCAGTGTATCGACGTTAATTTCGCGCAGGGCCCCGCGCTGCGCGCTCCTCACACATGTTAATACACCTGTCAATCCGAATCTCCCCATGATTTGCGTAATTCTGTATATGACCATATTCATTGAAAAAAAAGTGAAGTGGGTTTAATATATGACAAGATCATTAATATTTTTTAATAATTTGAAGTCACAATAAATGCATAAAATTGGTACATTCTGGTTTGTAGAAACTTGCTGTGAATAGAGACATGTTTTCTACAGTTTGTTCAAATCAATGATTGTAGTTTTCCAATGTCAAATACTTTGAGAGTTTGTCAGAGGTCAAATCCAGCTTACATCTATATTTCAAAATGACTCTTATCGTATGTGATGGGTTGCGTGCTAATTTTTACTGTGGATAATAAAACATATCTACATTTTATACATTGTTGTCATACAGAATGTTTTTCGAGAGTCAACATTTTAATTTTCCAAGGTCAATCATGTCGTCTCAGGTCAAATTCAATTTACCTCCACATCTCAAAATGACCATCATGGTATGTGTTTGATTATGTGCTAACTTAGTGGAAAAAAAACCCATTGCTTCTACATTGTATAAATAATTTTCATAAATCACTGGTTTTGCGTGTTAAAACATACAGTGTTTCAATGTCAATAACCTCTAGGGATTGTCAGCGGTCAGATCCAGCTAATGTCAATAACCTGTAGGAGTGGTCAGAGGTCAAATAAAGCTTAACTCCATAACTAAAATAATCATAAGGGTATATACAGGAAGTGAAGTGGTAGATGTTTTAAGCTTTACTCATAAAATACACAATAATTTAGCTTGTCCGCTAAACTATATAAGTATCATACTAAAAGACAATAGCGAATAAAATGTGAACGGAATCATATTACTAAAAGCATCAAATACTCATTGCATATTACAGTATAATGGCGAAAGTACAATAGCACAATTGGCATCTGCTGTAAAGCGAACCTGCATAATGAGCCAGCACAAGACGTTGAGCCAATGTTGGCTTAATGTTGGGCCACCGTCTACCACATTGGCTGATCGTTTTGTATCTGCTGGGTAGGGCAGTGTGTCTACAGATATATGGATATTCAAATTTAATGTCACACAATATGGAAATAGGTGACAATGATTGCTAAGCAAATTGGAAGAGGAGGATGCCACACAATATAAATATTGGATGAGAGAGAGCACAGTGACGTGACGTGTCATTGTCAGTGGATGCGTCCACATATTCATCCCTGTAGGCTGACAATGACTTTTGATTGATTGATTGGCTGACAATGACAAAAGGCAGTACCTCCGTACTTCAAAAGTCAGCATTTATTTCCCTTTGACTTTTTGCGGCAGATTTTTCTGTCACGTATGTTATTTACTAGACAGAATTGTATAAAATAATAATTAATTTTGTTTTATTCTGTTAAAATTGTTATTCATTCAAGATGAAATTCAAGCTCAATAATGGATATGGGTTAGATGGTGGACTTCATTTTAAGTGACTTTATTTAACAATTAAAATGAAAAATGCCTTTGTCGCTGAAAAGACACGTAGCACATTTTAAAATTAAAAATTGACTTTTCTTTTCTAATATTTGCGCACCTGTATGATATATATTGCTTTGATCTTACACGTTACAGCTCAGTAGCCTAATGAAGTGATAATATTATGATACACTCCAAATTTACATACACTTCTTGTGACCGACTTGAAGGGAGGCCTACTCAACAGTAAATTTCTGTAAAAAATACCACGGCAACGTCGCTTAGCTTAATTTTACGTGTAGCTATCATCGATTAATCAACTAGTTACAAATTTAATAATTTAATAATTATTAACTCAATCTATAGGCACTATACTATATACGGTATCGGCAATTGTTACACTTTGACCGTTACCTTATAATACGATTTGAGATATTGTCAGTGCTGTCTTGCTATTAACGGCATGTCGCAGCACTACACAGCATCATACATATATAGGTGTGTTCCTAACAAACACGAAACTATGAAACAAGTGTTGTTTTTAAGCTAGTCCAACGTCTGCGGAACAAGCCCAGCATCAAAACAACATTAGTTAAACGACTTGTATCCTGTTTTCTAGGGTTGCTTTTTGCTGAGCCTTGGCGCGCTCCCTCGCCATGCTCACGGGATATTTGCCTCTGGTTAGCAAACACATCAGATGATGTCCGGATAAATTGACTGATTTGTCTCAGTCTGGATCCTGATCCTGATGGTTGATACAGTCAGTGGGCTGTGCTAATTTGGCAGCAAGACAACCAGTTTCTACATAAATACTCTGTTAGTTTTTCCTCTTTTATTTTAAAAAAAAGGTGTCAAGTGGAGACATCATTGGATAACTTTCCAGCAAACACAAACCATTTGTATAACATTTATACAATGCTGGACCAACGTTATACAACCGACGTTATATAAATGTTATGCAAATGTTTTTTGTTTGCTGTGTTAAGAGGTTCAACATGACCATTTCATTTTCGTGTGCAGCGTTATCAATATGTTGATGATATAGACCCTATTATACTGATCATGTTCGTGACGTTGACAATATGATTTGCTTGGTGTTGGGCCAGCGTCTTAGATGGTCGACCAGTATTAACCCAACATTGGGTTAACGTCTCGTGTTATCTGAGATAACATTTTTTATATAGCGCCAGTTTAATATAAACTTAGAGCATGGAGATATCACAACTGTGGATTTCTGGAGAGCGTTAGTTCACTGTTTTATAGTAACAAAGCCTATACATATAAAAATACTAAGCAAAACTGTTATTTCGAAGAGCATTTGTTTCAAGATCAATAAATATCTAGAATAACTATCAGAATGGCTGTTTCCACTCCCTAACATGTGAGTGACATATTGCTTACAATTGATAAAAACATATCAGATCAAAATGTAGGTCCAGTGAACAAAGAGTAGGATTATATCTATATAAATTTACATTCCACCAAAAGCCGCTTATTTTTTCCAGAATAATTATGTATAATCTGACCATCGGGAAGGATATCCCCACGAAAAAGGAGAAAAGTGTACTTTATTGTCCCTGGTGAGAGCAGCTGATGTTTGAACTCGAACAACGCTAGTTTATCATGTTTATCGCTGTCCACCACCCAAGCAAACTAGACACGGTATGACAATGACTATGTTATGTTAGGAAGACGCGCATATAGTGTACCAATATTAACCCTTGAGGCGCTAAATTAAATAATTTAAATTTTCACCCACTTGAAGTTGTGTCTCGCTACCGCGACCCACAACTTCAAGTGGGTGGAAATTACTCATATCTGTTTTATTTGAAAAGATACATTTGAAAATTGTGATGTTTAAACGCTTTGTTCGTTTAAAAAAAAAGTGATTTAATCGGCTGATAAAACGGACTATAACGACTATCGTTTTCCGCAGCGGTGAAAGGGTTAAAACAACGTACGCTATATTACTATATAGTTATTGTATGTAATTTTTTGCAGAGACAGCAATTGATTTAATATCTTACTTCTACTTTGGTTGGATTTTAAAATCGGTTCCCATATAAAAGTACATTATTACAGAGAATGGGTTCGTCTCCCGCACTGGCATTCTGGTTTCAAAGAAGCAAAATGAATCTTCTCCTCTCCCTCGTAAATATTCAGTATTGTGAGGAGCCTCCGTGACCGAGAGGTAGCGTGCTCGGCCTCAGACCGCCAGGGTGCGTTTTTTAAATCCTGTTTCTAGAGGGCAGTGCCTTTTCGTTCATCTCACCATCCTCAGCTGGCCCAGTTTAGCCTATATTTCCACAAAAGTGGTCAAAAACCCCATTCATTAATTTCATTACTGATACAATTATCAATAATTGATGAAAATATCTTTTCAATAGGAAATACCTCTGCTCTGTATAGTATTTATCAAAATACCTCTGCTAGGATTAAACAAATTTGATATTATCTCCTCTAGAAATTAAAAAGTGCTAAGTGATACTTAGAAAAGTATCAGTTACCATCTTCCAGTACTCCCATGATGGGAATGTGAAGCGTCTGTGAAATATATGTACTTGTCCACATTTCAACGTCTGGCTTATTTTTAGCAACTGTGCGTTTTACTACCTGCTTAATTCCGGTCACGTGTACAAAGCTCTTCAAAAATCTATCTCGATTATAATTAATGTTGCTAAAAATAAACTAAGAAGCAATTAGATTGGATTCGTTATAATTGTAATCATTTCGCCCACAAAATCCATGTTTGCGAGCTGACTGCTGTGGCATTCAGCTGGCAAAGATGGATTTTGCTGGGAAATGATTAACATATAATTACAAATTGGGACCAAACGCCCTCTTCAAGTACAGACATTTAACCCCTTAACCGCCAAATTATTCAATTGTAATTTTCACCCACTTGAAATTGTGTCTCGCTGACGCGATGCACAACTTCAAGTGAGTGGAAATTATTCAGATTTGACAATGGAGGTCAACTCTTTTCAAATCTTGCTGGTTAAAGTCACATTTTATCTTTAACATATTTAAAATGTGTTATTTAATGTGCTAATGCAAAATGAAAACGAGAATATATGCGGCACCGGCGGTTAAAGGGTTAACAGCATACTGGTGATTAGTACAATCAAGGATACATGTAATATAAAGCCGGATAGGCCTAAAAGCGGGGATCGTCATCAATATTCTATAGTTTTCATAACCCACAACATAAAATACACAAAATAGAATTTCACAGAACCTTGATAAAATGAGGCAATTATTTGTGGTAACAATCATTATAGTCTGTTTTATCACCTTTCATGACGAGTCCAGGACTTATTAATAGTCTTGGTCAATTTGTCCTTCGTTAAGACTGAACGTAATGGAAAATTGATACGAACATTCGTAGCCACTTGATGTGTTCATCTAACAAGAACGCCGGCGACGTAATTGCGCTTTGAAAATGTCAGGTCTTGCGTGCTTTCTAAATATAAATTACCTTCTTTATCATGTTTATTTGATTTATTCACAGAGAGAGAGCTTTTCTAATTAGCAGTCATCAATTTAAGCCAAAAAACACAGCGCCAGTAAAATCTTCTTTATTAAATCAGATGAGATTTCTTGTGTTTTTCTTCATCTAATGACATATCTATCCACCTTCCCACGCAACTGATTTACTTTTGCGCTGGCCAAATTGTGGGGATGTTGGTTCAGAATTTATTTAATTGTGGACCTAAAACTCTAACGGTTAGATCAACCTGTGAATATCCTCCATGTCCCTGACTCAGTGCTATTATCATCAAGTTGGAACGTGGAAATACCAAATCGAAAGAACACTCTCTAGAGGTTTTTGATGATTTTAGTTAACCATTCTGCTCTGCGAAGCAAAAACAAAAGGGAATAGTAAGTAGTTACCACCTTTTGGCTTTGCGGGCCACGTTTATATAAAATAAAACATATTTCAGCGTAGTAAGGGTTAAAACACTAACTGACAATCCAGAAGCACATGGATTACCATGCTAGTCATGTGACAACCACAATGTCTAGACCACTGAAAATGTATATTACCACTAAAATGTGTATGTGAGCTGATTTAATAACTAGCGATGTATCCAGTAAGTGTCTCGACCCGCCACGCAATAAGGGCCGCTAGGTCATTTTTTTTAAAATTAATTTCAATAGTTGACATGATAGCCGGATCCTTTCTGTTTTGATGACTGAAAGAATTTTTGAAAAAATTTCATAATGTTTTGTTTTTTGAGACTTTTAATATTTTAAAATTAGTTATGTAGGCCAAATCATTAAATTTCAATTTTAAATGACGTCATAAATATTTTTAAGAAACCCGCGGGGAGGTACCTGCTCGCATGGCGGGTCACAATTGGGCTATGTGAAACCCCATCCGATCTTACATGTGGCTCAATGCTGAAAGTATTCAATCATTTTCACATCTACTTTTCTTTGGACTGATTTCACGTTAAAATTACTCCATCAATTACAAATCTGTACCCGGTATTTGATAGTCCAGTGGTAACAATTTGTATTGGTGTAATCTTTAAACAGCCGGACCCGATTATATTCGCTTTTTTTTATCACATTCAGCAGTATCACCTAATAAGCACGTTAATGATAAAACGTGACATTAATCAGCAAGATTTGAAAATGGTTAACTTACATTTCTAACTTACACTAACTTGAAGCATATAACGCTCCCTCCAAATTGATACGTTTCGATTTCATATATTAATCGATTTGTTTAGATTTCATATAATAATCGCTAATATGTCGAAGAATCAAAATAAAAGGTAGCCTAATGATATCCTCTGCAGATATACCGCTGATTCGATATCACCACGAAAAAAAACCGCAAAATTGTTTTTTTCAAGAGTACCCCGTTGCATCAAAACCACATTGGAGGCTACATTAACTCACTTAGTTTACTCGGTCTATAACAAATTGCATGGGAGACTCAATAACTAAGCCTATAAACATTATAAACCTAATTAAATCACGTCATTAGAGAGCATGAAGACAGCGCTCCCAGAAAACACAATATCCTAAACCAGTGTCGGTTTAACGTTGGTCCAGCGTCGTAGACGGTTGACCAACTTTAATCTAACATTGGTTCAGCGTCTGGCCGTGTTTGTTGTGAGGAGACATTATATACTATGGTGCGTGAATTAAATAGAGAATAGTCGGTGTATTTAACAGAGAAAGGAAGACTTAAGAGAAATTAATAATGCATCTGTTCATTACAATGTAGATTGCCCAAATTAAAGCCTTGATGTTGCTGAATATACAAATGAATTATCACAGCAATATGACGTTATTATCGGCTTCTGTACATTGGAAACTGTGTTTCTGATGAATTTCATGTCACGGTAATATGTCCATGTATATCACCATAATCCACCCCTTAACATCGGGACTGTTGATATCGCTATTATAACGCTAATGGCGACATCATTATAATATACTCCTTCACATATGGGGCTGTATATATCGTGACTAGGCGATCACGTTATTGGCGCCATCATGATTATATCCTTTTACTCTACTCCACACCTTGAGGACTGCGTATCTCGTGACTAGGCGATCACGTTAATGACGTCATTATGTTTATGTCCCTATACTCTACTCCTCACATTGAGGACTGTATACCTCGTGACTATAGGCGATCATGGTAATAGCAGCATCGTGGTTATATCGCTACACTCTACTTCTTCACATATGGGGCTGTACACCTCGTGACTCGGCGATCACGTTAATAGCGGCATCATGGGTATGTCCCTATTATCTACTCTTCACATTGAGGACTGTATACCTCGTGACTAGGCGATCACGTTAATAGCAGCATTATGGTTATGTCCCTATACTCTACTCTTCCAATTGAGGACTGTATACCTCGTGACTAGGCGATCACGTTAATAGCAGCATCATGGTTATGTCCCTATACTCTACTCTTCCAATTGAGAACTGTATACCTCGTGACTAGGCGATCACGTTAATAGCAGCATGGTTATATCGCTATGCTCTACTTCTTCACATATGGGGCTGTATATCTCGTGACTCGGCGATCACGTTAATAGCAGCATCATGGTTATGTCCCTATACTCCACTCTTCACATTGACAACTGTATACCTCGTGACCAGGCGATCACGTTAATGGGGGCATCATAGTTATGTCTCTATACTCTACTCCTCACATTGGGAAATGTGGGCCTATATCTCGTGACTAGACGATCACGTTGTTGTCGGCATCATTGTTATGTCCTTATACTATTCGCCTCACATTGGGGACTGCATACCTCGTGACTAGGCGATCATCGTAATAGCAGCATCATGGTTATCGCTATAGGGGAGATCGGGGCAACATGAACACCTATTTTTCATTTAGGATTAGCTTCAAAATCTTTTATAGCACATTAACGTATTATCGACTAATAGGTAACGCTGGACTATCCTAATGTTTGACTGGAATACAATACCTGCATTCATGTTGGATGTTACTTAAAAATCAATTTAAAAAAAAAATCGGCAAATGTCCATGGTGCCCCGAGCTCGGGGCACCATGGACATGAGGGTGGGGTACAATGGACATGACTACAGGCATGTTGGAGGGACTTCTTGTGTCGATCAACACATCTTTTAATAGTGAAATGAAAAATAAAAAAGGAATATTTATTTGTAGAAACCTTCATTTTAGGCATAGTGAAATTAAAAAAATAAATTTTTACTAAGGACGGGGCACCATGGACTTTAATGCCAATAATGTGGCACCATGGACATGTCTATGGTGCCCCGAAGCATGTCTATTGTACCCCGTCCATGGTTCCCCTAGCATGACGATTGTTACAAGTGTAGCTTTGACTAGCCTCAGATATAATCTTCCACTATCACCCATGGTTCTTGAAAAGGGACAATATTCACTATTTACTATGTCATTCTTGTTCTAACTTAGTTCTATTGAGTGTTTAATGTATTAACAAAATCCGTATATCTCAAAAATGTACTTTTAACCATCAAATACACATATTTTGCGATAGCTTACACATGCCTTGAAATATCACCACCAATTTTTCTGCTGAAAAAGAACAGTTCAAAAGCATTCCCTAGAGGGCTCCGTTGTCAAAATTGGACAATGCACTTTGCCATAAAGACGGATGTTCATGGTTCCCCGATGGGCTTGGTGCCCCGGTCTCCCCTACTCTACTCCTTCACATATGGGGCTGGTGGAGATCACGTTAATGGCGGCATCATGGTTATGTCCCTATTATCTACTCCTCACATTGGGAAATCTATATCTCGTGACTAGGCGATGACGTTAATGGTGGAATCATGGTTACATCGCTATAATCTACTCCTTTACATTCGGGAGTGCATATCTCATGACTCGGCGATCACGATAATGTGGCATAATGACTATATCACTATGCTGTCAACAAAGTGTCGTTAAACATTCACCACCTGACGAGGTGTTGTTCTTTAAGAAATACAAGCACGAGGCAATGAGGGGGCAAGCAGACCACAAGAAACAGATGGCTGGCCACCACTGGATCACTGCTGGGCCGGCGTCGCAGAAGCCGGCCCAGCAGTGATCCAGTGGTGACTGGGGGTTTGCTCTCTGCTGGGAAATGGCCTGGCTCAGATTAGGAGATGGGTGGTTGGTACTGCATAAGTCATCTGTCTGGTAGCCGCCTCAGATTAGTGACTGACCGACCTTGAGGTGTCTCGGTCCTGATGGTTCCAGGACGGAAAATGACGATGAAATCGAATCCCAGGACAGACTGTCAGACGCGACCCAAGATCCAGTCCACGCAGCAAGCGTATAGGATCGCACTTACGTAAGGCCGTGCGATCAAACTTGGGAGTTAAGTTTGAAATATTCACTGAGAATGAAAATCCTATTGTTTTCGTAAAAGATATTTATCTCCGCCAGGAATGTTATGTCTTTGGTCTTGTTGGTTAGTTTGTCTTTCACTCTCTCTGTCTGTCTGTTCGTCAGATTACTTAAAAGAACAGATTTGAATGAAACTTTGTGTCAGATCGTCTCGGTCCAAGGAAGAATCGATTATTTTGGGGGTGGGGTATGATCTCGATATAGTAACGCAACACCACCAACTACAACGACAACTACTAGTACACCTACATTAACAGTAACAACAACCACACTTGCATTTGCTACATGAGCTAATATATCGACATTAGCCATACCAACAACTATTCCTGCATTAGCAATAGCAGAAACTACACCTGAATTAGCAATAATAACAACTAGATTGACACTAGTAGCAACAACAACTACACCTACATTGGCAAGAACGACAACTAGATTGACACTAGCAATAACGACAACTACACCTACATTAGCAATATCAACACCTACACCTGCATTTGCAAGAACAACAACTAGATTGACACTAGTAATAACAACAACTAAACCTACATTAGCAATAACAACAACTACACCTGCATTAGCAAGAACAACAACTAGATTGACATTGGCAACAAAAAACAACTGCACCTACATTTGCAATAGCAACAGCACCACCTGCATTAGCAAGAACAACAGCTACATTGACACTAGCAATAACAACAACTACACCTGCATTATCAATAGCAACAGCTACACCTGCATTAGCAAGAACAACAACTAGATTGACAATATAGCAAAAACAACAGCTGGAACGACACTAGCAATAACAACAACTTGATTGACTTTGGCAATAACAACAACTACACCTACATTAACAGTTGCAGCAACTACACCTTCATTAGAAATAAGAGCGACTACACCTGCGTGGACAGTAACAATACCTGGATTGACATTAACAGTAGCAACAGCCACACCTGCAGTAGCAATAACAACAAATAGATCGAAATTACACCTTTATTAGAAGTATCAACAATTACACCTGCATTGACAGTATCCACAGCTAACCTGCATTAACAGTCACAACAACTCCACCTATCTTATCAATAACAACAACGATATTGAAATTAGCAATAACAACAACAATACATACATTAGCAAAATCTACAACACCTGCATTAACAGTATCCACAGCTACACTTAAAGTAACAGTCAACACCTATATATCTATAACCAGTGGCGGATATACGGGGGGGGGTTTCAGGGGGTTCCAACCATCCCCTCCCCTTTGGGCTGCCAAGTGAAATCTTAATGTACCAATAATAGTGCAATCTGAGAACCCACAAGTGTCCCATGCAATCTGAGAACCCACAAGTGCCCAATGCGCCCCTGGTGCCTGCTGTATGCATGCATGTTCTATGGTTGTATGTATCTGCTCTGAGGCTGGGAGCTGCTCAAGATTAGCTGCTGATTGTGAGGATTCACAACGCTGTACCCATTCCCTGGTACAAACCCCAAACTTGGGGTTAGTTCGAACATGGGATGGGGTGTGTCTGAACAGTGTTGGATGTACCAGATTTTTTGTGGGGTTAATCTGAACAGTCGAACTAGCCCCATTAAGTGGGCTTAATATGACAAGATCATTAATATTTTTTGAATAATTTGAAGTCACAATAAATGCATAAAACTTGTACATTCTGGTTTGTAGAAGTGTGCTGTGAATAGAAACATGTTTTCTACATTTTGTACAAATCAATGATTGTAGTTTTCCAAAGTCAAATACTTTGAGAGTTTGTCAGAGGTCAAATTCAACTTACATCTACATCTCAAAATGACTCTTATGGTATGTGATGGATTGCGTGCTAGTTTTTACTGTGGATAATAAAACATATCTACATTTTATACATTGCTGTCATACAGAATGTTTTTCGAGAGTCAAAATTTTAATTTTCCAAGATCAATCATGTCGTCTCAGGTCAAATTCAATTTACCTCCACTTCTCAAAATGACCATCATGGTATGTGTTTGATTATGTACTAACTTAGAGGAAAAAACCCCATTGTTTCTACATTGTATAAATAATTTTCATAAATCACTGGCTTCGCGAGTTAAAACATACAGTGTTTCAATGTCGATGACCTCTAGGGATTGTCAGCGGTCAGATCCAGCTAATGTCAATAACCTGTAGGGGTGTTCAGAGGTCAAATAAAGCTTAACTCCATAACTAAAATAATCAGAAGGGTATATGCAGGAAATGGAGTGGTAGATGTTTTTGAGCTTTACTCGTTGAGCCAATGTTGGCTTAATGTTGGGCCACCGTCTACCACATTGGCTGATCGTTTTGTATCTGCTGGGTAGTGCAGTGTGTCTACAGATATGTGGATATTCAAATTTAATGTCGCACAATATGGAAATAGGTGACAATGATTGCTAAGCAAATTGGAAGAGGATGATGCCACACAATATAAATATTGGATGAGAGAGAGCACAGTGACGTGACGTGTCATTGTCAGTGGATGCGTCCACATATTCATCCCTGTAGGCTGACAATGACTTTTGATTGATTGATTGGCTGACAATGACAAAAGGCAGTACCTCCGTACTTCAAAAGTCAGTATTTATTTCCCTTTGACTTTTCGCGGCAGATGTTCCTGTCACGTATGTTTTTTACTAGCCAGATTGTATAAAATAATAATTAATTTTGTTTTATTATGTTACAATTGTTATTCATTCAAGATGAAATTCAAGCTCAGTAATGGATTTGGGTTAGATGGTGGACATTATTTTAAGTGACTTTATTTAACAATGGGAATGAAAAATGCCTTTGTCGCTGAAAAGACATGTAGCACATTTTAAAATTAAAAATTGACTTTTCTTTTCTAATATTTGCGCACCTGTATGATATATATTGCTTTGATCTTACACGTTACAGCTCAGTAGCCTAATGAAGTGATAATATTATGATACACTCTAAATTTACATACACTTCTTGTGACCGACTTGAAGGGAGGCCTATTCAACAGTAAATTTCTGTAAAATATACCATGGCAACATCGCTTAGCTTAATTTTACGTGTAGCTATCATCAATTAATCAACTAGTTACAAATTTATCAAATAAAGCAAATTTAATCATTTAATAATTATTAACTCAATCTATAGGCACTATACTATATACGGTATCGGCAATTGTTACACTTTGACCGTTACCTTATAATACGATTTGAGATATTGTCAGTGCTGTCTTGCTATTAACGGCATGTCGCAGCACTACACAGCATAACATATGTATAGGTGTGTTTCTAACAAACACGAAACGATGAAACAAGTGTTGTTTTTAAGCTAGTCCAACGTCTGCGGAGCAAGCCCAGCATCAAAACAACATTGGTTAAACGTCCCGTATCCTGTTTTCTGGGGTTGCATTTTGCTGAGCCTTCGCGCGTTCCCTCGCCATGCTCACGGGATATTTGCCTTTGGTTAGCAAACAGATCAGATGATATCCGGATAAATTGACTGATTTGTCTCAGTCTGGATCCTGATCCTGATGGTTGATACAGTCAGTGGGCTGTGCTAGTTTGGCAGCAAGACAACCAGTTTCTACACAGATACTCTGTTAGTTTTTTATTTTTATTTTTAAGAAAGGTGTATAGTGGAGACATCATTGGATAACTTTCCAGCAAACACAAACCATTTGTATAACATTCATACAATGCTGGACCAACGTTATATAATCGACGTTATATAAATGTTATGCAAATGTTTTGTGTTTGCTGTGTTAAGAGGTTCAAAATGACCATTTCATTTTCGTGTGCAGCGTTATCAATATGATGATGATATAGACCCTATTATACTAATTATGCTCGTGACGTTGACAATATGATTTGTTTGGTGTTGGGCCAGCGTCTTAGACGGTCGACCAGTATTAACCCAACATTGGGTTAACGTCTCGTGTTAGCTGAGATAACATTTTTTATATAGCGCCAGTTTAATATAAACTTAGAGCATGGAAATATCTCAACTGTGGATTTCTGAAGAACGTTAGTTCACTGTTTTATAGTAGCAAAGCCTATACATATGAAAATACTAAGCAAAACTGTTATTTCGAAGAGCATTTGTTTCAAGATCAATAAATATCTAGAATAACTATCAGAATGGCTGTTTCCATTCCCTAACATGTGAGTGAAATATTGCTTACAATTGATCAAAACATATCAGATCAAAATGTAGGTCCAGTGAACAAAGAGTAGGATTATATCTATATAAATTTACATTCCACCAAAAGCCGCTTATTTTTCCCATAATAATTATGAATAATCTGACCATCGGGAAAGATATCCCCACAAAAAAGGAGAAAAGTGTACTTTATTGTCCCTGGTGAGAGCAGCTGATGTTTGAACTCAAACAACGCTAGTTTGTCATGTTTATCGTTGTCCACTACCCAAGCAAACTAGACACGGTATGACAATGACTATGTTATGTTAGGAAGACGCGCATATGGTGTACCAATATTAACCCTTAAAGCGCTAAATTGAATAATTTAAATTTTCACCCACTTGACGTTGTGTGTCGCTACCGCGACCCACAACTTCAAGTGGGTGAAAATTACTCATATCTGTTTCATTCGAGACCATACATTTGAAAATTGTGATGTTTAAACGCTCTGTTCGTTCCCAATAACAGTGATTTAATCGGCTGATAAAACGGACTAAAACGACTATCGTTTTCCTCAGCGGTGAAAGGGTTAAAACAACGTACTCTATATTACTATATAGTTATTGGATGAATTTTTTTGCAGAGACGGCAATTGATTTGGTATCTTTCTTCTACATTAGTTAGATTCTAAAATCGGTTTCCATATCAAAGAACATTATTACAGAGAATGGGTTCGTCTCCCGCACTGGCTTTCAGGTTTCAAAGAAACAAAATGATTCTTCTCCTCTCACTCGTAAATTTCCAGTATTGTGGGGAGTCTCGTAGCGTACTCGGCCTCGGATCACCAGGGAGCGTATTTCAAATCCTGTTTTTAGAAATGAAATGAATCGGGTTTTAGGCCACTTTTGTGCACATATAGGCTAAACTGGGCCAGGAGAACCTCCTGAGGATGGTGAGATGATTGAGATGACACTGTCCTCCAGACACAGGATTCGAAATTCGAGCCCTGGCGGTCTGAGGCCGAGCACGCTACCTCTCGGTCACGGAGGCTCCCCACAATACTAACTTTCACACGTGGATGGGGAAGAAACAATTTTTGTTTCTTCAAACCGCCGAGACCGGGAACCGAACCCCGGACTCTGGCGTGAAAGGCAGCGGTGCTAACCACTACCCTAGGGCCCCCGCCCCCTGTTTTTAGAGGGCAGTGTCATTTTATTCATCTCACCATCCTCAGCTGGCCCAGTTTAGCCTATATTTCCACAAAAGTGGTCTAAAACCCCATTCATTAATTTCATTACTAATAAAATTATCAATAATTAATGGAAATATTTTTTCAATAGGATATACCTCTGATCAGTATAGTATTTATCAAAATACCTCTGCTAGTATTAAACAAGTTTGATATTATCTCCTCTAGAAATTAAAAATTGATAAGTGATACTTAGAAAAGTATCAGTTACCACCTTCCAGTACCCCCATGATGGGAATGTGAAGCGTCTGTGAAATATATGTACTTGTCCACATTTCAACGTCTGGCTTTTTTTAGCAACTGTGCGTTTTATGCCTGTTTAATTCTGGCCACGTTCACAAAGCTCTTCAAAAATCTGTCTTGATTATAATTAATGTTGCTAAAAATAAACTAAGAAGCAATTAGATTTAAATCGTTATAATTTTATTTCTTTCGCCCCAAAATCCATGTTTGCGAGCTGACTGCTGTGGCATTCAACTGGCAAAGATGGATTTTGGTGCGAAATGATTAACAATATAATTACAAATTGGGACCAAACGCCCTCTTCAAGTACAGACATTCAACAGCATACTGGTGATTAGTACAATCAAGGATACATGTAATATAAAGCCGGATAGACCTAACAGCGGGGATCGTCATTAATATTCTATAGTTTTCATAACCCACAACAGAAAATACACAAAATAGAATTTCATAGAACCTTGATAAAATGAGGAAATTATTTGCGGTAACAATCTTTATAGTCTGTTTTTATCACCTTCCATGACGACTTCAGGACTTATTAATAGTCCTGGTCAGTTTGTCCTTCGTTGATACTGAACGTAATGGAAAATTGATACGAACATTTGTAGCCACTTGATGTGTTCATTTAACAAGAACGCCGGCGACGTAATTGCGTTTTGAAAATGTCAGGTCTTGCGTGCTTTCTAAATATAAATTATTTTCTTTATCATGTTTATTTGATTTATTCACGGAGAGAGAGCTTTCCTAATTAGCAGTCATCAATTTAAGCTGGAAAACACAGCGCCAGCAAAATCTTCTTTATTAAATCAGATTAGATTTCTGGTGTTTTTCTTCATCTAATGACAAATCCATCTACCTTCCCACGCAACTGATTCACTTTTGTGCTGGCCCAATTGTGGGGAAGTTGGTCCAGAATTTAATTAATTGTGGACCTAAAACTCTAACGGTTAGATCAACCTGTGAATATCCTCCATGCCCCTGACTCAGTGCTATTATTATCAAGCTGGAACGTGGAAATACCAAGTCGAAAGAACACTCCTAAGAGGTTCCTGATGATTTTAGTTAACCATTCTGCTCTGCAAAGCAAGAACAAAAAGGACTAGTAAGTAGCTACCACCTTTTGGTTTTGCAGGGCAATGTTTATTTAAAATAAAACATATTTCAGCGTTGTAAGGGTTAAAACACTAACTGACAATGCAGAAGCACATGGATTACCATGGTAGTCATGTGACAACCACAATGTCCAGACCACTGAAAATGTATATTATCACTAAAATGTGTATGCTGATTTAGTAACTAGCGATATATCCAGTAATTGCCTCATACAGGAGAACAAGCATCCATGTTTGCATAACCACTGCTAAAAAACAGTTAATCAATATGGTAGAAACCAATCCGATCTTACACGTGGCTCAATGCTAAAAGTATTCAATCATTTCACATCTGCTTTTCATTGGACTGATTTCGCGTTAAAATTACTCCATCAATCACAAATATGCACCCGGTATCTGATAGTCCAGTGGTAACAATTTGTATTGGTGTAACCTTTAAACAGCCGGATCCGATTATATTCGCTTTTCATTTTTAATTATCACATTCAGCAGTATCACCTAATAAGCACGTTAATGATAAAACGTGACATCAATCAGCAAGATTTGAAAATGGTTAACCTCCATTTCTAACTTACACTCACTTGAAGCATGTGGACATATAACGCTCCCTCCAAATTGATATGTTTAGATTTCATATAATAATCGATTTGTTTAGATTTCATATAATAATCGCTAATATGTCGAAAAAAGAAAATGATAGGTAGCCTAATGATATGCTGTGCAGATATAACGCTGATCCGATATCACCACGAAAAAAAACTTCACTTTTTTTTCGAGAGTACCCCGTTATATCAAAACCACATTGTAGGCTACAATAACTCAATTAGTTTGCATGGGAGAGTCAATAACTAAGCCGATAAACATTATAAACCTAATTAAATCACGTCATTAGAGAGCATGGAGACAGCGCTCCCAGAAAACACAATATCCTAAACCAGTGTCGGTATAACGTTGGTCCAGCGTCGTAGACTGTTGACCAACTTTAATCTACCATTGGTTCAGCGTCTCGCCGTGTTTGTTGTGAGGAGACATTATACACTATGGTGCGTGAATTATATAAAGAATAGTCGGTGTATTTAACAGAGAAAGGAAGACTTAAGAGAAATTAATATTGCATCTGTTCATTACAATGTAGATTGCCCAAATTAAATCATTTCTGCTGAATATAAAAATGAATTATCACGGAGATATGACGTTATTATCGGCTTCTCTACAGCCAGGAAACTGTGTTTGTGATGAATTTCATATCACGTTAATATGTACATGTATATCACCATAATCCACCCCTTAACATCCACCCGCGACATCATTGTAATCTACTCCTTCACATATGGGGCTGTATATACCGTGACTAGGCGATCACGTTATTGGCGGCATCATGATTATATCCCTTTACTCTACTCCTCACATTGAGGACTGCATAACTCGTGACTAGGCGATCACGTTAATGGCGGCATCATGGTTATATCGCTATGCTCTACTCCTCACATTGAAGACTGTATACCTCGTGACCAGGCGATCACGTTAATAGCAGCATCATGGTTATATCGCTATACTCTACGTGACCAAGCGATCACGTTAATAGCAGCATCATGTCTATATCGCTATACTCTACTTCTTCACATATGGGGCTGTATATTTCATGACCAGGCGATCACGTTAATGCAGCATCATGTCTATATCGCTATACTCTACTTCTTCACATATGGGGCTGTATATCTCGTGACTGGGAGATCACGTTAATATCGGTATCATGGTTATAACGCTATACTCTACTCCTCACATTGTGGACTGTGGCCCTATATCTCGTGACTAGACGATCACGTTAATGGCGGCATAATTGTTATGTCCCTATACTATTCTCCTCACATTTGAGACTGCATACCTCATGACCAGGCGATCACGGTAATGGCAGCATCATGGTTAGGCCTATATCGCTATACTCTACTTCTCCACATATGGGGCTGTAAATATCGTGACTGGCAGATCACGTTAATGGCGGCATCATGGTTATGTCCCTATACTCTACTCCTGTACATTTGGGAATGCATATCTCATGACTCGGTGATCACGTTAATGGGGCATAATAACTATATCACCATGCTGTCAACAAAGTGTCGTTAAACATTCACCACCTGACGTCAGGCGATAGCTGCTTCTGGATAGCGTTAAATCTGAGGTGTTGTTCTTTAAGAAATACAAGCACGAGGCAATGAGGGGGCAAGCAGACCACAAGAAACAGACGGCTGGCCACCACTGGATCACTGGTGGGCCGGCGTCGCAGACGCCGGCCCAGCAGTGATCCAATGGTGTCTGGGGTTTGCTCTCTGCTGGGAAGTGGCCTGGTTCAGATTAGGAGATGGGTGGCTGGTACTGCATAAGTCATCTGTCCGGTAGCCGCCTCAGATTAGTGACTGACCGACCTTGAGGTGTCTCGGTCCTGATGGTTCCAGGACGGAGAATGACGCTAAAATCGAATCTCAGGACTGACTATCAGAAGGGACCCAAGATCTAGTCTGCGCGGCAAGCGTACAGGATCGCACTCACGGAAGGTGGGAGTTAAGTTTGAAATATTCACTGAGAATGAAAATTCTCTTGTTTTCGTAACGGATATTTATCTCCGCCAGAAATGTTATGTCTTTTGTCTTGTTGGTTAGTTTGTCTTTCAGTCTCTCTGTCTATCTGTTCGTCGGATTAATTAAAAGAACGGATTTAAATGAAACTTTATGTCAGATCGTTTCGGGCCAAGGAAGAATCGATTATTTTGGGGTGGGGTATGATCTCGATATAGTAACGCAACACTACCAACTACAACGACAACTACTAGTAGAGCTGCATTAACAGTAACAACAACTACACTTGCATTTGCAATAAGAGCAACTATATCGACATTAGCCATACCAACAACTATACCTGCATTAACAATAGCAGCAACTACACCTGAATTAGCAATAATAACAACTACATTGACACTAGTAGCAACAACAACTACACCTACATTAGCAAGAACGACAACTAGATTGACACTAGCGATAACAACAACTACACCTACATTAGCAATAGCAACACCTACACCTGCATTGGCAAGAACAACAACTAGATTGACACTAGTAATAACAACAACTACACCTACACAAGCAATAACAACAACTACACCTGCATTAGCAATAACAGCAACTAGATTGACACTGGCAATGAAAAAAAGCAACTACAACTACATTTGCAATAGCAACAGCACCACCTGCATTAGTAAGAACAACAATTACATTGACACTAGCAATAACAACAACTACACCTGCATTATTAATTGCAACAGCTACACCTGCATTAGAAAAAACAACAACTAGATTGCCACTGGCAAAAACAACAACTTGGTTGAGTTTAGCAATAGCACCAACTACACCTAAATTAACAGTAGCAGCAACTACACCTGCATTAGTAATAAGAGCGACTACACCTGCGTTGACAGACAATACCTAGATTGACATTAACAATAGTAACAGCTACACGTGCAGTAGCAATAACAACATCTAGATTGAAACGAACAGTAACAGCAATTACACCTTCATTAGAATTATCAACAATTACACCTGCATTGACAGTATCGACAGCTAACTTGCATTAACAGTCACAACAACTACACCTATCTTATCAATAACAACAACGATATTCAAATTAACAATAGCAACAACTATAAATACATTGGCAAAGTCAACTACACCTGCATTAACACTATCCACAGCTACATTTGAAGTAACAGTCAACACCTATATATCTATAACCATTGGCGGATCTATGGGGGAGGGTTGGGGGGGTTCAACCCTCCTTCCCTTCGGCTGCCAAGTGAAATCTTAATGTACCAATTAATAGTGCAATCTGAGAACCCATAAGTGCCCCATGCAATCTGAGAACCCACAAGTGCCCCAATGCGCCCCTGGTGCCTGCTGTATGCATGTATGCTCTATGGTTGTATGTATCTGCTATGAGGCTGGGAGCTGCTCATGATTAGCTCCTGATTGTGAGGACTCCCCACGCTGTACCTATTCCCTGGTACAAACCCCACACTTGCGGTTAGTTCGAACATGGGATGGGATGTGTCGGAACAGTGTTGGATGTACCAGATATTTTGTGGGGTTAATCTGAACAGTCGAACTAGCCCCATTTTATTTGTTCTTTGTTCGAACAAACCCCACATGGACGTATTTTGTAAAATTCTATAGTTAGAACTAACAACATAGAAGGCAACCTAGCATGTATAAAGGATTATTAACTTCAGTTAGGGCACTACAACTATAGAAGTTGACACTGCCAGGTTCAATGGCAAACATTGAGCAAAATAACATTTTGTGTGACAGTAAAAAAAAAAAATTACCCCTCAAAATGAAAAAGTGTTTTTACTTTTTCATAATTTGTTTTGAAAAAAACCTTGCAACATAAAGTCAAGGTGATGTCTGTCCACTGCAGCAAAGCCGCCCAACTAGACACAAGAGAAGTGATGAAGCAGTTCGTCAGGGCCCATCCAAGGTGCCTATTCTGCAGCTCAATCCTGATCGATTGACCTGGCCTGTCTCAATGTGTTCATAAAATGGTTTTTAATAAAATGTTCAGCAGTTGTTGATTTCTCCAAAGTTGATTTGACTCCCATTATAATATTATCACTTTTACACCTGACATTGGTGAAAAAAAATATGTGACAAAAATGCCTCTTTCTTATCCCCAAATTATCTTAAAAGATGCCTCAGAATGCAGGAGAGAGCATCTAGATTTCAAAATTTTTCCTGGGGCCATGCCCCCGTATACCCCTAGTATGGTGTGCCTGTGGCACGCGGTGGTGCCTTTGGCACCAGTGAGTTCAGTGAACTGAACCCCACCCCCGCCCCTTGGCGCAAAGCTAGATCCGCTCCTGATAACAACAACTAGATTGACATTAGCAATAACAACAGCTATGCCTACATTAGAAAATCAGCTTCATCTGCATTAATAATAATAACAACTACACCTGCAATAATAATGACAACAACTACATTATTATTAGCAGTAGCAATGTTTCACGTGGCGCAATGGCTAAAGCGCCTGACTGCCTCACCAATCATGTATGCGTCCCGGTTTCGAACCCCGCTGTTCCCGTGAGGGGTTTTCAAAGAAACAGCATTGTTTCTCCCTTCGTAATGTGACTAGGCCATCATGTTAATGGCGGCCTCGTCGAGTTAAGTTTGAGACCTGTGTATCGACGTTAATTTCGCGTAGGGCCCCGCACTGCGCGCTGCTCAGACAAGTTATTACACCTGTCAAACCGAATTTCCCCATGATTTGCGTAATTCTGTATATGACCATATTCATTGAAAAAAACATGAAGTGGGTTTATTATGACAAAATCATTAATATTTTTTAATAATTTGAAGTTACAATAAATGCACAAAACTGATTCTGGTTTGTAGAAGCTTGCTGTGAATAGAAACATGTTTTCTACATTTTGTACAAATCAATGATTGTAGTTTTCCAATGTCAAATACTTTGAGAGTTTGTCAGAGGTCAAATTAAACTTACCTCTACATCTCAAAATGACTCTTATGGTATGTGATGGATCGCGTGCTAATTTGTACTGTGGATAAAAAAAAATCTACATTTTATACATTGTTGTCATACAGAATGTTTTTCGTAAGGCAAAAATTTAATTTTCCAAAGTCAATCATGTCGTCTCAGGTCAAATTCAATTTACCTCCACATCTCATAATGACCATCATGGTATGTGTTTGATTATATGCTAACTAAAAAAAAAAAACCCATTGTTTCTACATTGTATAAATAATTTTCATAAATCACTGGTTTCGCGAGGTAAAACATACAGTGTTTCAATGTCAATGACCTCTAGGGATTGTCAGCGGTCAGATCCAGCTAATGTCAATAACCTGTAGGGGTGGTCATAGGTCAAATAAAGCTTAACTCCATACCTAAAATAATCATAAGGGTATATGCAGGAAGTGAAGTGCTAGAAGTTTTAAGCTTTACTCAGAAAATACACAATAATTTAGCTTATCGGCTATACTATATACGTATCATACTAATAGACAAAAAACGTTGAGCCAATGTTGCCTTAATGTTGGGCGAGCGTCTACCACATTGGATGATCGTTTTGTACATGCTGGGTAGTGCAGTGCGTCTACAGATATGGATATTCAAATTTAATGTCACACAATATGGAAATAGGTGACAATGATTGCTAAGCAAATTGGAAGAGGAGGATGCCACACAATATAAATATTGGATGAGAGAGAGCACAGGGACGTGACGTGTCATTGTCAGTGGATGCGTCCACACAGCCATCCCTGTAGGCTGTCGGGCAATGACAAAAGGCAGTACCTCCGTAATTAAAAAGTCGGCATTTATTACCCTTCGACTTTTCGCGGCAGATTTTTCTGTCACATATGTTATTTACTAGCCAGAATCGTATAAAATAATAATCAATTTTGTTTTATTCTGTTAAAATTGTTTTTTATTCAAGCTCAATAATTGATTTGGGTTAGATGGTAGACTTCATTTTAAGTGACTTTATTTAACAATTAAAATGAAAAATGCCTTTGTCGCTGAAAAGACACGTAGCACCTTTTAAAATTAAAAATTGACTTTTCTTTTCTAATATTTGCGCACCTGTATGATATATATTGCTTTGATCTTACACGTTACAGCTCAGTAGCCTAATGAAGTGATAATATTCTGATACACGCTAAATTTACATACACTTCTTGTGACCGACTTGAAGGGAAGCCTACTTAACAGTAAATTTCTGTAAAATATACCATGACAACGTCGCTTACCTTAATTTTACGTGTAGCTATCATCAATTAATCAACTATTTACAAATTTATCAAATAAAGCAAATTTTATAATTTAATAATTATTAATTCAATCTATAGGCACTATACTATATACGGTATCGGCAATTGTTACACTTGACCGTTACTTTATAATACGATTTGAGATATATTGTCAGTGCTGTCTTGCTATTAACGGCATGTCGCAGCACTACACAGCATTATACAAGTATAGGTGTGCTCCTAACAAACACGAAACGATGAAACAAGTGTTGTTTTAAAGCTAGTCCAACGTCTGCGGAGCAAGCCCAGCATCAAAACAACATTGGTTAAACGCCTCGTATCCTGTTTTCTGGAGTTGTTTTTTGCTGAGCCTTGGCGCGTTCCCTCGCTATGCTCACGGGATATTTGCCTCTGGTTAGCAAACAGATCAGATGATGTCCGGATAAATTGACTGATTTGTCTCAGTCTGGATCCTGATCCTGATGGTTGATACAGTCAGTGGGCAGTTTTTTCCCTTTATTTTTTAAGAAAGGTGTGAAGTGGAGACATCATTGGATAACTTCCCAGCAAACATAAACCATTTGCATAACATTCATGCAATGCTGGACCAACGTTATATAACCGACGTTATATAAATGTTATGCAAATGTTTTTTGTTTGCTGTGTTAAGAGGTTCAAAATGACCATTTCATTTTCGTGTACAGCGTTATCAATATGTTGATGATATAGACCCTATTATACTGATCATGTTCGTGACGTTGACCCTAATTTTTGTTTGGTGTTGGGCCAGCGTCTTAGACGGTGAACCAGTATTAACCCAACATTGGGTTAACGTCTCGTGTTAGCTGAGATAACATTTTTTATATAGCGCCAGTTTAATATAAACTTAGAGCATGGAAATATCACAACTGTGGATTTCTGAAGAACGTTAGTTCACTGTTTTATAGTAACAAAGCCTATACATATAAAAATACTAAGCAAAAATGTTATTTTGAAAATCATTTGTTTTAAGATCAATAAATATTTGGAATAACTATCAGAATCTCTAACATCTCTAACATGTGAATGACATTTTGCTTCCAATTGGTAAAAACATATCAGATCAAAATGTGAACAAAGAGTAGGATTATATCTATATAAATGTACATTCTACCAAAAGCCACTTATTTTTTCCAGAATAATTATGAATAATCTGACCATCGGGAAGGATATCCCCACAAAAAAAGGAGAAAAGTGTACTTTATTCTCCCTGGTGATAGCAGCTGATGTTTGAACTCAAACAACGCTAGTTTGTCATGTTTATCGTTCTCCACTACCCAAGCAAACTAGACACGGTATGACAATGACTATGTTATGTTAGGAAGACGCGCATATAGTGTACCAATATTAACCCTTAAAGCGCTAAATTAAATAATTTAAATTTTCACCCACTTGAAGTTGTGTCTCGCTACCGCGACCCACAACTTCAAGTGGGTGAAAATCACTCATTTCTGTTTAATTTAAGACCATACATTTGAAAATTTTGCTGTTTAAACGCTCTGTTCGTTCCCAAAAACAAGGATTTAATCGGCTAATAAAACGGACAAAAACGACTGTCGTTTTCCTCAGCGGTGAAAGGGTTAAAACAACGTACTCTATATTACTATATAGTTATTGGATGAAATTTTTTGCAGAGACGGCAATTGATTTGGTATCTTTCTTCTACATTAGTTAGATTCTAAAATCGGTTTCCATATAAAAGAACATTATTACAGAGAATGGGTTTGTCTCCCGCACTGGCATTCAGGTTTCAAAGAAACAAAATGATTCTTCTCCTCTCACTCGTAAATTTTCAGTATTGTGGGGAGTCTCGTAGCGTACTCGGCCTCGGACCACCAGGGAGCGTATTTCAAATCCTGTTTTTAGAAATGAAATGAAATGAATCGGGTTTTAGGCCACTTTTGTGCACATATAGGCTAAACTGGGCCAGGAGAACCTCCTGAGGATGGTGAGATGATTGAGATGACACTGTCCTCCAGACACAGGATTCGAAATTCGAGCCCTGGCGGTCTGAGGCCGAGCACGCTACCTCTCGGTCACGGAGGCTCCCCACAATACTAACTTTCACACGTGGATGGGGAAGAAACAATTTTTGTTTCTTCAAACCGCCGAGACCGGGAACCGAACCCCGGACTCTGGCGTGAAAGGCAGCGGTGCTAACCACTACCCTAGGGCCCCCGCCCCCTGCTTTTAGAGGGCAGTGTCATTTTATTCATCTCACCATCCTCAGCTGGCCCAGTTTAGCCTATATTTCCACAAAAGTGGTCTAAAACCCCATTCATTAATTTCATTACTGATAAAATTATCAATAATTGATGGAAATATTTTTTCAATAGGATATACCTCTGATCAGTATAGTATTTATCAAAATACCTCTGCTAGTATTAAACAAGTTTGATATTATCTCCTCCAGAAATAAAAAATTGATAAGTGATACTTAGAAAAGTATCAGTTACCACCTTCCAGTACCCCCATGATGGGAATGTGAAGCGTCTGTGAAATATATGTACTTGTCCACATTTCAACGTCTGGCTTTTTTTAGCAACTGTGCGTTTTATGCCTGTTTAATTCTGGCCACGTTCACAAAGCTCTTCAAAAATCTGTCTTGATTATAATTAATGTTGCTAAAAATAAACTAAGAAGCAATTAGATTTAAATCGTTATAATTTTATTTCTTTCGCCCCCAAAATCCATGTTTGCGAGCTGACTGCTGTGGCATTCAACTGGCAAAGATGGATTTTGGTGCGAAATGATTAACAATATAATTACAAATTGGGACCAAACGCCCTCTTCAAGTACAGACATTCAACAGCATACTGGTGATTAGTACAATCAAGGATACATGTAATATAAAGCCGGATAGACCTAACAGCGGGGATCGTCATTAATATTCTATAGTTTTCATAACCCACAACAGAAAATACACAAAATAGAATTTCATAGAACCTTGATAAAATGAGGAAATTATTTGCGGTAACAATCTTTATAGTCTGTTTTTATCACCTTCCATGACGACTTCAGGACTTATTAATAGTCCTGGTCAGTTTGTCCTTCGTTGATACTGAACGTAATGGAAAATTGATACGAACATTCGTAGCCACTTTCTTGCGTGCTTTCTAAATATAAATTATTTTCTTTATCATGTTTATTTGATTTATTCACGGAGAGAGAGCTTTCCTAATTAGCAGTCATCAATTTAAGCTGGAAAACACAGCGCCAGCAAAATCTTCTTTATTAAATCAGATTAGATTTCCGGTGTTTTTCTTCATCTAATGACAAATCCATCTACCTTCCCACGCAACTGATTCACTTTTGTGCTGGCCCAATTGTGGGGAAGTTGGTCCAGAATTTATTTAATTGTGGACCTAAAACTCTAACGGTTAGATCAACCTGTGAATATCCTCCATGACCCTGACTCAGTGCTATTATTATCAAGCTGGAACGTGGAAATACCAAGTCGAAAGAACACTCCTAAGAGGTTTTTGATGATTTTAGTTAACCATTCTGCTCTGCAAAGCAAGAACAAAAAGGACTAGTAAGTAGCTACCACCTTTAGGTTTTGCAGGGCAACGTTTATTTAAAATAAAATATATTTCAGCGTTGTAAGGGTTAAAACACTAACTGACAATGCAGAAGCACATGGATTACCATGATAGTCATGTGACAACCACAATGTCCAGACCACTGAAAATGTATATTATCAGTAAAATGTGTATGCTGATTTAGTAACTAGCGATATATCCATTAATTGTCTCATACAGGAGAACAAGCATCCATGTTTGCATAACCACTGATAAAAAACAGTTAATCAATATGATAAAAACCAATCCGATCTTACACGTGGCTCAATGCTAAAAGTATTCAATCATTTCACATCTGCTTTTCATTGGACTGATTTCGCGTTAAAATTACTCCATCAATCACACATCTGCACCCGGTATTTGATAGTCCAGTGGTAACGATTTGTATTGGGGTAATCTTTGAACAGCCGGACCCGATTATATTCGCTTTTCATTTTTAATTATCACATTCAGCAGTATCACCTAATAAGCACGTAATTAATGATAAAACGTGGCATCAATCAGCAGATTTGAAAATGGTTAACCTCCATTTCTAACTTACACTCACTTGAAACATGTGGACATATAACGCTCCCTCCAAATTGATATGTTTAGATTTCATATAATAATCGATTTGTTTAGATTTCATATAATAATCGCTAATATGTGGAAAAAAGAAAATGATAGGTAGCCTAATGATATGCTGTGCAGATATAACGCTGATCCGATATCACTACGAAAAAAACATCACTTTTTTTTCAAGAGTACCCCCGTTATATCAAAACCACATTGGAGGCTACATTAACTCACTTAGTTTGCTCGGTCTATAACAAATTGCATGGGAGACTCAATAACTAAGCCGATAAACATTATAAACCTAATTAAATCACGTCATTAGAGAGCATGGAGACAGCGCTGCCAGAAAACACAATATCCTAAACCAGTGTCGGTTTAACGTTGGTTCAGCGTCGTAAACGGTTGACCAACTTTAATCTAACGTTGGTTCAGCGTCTCGCCGTGTTTGTTGTGAGGAGACATTATACACTATGGTGCGTGAATTAAAAAGAGAATAGTCGGTGTATTTAACAGAGAAAGGAAGACTTAAGAGAAATTAATATTGCATCTGTTCATTACAATGTAGATTGCCCAAATTAAATCCTTTCTGCTGAATATAAAAATGAATTATCACGGAGATATGACGTTATTATCGGCTTCTCTACATCCAGAAAACTGTGTTTCTGATGAATTTCATATCACGTTAATATGTACATGTATATCACCATAATCCACCCCTTAACATCGGGACTGTTGATATCGCCATTATCACGTTAATGGCGACATCATTATAATCTACTCCTTTACATATGGGGCTGTATATATCGTGACTAGGCGATCACGTTATTGGCGGCATCATGATTATATCCCTTTACTCTACTCCTCACATTGAGGACTACATAACTCGTGACTAGGCGATCACGTTAATGGCGGCATCATGGTTATATCGCTATGCTCTACTCCTCACATTGAAGACTGTATACCTCGTGACCAGGTGATCACGTTAATAGCAGCATCATGGTTATATCGCTATAATCTACGTGACCAAGCGATCACGTTTATAGCAGCATCATGTCTATATCGCTATACTCTACTTCTTCACATATGGGGCTGTATATCTCGTGACTGGGAGATCACGTTAATATCGGTATCATGGTTATAACGCTATACTCTACTCCTCACATTGTGGACTGTGACCCTATATCTCGTGACTAGACGATCACGTTAATGGCGGCATCATTGTTATGTCCCTACACTATTCTCCTCACATTGGAGACTGCATACCTCATGACCAGGAAATCACGGTAATGGCAGCATCATGGTTAGGCCTATATCGCTATACTCTACTTCTTCACATATGGGGCTGTATATATCGTGACTGGCAGATCACGTTAATGGCGGCATCATGGTTATGTCCCTATACTCTACTCCTCACATTGTGGAATCTATATCTCGTGACTAGGCGATGACGTTAATGGCGCTATAATCTACTCCTGTACATTTGGGAATGCATATCTCATGATTCGGTGATCACGTTAATGGGGCATAATAACTATATCGCCATGCTGTCAACAAAGTGTCGTTAAACATTCACCACCTGACGTCAGGCGATAGCTGCTTCTGGATAGCGTTAAATCTGAGGTGTTGTTCTTTAGGAAATACAAGCACGAGGCAATGAGGGGGCAAGCAAACTACAAGAAACAGACGGCTGGCCACCACTGGATCACTGGTGGGCCGGCGTCGCAGACGCCGGCCCAGCAGTGATCCAGTGGTGTCTGGGATTTGCTCTCTGCTTGGAAGTGGCCTGGTTCAGATTAGGAGATGGGTGGCTGGTACTGCATAAGTCATCTGTCCGGTAGCCGCCTCAGATTAGTGACTGACCGACCTTGAGGTGTCTCGGTCCTGATGGTTCCAGGACGGAGAATGACGCTGAAATCGAATCTCAGGACTGACTATCAGAAGGGACCCAAGATCCAGTCCGCCCGGCAAGCGTACAAGATCGCACTCACGGAAGGTGGTGCGAGCAAACTTCAAACTTGGGAGTTAAGTTTGAAATATTCACTGAAAATGAAAATTCTCTTGTTTTCGTAACGGATATTTATCTCCACCAGGAATGTTATGTCTTTTGTCTTGTCGGTTAGTTTGTCTTTCACTCTCTCTGTCTGTCTGTTCGTCGGATTACTTAAAAGAACGGATTTAAATGAAACTTTATGTCAGATCGTTTCGGCCCAAGGAAGAATCGATTATTTTGGGGTGGGGTATGATCTCGATATAGTAACGCAACACCATCAACTACAACGACAACTACTAGTACACCTACATTAACAGTAACAACAACTACACTTGCATTTGCTACATGAGCAAATATATCGACATTAGCCATACCAACAACTATACCTGCATTAGCAATAGCTGCAACTACACCTGCATTAGCAATAATAAGAACTAGATTGACACTAGCAGTAACAACAACTACACCTACATTAGCGATAACAACAACTACACCTGCATTAGCAAGAACAATAACTGGATTGACACTAGCAGTAACAACAACTACACCTACATTTGCAATAGCAAAAGCTCCACCTTCATGAGCAAGAACAACAGCTAGATTGACACTAGCAATAGCAACAACTACACCTACATTAGCAATACCAACAGCTACACCTGCAATAGCTAGAACAATAACTAGATTGACACTAGCAATAGCAACAACTACACCTACATTAGCAATACCAACAGCTACACCTGCAATAGCTGGAACAATAACTAGATTGACACTAGCAATAACAGCAACTACACCTACATTAGCAATTACAACAGATACACCTGCATTAGCAAGAACAACAGCTAGATTGACACTAGCAATAACAACAACTACACTTACATTAGCAATAACAACAGCTACATCTGCAATAGCAAAAACAACAACTAGATTGACACTAGCAATAACAACAACTTGGTTGACTTCAACTATAACAAAAAACACACCTACATTACCAGTAGCAGCAGCTTCACCTGCAGTAGCAATAAGAGTGACTACACCTGCGTTGACAGTAACAATACCTAGATTGACATTAACCTGTTAACAGTAGCAACAGCTACACCTGCAGTAGCAATAACAATAACTAGATTGAAAAGAACAGTAACAATAATTACACTTTTATTAGAAGTATCAACATTTACACCTGCATTGACAGTATTCACAGCTATACTTGAATTAACAGTCACAACGACTACACCTATTTTATCAATAACAACAGCGAGATTGATATTAGCAATAACATTAATTATACCTACATTAAAAAATCAACTTCATCTGCTTTAGGAATAATAACAACTACACCTGCATTAATAGTAACAACAACTACATTATTATTAGCAGTAGGAGCAATTACACCATTATTAGCAGTAGCAACAAATACACCATTATTAGTAGAAGCTAGCTACACCTGACTTACCAGTAAAAACAGGTGAACATCTGTAATAGCAATAACAACAACTACACCTGCAGTAACAATAACAAGAACAACACCAGCCTGCATTATCAATAACAATAACTACATATGAGTTAGCAATAAAAACATGTCAACAATTAGACCTCAATTAGCAAGCGCAACAACCGCACCCTACATTATTTGCTAATTAGTGCTAACAACGATACTTTCATTATCAAGTAAAACTACGGCTGGCCTACATTAGTGATAGAAGTAATGTCGGTGACAAAACTCATTATCACTGAATGACCATGGTAAGTAACAATAGCAGCAGCAACAGCAACACCGGCATTACCAGCGACAACAGCAGTGGCAACAGCAGCTTTGTCAGCGTTGGAGGCTGTGGCACCGACAGCATCACACGGGATGTGAACAATGGCGGCAGTAGATGTGACAGCTAAATAGCGGGAGATCCGGCGGCGCACGCAATAGTCGCCAGAGAGGCTGTGAGGTGGTGCAGGAGGTGTGCACAATGTGACGGATTCACTGTGCCAGCAGAACAGAAAGCAGAGCCTGAGCCATCACATCACACAAGTCTACACGATCACATCCAAACACGGTATCTACACTGGGTTTTTTTCAAATTAACAACCGCTGCTAGTGTACAATATATATTATCATATATACTCAGATAAATTACATTTCTTTAGTATTGGCTATGTTCCATCATGTGAAATACCAGAATGATTCTATAGTAATCATGTTGATATGTGAAGTTTTTATATGTAGATGAAGATATACATCTGATTATGCAGACTTTTGTTCTGCAATGCCGATAGTCCGCAACTGCTTATGTGGAAATAAGCAGTTACTACATTGTTTTTTTCACGGATGATTTTAAGGAAAATCGGTTTTTGGAGGTTATTCAGGAAATGTACAAATCCAAATTTATAGAAACAGATTTAAATGTAGATATGAGGAGCATTTAATTATTCACAACATTTTGAAGAAACATGATCTTAACAAGATAACTAGTCCAATAACTAATAAAACATGAAATGATAAACATTATTTTTATTGTATATACATAACATCAGGGAGTTCGACCGGGATGATATTTCTAAATAATTTATATGAAAATCGTTACTTTTTCAGGCTGGTGAAGTTATTCCATACAGAGGATGAGGGATACTGTGTTCTGTCACCATTAGTAACACAGACCACAGCAGGCTGAGATACTCGGTCACGGCGCTGACACGCCCCAGACTCCCTGGGTATGTGCCGTCACAACAGATTTGTTGTCCGTCATGAGTTTGGCAGCGTTGCTGGCACGCAGGAGCAAACACTGTCGGTGTTTGATTGATTCCCCCTCTTCTTCTGAATACTGCATCCTCGCCATTACCGCAGGCGGCAGTGTCTCCAACAGCACTACACAAGCGGCACCGTGTTCATCACAGCCAGCACTACAAGCTACAACAGACAGGTGGGTGTGAGAGAATAAAAATATTGTGAAAATGGCAAGGTTGATGGTGATTAAAAAACCCAGTGGTGATGCTACCCAGCAAACACGAGATGTTGAAACAATGATGTTTCAATGTTGGACCAGCGTCGCAGACGCTAGGACAACATTAAAACAGCATTGTTTCAACATCTCGTGTTCACAGGGCAGATGGTAGTATATGAGGTGGTAAATGCTTAACGTTACTTTTTGGCCGGAACGATCATTTATGTGACTTTGTAATAAGTTAAAACAGTGTCATATGTGAAATAAAAATAAATGATGTATAGATGATGACGTGAGGGGGGAGTGTAGAGCCTGGTGTGTCATTGTGTGTTTGCTTTCACTCACCCGATAAGGGGTTTTGGGCATTCCTACAGATATGCTCAGATGTCTGTTGTTTGCTTGGTATTTGTACCTACGTTGTTTTTTGCTGGGTCAGGTTCGAAGAGCCAAAACAAAATTGGGTCAACGTGCTGCTTTAATTAACCCATCCAGCATTTATGTACGACATTGAATGCAAAGCCTATATCATGTTTCATAATACATGTCGACTGAGACGTAAATTAAGGTTTATAATTCTAATTTAAAAAAATCGCATATTTATTATGGTAATTACATTTTGATGAGAATAACCAAAGCTCACGTAAACCATACTTACAACAAAAACATATATTACATACATTATAAATTCTGAACGTTAAGTTTAGGATAAACACGAAACAAGCTCGTAACAAAGCGGATGTTTGGCGTTCTCGTAACCATGGGAACATATCTCCAATGAAACCATGCAATTTAAAGGTATGATCATTAACATTGCTAAATAGTAAACATAATGTAGCTATGCATCGATTCAACTAAATCAAGTTTAGTCGGTATTTTTTTGCAACGAAAAGCAATAAGAGTTGTATACATTCCACGAGCCCGCGTGTCGTATGGTCTACCTGTACCTGATTAATTATTGTACATATACCTTCTGACTACGTTACAAGAGTGACAAACAACATCCTGATTTTCGTTGCCATTGAAATTAACCTGAATAAAATTATGGCTCATTCTAAATAATAAGTAATATGTATCTCTCGTTAATCATTCACCAAATATTCTTGACAAACATTATATGTCTTATTGGAATGGAATACTATATATCTTAAACCTCAGATGCATCAAAGACGATCATAATATTTTTAATCACTTACCTAAATAGATTAAAACGATGATCTTTGATGACCAATCCAAACAAGTTGAGTTTAATTGAATTTGTGGGTCGCGTCAGCGACACAATCAAGCAGGCACTTTGGTGGTAGAAACAGTTACACATTACGGACATAAATGCATTGTCAGGATGATATGATCAAATAAGTTGAGATAGTCATTATATAAAGTGGGCGAAAACATTATTAGAAGAGCCTAGGTTTGAGAATGTTCATCGCTCACACCTCTAACCACCGGGCGCACGACGTTGTTGCGACGTTGAATCAACGTCATTGACGTTGATTCAACGTCGCAACAACGTCGTGTGCCCTGTGGGTAACTACACCATGAATCATGAATAATTAGCATGATCAGCCAGGAATTTTCCAATTATTGCTTGGCGATAACTTCACGTAATATTACAATGCTGAATGGTAATTAATATATTTATCAAAGATTCCTCGCAATGTGCAGCCAAACTGGTGTGCGGTGTATTTTTTATTGTATCACTCAATACAACTTGGATAAAAATACATCCTCAAATTGAACTGATGTATTAGACAAGAAGATCACAGTTCTCACCCACTTTAGCTACTTATCTCAAATATAAAAAAAAATAATAGTAAAATATTCCTTGAGCTATACTTTTTAGATCAATAAACTCAATTGATTTTTTAGGTGTTTTTTTAAATTATTTTGACAATACTATTGAAACAGTAAACAAATTCCTCAAAATGATGATAATAATTTCAACTGTTTTCAAAAGCGTTGATGTCAGGTGTACTGACTTGACCCTTTAACTGCAAGGCGCGACCATAGTCGTTTTTAATCTGTTTTATCAGCCGATTAAATCAGTGTTATTGTGAACGAAATGAGTGTTTAAACATCAACATTTGCAAATGCTTGGTCTTAAGGGCAACGAATATGACTAATTTTTACTCGAAGTTTGCGATCGCCATAGGGAGACATAACTTAGGGCGGAGATCAACTTTAGTCGTCAGAATCTGACGTCTGTAGACGTCAGATTCTGACGGCTAAAGTCTCGCACTGTAAGAGTAACAAATATTTCTAATGGCCGTAGACCCATAACATAGGTATTCAAATGAATCAGAAAGAGCTAACTGAGACATTTATGATGATTTTAAATTAAAAAAAACCCTTTTTTGCGATTTTTTTACAAATTGATTTAGCGCTTTAAGGGTTGAAGTGAGTGAAAAACGTAGCGGATAAAGGGTTAATTATTCATTTGCACCAACATGCTGTCTGCTTTTATGAAGCGGAATGATAATATCTGACGTCTTTTAATTAACCCTTACAGAGCTGAATTTCTTTATAAAAACCTTGGAGACCAAAGGGTTTTTTCAAGTTAAAATCATCATAAAACTGATAAACGTCTTAGTTAGCTCTTTCAGATTCATTTGAATACCTGTGTTACTCTTGCAGTGCGGGGATTGACTTTAGTCGTCCGAATCTGACGTCTACAAACGTCAGATTCTGACGACTAAAGTCGATCCCCGCGCTGTAAAGGGAAACCCTTGTGTAGAGTAAATAGGAGTCTACCACGTAAAAATAAATTCAGTAATTGTGACAATAATGTGTTTTTTGATCCGTCCGTCATCAGTGCGTCATATTCGTCATTTGAAAAAAGTGTTGATCACAGAAATGTAACGGGGTTTGATCATGTCGTCACGCAGTGATGTCCTGGCGACACTATAGATCAGAAGACAATGTAGCATTCAGTGTGTAACCTCATTAGCAGTAACCAGAGATGGACATGTTCTAAAGAACTACTCTGCTTGATGCATTTAGTTAGCCCATTCTGATTGTATTCTCCTCCCGGCGAGTCATGACTACGCTACTCTGCAAAGCCAAAAGGTGGTACCTGTTTACTTGTAAAGTAAGCAGTTACTGCCTATCGGCTTTGCAGAGCAGCGTACCCTGTCTATTGCAGACCTTTTGTTATTCATGGTGGTCATAAAGGACCATAGAACAACACTGCTTTCTCATGTGAAAGCCTACACAGAGGCTACTGTACGTAATAGCGATTTCTGCATGTGCTCTTTCTCCAAGCCCATTAAAATGGTTTTCTCTCCTTGGTGTACCCCTGTCCACCACACCTGTCTCTACCTATTTATTATTCATTTCAAGGAAACTGGAACAGCAATGCATCCACTGAAATCGTTCCCATCAGAAATCCTCAAACAACCTCGGCTGTGGGGGGATTTCTAATGAGTGAGAAGGGTTGGCGTGAATCCACTTTCTCTGTGCCTTCTATCATGTATAGGATAAAGCCCGAGGAATTCTACATTCTCAGATGTGAAAACGGCCAAGGCCGAAGGCCGAGGCTTTTTTTACAGCTGAGAATGTAGAACCCCGAGGTTTTAACTGACTTAGAACACATCCGACCACAATGAGGATCCCTGATAATCACAGCTCGGTCACACCTGACTGATTATAAAAAAAAATAGGCCTACTATGATAATTGGTCCGTACCTGATCTACAATAACTCTCCATTTCCAGCTTAGAATGTCTTATTAATTATTAAAAATTATTAGAGCGTCTTATTAAATATTATTATTGTGGTTGTTATTTGTTATTTTCATCGCAATTGTATTGTCACATAGGTGATCATTACCCTTCCTCTGGATACAGGTCATGTGATCACGCCAATAGAGAAACTAAACAATTAATAATAAAAAACACATAAATAAATTCAATAAAACAGACGCAAACCGTAATGAACATACATGTTCACGACATGTCCCACGTTATGCTGTCCTGCTGTGCTTCTCCTAGATATCAGTACCTTTAAAATGAATGAATGAATGAATGAATGAATGAATGAATGAATGAATGAATGAATGAATGAATGCATGAATGAATAAATGAATGAATGAATGAATGAATGAATGAATGAATGAATGAATGAATGAATGAATGAATGAATGAATGAATGAATGAATGAATGAATGAATGAATGAATGAATGAATGAATGAATGAATGAATGGATGGATGGATGGATGGATGGATGGATGGATGGATGGATGGATGGATGGAAGGATGGATGGATGGATGGATGGATGGATGGATGGATGGATGGATGGATGGATGGATGGATGGATGGATGGATGAATAAATGAATGAATGAAAGAATGAATGAATGAATGAATGAATAAATGAATGAATGAATGAATAAATGAATGAATGAATGAATGAATGAATGAATGAATGAATGAATGAATGAATAAATGAATGAATGAATGAATGAATGAATGAATGAATGAATGAATGAATGAATGAATGAATGAATGAATGAATGAATGAATGAATGAATGAATAAATGAATGAATGAATGAATGAATGAATGAATAATTGTATGAATAAATGAATGAATGAATGAATGAATGAATAAATGAATGAATGAATGAATGAATGAATGAATGAATAAATGAATGAATGAATGAATGAATGAATGAAACAATCAAACAATGAAGCAATGAATGCGACAGAGCGCTATATCTGTAGGTGGCACAGGCTCCGAATCTTATTGAAAACTGAATACGGTAGTAGCGGATCGAACCCCAAAACTGACTCGACCTTCACAGACACAAGTGATCAGTTCAATACAAAAATAAGCCGCGCAGCAAACACCAGATGTTGTTTTAATGTTCGCCATTAAAAACATTAAAACAACATTCGTTCAACGTCTCGGGTTCGCTGGGTCAGAGGTAGGCTTAACTTTGAGACATCGTTGTGGTCAGATTTTATACTTGTCTTATTTGATGAGAATGTTTATCCCGGGATGACTTTTGTGCATGTCTCGTACCTCATTATTTTGGGTTTTTCAGGTGAAATCGGACTGAGCGGATCATGGACGTGTCAGGGTGGCGGTGCTTTCTCGTCCTGGCCCTCATTCACCTCGTCAGGATATGCTGCGCCATAAACCTCTGGAAATATAACGTGGTAAGCATGAATTCTGAGTGTTTTAACCCTTAAGGCGATAAATTAAATAATTTAAATTTTCACCCACTTGCAGCTGTGTCTCGCTACCGCGATCCACAACTTCAAGTGGGTGAAAATTACTCATATTTGCTTAATTTCATAACAAACATTTGCAAATCTTGATGATTAAACGATCATTTTATTCCCAGTTACAGTGGGTTGATCGGGTTCCCAGCAAACGCGACACGCTGAAACAGTGTTGGTTTAATGTTGGCTCACCGTCTACGACGTCGGCCCAACATTGAACCAACATTGGTTCAACGTGTCGTGTTTGCTGGGTTGTGGCTGGACAATTTACATTTTCACCCACTTGGAGTTGTGTCCCGCTAACGCGATCCACAACTTCAAGTGGGTGAAAATTAGGCCTACTCATATTTGTTCAATTTCAGATCAAACATTTGCAAATCTTGATGTTAAAACGCTCTTTTCATTCCCAATAACAGTGGTTTGCTCGCCTAATAAAATGGACTGAAACGACTGTGCTTAGCAGTGTAAGGGTTAACCCTTGTTATCCTCAATAAATGTTTGTTTCTCCGTAATCATGATATACCTACATTAACCCTTCACCCTTCAACCGCCGGTGCCGCATAATTTATATTCGGGTTTTCATTTTTTATTAGCACATTAAGTACCACTTTTTAAACATGTTAAAGATAAAATGTGACATTAATTAGCAATATTTGAAAACAGTTGACCTCCATTTTGTCAAATCTGAATAATTTTCACTCACTTGAAGTTGTGGATCGCGTCAGCGAGACACAACTTCAAGTGGGTGAAAATTTAGATTGAATAATTTGGCAGTTAAAGGGTTAAAGCGCTGAATTAATTTGTACAAAAAACATCGCAACCAAAGGGTTTTTTTCAATTTCAAATCATATAAATGTCTTAGTCAGCTCTTTCTGATTTATTTGAATACCTGTGGTATGGGTCTACGGCCAGTAGAAATTACAGTGCGGGGATCGACTTCAGATGTCACAATAGATTTTGACGACTATAAAGTCTATTCCCGCACTGTAAGGGTTAAGGTCGCGATTACTGTAAATAGCACGATAAAAAAGTATCGCTAACTTAAGCCAGCGTCGCCAATATTTTAATTGGATAAGTTACATTTTTTCACGCGATATTTCAATAAAAAATCATTATGCTTCAATCTGAAAAGTGTGGTAGGCTATCGCGTCGCGCTATGTGTAAATTGCATCACTAGAATAATATCGATTCTGGCGCGATATTTTTATCGCGCAATTTACAGTTCTCAGAATGGCCTTACCCTTGAACCGCCAGTCCCGATTATACTCGGTTTGTTTCATTTTTATTACCACATTAAATACCAGCTGTTAAGCATGTTAAACATGATAAGGATAAAACGAGACATCAACCAGCAAGATTTCAAAATCATGGACTTTTATTTTGCCAAATCTGAATAATTTTCAATCACTTGAAGTTGTGGATCGCGCCAGCGAGTCACAACTTCAAGTGGGTGAAAATTCCAATTAAATAATACGGCGGTTAAAGGGTTAAAGCCCTATCCCCAGACACCCTGCTGACAAGAGGAATTAGTCAGGATTCTGGCGACCTTGAATGGGCGGCTTACCACGTACAGCAGTTAAGTGGGTCGACGCCGAGAAATGATGCACCGACTTTCGTCATATATTAGCAGCAGGCGCAAAACGCTGGCTGAATTGCGGCCCAACGTCGAACGACGTTGTGCCACAACTCAACCAGCGGTTTGCGTTTGATGAGCGAGCATATCTGACGTGACAATCATCAGTTCATCAAGATGGTGGGGGGGGGGGGTATCAACATCATCTTCCAGCGCACCATGGAGATAGTACCATCTCCACGAGAGCACCAAGACCCATTGGTGGACAGGGACAAGGCAGAGGTCAAAAGGTCATACACCATTTCCATGATGCGGGGTTTTCTGATTTGTCCAACGTCTATCCTTATTAGATTCCTTATGATGTGGTATCCTCACAAATTTTAGAAGGTTAACCCTTTCACCGCCAAATTATTCAATCTGAATTTTCACCCACTTGAAGTTGTGTCTCGCTGACGCGATCCACAACTTCAAGTGCTTGAAAATTGTTCAGATTTGACAAAATGGAGGTCAACTGTTTTCAAATATTGCTGATTTATGTCACATTATATTTTTAACGTGTTTAAAAGGAGGTACTTAATGTGCTAATAAAAAATGAAAACCCGAATATATGCGGCACCGGCGGTTAAAGGGTTAAGTGGATTTATTAGCTTGGACTAGTATTTTCAAATGGTCAACTGTCTCTTCTTCTGTAACTTCCATTTTCTATTCATGAGTTATGTTTTAAGTGGTATATAATAAACATATTCCTAGTTAATACATTTATTCCTGATTCCGCGAGTTATATTTTTGCGTCCCACAAGCCGTCCCATAAGACATTTTTCTGTCGTTGACATTACAATATATGACGGTGAAATTACAAATATATTTTTATCTACTTTATCTGCATTTATTTTTCCTAGAAATCCACTGATATTGTAATTCTGCTTCTAAAGCTCGGCTTCGAAAACGCTCGATACGTCCCTTGTCTTGGATCTGGTCATTTGCTGTAATTATCGCTCACTTCACCGCGGCAATTTGCGACGTGAAGTGAGCGATAATTGAGCGGATTATTGAAAGCAGCAGAAGGCATAATCTGATAATCTCGTCGAGATCCCACTCACATCTCTCAAGTGGAGAAGACGACGAGATATCAAATCCGCCTATTTATCGTAACCGGATCGTCTCACGCGAACATTATTGAATTATTTTCGTGACACTTCTGGTCTGGACATATAGTGTACCGACCTAATGTACAGTAGACTAGTGTGACCTAAACCTCAGCATTTTCATTGACCGTGTATTGAGTTCTTGACAAGTCATATATCTGATATCTAGGTCAAAGTCCAACGTATAATCATAAAAGATAAACTCTATAATGTTAGAATATCTGAGAACTAGTAGTCAGGGGGTCAAATGCATATTTTTGGGCGAACCTGGAAAGTGGGTCCAAAGTTTTTTTCTAAGTGTTTTCATGTTATATAGGTATTGTAGTCCATGAAACTGCATGATGGCATTCTCACAACATTGAGCATTTTTATATAACACGTTTTATAAAATCACGTCAATCGGGATGCAAAATAATGGTTTCCCAAGGTTCGAAAATATAAATATTTATATAAAGCACTAACCTAATCTATATTTGCCAATATTTGAACTAGTATGTATTCAATATTAGCAAAAGTGATTTCATCATTGTATAAATTGATTGAACCAGAAGTTTTGAGTTATGTGAACCCTTTGACCCCAAGGTCTTGCATAAACCCAATTACCAGTTATCAAATTTTATAATAATATAAGCGTGTGACATATCAAAATGAAGGGAATTTCATTACGAACCTCAATGTGATATCGCAAAGCAGCTATAAAACGTTTGAAACGCAATAATTATTATTGATATATATATCGACGAGATAATATAATGTGTAATTGTGGCCATACGTTTTAAAATTTTATATATATTACGTCATCCAATGATGTTAACACTTAACATCTAAATATTTTGTTTATAGATTTATACATTTTCTTGAAAGAAATAATTGTGTGGTTTATTACCTCCGCCATAAGAGGCTATGTTTTTAGTCGGGATGGTTTGTCTGTTTGTTTATCCGTCAGCAGGATTATTAGACCAGACGTGGCTGGGGGTAAGGTGTCACCCGGAATGGGAATTTAGGCCACTATTATTTTCACATAGTTTGACTATTCAGGGGCCAGAATCAACCTGTACAGGTCACTGTAGCTGCTTTACTGAAATATGGCCAAAGGTGTACATGACCTATGCGCGATTTTTTTCCGATTTCGAAAAAAACTAACGTATTAAACATTTTCGCCCACTGATCAGTGAAGCTATATCAATATATTTGATACCAACAAAAAGCTACTGGAACAGGCTTTCCCATGGATGTAACATATTTTCTGTCCGATTTTTGAAAAATACACAAGCTTTAAGTTGGTATTTCAACCCTTAATTTTACCTATTTTTATTACGTTTTCAGTAAATAGTCAAAATACTTTTCTCTTAGCCGATTTTTGTATGGTATATATGTTTAGTTTTGATTCAAACATGTTCTAGAACTATTGTTTACTTAAAATAAACCCATTTGGAAGGAAAAAATAATTAGCTATTTCAACATATTACACACTTTTTTTTGTTGGACGTAAAATTTGAGCACTTTTCTTTCGGCTCAGGAAAATAGACTGTGTCTCATATTTTTGCCCAATGAGTTCCAAAATTTAAACAATGTACCAGCATCTTTAATATCAGTTGAAAGTTACTATCAAGGTCTTTAACGTGGATGCATAATATTGTATTTCTATTAAATACGAAAATGTACAACACAGCGCTAAGTTTGTATTTTATCCCTCCATTTGAACAATTTACAACGTTTTTTAGTGAATACCAGCAGGACTTCTCTCTCATGTTAACTTTATAAGGTACAGATTTTTGTTATTATTTTTACATTCTATGGAGCCATTTTTCAAAAATGATCTTGAAGAAGTGATTACAGAAACTTTAAATGTTATCTCAGCGTCCACAAAAGTGATCTTGGCCACTGAAGAAGTGATCTCAACCACTTTAAAAACGATCTCAGCCGCTACAAAAGTGACCTTGGCCACTGAAGAAGTGGTCACAGCCACTTTGAAAATTATCTAAGCCACTAGAAAGGTGATCTTGACCACTGAAGGAGTGATCACAGCCGCATTAAATGTTATCTCAGCCACTACAACAGTGATCTTGGCCAAAGAAGAAGTGATCACAGCCTCTTTAGGGGGTTATCTCAGCCATTACAAAGGATAGATCTTGGCCGCAAACGAACTGGTGTCAGCCACTGAAAAAATAATCTAAGCCACTACAAAGTGATATTGGCTCTGAAGAAGTGATCACAGCCACTTTAATAGTTTCTCAGCCGCTACAAAAGTGATCTTGGCCACTGAAGAAGTGGTCACAGCCACTTTGAAAATTATCTAAGCCACTAGAAAGGTGATCTTGACCACTGAAGGAGTGATCACAGCCGCATTAAATGTTATCTCAGCCACTACAACAGTGATCTTGGCCAAAGAAGAAGTGATCACAGCCTCTTTATTGGGTTATCTCAGCCATTACAAAGGATAGATCTTGGCCGCAAACAAACTGGTGTCAGCCACTAAAAAAATAATCTAAGCCACTACAAAGTGATATTGGCTCTGAAGAAGTGATCACAGCCACTTTAATAGTTTCTCAGCCGCTACAAAAGTGATCTTGGCCACTAACAATCTTATGTCAGCCCCTGAAAAAGTGATCTCGGTCACTGCAAAAGTAAACTTGACCATTAAATACGCCATCACAGTCACTTTAAAAATCATCTTAGCCACCACAAAGGTGATCTTGGCCACAAACAAACTGGTCTTGGTCACTGCCGAATATTCTGACCTCTTTCCAAGCCTGTTGTCAGGACCCTTCTTTTCTCGATGCTATGGCTGAATGCACTGGTAATGGAATCATGTTGAATATCATCCAACAAGGCTTCTTGGGGATATTAATGATCTCTAGCTTGATCAGTTGATGTAGTAAGGAACTTATTCTGTGGTTAGTAAGTCGGCCTGTAAGCACCACCTGTTCCTAATTATGTTGATTGCCATCAACTGAGAAAGCCTTCAAGGAACATATATATAAATATAACATTTACAAACTTTCAGGTGAATAATGCCCTGATAATGCCCTGAGCCAGTTAGATCCATTATTATATGGATGAAACATGGAAGCAACTAAGCAGAAATACATCGTCTTGTATCAGAATATGATGTATAGTACCACATTAAAAAAGATGATTAAACAAACAATGAACAGGAAGGTAGTAGCAATTTTAATATTATATATAGCAAATAACAAAATGATGGCAAAGGCGGTGGTATCATTGCTGATTATTTAACTTGTTTAAGATAAAGAACTTTTTTTTAAATAACGATTACGTACAATTTTGATAGTTTACAGAAACCTCTGAATTATTACACCACATATTGATAATTAATGTATCCATATAGTCATATAGTCAATATGCTGTGATATTGGAACTATAAAAAAAGAAAAAAATATCATGAATTATTTACTCATCTGTTAAACTTTCATACCACAAGAATGGAACATAGTTACGTCATAGTTAAATGCAAACCGCATTGTCATTGATGAACAAAATTTATATTAAAAAAAAAAAAAAAAAATTATAATTTAATTTAAGCATATGCCTGACACAGAGGCTAGCCAATTGGTATTTAAATTTACCTTATTTTGGCTCACACATTTTGTCTGTGTGGCTCAATAACGGCCAGGCATCTAAACATTGGGGGAGCGTTGAGTCAATGCAGCGTATTAATGTTGATTTCATGGTGTGACAGCGTCGCAGATGATGACCCAACATTGGGTTAGTGAATCATGTTGACTGGCCCATACAATAGAATAGCAACGTATAATCCATTGCTAGACAATTCAAGCCATATCATGTTACCATTATATTTCAACCCAGCAAATAGATACGGTAAAATAGGCCACATTAGGAGTGGGGCCTAGAGGAACGAGAATAGGTGAGCGACAGGTTATCCAGTTTATCAAGATGCATGGAACTTCATAACAAAAACCTAAATTATAAGACAATGAATGCAGGCTCAGCTATATAAACATATAAAAATGTGGAGGGTGTAATATACAAACGATACTGAATTAGGCATGATGGATCTGAATTATTGACCTTTGACCTTGAATTATAGCCTTGACCTTTGACCCAATGATATTTATTATTAATATACATCAATATACAAACAATCAAACTAATAGCTATCAGTTATGTGAATATATACAGGGATTTTCTGTTTTTTCCGATCACCTAAAACTACTATTTTGTACCGCGATAGGCGAAAAAATGTAAAACGCGTTATTTAAAAATGCTGTGAGAATGCCATCACGCGGTTTCATAGAGTACAATACCTATATAATATGAAAACATTGAGAAAAAAACTTTGGACCCACTTTCCAGGTTCAGCTCCTGGCCCCCTGACTATAGGTCAAAGTCACACGGAAGATCATGAAGGATAAACTATGTTGGAATAACAAAAAACTGCGAAATAATTATTATTAGAATGATGTAAGAGCCATTGCAGAACAATTTACGGTTGATATCAATGAATGTTTATATTTGTGAGACGCTTTGTAAATGGTCTCAAATTAAGAAACTCAGTATTGTGGGGAGCCTCTGTGACCGAGAGGTAGCGTGCTCGGCCTCAGACCGCCACGACTCGAATTTCGAATCCTGTGTCTGTAGGACAATGTCATTTGATTCATCTCACCATCCTCAGGAGGTTCTCCTGGCCCAGTTTAGCCTATATGTGCACAAAGGATTCATTTCATTTCTCAAATTAAGAAATATGAAAACTTTTCACTCACTTCAAATTATCGCGCGTTTTTCCGATTTTCAATCTGAAAAGTGGTGTAAAAATAATAAGCTGTGTAAAAATCATTTAGAGTGAAATACAACGGGCTTAAGGAATTAAGGAATCCACTGATAGGCTGGGATGACGAGCTGTGATGACATAGCCATAGTGAAAGATTTTCGCTGATTTCTCAGTCAATTCTAAAAAAAATCAATGAATTTTTGCAAGCTCTATTGTCCAGTAATCGGGCGACAACGCTCCCTGGAGATTCCCTGACGAATATTGTATAGCTTAGAAAAAAACTTATCTGTGAATTGACTGAGAAATCAGCGGAAATCATTCACCACGGCTAATGTGAATTATGGCTACAATAGAATATGGACGTGCTACGCCCATTACCTGATTATTATTATCAGCTTATAGTCATTTTGAGTGCCACTAGTCCTTGATAATTACGCATTAGCAATTGACTTTGGGTATGACAGGGTTAATAGGTCAAGGGTTATGGTAACGTTCTGTGTAAATGCATAGGCCTAATACTTGCGTCCATCTATTGATCAGCAGGGTGTGATCGTGCTCCACATTATTATAAGTGTACTACACATATCTCCTGGGACACCAAGGCAGATCCCCGCGCACAAGACACAGTCACCCAGCGCCGGCTCAATGCTGTGCCAACGTCTCCGACGTTGGCCCAGTATTGAGCCGGCGCTGGGACAAAATCTCGTCCCATTCGCGTCGTAATCTAATTTATTGATGGTGACCATAAACAGGTATTGTAAGAACACGTCCATTAATTACTGGTCAGCGGCTAGGGGCAACAGCGCCATCAAACAAGTACTCTAATAACACAGGTATATGATTATACAACGACATTATCCCAACATTTACCCAATATTGGGTCAATGTATCATGTTTCCTGGGTATCTAATTAACCAATGTGTGAGGATACCGCCCAATATGAAGGCATACCGCCCGGCAGATACGACACGTTCACTCAATGCTGGGCGTAAGTTGATTCAGCGTCGCGGACGGTGGGCCAGCGTTGATGCAGAATCAGGTCAAAGTGCTGAGGTATCGGAGATCTTGTGTGCCCCCGGAAATGCAGTGTAGTGGTTAGCGCTGCCCCCTGTCACGCCACAGTTGGAGTTTCCCCCCCCCGCCTCCCCGTGCGGTCCGGTTTTAATAAAAATTGTTCTTTCCCGTGTGAGCTAAAAGTGATGGTTTACACATATCTGCATCGTTCTCTTCGAGTATAATTCCAGGTAGAATTGTGAAGCCGGCATATCCTGTCCTACTCTTCTTGAGTAATGTGTGCGTTATATGGACATGCACATTATATGATCAGTTTGGAAAACTGTTTATTGAAGCGCACTATAAAAACTCCATGCCCATGTTCCAGTCTGCATTGGGAATGCATCAGAGGTCTAAGTCATTATTTTTGACCCTTAGAACACTGAGCTACATGTAATTAATTAAAATTTTCGGTCACTTGAAGTTGTGTCTCGCTACCGCGATCCACAACTCCAAGTGACTGAAAATTTATGTTATTTGTGAAATTTAAGTCCCAATATATATCAGTGTTTCAAGATTGAAGGCATATTTTACTGTGAACAGCTCGTTATCAGGGGTTATACAGGTGCTAATAAAAACCCAGAATGTCTACTGCAGTCGACATCAGTGCTCTAAGGGTTAACGTTGGCACTGGGTCTGCGACGATGGCCCAATGTTACACCAGCGCAGGGTGAGTGAGTGAATGTTGGTTTACGTCGCTTGCTGTCCCATAATGACAGAATGACGCCCGAACGCGGCACTTCTCTCATCGAATGACTTCAAAGGTGATCTATCACTCCTTATATGGTATGAATAATTATGTCCTTATATGAGGTGATTGGCTATCATGTGACCCTCTCAGAGGGTCACATGATAGCTCATGTGACCCTCTCAGAGGGTCACATGATAGCCAATCACCCCATATAAGGAAACAATTGTGCCCCATCTTGTGGCAACTTTGATTTATTTGTCACAAATGTATTCATACTCTATAAGGGGTGATAGATCACATTTAAGGGTTCTTTGTGGTGTACTGTAGCATAGACAGCACTACACACTCCATACGTTTGAACAGTTTGGAGCACTGTATGTACACAACCACGATGACAAAATCCGACTCGGCCGGATTCGAACCCAGTTTCGAGCCACAACCGGATCGAATGAGCCATCGGGCCGGCCTCCCATGCAGCACAGGGTAAATGTGCTGTGTTGCTGGGCGCGACCACACTCAAACCCACATCACTGATATAAAGCTGCTCTTGCTTCTTTTTTATTCTGATTTTGGATGAATATTGTGATGGTTTTTGACCCAAATCAAATGAAAGATGTATCTATTATTCTACGTTTCAACGAATAATATCACTTTACTACGAACACAAAACGTTGCATTTATCAATAAAACACAAACACAAAACTGTTGCCCATTTAGAGGCGCGCACCTTGTGGTGAAAGAGTGTTTAGATTCACAAAATGCATAAGGTTTTTATATATGACAATTTGGCGAAGAGCCGTCAATAATATAATCCCCAATCACGAGTAAAAATGTGAAGCAGCAGATGAATTACTTATCATCATGATCATGGAACGATACTCGTTACGAGCTGGGTTTAACAATACCCAGCCCACGAAACGCCTACGCAATAGCTTAACCCTTAGACCACTGATGTCCACTATGGTAGACATTCTGTGTTTTTTTTAACATCCGAATAACTAGTTGTTAAAAAATAAATATGTTTCCAATCTTGAAACATTGATATATGTTGGGACTTAAATTTCACAAATAACACAAATTTTCAGTCACTTGAAGTTGTAGATCGCGGTAGCGAGACACAACTTCAAGTGGATGAAAATTTAAATTTCTTAGCTCAGTGTTTCAATGGTTAATGACGGGACAGCGCCTCAGATGCTGGCCCAACATTAAACTAACATTGGTTCAGCGTGTGGTGCTAGAGAGACAAGTTGGTAGATTTACTTGTAGATGTATCTTCATCACCCCCAGAGGGGGGGGGGGTTGGGGGAGTACCCCTGTTCAAAATTAATGAGATAACACACTCGCGGCTGTGTGACTCAGGACGATCACAATAACTTCAGCGACTCCGCTCTATTCTGCTCTGCAAAACCAAAAGGCAACAACTGCTTACTTGGAAAGTAAGCAGCTACAGCCTTTTAGCTTTTACGGCTGCATTGTGCCGCACCCAAGCCCCAAAGTACATCCCCATTTACCCTGAAAGGTAAACATTACTTCTCATATTGCAAAATATGGACTTCTTCCTCCTCGCGGCGTTATTGAATGTTCACTTCGGAATAAATACAATGTGCATTGATCTGGGCTCTGAGAGATAATGCTGACTAATACCGGAGCAGATCGGTTTGGTTGAGTAGCCCTTAGTGGAGTATAGGTCTAGAATCACGGACCTTTGCCCAACACTATTACGTCTAAATGCTGGTTGAAACTATTGCCGTTTTTGACACAGTATCCATGCGTTAGATAGCAGGGTTTTCAACCCTTGATGCGCTAAATTAATTGTCACCCATCTGAAGTTGTATCTCGCTACCGCGACCACACAAATTCAGGTGGGTGAAAATGACTTGCATATAAACAATTTGAATGAAAGATATGCCAGTCTAGAACATTTCATGCTCATTTATCCATCCCTCAATTTTTCTTGTTTGAAGAACAAACGGAAAAAGCTGAAAAATGTTCCAGGCGTACTCAGCACTTAAAGGGTTAATGATTTAGACCTATGTCGTCTGCAAGATTGACAATAATTATTTTATAATTAATCCCTCAACTATTAAAGCGCTGATTTTTTTATGAAAACCATAGAGACTAAAGTAATTTTTAATTTGAAATCATCTTAAATGTCTCAGGTAGCTCTTTTTGACTAAAGTCAGTCCCCGCGCTGTAAGGGTTATTCCATTTAAATCATAGTTATTGGGAACAATGGGTGTTCAAACATCGACATTTTAAATTCGAATAATGAGCCAACCCTTAACCCGCTAGACACGACTATATTCGTTTTAAATTCTTTTTTTTTTAATCAACCCTTTAAATAGCCGTTATTTGGAACAGAATGGGTATTTAAACATCGAGACTTGAAAATACTTGATCTCAAATTACACTAATATTATGAGTAGGCCTACTATCAGTGGCATTTGATTTTGCTCCAATTCGCTAGAATTGGCTATATAACATACTATATAACATAGGCCTACTGTTCTAGCGGGACAATTCTACCGTTTACATGTAGATTATCTGCATTATAATTATGTATGTGTAATTAATAACACACCATCGCAATAATTTTTAAAGTAGTGAATTGCAATAATAATCACAGACCATCGTAGTTACTTGTAAAGCAGTCAACTATGGCGGGAATCACACCAATGATATCTCATTGTTGGGCCAGCATCGTAGACAGTGGTCCAGCGTTAAAACAACTTTGGCTCATAGTCCATCGTGGAAAATCAGTACTATAATTACGTTGTAATTACCACTTTTTGCATTAAATCGTTTAAACTAGTATCGACAATACATGTACATGTATTTGTATTGGTCAAACTATAACGCAATCAACATGATCAGTGCAATTGAGAAAGCTTTTATCCGTTGTCAATGCGGTTTCAAGCAAATTCCAAACCAGATAATATATCACTGAAATTGATAATATAGCTTGTGGAAGATGGTCAGTCAGTTAAATAACTCAATTTAGAAGATATTTGTTAAAAAAATAGGAATATTTTTCGTCATTTGGAGCTGGAAATTGCGTTAGCAATTCCAGCTTCAAATGACGAAAAAGACCATTTTTATTGAAACAATTCAGCAGGACAAGGGTTAACATCCTTATTGTGGTAGATTATACCCCCTTTGGACCAAGTATGGTATACTACCCCGACCAACAGAAGAGTGGATCAGCCTGTCACGTGACGAGATCAGCCCAGTAGCGCCTCATTTAGTTGTTATATAAATTAGGGGGTAGAATACCTTACTTGGGCCCCACTTTTTATTCAATGAATTTTATTTTAAATATGCCATATTCGACGTGCATAAATACGAAAAGGTGCGCAACCTTTTCAAGCCCCAATTACGACTGAAATATTCATTCATAAATATGAAACATATTAAACTGCGAATTGCAGTCGCATTTAACGACTGGTAGTGGGTGGAGATGATTATAAATCGATGACAAAGGTAAGAAAATTAAAACAGTTTCATGAACATTTGCATTGAAAAGTTATTGGAAATTAAATTCGATTTCCTGAATGTAAAAAGATGCTTTCAGGGATCATGAAGATTTAAACCCTTACAGCGCGAGGATAGACTTGAGTCGTCAAAATCTGGCGGTGATGAGAATGAAACTGAAACTGATATACATGTACCTGGGTTTGCAAATCTTGATGTTTGAACACACATTTCGTTCCCAATAACTGTGCTTTAAACGGCTAATAAAACTAGTCCGAGCATGACGTGAACTGTATGGTTCAACGTCAGAGATGGACAGCATAGCAAAAGCTGTGGTTTTCTATCTGCTGGTGGTCAGTGTACGCTGAGACAAAAAAATCATGAAAAATGTGAGGGTAGCCCAATTTAGATGCAAAATTCACCCATAAATAAATAATAATAATAATAGTAAACTTCTATAGCGCCTAAATCCTCGGTGATCCGAGCTCAGAGGCGCGACAAACATAATCATGATCCGACTCATAGTTCCAAAAACCGTTTGCGTTTGTCGCCTGGGCCAACCGGACCACCGAGGATTTAAGTCGGAAAAGCTAAAAAAGTACGTTTTCAATTTCTTCCGGAAACTAATTCGTGTTTTCGCAGAGCGAATTTCTAAAGGAAGTTCATTCCAAGGTCTAGGTGCAGCAACAGAAAAGGCCCTGCTGCCTACCGCGGTTCTGACCCGTGGAACATTCAGCTGATCTAGATCACTGGAACGAAGTGTCCGTACCTTTCGCGATGGCTGAAGCATGTTTCGAATATATACTGGTTGTCCACTGGTCAGAGCCTGGTAGGTCAGGTAACACAATTTAAATTTGATCCTGTAACGAACAGGTAACCAGTGCAAAGATTTTAGAGGAGTTATGTGACAAAAACGAGGAGACTTTATTACAACACGCGCCAAACAGTTGTGTACACCCTGCAGCTTAGATATCTCCTTTTCAGTGACGTTGAAAAGGACAGAGTTACAATAGTCCAGCTTGCTACCTATCAAAGAAGTTGCAATTGTTTTAGCAACAGATGGTGTTAAAAAGCGCCTTATTCTACGCATGTCAAGACGGTGGTTTAACTCATAGCAGTTTTGACATTGGACGTCTGTACGGTCTGGCCACATATTCTGATACTCCAATTACAAATTTAGAATGATGGTATATATAATCCCCATACACCACAGGAACACACATACAATATATAACCAGAATACACTTCATTTAATACCATGTTGCCATGGTAACCGACAGCCATTTTTAATATGCTATTTTTGAGATCCACGGAGATTCAAGAATACAATATTATTCAATTCACATAAAATATATTAAAATACATCACAGACGGTTCGAAGAAGCATTCAATAGGTCTATGCATACAAATTAATAGGGTGAATAAGTTATTATCATGGGATATGGTAATCTTACTAAATTCCTTGAGGGGCATACCAGATTTCATATTTTGAGATGACATTCCCACCTCATCTGGGAAATACCGAAAGCCTCGTATTCATCTGAGCCTGGAGTTAAATTTTTAATTCAGAAACGGTTGTGACGCAGATAAATCAACTCTTTATGTTCTAGGTCCCCCATGCTGTGTTTATAGTTGCGGAAGTGATGTCATTTCGTGAATGGCTAAGCATTATTGCCAGGTCCGAGCTGGGCTCGGACTTAGACTGCAGCGTCATAATTTCCAGGTCCGAGCTGGGCTCGGACTTAGACTGCTATGAGTTAAGCCCCCCACGATAAGGCATTATTATAATGAGATGTAAATATGTCATTACAGAATGATGTACAAATAATTGATCAAACAATGACGCAGTAATTCATTGCGCAATCGATCATCCGCGCACCGTATTTTGTGTGCACAGCTTTACGAATGGCGATGATTACAGATTCTGTATCGCACACAGAGTCTGTTATTACGGCCTAAAGAAAACGGATTAAAACAATCGCTTATATTCGTGCTTTAGCTGTAATCCTTCAGCGCGGGGACCGACAATAGATATGATCTGATGTTCATAGAAGTCAGATTCTGACATCTAAAGTCGATCCTGTACTGTAAGGTAGGCCTATTGAAGTGAAGTGGAAGGAGCTAACTAAGACATTTATGATGATTTAAAATTAAAAAAACATTTGATCTCTATGGTTTATACACAACTATTTCAGGGTTTAGTACCAATATCTCAGATAGTTCAAGCAGTAATGCATTCAAACTGTAACATAAGACGGGATACTTGTTTGTTGATTTGAAGCTGCTAATTTCGAATGAAAAATATCATGGAATAATGCAAAACAAACAAACTAAGGCAAGCATACAGTATTTTAAGAATGGCAGCAGGAATAGAGAGTGACTGTAGCTCTATGTTGCTTTCTCAACAAGACAACAGAAGACAACAGAAAGACAGAAGCTATCCGGACTATGTCGTACTCTTTTTTAAATACTTCAAGGTTTGTTTATAGCAAATAAACCTAGTGCACAGTACCAAATATGCAGACAATGTACACGTCATACCAAGTATTTGCATAGTTTGAAGCACTATATGAAGGCCCTATAACCACAATACAGAACATTCTGTACCAGACGTCGCGAGTCTACAGAATGATATGTATTTTGCCAACACTATATTACTATAGAAAATTGAACCTATACTGGTAAACAGACTTAAAGAGGTATTCGTAAAAGTAAAATCATATTTGAATCACACTGCGCCCTCACACTGCGCCCTCCGACGGTCGTGAGCCTCCCCTCGCAATCACACGGTACGGTCAAAAAAGCCCACCAACGGGTGATAAATCAAGGGGTTGCGGAAAACAGCATCACCAAATGAACTATCACAAATGGGTCGTTCCCCGGAGAAAGCTCCGAGCTGCATGGATGCCAGCAAACGGCTTTCATCTTATTGCTCTGAAGTCTGGTAACTACTGGGCCATTGTCAGACACAGCAGCCCAATATCATTCCACCGTTGGGCTGAGTTTTTCTGTGGGAAAGGATTTTGTCTTGCCCATTTTCCACGCCAATAATAAAGAAAAACTGTGTCGTTTTCCTGACTGGGAATATCAAAGGGTTTACCTGACAGTCGTTTCCTGAAATCAGGAACCCTGGCGAGTGACACGGGTAAGCTCTGGGGTCAATAAGCAGGGTAACGTGGGGGACGTCTCAGCTTATCAGAGGCGCTCGTTTAGAAACCTTTTCATACCAAGAACCACGCTAAATCCCATCGGTAAAGGAAATCGTTATGGTGTCGTTATCTAGACGAGACCGATGGCAAGCTCCGCACCTGCGCTGCCACCCTGAGGCAAACACGAGGCATTCACCCAATGCTGTTTTAATGTTGAGCCAGCTTCGAAGACGCTGGCCCAACATTGAAACAGCATTGAGTGAATGCCTCGTGTTTGCTGGGCAATTTCATTTTAACCCTTTCACCGCTACGCATGACAATAATCGTTTTAAATTGTTTTATTAGCAATAATCAAGTCACAGTTATTGGGAATGTGAGGAGTGTTTAAACATTAAGATTTGCAAATGTTTGGTCTCAAATTAAACAAATATGGGTAATGTTCACCAACTGGAAGTTTCGGGTCGCGGTAGCGAGACACAACTTCAAGTAGGTGAAAATTTAAATAAGATTGGCGGGGAAGGAGTTAATGGAGGTTTTTCTTTTCTTTTGCAGTAAGCATGATACGCTAACCAATGCTGAATCAATACTGGGCAAGCATCGTCGATGGTGGACCAGCATCGGACCAGCACTTGTTAGCGTACCATGCTTATTGGGAAGCGGATGCTTGCAAAATCAAGCACGACGCCTGCCTCTTTTTTTAGATAGTATTGCAGACAACACGACAATTCTCACCACCATCGTGATGTTGTATTGATTCTTTTAAAGACAGATCGATTTTATTTTCAGCGGAATTATATTCGTGCAAAAAACGTATCCTTCCCTCGTGTGATAGAGTTTTTTATATATATTTTACTTACCATTATGCTGCTTTTGATCAACAATGAAAGATGTACAATAAATCACAACACCTCGTATCTTAACCCTTTAACCGCCGGTGTCGCATAGGCCTATATTCGGGTTCTCATTTTTTATTAGCAAATTAAGTACCACATTTTAAATATGTTAAAGATAAAATGTGACATCAACCAGCAAGATAAGAAAACAGTTGACCTCCATTTTGTCAAATCTGAATAATTTTCACTCACTTGAAGTTGTGGGTCGCGTCAGCGAGACACAACTTCAAGTGGGTGAAAATTCAGATTGAATAATTTGGCGGTTAAAGGGTTAAGGCTGATACTCGTGTGTGTGAGGAGCGCGCGGCGCGTGGCCCTGTGCGAAATTAACGTCGATACACTGGTCTCAACCATAACCTGACGAGGCCGCCATTAACGTGATCGCCTAGTCACAGTGAGTAAAGAGAATATTTCTCTGAAAACCCCACACAGGATTAGCGGGATTCGAACCCAGGACGCATGCATGACTGGCGAGGCAGTCAGGCGCTCTTACCCATTGCACGTCCCCTTCTCATCATACCCACCAGAAAGTTCAGCCTGCATTAATATGTACCATTCACTTTTTGCCGCTCTCACTGACCCCCCCCCCCCCCCTCCTTGTGCGTTATCTTAATTAGATTGGCCGAAAATAAAAAAAGTATATGCTAATTCAAATGATAGACCTGACCATTTTAGGAGTTCATTAAGTGACCATTTTGTGATCAGATATATTTTTAAGAGCAGCATTTTAGTTCAAAATGTAGGCTATAGTACCTGGGTCTACCGTGTTGTGGCTTTATAATTGAATTCGAATTAGACTCCGCTGATGTTTGGACATGATAATTCATGTGGTTCCCTGGGAGTTAAAGTGTCCTCTCTGCCACTCAAATGTGTTATTTATGAGTGGCAGAAAGGACACTTTAACTCCGAGGGGACGATGTGTATCTCTGTGTACATTAGTACCCTCTCACCTCACTCTGGCACCCCATGCATTATATATAGCATGTCCGCCATAACTGCCTGGTAACTGTTATGTGCCATATAAACGAAGAGTTGCCAGATGACGATCGTCTTTTCTCCACTTAGTAAATCGATGTATGAATGGGATCAGCACACGAACTGCGGGCCCAAAATGTGACCAGCCTTGCCCGGGGGTAATCATGTCTTTTTGGCTGGAAATGGTATATAACATTTTGTTTGATGCTAAGAAGTAGGATTTATATTCTGTCTTTCTTATATTCTGTCTGGGTTGTTGCATCGGAAATTCAAGCATTATGCAAAACCACCAGGGATGAACTATGTCACGGTTTCTCAACTATACCTTGGACATGCGCCCTATTAGTCTAGGAACCAATTGTGAAAAAGTGGCTTATTTTTCGGTCCCGTTTTCACAAGAATTTATATACCTTAAACCTATTTAATGTTGTAGAGGGGCTATCTGGGGATGAGAAACAGCCGGTTGTAAAGTTTTTAAGGTGTACACTACCAAGTTATGACCGATTTAGTAAAAGTCATAGGGCGGCCGAGGGGTGAAATCTGATAAAATATTTAGAAAATTAATACAGTGGTCAATAGTCAACTTAAGCATATAACTGTACTACTAAAATGAAGGTAGCAGATAGGTGATTTTTTCTAAAAAAAATATTAACATTATTTTGATTATATTGAATTACCCCTTTGATCCCAAAGTCGTTTTTCAGCGTTATTTCTGGTGATAAAATCAAAATAATTAGGTGTGTGATATACAATATAACGATTATTTCATTACGAATATACCCTAAACCTATTTAATTTTATAGAGGGGTTATCTGGAAGTGAGAAACAGCCGGTTGTAAAGTTTTTAAGATGTGCACTACCAAGTTATGATCGATTTAGTAAAGGTCATATCGGGGAAGAGGGGTGCAATCTGAAAAAAATAGAGAAAATTAATACAATGGTCAATAATCAACTTAAACGTATAATTTCACTACTAAATTGAAGGTAGTCGATAGGTGCTTTTTTCTAAAAAAATATTACCATTATTTTTATTATATGGATTAACCCTTTGATCCCAAAGTCGTTTTCAGCGTTATTTCTGGTGATAAAATCAAAATAATCAGGCGTGTGATATACAATATAACGATAATTTCATTACGAATTTTCATTACGCTTTCTGGAAACTGTACATTGATATAGTATCAACATTACTTATATTTATTAACATAAAAGCCCAACTCATAAATGAGCAGTTCGAAGTAATTGTGTCTGGCTGTGATGAGTTCCCTGCTTCTTTATCTCATAACTGCATGATTGCTAATTTAAGTACATCACACGAAGAAGCTGACACAAAAATGATTATGCATGCACTTGATGCTAATGCACAGGGCTTCAAATGAGAGAGTAGTTGTTAACACAAGGGATACTGATATTTTCATTTTTCTTATTCACCATGATATCCCAATTGAAGTGTGGATGAATAGCAGCACAAGTAAAGAGAAACGATACATACATGTTCACCAAGTACGTGGGAGCCTTGAGCCTATGTGGTTCATTTATATTCACGGTTTTCACGCACCAACTGGGTCAGATTCCACCCGCCAGTTTTATAGTCATGGCAAAATTGCCACCCACACATGATTTCATAACGCTGAATGTCACGAGAAGCAACTATCAAGCCATGGTGTGGATCAATGCATCAGTGACATGTTCTACCCTTCCATTACCTAAATAATCTGTGTGGACATTAGAAGGCGACATGTTGCAGCTACGTTTGATGACATTGGATCCCATCCCATCTGTGTGTACTGAACTTCTCACATGCGGCTGTACAACAAATGTTCTTCTCTGCGGTGCACATGTAGAAAAGTTAGAAAAGTGATTTTGCAGTGCAGGTTGTCAATGTGGACAAAACTATTTTAACAGCCAGCAGGACGTAGTCCATAATGACAATGTTAGTGATGAAGAGTCTAGCCACTAAATGTAATTATCATATATATCTCATGACAATTGCAGCGTTAAGGAATATATACAATTATATTTACATATCGTCGGCTTAAAGGTGAAAGGTGCTAACTGTCAAAACATGTTTTGAGCAAACGGGATGTTAGTGAGCGTGTTTAGTTTTCTGAAAATTCACCTGGGTTATACATTTTTTGTCACAAAATCTAGAGATCTTTTATTTTAGCTAACAGAGAGAAATAATAATATACTACCAAACACAGTTTTTTCTGAACTTATCAACTTTAATTGATTTAAACTTAATTAAAACTGTTGTCAACACTTGAAACTAAACTCGTTGAATAACAATGTGAAAGGTTAAATTTAGTTATCCCCCATAAACATCAAGATAATATTTCCCTTATATGTTCAGCAATGAAAACATCCAACTTTATTTGTCATCTTACACTGTAACAAGAAACACCCGTTTATACTGAAAAGTGTTACTTCCAGAAACATACTATCCAGTTAACTGCTTTCACCATAGCTTATACAATTAGAAGCAGAGAGAGTCGTCAAATCAATTTAGCTCTTTTTTCACTGCTACTTTTGAAGCATAAGCCACAGCGTTGAGCAAATAAAACTGCTAATTCTGTTTGTATGGTATTAACCTACAGCTAAACGAAGCAAACTGGGGTTGCATAATATTTCAGCTTTCTTCAAATCTAGTAGTAAGTAGTAAGAAATTACCAAAACTGCCACCATGAAATGCCGTTTTTTTGTTATAAATGGAACTCATTATTGTATAATATATTCATAAAAAAGATCTAACAAAAAAATAGACCAAATCAAGTTAGCACCTTCCATTTCCAGCCGACCATGTATTACATTATGTACATGTGTGTGTTTTTTTGCATAGAAATTTAATATCCGAAATCAAATGTTTTTCGTTTACGTTTAATTCATTTCCACATCAAAGTATTACATATGGGGGTAGATGATATGGGGGTAGATGATATATGTGTGTTCTAGTTATAAATCTTCAAAAGTCAAATGCTATATGTTTAATGATTGGGGACATCTAGGCCCATTAAGCACTGATAATACATGTTGTTTTGATGATTTTATTGCAGTACACCACTTATTTATAAAGTAATGGGTTCTGAAAATTGAATTTACTACTGCGAGGGGACATATTCTTGAGAAATTTTACCATTTTTCGCAAAAAAATAATAGATAATAACCTTTTATTGTTTATGTAATAAACCTTATGTCATTAAACTTTTATTAAGACAAAAATTATGAATATAGTTAAGTTATTCGTTGTTTTCTAAATATTTATTCATATTGAAAAACACCACTTTCCGCAAATCAACGACATTTACTAAATCGGTCATAACTTGGTAGCGCATACCTTAACCCTTTAACCGCCGGTGTCGCATATATTCTGGTTTTCATTTTTTATTAGCACATTAAGTACCACCTTTTAAACATGGTAAAGATAAAATGTGACATCAATCAGCTATATTTAAAAAACAGTCGACCTCCAGTTTGTCAAAGCTGAACAATTTTCACTCACTTGAAGTTGTGGATCGCGTGGGTGAAAATTCAGATTGAATTATTTGGCGGGTAAAGGGTTAAAAACTTTACAACCGGTTGTTTTTAACTCCCAAGTAGCCCCTTTACAACATTAAATAGGTTTAAGGTATATTCGTAATGAAATTATCGTTATATTGTATATCACACACCTAATTATTTTGATTTTATCACCAGAAATAACGCTGAAAAACGACTTTGGGATCAAAGGGTTAATTCAATATAATGAAAAAAAATGGTAATATTTTTTTAGAAAAAAACACCTATCGGCTACCTTCATTTTAGTAGTAAAATTATATGTTTAAGTTGATTATTGACCATTGTATTAATTTTCTCTATTTTTTTCAGATTGCACCCCTCTTCCGCACTATGACCTTTACTAAATCGGTCATAACTTGGTAGTGCACATCTTAAAAACTTTACAACCGGCTGTTTCTCACTCCCAGATAGCCCCTCTATAATATTAAATAGATTTAGGGTATATTCGTAATGAAATTCTCGTTATATTGTATATCACACACCTAATTATTTTGATTTTATCACCAGAAATAACGCTGAAAAACGACTTTGGGATCAAAGGGTTAATTCACTGTGATTGAAATAATGGTAATATTTTTTAGAAAAAAGCACCTATTGACTACCTTCATTTTAGTAGTAAAATTATATGTTTAAGTTGATTATTGACCATTGTATTAATTTTCTAAATATTTTTCATATTGCACCCCTCGGTCGCGCTATGACCTTTACTAAATCGGTCATAACTTGGTAGTGCACACCTTAAAAACTTTACAACCGGCTGTTTCTCATCCCCAGATAGCCCCTCTACAACATTAAATATGTTTAGGGTATATACATCAAAGTGAAAACGGAATCTCAAAAATGGGCCCCTGGTTCCTAGACGATATGGTTGCTCAGTGCGTGCCACCATCTCTGGTATCGTATTCTCTTACAAGTTACGATATATTGAGGTTTGGTCGCATTGGTCAAGATAGTCATCGCGACCAATGCGAAGCTTACGATCAAGGAGATTATAACCTCCTTGCTACGATATATCGTAACGCGTACGAGAATACGTCCCATGCATTGCTAGTCAATGCCACAATATAGGTCAGTGTGAGGGTGTGTCTAGCATGCAAAGCTGATTGGATATTCCCCGCCGACTGAATTGTGTCACATGAAAGCGACCTCTGACCTGTCTGTATCTAGACAGACCTAACTACCGTGTAAAGCCAGAGACATTATCGTTTTACTTTACAAGTAAGCAGATACTGCCTTTTGGCTTTGCAGAGCAGAAAGATGACAAATTCCCAATTTAACCTGCACAATATAATAGTGGCATTGACTGCTCGTGCCGGCGAGGCAACAACTCTGCCTTCGGCCTCGGGTGTGTAAAATTCTTGGGGGATATGTGTGAAACCCGAAATTCAGAGTTATCCCCACAAATATAAGAATAACATTTAAACATGATAAAGGTGACATATCACCCCTTATATAGTATGAATAAATTTGTGACAAATAAATCAAAGTTGCCAAAAAATGGGGCACAAGTGTTTCCTTATATGGGGTGATTGGCTATCATGTGACCCTCTCAGAGAGGGTCACATGATAGCCAATCACCCCATATAAGGACATAATTATTCATACCATATAAGGGGTGATAGATCACCTTTAACTGTATGGAACCGTTCATCTCTTCGTTTAATAGTTCACAACTGGTCGATTCACCTGCTAATGTGACCGTGTCAGAATCACAGTGAAATGCACTGATCTGCTGATGTGTGGTGTAAAATGAATGAATGAGGCTATGGCCACTTTTCTGCACATACTAGCTAGCTAGACTGGGCCAGGATGAGGCTGAACACGCTATCTCTCGTCACGGAAGCTCACCACAATGCTGATGTGTGATGTGCTTCAATCTGTGTCCGATGGGCCAATATTAAACCAACATTGGTTCAATGTATCGTTCTTGCTGCAAAAAAAAATGATCGCATAAGACATTGAAGCAACGTTGATTTAAAGTTGGACCAGCGTCGTAGACCATGGACTAACATTGAGACAACATTGCTTTCTTTACATCGTGCTTGCTGGGAAAGAGCTTGGGGCCTGATTGGTGTACATTGACTTTCGAAAATCAATACGTTATTCTCAACGTTTACCTGCTTAGATTACATAAAATTCCACATACATTCTACATTTGTTTATGTTTTTTGCTTACCGTTACTCTCTCTATTGATTTTGGCTTCGACGTCTGATTTAAAATATTTAAAAATTTAAACATGATAAAGTAGCATCGGTTCAGTGGACACCATCCACCACCTAGCCTACCCCCACCCCCTAGATGCTCCCGCTTTGTGAGTTTATGGAGAGAGCATCCGTATTTTCATAAATACCCTGGAGCCGATCCTCATATTAGCTCGGCGACCGCGGCGTGGGGAAGGCGATCCATAGGATTATGTCGATCACTGTATCAGACACCCGTGGAGTACCAAGTCAGTGACTAACCCTGTCGGTACTAGCGGCGCTTTTAGTCGCATTTCACTATTTTTCACAACATGAATATTGACTGCAATCAATCATAATTATGTGCAGCCTTAACTTGAGAGTATTTTGTATTCATTGGAAGCTGGCGATTGCGCATAATTTCATCTATTGTGACCTTTGTATTGCCAGCGTTATTTTCATCTCACAACAGATATAAATAACTATTTTGTCAAGTACCCAAATCTGATATGAGACATTGCAGCTCCAAAAAACCTAATTTTTAATGGATATGTACTTTTTATAATTAAATAATTATATTCAAAATTTGTCAGATTAAGTATCCCAGCAAACGCTAAACGGCGATCCGATGTTGGTGTAATGCTGATCCAGCGTCGGAGACGGTGGGTCAGCATTAAACCAACATTGGATCAACGCCTTGTGTTTGTTGGGATATACGCACCATCAGCAGGTAGAATATTACCTCCATTTTGTACCTTGGCTTAATATATCTCTTATGAATACATGGATGGCATGGGACTGCGCATTAGCACATTGAGTCCCCAGGAGCCTGCACTTCTTATAGCACCCAGGGAGAATTAATGAAATTCCCGCTACCTTACACAACCTCATATTTCTCATTAACCCCTTATCTACCTGGGTGGGGTACTGGGACGGCTGGTTGTAGACTTTTGACCCCACACGTGCAGCTCATTAAGGATTCGGTACATCTGCTCAAGGAATATAATTATGTCTTATATATTCCTTGGTCTGCTGCATGCTCTAAAGCATGATACATGGATATGTAATCACCACAAAAACCACCATCTGATCATGGAGAAGATACAGTCCTCGAGTCTGGCCATAATCTTCATCACTGTTCATGACCAGAGACGTAACTACGTTCCTCCGTTCAACAACGGAGCTAATGCAGCTCTCCAATCAGTGACCACTTATGTAGCCACAGTGGTGTTTGGCATTTTATTTGACAAGTATTACCAAGACACTTGAAGGGCCGTCCTGGTCTAAAAATGACATTAAAGCGACACAATCAGGCTAAAATCATAAAAAAATCAGTATTTTTATTTTGGCTTTTTAATATAACCATATGATGTAAACATTTCCATAGACATGTCCGAAATAAGAAATCGGGAATTTCGTCATTATATCTCGCTGAACTGGTGAATGCGCAACACAAAAATTAAAAAAGACTTATGCAGTTCTGTTTTATGGACATGTTTACGTCATATGATCATATTCAAAAGCCAAAATAAAAATACTGATTTTTTTATTTTAGCCTAGTTGTATCGCTTATATATTGTGTTGCGTAAATATATCTGTGTGTTATACATGAAATAAAATATCAAAGCTTTCTAGTGGGTTGAGAAATTTTCTTTTAAATACATGTTATTCAAAAGTATGGCATACATCATATTCTACCACACGGGCAGATAGGTGCTTGAGAAGTTAAATCGTCTCTCGATATAACAAACATTTACCGTAATTGGCGAACATTGTACCGGAATATTTGTGTCGCGTTCTGTATTTTAGGGCTATGTAATAGGGGAACAGAAAAAGAAGCTGGGGCAATATCCCGCCCTTGTCGAATGAAAATAAGGTTTATGGATCCGGACTTCATGTCGGTACAGGGCAAGGCAGTCCCAGCAAACACAATACGTCAAACCAATGTCGATTTAATGCTGGGCCGACGTCGTAGACTGCGGGCCAACATTAAATCGGCATTGGTTTAACGTAGCGTGTTTGCTGGGGTGGTACTTTCTAAATTTAAAGACAACATTGGGTAAAGGTCGGCGGTGTTGGCCAAGCACTCGACCAACATTGGTCTAATTTGTATCTCATTTGTTGGGCCACGGGATCCAGACTAGCAAACACGAAACACTCAGCCAACGTTGTGTTAATATTGACCCAGCGTCGCAGAGGCTGGGCCAATATTAACCCAACGTTGCGTCAATTTGTCTTTCTCACTGGGCTGGTGGCCGGAGAAACCCTGTATAATTGAGTTGACACTGAATGGCTGTTTAAATCATTCATACGGGTGTCTTGCCCCCAGGCCCATTGCTAAAACCGGAAGTGCGCTCCTGGTGACCACATGCCTTGTAAGCCGTGACATGCGCAGTCGTGTCAATGCAGGAGCCGCGGTGATGTGTCCATTTATACACTGCGGCCAGAAAGTATTGCACTTCGTCATGCATAATTCCTCTCACGTTAAAGAATCGCCCAATGCTCTCAGAGAAAGCCGAGGTATGCTTCGGCTGTGGAGATATGTCTCAACGTCTTATCCTTTATCATTCAGTTTTAGCTTTTTATACAGACTTTTTGCGAAATACAGCGTTGAAACTGTTCATTGTTCTAACAACGGTGAAGGACGGGGACCTATGAAGTGGATACATCTGCCTGTATGTAAGACATGACTCATGGATTCGTCCACTGCTCTGGCATTCAGGTTTCAAAGAAGCACATGTCTACCATGCTTACTTGTAACGATCCAATATTGACCGAGAGGTAGCGTGCGCGGTCTCAGATCGCCAGGGTTCGAATTTAGCACAAAAGTGGCATAAAGCCCTATTCTTTCATTCATTCATTCATTCATCCATTCATTCATTCTAACAGTGTAGAGACTGTTCAGCCCGAGGTTTGACCATTGATTGTGTAGTCTACAAACTAGGTTCGTTGATAATTCCATGAGTATACTAATTGTACAGAAGAGGCTGCTACAACTTATGCTACCTTACACTTAATTTCATGTTTGTCGACGCCGAACGTGTGTCATTACACGTAAAACGTATACACTGATAGTCCTACATATCGTCTCCGATCGAATACTACTACGTACACACGACTTCATTAAATCTGCACATACTTCATATATTGAAGTCGAATACAAATTACACAGTCACGCGCCACTTATAATTGAAAATGTAATAATTCACATGGGAAGAATATTTAGAAGCTGGAGCGAGGAACTGTTTCGCTTAATTGTGTAGTATCGGTTGGACAAGATGGGTTGCATTAGCGTAGTCGTGAGCATGTTATAAAATAGTCTTTGGAGGTCATCTCTGTTAGGCATACTGGTCTTGAACTATTTAAAGGTACATGCGACAAATACAAATTCATTACATGCGCGTATACATAAAGCTGTATATTTTATACTGTTTTCAAAATGAAGTGGCGTGCGTCCAGTATATGTTTGGCAGGACGATAAATGCCTAATTACACTGGGTTTCTGATATACTAGGTCTTCTAGTAGTAGGCCTATGTGATATGACATATCACCTTTAGTAGTTACAGACAACTGGGTCCGTATTCTTGCAAAAGTTACGATATATCGTAGACTTCGGATTGGTCGAGATGGCCATCTAGACCAATCCGAATCCTACGATATATCGTAGTTGTACAAGAATAAGGGCCCAGGTTATATGGAGGCTAAATTGTGTGGGGTTGAAATAATGTGTATCACTTATCACATATAAAACGTGGCTCATGGGAAGTACGCATTGATATATGGACTGCAACACAACACTAAAAAAGTACATCTATACCATTGTTATGTTTTATAGTGGCATTCTATTTCTTCATTACGTTTATCTAGTGAATCAATAATAATACCTGGTTTGTACTTTACTCTATTATATTACCTTCATTGTCATTTATATGATGGATGAAAACATTCATGATTCTATTCAATGTGTTATCATCACATAATGCCACTCATCATGTTATTGATTGAGCCTGATCTCTGACAGTTCTCTTCAGATCTCCAGTCACCTAACCATAACTAAATCATCACCCGCAAATAATGGCCCAGAACCAATGCTGGCTTGATGTTGGTCCACCGTTTATGACGGTGGACCAACATCAAACCAGCATTGGTTAAATGCCTCTTGCTCACTGATTTACTATCTAATGCCACACCTGTTGTAAATTGAGGTATTGCTCACACAGTTTTTTCTAAACTTTGATCAGTGTTCACTTCACCACCGACCGGCCCCGATGGCTCATTCGGAGGTGCTGGGTTCGAATTCCGGGCGGGTCGGCTGTTTGTCATCGAGATGCATGTACAGTGCTCCGAACTGTTCGAAAGCCTGGAGTGTGCATTGCTGTCTATGGTACTATGCACTATAAAGAGCCCTTGAAGTCATTTGTGTAGATTAGGGCATAGAATATGAATATTGCTTTAAGTCGCTTTCTGTACAATCATGGCAATATCGCGACAGAAGGAAGCCCGAAGCCGGGACTATGCCCTACTCTTAGTTCGAACGACTTATTTCAAGGGTTCTTTAAAGTGCACAGTACCATAGGCAGCACTGTACACCCCCATGAAGAGTTTGGAGCACTGTATATGCACAACCACGATGACAATTATCCGTCCCGACCGGGACTCGCACCTGGTACCCCCAGGTTACAAGCCCCAGTCGATACGAGTGAGCCAGATTATGGCATAGTCCCAACTTATGGGCTTCCTTCTATTGCGATATTGCCATGATTGTGCAGAAAGCGACGTAAAGCGAATATTCACTCACTCACTGACCTCACCACCAGATCATAATACCCACGTCTCCTTTATGTTGCTAAAAAGTATATTAGAGGATGCGTGTTTGTATTCATTGTCAGATTGTAACTGAAACCGTTTTATAAACCGTGTCGAGTGGTTCTTTGCCTGAAGTACTGTTTTATAACCCTTACAGCGCGGGGACCGTCTTTATACGGCAGAATCTGACGTCTGCAGACGTCAGATTCTAACATATAAAGACGGTACCCGCAGTGAAAGAGTAAAATATTTACGACAGAGCTACTTGCCTCATCTTGATTCTTTAACTTTGTGATTTAACGAATTAAGAAGGCATTGCAATGTTACGCTATTTCCTCTAGAATTCCGTACAGTTTCGCTTTCGAGTTTGATTGATTTCCGGCATATTTAAGATGTCGTTTATACGCCTGGCCTCGTAAATATTTATGTGCTCGTTACATCTCTCGTTCCAAATAGCGCAGGTTGTGGGAACCGTTGCCATGATGAAAAGCAGCGCACTGATGGATTGAAAATTGATAAATTTATCACTGTAACCACACCATTTTGACGGTTTAAATAAAACGAGTTTAGCGAATGTATCATTGTTGAGTATATAATACATCCATTATTGATGATAAACAAGCACCAAATCTCCGAAATCTTAATTGGTATTGGTACTGGTATTGGTTATTGTATTCCTAAGCCCTCAGATCTTAGGATATGTTGAGCTTGAATGTTGTTGTACATGTAAGTACAAAACACCTGGACTAGATACTACAAGGCTAATAAAGAAAAGTATTTTATCGGTAGTTTTGTGGGGACTGCGATTGTGAAAAATCTAACAATTATAACAGCAGAAGGATTATATAATTCCTAATTATGCATCAATTATAACATTTCAGTTTTTTAGAGCTACAGACGACAGTCACCCCGAACAATTGGTGAACAAACCGCCGTTCAAATCACTATGGAATTGCCGCATGATACATTGTACCAGAAAAGTATAAGAGAGAATGCATTTCTGATTGTACCTATAATATTCTACTCTCCACTTTGAAGTTGCACCACTTTTTTCATTTTCTGTAATCAACTGATATACAATATTCGCGTATATCCTGTAATATAATGCAAGACTTTGGGGTGAGCTAACGTTTGCCATCTTCCAACTCTCGCTGTTCCTGACGTCGGGAGCAGCGAGCCTTTTCGTGGGAAGATGACATTTGTTGACTGTAGGATTATTTACTGTTGATTGTGAAAAATCTAACAATTATAACAGCAGAAGGATTATATAATTCCTAATTATGCATCAATTATAACATTTCAGTTTTTTAGAGCTACAGACGACAGTCACCCCGAACAATTGGTGAACAAACCGCCGTTCAAATCACTATGGAATTGCCGCATGATACATTGTACCAGAAAAGTATAAGAGAGAATGCATTTCTGATTGTACCTATAATATTCTACTCTCCACTTTGAAGTTGCACCACTTTTTTCATTTTCTGTAATCAACTGATATACAATATTCGCGTATATCCTGTAATATAATGCAAGACTTTGGGGTGAGCAAACGTTTGCCATCTTCCAACTCTCGCTGTTCCTGACGTCGGGAGCAGCGAGCCTTTTCGTGGGAAGATGACATTTGTTGACTGTAGGATTACGTTTATTTTCGCCCATTTTTCGCATGTAAAAATACTTGCAAAGATTTACGGTAGCAGATGCATTCATTTTGCCAGGTCCACGTCCATCAGTCATAGAGGAGAGTGTCGGACAAAGCGCTCGTCCTCATCTGTTGATCATTTATTCAAAGCGCCATTATATCAGATTAGCAGCTAGAAGAGATAAGAGTCTTCAACGAAACCCATTGAAAACCTCCTGATCAGAACTTCCCGCCCGTCACACTATTCCATGGTGATAATAACAAAACACGGTATCTACGTTTTTATATCATAGAAGAACAGAAGGGATGTTTCAATTGTCTTCTGGTACGAGTTGCACAATGATGTCTCAGATTGTAACAAGCATTCACTCAATACACTGAAACAATATATATTTACAAAATTGAACAACACTCCATTATCATGGACCATATCGCCACTTAGAAACCGGCATAAACAATGAACCGCAGAACCATACGTTCAACTCTATAATTCAAACATATGCCCGTAAGTCAATGCTGTTTGTTAAAGGGCTGCAAAGTCATCACTAAATTGTTTATCGGGCAGCAAGCAAGCATGATGACCTTGACATTCCCGGATTTATATTTGGAATGTTACCCTGTTCTGGAGCTATGTGATAATTGTTCAGTATCACTGATGCTACATTAACAGATTAAGTCTGTTATTAGCAAAGACAGGTATAGGTGCACATACCTAAATGCAAAAGTAAAAGTACCTTTTAAAAAACATGCCTAACATGTATGAAACATGACATTTTCGTCCGTTTCGTCTTCATAATGTTTAAAAAATAAACGTGAGCCACACCCAGTTTATCATCAAATCCCAACATGATGACTTTCTAGCAAACACGATACTTACTCAATAATGATATTTTAATGTTGACCCATTGTCTGTGACGCTGGCCCAGCATTAAATCAGCATCATTAAAAGATATCGTGTTTCCAGGGATAACGTGTATGTGTGATTGTCACTCTATCTGTATCTAAATATTTGAAACACACCAGCCTCACAACACATTCATTTGTATGTCACTGAATTCTGAGCTATACATTTCACTTTAATTTTACGGTCCAACACACGTACACAGCTCCTTACCATTGCTATAGGAACTGTAATTCAAGTGTATGTCAATCCTGAAAATTGTTATTTTTCTCTACGGTGGGAATATAGCCAATGTTGATGAGTTTGCACTCTCAATTAGAGAATGCACATTTCTGCTGTCGTTCGCAAAATAGAAGTGAATCATCCGAAATATTATTCCTCACATTTTACACATTTCTTCATTGAGTAAACTTAGTCGTCTTAGCCTGACTGTATTTTTTGGACGAAGAATTTCTTAAATTTATGTATTACTTGCTGAAAAGATTGTTCCCAGATACAAATTTTGCTGACTTTATCTGCAACGAAGTAATCATAACTATTCCTTACTAATCCTTGCATTGAGTGGCCTTAGTTGTGCTCATCTGACTGTGAATGAAAAGGAAGAGACTGACTTAGATGTGCATCAAGCATAAAACACGATAATGTACAGCATCCTGAAGATATGATTGCCGGTAATGAACCTGACACACATAGATTAGTGTCATTCATATCAGCCTACGGGAAATCCGCCCGACACATAGGGCTACTAATGTAGTCAACATAATGATATGTCAAAAAATACAAAGAATTCAGATATTTTTATTTACCAGAAGGCGTTTTAAGTCAACCATCTACTCAAACTTAAATTACTATGAATGTATATATTATATTGTTTGAATTAAAAAAGAATGTGTGTTAGCATGTGTGTATAAACTAGATTTGACTTGATTTGACTTGACTTTATTCTTAGTAGTTCGTGATTATTGACATCTAGTATGTATCTATATCAAAAAAAGAATAATTAGACAGATAGCCTCACAATTTTATAAGAAAGATAAAATAGGCTAGTACGGGATTCGAACTCGTGTATCCTTGCTTTATGAGTTTATGATCCGCCATGCAGGTAGCTACCAACCCAACAAAGAAAAAAAACTAGCTAAATCTGGGCCATCGTCTGCGACGCTGGCCCAACCTTAAAACAACATTGATTCAACGGTAGGTGTTTGCTGGGTGGGCAGGTCACTTGAAATTTGCCCATAGTGATACTGTACATATTACCAGAATCTGACGTCTAAAGACGGTACCCGCGCTAGTAGAATTTAGAGTTTTCCAAAGGCCGTATACCCATAGAGTAGGTTTTCAAATGAAGAAGAAAGACATATTATTAATGATGACTTCAAATTGAAAAAAAAAATTGGTCTCCATGGTTTATATAAAATATTTCAAGTTTGTAAGGGTTAGCATGATTAACGTGATCTCTTAATACAGAAAAAGTACAAATGATATTAATATTGAAGCATGTGTAGATTTCACGTGAATCAGGGTTGCCACGACACCTTATTAATAACCTGAAAAGTCCTGTTTTTTTTATAAAAAACATGAATTTTCAGGAAAAATAGCTTTAGTTTAAATAAAAATAGCCAAAGTCAGTAAAAAGTAAGTAATTTCCCTTTATAAACTCCACTAGATTGACCTAAATGTATCCCCACAATCCCAGGCGCCCCTGATTGTTTCAGACACTGGATCCTCCACTGATTTTTACCCACATTACCCCGATTTGGGTCATAATCACCTTAATTTTAGTCAGTAAAAGTCAGTATTTTTTATTTTCGAAATCTTGTGGCAGCCCTGAACAATAGAATGACGGATGGTGATTAGCTGGATTTGTCACGTGCTTGACCGATACGTTCCTTGATTGGATCCCGGTAAGACTGCGACAAATGAGCTATCAATGCTAAAGAACCACTGACATTCCAATCCTTATTAACCCTTGTTATTTTAAAACAAATAATATGGCACTGAAATGGTGGATAATATAGTTTGTGGCAGATTTTCGGTTAGTAACATAGTAGTAGAAAATAAAAATATGTTCGTCATTTGAAGCTAGAAATTTCGTTATAACATTCCCAGCATTAACCCTTTAACAGCCGGTGCCGCATATATTCGGGTTTTCATTTTTTATTAGAACATTAAGTACCACATTTTAAATATGTTAAAGATAAAATGTGACATCAACCAGCAAGATTTGAAAAGAGCTGACCTCCGTTTTGTCAAATCTGAATAATTTTCACTCACTTGAAGTTGTGGATCGCGTCAGCGAGACACAACTTCAAGTGGGTGAAAATTCAAATTGAATAATTTGGCGCTTAAAGGGTTAAATGAATGAAAAATACAATCGAAACAATTCAGCAGCACAAGGGTTAAGGCGTCGATGTATTTTTCAATTATTGTGTTCGTAGATTGTAAAGCAACTGATAATCGAAACATGCATCTATTGTGCCATAAAACGCTGATTTTGATTTAGTCTACTATATTTCAAATGCACGGGCCTTACTATATAGATAATAAGGCACATTATAAGCTACACGGTTAAGTCAGATGTAACTTTGCACCACTTTTCATTTATTGATTCATTGCTTTATTTACAATTATTGTTGATTTATAATCTAATGGCTATGTCTAAACTGATAAAAAGCATATTGTAAATGCAAAGTCCGAGCTCACAGTGATACAGGCAAATGACTAACTTACTATATTTTGTGACAAATTGTAGGCCTATTACATCCATAATTATGTGAACATATCAATATTTTCCAGAAAAATATTTTATATAAATATAGCCTACCTAGAGGAACCTTTCTCTATTCTACTATACTGTTATGTAAAAGCAAAGAAAGGCTTACTTGTAAAGTAAGCAGATACTGCCTTTTGGCTATGTGCGGCAGTATACAGCAAATAATCTGCTTGTGCAAGTGTGTAAGATATTTCAGCATGTACACAGATGTGTTCTATTAGTGGACCATCACTATAGTTAATAACATGTGTTTATTGTCTTATTATCGCATTATCATAATATTTTATCATAATCAACATACTAGGATTTTTTTTTTTATCACATTCATTATGTATGTTCATCATCTTGTGATCCAATACATTTGTACTATTTGATGTCAGTCAGAGTGGTCGAAGCAGCATGACTCGAATCCAGAACCCCTGGGTCCTAAGACTAAGTCTAGCCACGCTACCAACTCAGCCATCACAGCACCACGATATATCCTGTGATTATGGCCACGCACGTGGTTTTATGTCCTCATCCATCCTTATCCTTGGTCTGTACACGCATCTTACTCTGCAATTGTCTGCTGTAAGTGTAAGACGTCGGCTCAATGGTGGGCCAGCGTCATCTGACGCTGGCCCATCATTGAACCAACATCTTGTTTCTGCAGGGGGCTGAAGTTATGGCGACCACGGGCGATAACGCGTGGTTTCACTACCCGTTTTATCGCCACGCCCAGTTCTCGTAAAACCCCACGTATGGTTTTTCATGAGAAAGAACGCGGGTGAGAAAAGGCGCCGTGATGACATACTGTTTGGGTAATGATGCGAAAAAGCCTCTCTGATCCTGGGGCTGCTCGAATCTTAACGGTATTTCTGCACCATTCTTTCACAGGATGGCTGATATTGCGATTTTTCAAATCCCGCCCAGGATATTCCGGTCATTTCAGATATTTTCATCGTAATGTTCATATAATTAATTTGAAAAGCCTGGTTTTTTTAATTCACGCTTTAGAGTATCATGGTTCCCCCCTCCCACACACTGTGAAAATTGTTCTCATGCTTGTAGGCGAATACGAACAAAGAGCGGTATACAAACGATTTAATGTAGCTAGCAATGGTCCTGACAGTGTACTTGAAACTTCCGGTGCGATTGATCATGTTAATTAGCAGCTACAACTGGGTTTCTATGATCGTGTTAAACCATATTTTGTTTGCACACACTCGGCTAGTGCCGGTGATCGCCATCGTAATGTACCAATTATATAGTGAAACGTTATATAATTGGGATTTTAACCGAAGGTTTTTGTCAAAGCAATATACTAACATTAATGGGATTTCAAGCTTAGTTGGAATTCATCGAGTTATGATCATTTTAATTTTCACAAACCTTGTAGAAAATAAATAGTGAGAAAAAGTTCTGGTCATAATAACGGAGATAATGAGCCAAATATATGCATGCATAGCCAATCTAAAGTCGTGAATATCAGAAGCTTATTAACAGAAGTGGCTTACTATGACGGCGGCGCCAGGTTCTAGATAATTAGCTAGAAATTATGCATGCGTAAGCAATCTAAAGTCGTGAATATCAGAAGCTCATTACAGAGAGTGGCTTACTATGACGGCGGCGTCCGGTCTCTGGTTAATTAGCTAGGAATTATGCATGCAAAAGCAATCTAAAGTCGTGAATATCAGAAAGCTCATTAAAAATCGGCGCGAAATGACCAGAAAATTTCGATCCTTTTTTCGAACCCTATCGAAGTCAATAAAAGGGCCAGATAACTGGCTCTCGTCGTTATGACAAGCGAGCGTAAAATAAAAACACAATATGACAGAAAGTAAAATAGTATATTGCTTTGACAAAAACCTTCGGTTAAAATCCCAATTATATAACGTTTCACTATATAATTGGTACATTTTAACCAAAGATTGGTTTTTGTCAAAGCAATATACTAACATTAATGGGAGAATGTCCCCCATCTGTCATATAACCTTGAACACGAAAAATCAACACGAATATAAAAACAAATACAAGTTATAAGATAGGAACATGTATTTATTGAAATAACAATAAATGTAAAAGTTCACAAAGCCAAAGTCACATCTTGGACTGTCGGCTGATGCTCCAGCACACTTCTCGGGAGGAGTCTTATGTAATGGTTTCTCATTGTCCTGGCTGCCGTCCAATCGGCTGCAGCCATAATAGTAGAAGGTTTAACACCCTTCGCTGCGGACCATGTAGCTGCGGCAGCTCTAGTTGATCCGGCAGAGTCACTTGACCCTGCCTCCTTCAAAACATTCACAAGCCATCTGGCAATAGTGGCTTTTGCCACGGGTCTGAAAGGGGGAACGGTGGTCCACCACAGCTTTGAAGCACCAGATGAACCAGATCTGTCCGCATCTGTACGTTGTAAATAATCTTCTAAATGAAGGATAGGACAAAGTCTAGGGCACTCAAGGTTCTTCTCAAACACAATAGGAGGAACCGAGTGGTTGGGTCGTTCCTGCTTCGCACCGAACGCTGCTAAGAAACTCCACTTAGTCGGAAGACGTTGTAAGTGTGGATTGTCGGTGCGGAGCAAGAACAAATCACTGACCCTCCTTGCTGAGGCCAGAGCAAGTAGCATCACCAAACGATGTGTCAACCGAGACCTATTGAGATCAGCAATGTCTCCCCACGCCTCAATGCAGCGTAGCACCGAGGAAACATCCCAAATAGGTCTCAGCCTGCGCTCCGGTGGTCGGGATAAGTAGGTGGCACGCATGAACAGGGAAACGGCCTTATCACTGCCGAAAGTACGTTCCGAGAGGGGTTGTAGTAATGTGGCGATGGCAGAACGATGTACCCCTAGTGATCGCCAAGCCAAACTTCGTTCAGTGTAAAGATGCCACAAATAATTTGTCAAATTTAGGGCAGAAGGGGCAGTAGGGTCCAGGTTTTGTCTGCCACACCATAGCACCCACTGTCTCCAGACAGATGAGTACTGTTGCCGTGTCCCAGGCTTCCAGGCACTCTGGAGGAATGCGGCCAATTCAGGCGTGAGCCCCCTCTCCTGGCAGGATCTGAGGAGATGAGCCATGCCAGCATCTTGATCGACAACTTCTTGTTGTGAGTGACATCCTGAATGGATTCGTCTGGCAGACGATAAGGAGGCCTCACCGACAGACGAATTAGTTCTGGCAACCATGGAGCACGGGGCCACCAGGGTGTCACTATTATCATCACTGTCCTGTACTGATGTATCCTGGCCAACACCAATGGTATCAACATTGGAGGTGGAAAGGCGTAAAGGGGGGAACCCCTGAACTCCCACTTGTGATGGAGAGCATCCGTCCCTAGGGCTCGGTGGTCGTGACGGTCCGTGGTGAAGTACTGACGAACCTGTTTTGTCCTGGCTGAAGCAAACAGGTCCACCACTGGATATCCCAACACGAGAAACAGTTTCCTCGCCACTGAGGTTGTTAACATCCACTCTGCTGAATCCTTGTGGCGAGACAGGGCATCTGCCTCCATATTCAGCAAGCCCGGTAGGTACGTGGGGCGGAGAACAATGTTGTGACGTCCCGCCAAAATCAGTATCTTGGACGCCAGATCTGACAGGACTGGAGACTGAGTTCCTCCCTCCTTTATCAAGTAGGCCACTGCTGTGGTATTGTCCATCTGAACAGATATCACTTTCTGAGTCATCTGACCTTGCCAAAGTTGCAACGCAAGGAGTACTACAGTCAGCTCGAGGAAATTTATGTGTCGAGTTCTCTCCTTGCGTGACCATTTCCCCTGGGCTGAAAGGCGTCCCAGTCGGGCACCCCAGCCTGTCATCGAGGCATCTGTTGCTAAAACCAGGTCTGGGAGTGGAATTTCCAATGTTCTTCCACTCCTCGGTGGCGAGCTCCACCAGAGCAGAGAGTCTAAGGCTCCTGAAGTGAGACTTATCCTGGTATTCATGGATAGATGGGGCCCCCTGCCACGGGGAAGACATCGTTGAAGAGAACGGGAGTGAAGGCGGCCGAGAGGGACCGCTATCGACGCAAAGTTTAACTTGCCTAGAAGACCCATCAGATCTAACACAGATACTGAGGTCGCATGCTTCATTTTGATTGTCAAGGCTGATATCTGATCCCTCTTGTCCTTGGGCAGAGAAACTCTCATGTTCACCGAGTTCCACATCAGACCTAAATATGGGAATATTTGAGCAGGATTGAGACGGCACTTCGTAGGACTTCTCCTGAATCCTGCTTTCACTAGTAACCTGAGCACAAAATCTCTGTGTCTGACAGCTTCCGAGTGAGTGGTTGCTAGAACTAATATGTCGTCCAAATAAAAGACAACTCTTATGCCCCTCATTCGGCATTCGTCCACCAGAGGTCTCGTCACGTCGGTAAAGACCTGAGGCGAAGAAGTGAGGCCGAAGGGGAGCCTGCAAAACTGATATACACTGCCCTTCCACAGGAAGCGAAGGAAACGTCTGTATTCTCTGTGCACAGGGATATGAAGAAACGCATCCTTTAAATCTATGGTCACCGTCCAATCCCTGGGTCTTATAGCCTGAGCTACCTCTTTCAAGGTAGTCATCTTGAAGGGTTTCTTTCTCACAAAGCGATTGAGAGGTTTCAAATTGATGATAGGCCTCCTTCCCCCCCCTTTCTTTGCCACTAAGAACAGGTGGGAGAAGAAGCCCTTGCTCTGTGAGTAGACCGGCTCTATGGCGTTCTTTAGCAAGAGAGCACGAATCTCCTCGTCGAGCTCGTTTAGGCCCAGGCGAGACCGCGGGAGAGCACTTCGACTCTCTTCTGGATAAGTGAGAGGAGGAACTTGCACAAAGTCCATTCTGAACCCGCGCACTGTGGTTCGAATGAAAGGGTCGTCTGAAATGGAGTCCCAGAAATGTGCTTTTTCTTTCAGACATGGTACGGCGTCAGTATCTGCCTCTGGCTCTGCCGCGGCCACGGCCACGGCCTCCTCTGGAGGAGCCTCCACGAAAGGGCCGTCTGCCACTAAACGAGGGGCGTGAAGGAGTGTGACGTCTGACAGGCGATCTGCTGCGGTGTCTCTCCGTAGGCCTGGCTGGAGGTGCGTGGCGACCTCCTCTGACTGCTGAGGTAAGAGCCTGGTGTTGCTGTCTTGTGGCTGCAGCACCCAGAAGCGCCGACACATCCTCTTTGAAGAATGAAGAGAACCCCAGCTGCTGGTTCTTTAATTGTTGTTGGAGAATGGCGTCTTTCACATTATGTATGGCCATGTCTTTGCGTCTAATGGCCAGATCATTATAATTAGAGGCTAAGAACCTTAAGGCATGACCAACAGGCGCCAATGCCTCATTTTGAATGTTCTGTATAGCTTCGTACATTCTGCTCCTTGCGTCCTCATCAGGCAAGGACTCTGTCAACTGAGTAAGCTGTGATATAGGCTCCTCCATTAGCTCTAGGCCCTTGGACAAGGCTAAAGCTGTTATGCCATATGAGCGTTGCTGCTTCCTCATACCAACGTCTGTGCCCCATTGCTGGTGAGTCAGAGGCATCTCAGGGGGAAGCTCTGGAGCTAAAAAGGCTGCACTTGCATCATCCTGCTTGGCATATGTTCCCTCAATGCGGAAGGTCTTGATAGGCCTGACCGAAGAACCACCTCTAGCCTGGCGCCATAAGGCTATCTGTCTATCACTTGTGCTATTAGTACTGTCAGGTCGAGAGAGGGCTGACCTGAGACCTGCCAGAGGACAATCTTCTAGTCCAGGCATCGCCGAGAAAGGGTTAATCTCCTCTTCCACCTCATCTATACTGTCATCATACTCATCAATCCTTGTTCTCTGAGATGGCAGGTCAAGAGGGCTGAAATGCCTGCCATCAGAGGGTCTTGAACCCAAAGCTGTGACCCCTCTGATCTGGGTACAGTCGGTTTTATTCAGTCTATGCCTGACTGGAGGTGGGGACTGTAGATTTCTACTCTGCCACTGAGTAGTACTAGCAGTCGGAACAGGTAAGCCAGCCGTGTCGGCAACTAGTTCCTTCGACCCAGTGGCCAATGTACCCGGCTGGGTAACAAGGGCACCAGAGCTCTCCTCCACATGGAGAGCTGGGTCATTATGAGGGGTGCGACCTGCCAGAGCCCTCTCTATCATCATCTCCAATTTCTTCTCTAATGACAATGGAACCTCTATGTCCTGGGGAGGACGCCATCCCGTCCTCGGATTTTCACCAGTGAACTCTGAACTAACATCAGGACTTGTTATTGGTAGGCTGGCATCACTAATTCTGGAAGACGTCGGCTTAGGGGAGCCATCACGTCTGCTATCAAGACTGATAGACTCTCTTCTCTTAACAGCAGGAGAAAGGCTAGCTTTTTTAGGGCTAGCCTTCCTAGGGCTACGACTCCTGCCCTTAGGACTCCTACTCCTCCTGTCTTTTTTTCTATCCTTGTCTGAAGGCATAATAAAAACAGTGTTTGGGGCTCTGAAAAGAGCCGTTTGTTTTAGACAAAGGACGTTGAAAGCTGTATACAGTAGCAGAAGAGTGTTCTCAAAGCCAGCGAGCTTGAAAATAACAACGAGAGCCAGTTATCTGGCCCTTTTATTGACTTCGATAGGGTTCGAAAAAAGGATCGAAATTTTCTGGTCATTTCGCGCCGATTTTTAATGAGCTTTCTGATATTCACGACTTTAGATTGCTTTTGCATGCATAATTCCTAGCTAATTAACCAGAGACCGGACGCCGCCGTCATAGTAAGCCACTCTCTGTAATGAGCTTCTGATATTCACGACTTTAGATTGCTTACGCATGCATAATTTCTAGCTAATTATCTAGAACCTGGCGCCGCCGTCATAGTAAGCCACTTCTGTTAATAAGCTTCTGATATTCACGACTTTAGATTGGCTATGCATGCATATATTTGGCTCATTATCTCCGTTATTATGACCAGAACTTTTTCTCACTATTTATTTTCTACAAGGTTTGTGAAAATTAAAATGATCATAACTCGATGAATTCCAACTAAGCTTGAAATCCCATTAATGTTAGTATATTGCTTTGACAAAAACCAATCTTTGGTTAAAATCAAGCATACACACTCGGGATACACACATGGTACATGGGACATTGTGACGACGTGGACGGTTCCTCCAGAGTGAGGCCTTTCCATTGTATTTCGATTTTCAATAGTATACATTGCTGTGGGGAAATCACATGTTCGACAGAACATCCTTTTCTAATTTATCATTGTTGCTCACCTTCTTCGAAAAGTAATTTTTACTCAACTTTACTAAAGTATATTTTACAGAACCTCGGGTCTCATATTTAATGGAGATTTGTTTGGTGTGAGATACCAATTTATTTGTCATCTCACCCTACTTGAGATTCGTGTGACAAATAAAGGAATATTACTAATGTTAGATAATATGTTTCAACCTACAATAATCTGAACAATGCTATTTTTAACACCGTAACAATTACTTTGTACATCAGTAACAAATAAAAATAAATAATTCCCCGAAATGATCAAATCTATTTCGACAGGGCCCAGGAAAAACGCAACATACTGATAATGTGTTGGTTCAAAGTTGGTCCGTCTTCTGTGACACAGGCCCAGTTTTCAACCAGCACTGTACTGTGCCAATATACTATGCTTATTGGGTATATACCGAACAAACATAAGTTACTGACTCAATGTTGTTTTAGTGATGGTCCATCGTCTGCGACGCTGGCCCAACAATAAAACAACATGGGGTCAATGTCTCTCCAGCAAACACGTGGCATTCACCCAATGCGGTTTAATGTTGGCCCACCGTCTTCGACGCTGGCCCAACATTGAAACCGCATTGGGTGAATGCCTCGGGTTTGCTGGGTCGTGTTCGCTGAGTATATATATATATATATATATATATATATATATATATATATATATAGATATATATATACACGAGGTGGATCCAATACCGATTAAATATCGATTCAGGCGATGATGACCCGATGTTGGAATAATGTTGGTCCATCGACTTCGACGCTTCCCGAATCAAAATCTAACATTGATCAAATGATATGTGTTTGCTTGGCTGTGGAGTTAGTATTGTGGGGAGCCTCCGTGACCGAGAGGTAGCGTGCTCGGCCTCAGACCGCCAGGGCTCGAATTTCGAATTCTGTGTCTGGAGGACAGTGTCATCTCAATCATCTCACCATCCTCAGGAGGTTCTCCTGGCCCAGTTTAGCCTATATGTGCACAAAGGTGGCCTAAAGCCCGATTCATTTCATTTCATTTCATTTTGCTTGGCTGTGAAGCAGTCGTTCTTCCTGTCTTCATTGATATTTTACTAGGTTGATGTTACAGCCCTTTGACCTGCAAACACAGTATTTTGTCCCAGCATAGGTTCGATTCTGGGCCAGAAACTTAGGCGTTAGCCCAACATTGAGTCAATACTTCGGAGAATGTGGCGCGGCTTTAACCCTTAGAGCACTGAGCTATTAAATTGAAATTTTCAGTAACGTGACGTTGTGTCTCGCTACCGCGATCCACAACTTCAAGTGACTGAAAATGTGTGTGAATTGCGAAATTTAGGTCCCAACATATACCTGTGTTTCAAGATTTGAAGCACATTTTACTTTTAACAACTGATTATACAGGGGCTAATGAAACACAGAATGTCTACTGTAGTCGACATCAGTGTTCTAAGGGTTTGCAGGGAGGCACTGACGTGCTGAATAAGTGATGACGTATGACCTGACCGGGGAAACACCAGGGGAATCCATCCTCCGCCATATTTGTTTGCTCCTGAATGAACCAGAAAGTTCACACACCTAATCATTGATGAGATCTCGCCCGCGAGATTACACCGTGTCCGACGCCGCAGGGCCGGTATTCTCGTGCAAGTCACGATACATCGTGGGCTTCTGATTGGTCGAGATGGCCATCTCGACCAATCAGAAGCCTACGATATATCGTGTACGAGAATATGCTGCAGGGCCTATAAATACACTTATTGGTTCCTGCACGACATCTCAATGCCTTGTCAGTGACTCTTTCCAGTCTGATAATACGCCCTGGGGATGAGAATACCAAAAGAATACCAAAACATGCAAAAAGTGGGCGTGAACCTATTGGCTAAATAGAACACAAACGTTAAAATGTCGCATGATATTGTAAGTTTTAAAAATATATCAATAACAATAATACATTTTGCATCCATATGTACCGTGCAGGCTTAATTTAAAAAAAATGTAGGCTACTTTTGCACAGTCACGGCAATGTCGCTTAGCCTCATATCAAATATGCATGGTTATGAGGCGCACATATTGCAAAACGAACCCTCGTGTATGTATATATCTTGTTTGTGATGATGTTAATAATAACTCATAAATGACTTTTTACTATTTCAATAATATATCCTATATATCAGTTTGTTTGTCTGTTTGTTGAGAATAATTCAGACACACATGATTACAACGCATCAGCTCTCTAAACCACCGTCATGGTATGTCACGGTGTGTGTCTACGTCTATTGAATATCTATACAACACTATGAGATGTTGACAACACTACCACTCATGGGCTTTAAAACATGGTTTTAAAACATGTGAATGATTTTCTGAGTGCCTTATTGCTCCACGCCACAGCTAACGGTTCTCTGTCATTCTCACTTCCTTCCGGGTTTTTGCGCAGGCGTGCAGTCAATCTCTTGCTAATGATTTAAAATGAGGTCACTGTCAATGTCATTCAGCGAAACCAAAATGCCCAGTACAGGTGAGATATCGATAAACACTTGCGGTATGCGGTATGCTAACATTACTAAAATGTCCTCTGTAGCTAGGATTAACAACATTATTTGTGAACAAAATCTTTTATTTCCTTAACATGACGAGAACGTAAAATCACACAGAAGCCGTTTTCAACCACGCATTAGTTGCGACACATCACGACACCCGGGATCTTATTCTCGTACAAGTTACGATATATCGTAGGCTTTGGATTGGTCGAGATGGCAATCTTGACCAATCCGAGGCCTGCGATATATCGTAACTTGAACGAGAATACGGGCCCTGTGTATATATGCCTATGTATCACAAACCATCACACGAGCAATTCGTGTAGAGTCGTGTTGCAACTTGTGGCAATTTGTGCACGTGTGAAGCCACACATATATTAAACAAATATTACTTCACAATCGCTAAATGTGATGATAGTATATTTTCTATATTTCTTATATTTTACCTTGGAAAGTTTATATTGTGATTTTGAGTAAATGATTTTTTATCTAATTCAAAGTTTTATAAAAATAACTACAACATATACGCAGTTGTCAGGAAACCCAACGTAATATCACATGGTTAATAACAGTATTACATCTATCATAGCGAAATGCAATACTGCTAAGGATGTATGACAAAATTATGCATACAATTATATGTATAATATAATATACAGTTTGGGGGGAAATGTTATAAAACAAATATGACTCGCGTGGTCATGGCTATACTCAATTGAGTGCCTTTTTGAGCATTTGCAGAAAAGTTTATACGCGTAGTAGGTGGTGCTGCTGCTGTTATTGGAAGTGACGGAATTAAATTATAAGTGTGCAACGTTATTTTATCAAATTAAAACTTAGCCTTAACCTGTGAAGTTTTCATTATTTTTAATCGGAATACAATGCTTGTAACACTGCGTAAAGTCTTTGTCTGAAAACGTAATATTAATCAAGACATTGGTGATTACAAACGTTGTAATTAAAATTAACCCTTTAACCGCAAAATTATTCAATTTGAATTTTAACCCAATTGAAGTTGTGTCTCGCTGACGCGATCCACACCTTCAAGTGACTGAAAATTATTCAAATTAGACAAGATGGAGGTTAACTCTTTTCAAATCTTGCTGGTTGATGTCACATTTGTTCCTTAACATATTTAGAATGTGGTACTTAATGTGCTAATAAAAAATGAAAACCTTAAAATATGCGGCACTGGCGGTTAAAGGGTCAATGACAATTAACCCTTTCAGCGTGTCTAAAGACCCATAACATAGGTTTTCAAATGAAGCGGAAAGTGCTAACTAAGACATTTATGATGATTTCAAATTGAAATTAGGCATTAGGCCACCTTTGTGCACACATAGGCTAAACTGGGCCATGAGAACCTCCTGAGGATGGTGAGATGAATGAGATGATACTGGCGGTTTGAGGCCGAGCACGCTACTTCTCGGTCACGGAGACTCCCCACAATACTGAGTTTTACATGTGGATGGGGAAGAAACATGTTTGTTTCTTTTAAACCGCTAAGACCGGGAACCGAGCCCCGAGCTCTAGCGAGGAAGGCAGCGGTGCTAACCACTACCCCAGGGCCCCCGCCAAGAGAGCCATGGGATTGAAAACCACTCTATCCACCTCCAGTGACCTGAGCACGTCGTCATGGCTGCAAAGATGGAGCTAATTTAGGGTTTTGTGTAAGTAAAAAATTCAGTAGGCTCTTCCCGCAGATGCCAAACAAGCTGGCTTATTGTTGTGCCAACGCAACGGATGTTGACACAACATTAAACCAGCTTGTTCCCGGCGAACTCGATACATCAACCCAATGTTGGTCCAATGTTGGGCCACCGTCTACGACGTCTGCCCAACATTGGTCCAACATTGGGTCGATGTGTCGTGTTTGCTAGGAACAACCCGAGCAGATGGTCCAGTTCCAGTGTAGATGTCCACTGGACAAGCTTTACCTCGGTGGTGCGACAACGTTCGAGATACTGGCCAAACTTAGAACCAGCATTGAAGCAATGCTGTTGAGATGTTAACAAGTCGAAGCGGTTGTCTCTGGAGACATATGCCCCAATACCGTTGGCAAGACGCCCTCGTACTGCCGTTACTGCTTCATGTATAATCCAACGCGGGATGGGCGGCCCTGCCCTCTGGGCTTTATTTGTTGCCCGGTACCTTCAACTCTCACATCGCGTGGCCAGACAAGAGAGTTGAGCGTGACTCGATAAAAATGGAGGTGAAAATACTGAGTCTCTGTTCAGCCGATGTCGTCCTGTCTTCCTCTCTTGTCGTATGTTTTAATGCACTCATTCCACTCTACTACATCTCAAAGGATTACTTAGTTCTGAGACGCCGTTGCCATGACGCCACCTTGGAAAGTATTTGGCATGAACCTTCTGAGGAATAATGTGCGTCCATTTCCACCTACCTACTGTCTCTTTTTGTTGCTTGTTTTCATTATATGCCAGCCCCTGTTATATGCAGCCCACTTGTCACTATTTTATCCCGTAATTACAAAAACTGAAATATGTATGGTGAAACCGTGGAAACCAAAGGGTAGGATTTTGAAATAATCATAAATGTTTTAGCTACCTTTTTCCGCTTCATTTGAATACCTATGTTGTCGGTCTACGGCCATCATGAAAAGATTACTCTTTCAGTGCGGGAATCGACTCTAGACGTCAGAATCTGACGTTTACTGACGTCAGATTCTGACGTCTGAGTCTACCCCGCACTGAAAGGGTTAAATGTAAAGGTGCAGGTTTATAGTCTGATATCAAGTCTACTTAAGACCTATCATCCGACTTTACATTTCACCCCGTGGTCACTGGACCTGTTCATTCGTGTGCCATTTCAACTCCACGGAGAGCATGCAGTCCTGCAGCCATTTCGGTGTATTGAACTTATCGTACACATCTCTATCCTACCAGGTACTCATTTTCACCTGAGTAAAGTGAAGCACTTGAGGGTGAAGTGCCTTGCCCAAGGACACAACAGCGAAAAAATTTCCCGATATTGAGAGGGAGAAACATGAAAATCCTGCACCAAGCGGGATTCGAAACCGCACTGCAGGCAGCGACATCGGAGAAGCGCCACGCTCTCACTATTGCGCCATTTCCTCATTTTCCTTCACAAGGCCCGCTACTCCCGACGTCGTAGAGGTCGGGATAGTTCGACAACGTCCGCAAATATTATATCTTATTATGTCGTGATCAACAGCCGTTATGATCACCATAACATTAAATCCATAACACTTTTTGAATGTATTTTGAATACGGCCTACATATTTTGTCAGTCATCATGGTTATGCCGACCTCAAATCCTTTCAACACTGTGTAACAGTTTGTATTTGAAGAATGACTTTATATTAAATAAGTGTATTCAAGCTAAATTAGAGTTAAATTATTTAAATTGGCCTATAAAAGGGCACTTTCAAATAGCGTCTTTCACTCTAGTACGAATCCCAGTGAACACGGGAAGTTTTCCCATGGTTGGGTTTATGACGGTCCGCCATCTGCGACGTCGGCCCATCATAAACCCAACATTGGGTCGGTGCCTCGTGCGTATGACACCTCCACCTGCTACACAAACCCCTGCATTCTCTGATATTGCTGAATTTTATTACGTTAGTATGTGATTGATTTTTTTCCCACGCGGTGGTCCTGAAAACAGGCTCAACTTCCTTTTGAGTCGGACTATGATTGGGTGCCTTTGTCTTTGAAGACTGCGTCCGTGTGTGACAGGGATGTATGGATGGTGTGGAATAAATAAGCCATATTTACCGGCAATGATAATCAAAAGACGACCAGTCACCTGACAGAAGGAGAACAGAGACGATATTTATCACCGCCGCTGCTATTGATGCCTAGTTTTCCCGCCCACGGTGATCGCCTCGTCTAAGTGTGTGTGAGCGATAATAGATGAAAACGGCGCTGGATAAATCTGATTTGCAGCCGACAGCGACAGTACTAAAGTGATTGTAGATGCCCCCCCCCCTCCCTTTCTTCTGCGCAAATCCTGAAACCGGTATTGGATCCAGAAACTGTGCTATTGGACACATGGTGTGCAGTTATGATCGGGATAGGTGGGCGTGCTCCCTAATCGCATCCGATGTAAGGCGCTGGGACGCGCGCTATACTTTGTTTCCGTGAGGACGGGAGCGAGATATCTAAATTGATCATTTCTGTCCGGAATAATTCCTCTCCTTCGCCCTGGCACGGCCCTGGCTTCAGGAGAAGGCGCCTCCGCAATTCAAGAAGCCTCCCGATGATTTATCACTTGACGCCTCAATGGTTTTGACATCCATTCCGAATGACAACAATTATATCTCGGCCCATCGGATTGTCCCACACCCTTCCCGCATTCCAGAGAATGCGAGATGTTGGGCCGACGTCGAAGACGTGGGTCAACGTATCGTCTTTAATGGGATAACCGCCATGCGCTATAGTAATCCGCGCTATAAACAAATCTTCGCGTATTACTCGATCGCGATCTAAATAAATAATCACTTTTTGTGCTGTGATAATCACACAGCCCGCTGAACACTGGCCCAACGCTGTCTGAATGTAGTGCCAGCGTCTCCGACGCTGGCACCATGCGATTTGCGCTGTTGTCCAGAAGTGGATTTGTTCCGGCTAGCCACACTGATCCTCCCCGTGTCCGGCGCTGATCACTTTGCACCGACGTCCCGGGGCTGATCGCTGGTCACAGCCAGATCGGGACGGTACTGATTAACAAAGCCGTGCAGAGATTGCGTGAAATGATCTTATTATTTCCGGCGCACTCAGAAACAATTACAGCCGTATATCTCAGTCATTCTGCAAAAAAGCCTCAGTTATCATGCCTCAAATTGATAACATAATATTCGGATTGCGTATATACTGCCAGGCGCTACTGTTTTCTTGAACTGTTTATTATTGCGAGACATTATGGACGAAATGTTTATTATAAAAAACTAGATTATAAATGTATATTGTAATATTTTGTGACTGTCTTGATTGCAAATTGTTCTAAAGAAAATCGCAGAATCTGAAGATTACTTTCGATTGAATGAATGAGTAGCGGAGCGAAATAAACTGAAAAGACCGACCGACCGACCGACCGACCGACCGACCGACCGACCGACCGACCGACCGACCGACCGACCGACCGACCGACCGACCGACCGACCGACCGACCGACCGACCGACCGACCGACCGACCGACCGACCGACCGACCGACCGACCGACCGACCGACCGACCGACCGACCGACCGACCGACCGACCGACCGACCGACCGACCGACCGACCGACCGACCGACCGACCGACCGACCGACCGACCGACCGACCGACCGACCGACCGACCGACCGACCGACCGACCGACCGACCGACCGACCGACCGACCGACCGACCGACCGACCGACCGACCGACCGACCGACCGACCGACCGACCGACCGACCGACCGACCGACCGACCGACCGACCGACCGACCGACCGACCGACTTATTGACTGACTGACCGACTGACTGACTGACTGACTGACTGACTGACTGACTGACTGACTGACTGACTGACTGACTGACTGACTGACTGACTGACTGACTGACTGACTGACTAGCTGACTGACTGACTGACTGACTGACTGACTGACTGACTGACTGACTGACTGACTGACTGACTGACTGACTGACTGACTGACTGACTGACTGACTGACTGACTGACTGACTGACTGACTGACTGACTGACTGAAAACGAAAAAAAAAAAAAAAGATGTCAATAGTATTGACATCTTACGTTCTGTTTTTTTTTTTCAATTTCATTGCTGCTTGCCTCTTCATTTTCTTGCATTAAAACACACCAATACATTATTTTCTTTGTCCGACCACTACATTCTAAGCCGGGAACGGAGAGTTATTCTGCAGACTAATTATTATGGTAGGCTTATTGTGTTAAAATCAGTTAGGTGTGACCGAGCTGTTGATTATGAGGAATCCTCATTATGGTTTGATGTGTTTTAAGTCAGTTAAAACCCTCGGAGCTCTACATTCTTAGCTACGGAAAAAGCCTCGGCCTTCGGCCAGGCTTTTTCTGCAGCTACTAAGAATGTAGAGCTCCGCGGGCTTTATCCTGTACGTCCCATGTTCAATGGTCATTGCCCGTTTAAGCGCATAGCACGAGTATAGGCGTTTTTAATATGTTTTATTAGCGGGTTAAATCCCGGTTACTGGGAATGAAATGACATCAACATTTGTAAATGTTTGGTCACAAAATAAATAAATCTATGTGGTTTTCATCGACATGAAGTTTATTGAAAAGAGACTTAAAGATCAGTATAATCAGGATTGGTTATCAACTGCTAATAATACACCTAAATGTGTCCTTTATCGTACCTACAGACACACATTCGAATAAGAGCAATATATCCTAAGTTACCTCCATATCAGAACAATTGTATGTAGATTTCGAACATCTAACCCTAAGCTACCAATAGAAACAAGTAGATATAACAACATCCCCCGCAAAAATAGATTTTTACATTTTGTAACTCCCACACACTTTGTGTCGAATTTCACCTGATACTCGAGTGTTCATTACTAAATAATACTATAAAGTTCTTAACCACTTAATGTTTATAAAACCCAAATATTATAAGGTTTTTGCAAAATGTAATGTCCTCGCATACAGATTTATTGTGTAAACAAATTTCCCTATACATAAAACAATAATTTAACTGCTCTAACATGTATATTTATTTACTGTACCTTACATTTACCTTGTATATGAAAACTTCATGGCATGGCTGTAACTCTTACTGTTAATCAGTCATTTTTTAATGTTGAAATCATTATTCTCTGAATGTGTTATATTCATATCGACATTTTATTTGTGTTATACTCCATATCCCACAAAGGCCCGAATAATAAAATATTGTCATTGTCGCGGTAGTCGGGCAAAACTTCAAGTGGGTGAAAATTTTATTTTTTAAAATATGTAATTTATGTTTTTATCTGATTGTTTTTTAGTTTCGCCGTAACCAGCCGTCGCCTCATGTCCCTTTTGTTCAGCCCCTGAAGCGACAGATCAGCGGTTTCGGGGGAGCGGGAAAAGGCGCCCGCGTCACCGTCGTCTACCGCAGCAGCCATAGACTGAAGGTGAGATGGTTCCGCTCCCTGCCACCCACGGCGCTACGATACAATGAGCTGCAGGATATGATCACAACAGAAGGTGGGTCGCTGTGAAACCGAAACTATAATATATAATATGGTGTATATTGATATTACCTAAAACATAGTATTAGTAAAAATATAGTACAGAAAGCGACAACCCAAGTCTTAACCCAAGTGTTTCGGAGCACAGCACGCCATTGAAAATATTAATAACTGTACACTTTAAACAAAGCATAAACTTACTTTAGAAATAAATTGTGTACGCATAATAACGCAGTTTCGTATGAATAATATGATAAAGAGCATATCCCCCAAGATTTCAAATTGCTTGATGTAAATTATACATCATGTATGCCTTATATAAATCAATCCAATACTTCTTAATCTACCTGCCTACAGAAAATGACCACATTTCGGCCGAAATCTGGTCTAGAATGCGTCATTTGAGACCTCAGATTTCAAAATTATCCGGACCCCTCTATCATGTTTAGAGCATATAAGTGCCAGCTGTGGTGTGTATTAATTCTGGCAATAATCGGCGCACCCTCCCCCCCCCCCCCCCCGTCTGTCAATTCCTGGATCCGCCACTGTCTGTGGCGCTGGCCCAACATTGAATCGATACATGCATGGTTGTACACGAACTAGTTCAATTGGCCCGTACTGAGTCAATGTGTCACTTCAGCCAGGAGCTGGAGCAGCAACGGACCATAATTTGTAGTGCTGGGAACGAAATTTTGAAAATGCGGATGTCACAGACGAGCACCGGTGTGCAAAAACATACAGACGAAGCGTTGTGTTAATTCAAAATGATGTATCAAATTACTGTTATTAATAATAATATTCAATCTCTTTTAAAGTGATCTATCTATGTGATTTCCCAACGCGCCGTACAGTTAGCTACAAATATCTCTGAGTGTAAAATACTAATTATAAAATATTTAAATAATTATAATTACAAAATATATTGATGTGAAAGACATTTTGTGAGTCATCGCAGATTATTTCTCAGAGTTTGGATTTATTATTTAATTATTGTCAAGATGATCTTCAGACGAATGAAGACCTGATAATTATTAAGCCACCATTCTCATGTATTATTGTACAAAAAGAATAATTCGTCATAAGTAATGCAGGTCAACGTAGGCCTACATCTAAAATACAAAATACAAAATACACAATTAACAAATCAATATTTAAATTCAGGGAAGCATACTTTCTTTTTTTTATTATTAAAGTGTTTCAATCCCAACAAGCACGGGACGTTAACTCGATGCTGCATTAATGTTGGTCAACCGTCTGCTACGCTGGCCCAACATTAAATCAGCTTAGTTTCAACGTCTCGTGTTTACTGGGATGCATACTATTTGCAGGTGATTCAAACTACGTAACGAACAGACTGGCATCTGGTGACGTCAGAGCGACTACACTAAGTATCACTAACATCTCCCACACATACCCACAGAGGTACACGGTCATCTTTTCTGCATCAACAGTCCTGTTTCAGTACCAACTAGAAACAGTGGTAAGGACTCCCACCCACTACAGCCTGGATGATCTAGATGGTGTGTTCTGGACTAAAGAGATGCCACAAGTTCTCTCGTATCGCCACCAAGGCAATCTGCACGTGAAATGTGCCGCCATTTTGGATCGTGAGAGCGAGGATAGTAATGGCAAGTACGCCCCTGATCAGCTGGTTATGTACAAGACGCACATACAGCCGCCACCAGGTGGGGGTGATAAGCGTTATGGATACCTGGACTCCACCACAGTGGCGGAGACTCACAAAGGGGACGATACTAAAGACGGGGGAGCGGAGGAATCAGGCAAGTACCTGGTGCTGTCAAAGAGGCACGAACTCTCCTATGGCTATGTCAAGTATGAGGTAGGTATGAAGGTGGTCAACTCTACATCTGTACTCCAGGGCATGTACGCATGCGGACTATCCCGGAAGCACGACCGCACATTTGTGGCGGCTTGGGTCAGACAAGGGATCCCCGAAGCTAACCCCATGGTAGAGATAAAGCCATGCGCCTCGGCCAGGTTTCTTAACTGGGAGGACAAGCCCTTTGTGGTTGAGACCACTCGAGGTCAGCCTACGTGTGTGCGGTGCCGTGCGTCAGGCTACCCCGCTCCAGATGTGACATTATGGAAATCTGGAGTACGAGTTGAGAGTAACCACGCGGCGCATGTCCATGTGGACAAACATATTAACGTGCCTGATGGAGGACTACCTGAAGTGACGCTCAACCTGTTTCGGGTGTCTGAAAAAGACGCCGGTCTTTATATCTGCACCACAGGCACAGGAAGGCACGATGTGGCCGTCAATTTTAAAATCGTAGTCAATTAGCTAATTTGGTTGTGACTCATGACCATCATGTTCTTATAACGATTACCAACGAACGAGACTGTTTTATTAAAATATTCAGCATTGAGATGTCTTAATTTACGCCTTCTCAAAACAATAATTCGAGTAAAGAGTAAAAAATGGCTGGTATTTCCCATCTTCCTTACAGCAGGACTAGGCTTCTTAATGTCGCAGAGAAGCCTAGCTTTTCTGTTACAGTAGGGAAGATGCTACATGTATTGTCATGTTTCGCCAGCAATCAATACAAAAACTTAGTTTCAACTTCGATGATTGATTCAGACTTGAGCCAATAATAGAAATTGAGACAATAACATAAAAACGGTGCTCATTTGAGTGTGATATGAGTAACTACAGCACTTAATAAATAACGTTTGAACCTTTAGCCCAACTTGAGCCCAAGTTTAGCCCAGCTTGAATTGAGCCCAACTTTGGGAGAACACCTTATGTATTGTACTGTAGGCCTATTTACCATACCGTTCGAAAAATGAGCAGCATTTGTATTTTCACACACTACCAACTATAGATAGGCTCACAGTACCGACATCCATTGATAATCGAGCGACGGTCCTTTGTGGTATAGGCTGTTGTCGCACTTAAGCTGGACGGTGAGGTTTAATTTTGCCATACTATTGTAATCGTGATCAGCTGACTAATTCTCAGAACATATTCACCCTTTAAACTGATGGTCATTGAACTATACAACACAGCCGCACTCATACCAGCGTTAATATTATCTCCAGATCTATTATTATACCAACACCAACAAAGGAGTGGGAAAAAGCTTTATCATTATTTTTTTATAAAAAGTTTATTATTTTAACTGGCAAACAGCCACAAGCTGACCTCCAGCCATAAGCTTGTACAAAGAAAACAGTAACATACAATGAGAACCCATGTAAATAGACAGATACGTACACACATACACATAAAAGAATAACCATTAAATATAATAAATTAATCCACTTGATGAGAAAAAGCTCGGGAGCGGGATGAGCGGGGAAACATTCGCGCTGTTTGCTAGCAACAAACTGCCAATGGACTTACAGAAGCCGCCAATCTCAGAACGAGGTTGGACCCCCTTCCCTCTGAACACAGACAGGAGCTCCATCTAGTGAATATAACATTAACTAAGAGCTATAAGGGTCTAGTTTTTTTGTGAAAAAAACCTGGAGATGTCCCTCCAGTAGCATAACCATTAAGTTTGATAGCTAATAGATGTAATATCAATGGCTTTTGTAATTAATATTATTAAAATAATGGCTCCTGTGGACAGTAGAGACTATGTATTTAGGGGAATTTATTATTCCGTTTTGTTGCGAAATACTTGTCAACACGAAGTTGACTTAATGCTGGTCCAATGCTGGCCCACCGTTTGCGATGCTGGTCCAGCATCAAACCGGCACTGGTTCAACGCCTAGTGTTTACTGGGCTGCGTTCAACCCAGTAAACACAAAACATTTGCATAACATTTGTACATTGTTGGACCAACGTTCAAGACGTTCGGCCTACAAATGTAATACAAATGTTTTGTGTTAGCTGGGAACAGCAGCTGGTCTGGTATTGCTTACTTCTGGCGGCGAATACAAACCGACAACGACTCTATGTCTGCATGCTGGCGGTACGGGCACGATGTTTTGAACCAAAGCTTAGTTAATGTTGGCCAGCCGTCTGTGACGCGTGGCGCCAAACACGACACAGTGACCTAATACTGGGCTAACGTTAACTCAGCGTCGTAGACGGTGGCCAACATTAGTCCAGCATTGGGTCAACGTCTCGTGCTTGACCCCCTGCAAGATAGAAACGCGCTGGAGAGAAATGAATGGGAGACAGACTCACAGACCAAGTTGCACAGAGTGACAGACTGAGCGGACAGGGGTAAAGCAATATGTCCTCACCTCTGTGTACAGAGGGGAGACATAATTAACGCGGGACATCAATTATCTACATAATATTACAATATCATTCGTCATACAATTGCCCAGCGTAGTATTATGTCTCAAAAATTGCGCATACAATATGCAAACGGTATTCATTCGAGCGGTACGGGGAAATACAGCACTTGTCCAATGAATAAGGTGTGAGCCTTCAGGTGGACCTCATTGGACGAGTACTGTATTTCCCATACCGCACTGAAAATGAAAACTTTGTATTTTCTTACACGCTCAAAATAATTAATAAGTAGGCTGTCACCGTAGGAAATGTCCTGTATGATATTGGCTGACGGCAGAGTTTGGGAACAATGCTAATTGGGCTCCATCGAGCCCATGACAAATATATACAATACAATTTAAACTGTAAGCTATTGAATATTAATAATGCTAGGATATAATTGTTGACCACAGTAACTGCGTGTAATTTTGTGACATATATAGGCCAACCTCTCTCATATGCTGTTACTGTCTAATCTAAATACTAATTAATGAGATTATTATGTTGGCTCAATGCAAATCACCTAAGGCTGATCCAATATTTAGTGAATGTATACAAAATATGATTTTCATTACGAGGTTATCCAGTTTATATTACGTATTCTTTGCATACTCTAAAAGGCTCTGTAGTTATAATATCAGATGAATATGCATGTCTTTATTTTTCACGGAATGCATGTTAGTATAGATGTACTGTGTGCCAAAGTGTTTAACGGCAATTGAACATAATATATAAATAAATTATGTAAATCATGTCAGATTTCTACATGGTGGATGTTTACATGGTGTGATATTAGGTGATCCACACGATTTTTCCTCATAATTATCATCTGTTCCATTTTTATTTTTAATTTGTATGCTTATGTAAAGATAATTATTAAGTTCATCCATTATGATTCATTATGATTCATCAGACACAAATGAGTATATCTGAGTACAAAAGTAATCCAATGCGATCTGTTCATTCCTAACAAATGTTTCACTGGTCTGTAGACGTCAGATTCTGACGACTAAAGTCGATCCCCGCACTGTAAGAGTAAAAATATTTCTAATGGCCGTAGCCCCATAACATAGGTATTCAAATGAATGAGAAAGAGCTGACTAAGACATTTATTATGATTTCAAATTAAAAAACCCTTTGGTCTCCATGTTTTTTATGAAAATAATTCAGCGGTGTAAGGGTTGAAGGTACTAGTCCACCACCTAGATATTAATCCTGTATTAACAGTTCCTTTTTGCTGAAATACCTTGATCTAATACTATTTACCAATACAAAATAAAATAAAGACAATTTAGCCAGTTTAGATTTTTTGACAACCATGACTAAAGCCACGTGGTGGGCCAGACCCTTCAATTCAAAATTATAAAATGTTGTTTTCTGTTGTCATTGTTTTATCCAGTCAAACATATTTTGAAACAGATAAATACAGAAGTTGAGAATTATTATATCCCAAGAACGATATATTGGACCAATCTTGATTTCATGTTGGACCACCGTCTACGACGTTGCCCCAACATTTAACCAACATTGAGTTTTTGTATCGTGTTTGCAGTGGTCTGGTAACGACAATAACTGAATATGTGTGTAGAGGTACACACATTGCTCACCAGGTAGCGCTGAGGTATGACGTCAGATTCTGACGACTACAGTCGATCCCCAGAGCTTGGTCGATCCCCGCGCTGTAAGGATTGAGATATCCCTTTATGCTCACTTCCCAGTAAGAACGAGGCTTTGAGTCTTGAGACTATGTTGGTTTAATGTTGGGAAGACGTCGCAGACGGTGACCCAGCATTTAAACAAGATAGGTGCATACACTCAAAAGTATTTTTAACTACGTTGCATTAACCAGTCCTGTTAACGTTGTTGCATATTTTCGCTGATTTCTCAGTCAATTCACAGTAGATTTTCGTGAAATTTTGCAAGCATTATTTTCGATTCCCAAGCCAACAAACCTGCCAGTTTAGGGAGTATTTCACAATTTAGACCAGTTGACATGTGATGACATTTCATGATTAAAACTGAATGAAATTAATGTGTTTAAAGCGGGGCGTCTCAATTAGTAATTTACTACTACTAAATGGTCTAATTTTTAAACTATATAAATATTTTTTCATGCACTTGTCGCGGCAGTTGTGTCTCCCTTCTGCGACCCACAACCTCAAGTTGATGAAAATTACTCATATTTGTTTAATTTGAGACCATACATTTACAACAATTGATGTTTAAACGCAAATTTCATTACCAATAACAGTGATTTGATGGGCAAAAAAAAAAATACAAAATACAAAATACACAATTAACAAATCAATATTTAAATTCAGGGAAGCATACTTTCTTTTTTTTATTATTAAAGTGTTTCAATCCCAACAAGCACGGGACGTTAACTCGATGCTGCATTAATGTTGGTCAACCGTCTGCTACGCTGGCCCAACATTAAATCAGCTTAGTTTCAACGTCTCGTGTTTACTGGGATGCATACTATTTGCAGGTGATTCAAACTACGTAACGAACAGACTGGCATCTGGTGACGTCAGAGCGACTACACTAAGTATCACTAACATCTCCCACACATACCCACAGAGGTACACGGTCATCTTTTCTGCATCAACAGTCCTGTTTCAGTACCAACTAGAAACAGTGGTAAGGACTCCCACCCACTACAGCCTGGATGATCTAGATGGTGTGTTCTGGACTAAAGAGATGCCACCAAGGCAATCTGCACGTGAAATGTGCCGCCATTTTGGATCGTGAGAGCGAGGATAGTAATGGCAAGTACGCCCCTGATCAGCTGGTGATGTACAAGACGCACATACAGCCGCCACCAGGTGGGGGTGATAAGCGTTATGGATACCTGGACTCCACCACAGTGGCGGAGACTCACAAAGGGGACGATACTAAAGACGGGGGAGCGGAGGAATCAGGCAAGTACCTGGTGCTGTCAAAGAGGCACGAACTCTCCTATGGCTATGTCAAGTATGAGGTAGGTATGAAGGTGGTCAACTCTACATCTGTACTCCAGGGCATGTACGCATGCGGACTATCCCGGAAGCACGACCGCACATTTGTGGCGGCTTGGGTCAGACAAGGGATCCCCGAAGCTAACCCCATGGTAGAGATAAAGCCATGCGCCTCGGCCAGGTTTCTTAACTGGGAGGACAAGCCCTTTGTGGTTGAGACCACTCGAGGTCAGCCTACGTGTGTGCGGTGCCGTGCGTCAGGCTACCCCGCTCCAGATGTGACATTATGGAAATCTGGAGTACGAGTTGAGAGTAACCACGCGGCGCATGTCCATGTGGACAAACATATTAACGGGCCTGATGGAGGACTACCTGAAGTGACGCTCAACCTGTTTCGGGTGTCTGAAAAAGACGCCGGTCTTTATATCTGCACCACAGGCACAGGAAGGCACGATGTGGCCGTCAATTTTAAAATCGTAGTCAATTAGCTAATTTGGTTGTGACTCATGACCATCATGTTCTTATAACGATTACCAACGAACGAGACTGTTTTATTAAAATATTCAGCATTGAGATGTCTTAATTTACGCCTTCTCAAAACAATAATTCGAGTAAAGAGTAAAAAATGGCTGTTATTTCCCATCTTCCTTACAGCAGGACTAGGCTTCTTAATGTCGCAGAGAAGCCTAGCTTTTCTGTTACAGTAGGGAAGATGCTACATGTATTGTCATGTTTCGCCAGCAATCAATACAAAAAACTTAGTTTCAACTTCGATGATTGATTCAGACTTGAGCCAATAATATAAATTGAGACAATAACATAAAAACGGTGCTCATTTGAGTGTGATATGAGTAACTACAGCACTTAATAAATAACGTTTGAACCTTCAGCCCAACTTGAGCCCAAGTTTAGCCCAGCTTGAATTGAGCCCAACTTTGGGAGAACACCTTATGTATTGTACTGTAGGCCTATTTACCATACCGTTCGAAAAATGAGCAGCAGTTGTATTTTCACACACTACCAACTATAGATAGGCTCACAGTACCGACATCCATTGATAATCGAGCGACGGTCCTTTGTGGTATAGGCTGTTGTCGCACTTAAGCTGGACGGTGAGGTTTAATTTTGCCATACTATTGTAATCGTGATCAGCTGACTAATTCTCAGAACATATTCACCCTTTAAACTGATGGTCATTGAACTATACAACACAGCCGCACTCATACCAGCGTTAATATTATCTCCAGATCTATTATTATACCAACACCAACAAAGGAGTGGGAAAAAGCTTTATCATTATTTTTTTATAAAAAGTTTATTATTTTAACTGGCAAACAGCCACAAGCTGACCTCCAGCCATAAGCTTGTACAAAGAAAACAGTAACATACAATGAGAACCCATGTAAATAGACAGATACGTACACACATACACATAAAAGAATAACCATTAAATATAATAAATTAATCCACTTGATGAGAAAAAGCTCGGGAGCGGGATGAGCGGGGAAACATTCGCGCTGTTTGCTAGCAACAAACTGCCAATGGACTTACAGAAGCCGCCAATCTCAGAACGAGGTTGGACCCCCTTCCCTCTGAACACAGACAGGAGCTCCATCTAGTGAATATAACATTAACTAAGAGCTATAAGGGTCTAGTTTTTTTGTGAAAAAAACCTGGAGATGTCCCTCCAGTAGCATAACCATTAAGTTTGATAGCTAATAGATGTAATATCAATGGCTTTTGTAATTAATATTATTAAAATAATGGCTCCTGTGGACAGTAGAGACGATGTATTTAGGGGAATTTATTATTCCGTTTTGTTGCGAAATACTTGTCAACACGAAGTTGACTTAATGCTGGTCCAATGCTGGCCCACCGTTTGCGATGCTGGTCCAGCATCAAACCGGCACTGGTTCAACGCCTAGTGTTTACTGGGCTGCGTTCAACCCAGTAAACACAAAACATTTGCATAACATTTGTACAATGTTGGACCAACGTTCAAGACGTTCGGCCTACAAATGTAATACAAATGTTTTGTGTTAGCTGGGAACAGCAGCTGGTCTGGTATTGCTTACTTCTGGCGGCGAATACAAGCCGACAACGACTCTATGTCTGCATGCTGGCGGTACGGGCACGATGTTTTGAACCAAAGCTTAGTTAATGTTGGCCAGCCGTCTGTGACGCGTGGCGCCAAACACGACACAGTGACCTAATACTGGGCTAACGTTAACTCAGCGTCGTAGACGGTGGCCAACATTAGTCCAGCATTGGGTCAACGTCTCGTGCTTGACCCCCTGCAAGATAGAAACGCGCTGGAGAGAAATGAATGGGAGACAGACTCACAGACCAAGTTGCACAGAGTGACAGACTGAGCGGACAGGGGTAAAGCAATATGTCCTCACCTCTGTGTACAGAGGGGAGACATAATTAACGCGGGACATCAATTATCTACATAATATTACAATATCATTCGTCATGCAATTGCCCAGCGTAGTATTATGTCTCAAAAATTGCGCATACAATATGCAAACGGTATTCATTCGAGCGGTACGGGGAAATACAGCACTTGTCCAATGAATAAGGTGTGAGCCTTCAGGTGGACCTCATTGGACGAGTACTGTATTTCCCATACCGCACTGAAAATGAAAACTTTGTATTTTCTTACACGCTCAAAATAATTAATAAGTAGGCTGTCACCGTAGGAAATGTCCTGTATGATATTGGCTGACGGCAGAGTTTGGGAACAATGCTAATTGGGCTCCATCGAGCCCATGACAAATATATACAATACAATTTAAACTGTAAGCTATTGAATATTAATAATGCTAGGATATAATTGTTGACCACAGTAACTGCGTGTAATTTTGTGACATATATAGGCCAACCTCTCTCATATGCTGTTACTGTCTAATCTAAATACTAATTAATGAGATTATTATGTTGGCTCAATGCAAATCACCTAAGGCTGATCCAATATTTAGTGAATGTATACAAAATATGATTTTCATTACGAGGTTATCCAATTTATATTATGTATTCTTTGCATACTCTAAAAGGCTCTGTAGTTATAATATCAGATGAATATGCAGGTCTTTATTTTTCACGGAACGCATGTTAGTATAGATGTACTGTGTGCCAAAGTGTTTAACGGCAATTGAACATAATATGTACATAAATTATGTAAATCATCTCAGATTCTTACATGGTGGATGTTTACATGGTGTGATATTAGGTGATCCACACGATTTTTGCTCATAATTATCATCTGTTCCATTTTGACTTCTAATTTGTATGCTTATGTAAAGACAACAATTATTAAGTTCATACATTATGACTCATCAGACACAAATGAGTATATCTGAGTACAAAAGTAATCCAATGCGATCTGTTCATTCCTAGCAAATATTTTACTGGCAATTAACACTTACAGCGTGGGGATCGACTTCAGTCGTCAGAATCTGACGTCTGTAGACGTCAGATTCTGACGACTAAAGTCGATCCCCGTACTTTAAGAGTACATATATTTCTAATGGCCGTAGCCCCATAACATAGGTATTCAAATGAATGAGAAAGAGCTGACTAAGACATTTATTATGATTTCAAATTGAAAAAACCCTTTGGTCTCCATGTTTTTTACGTAAATAATTCAGCGTTGTAAGGGTTGAAGGGACTAGTCCACCACCTAGATATTAATCATGGTGGTCACACATTTAGAGCATTGACAGTTCCTGAAATTTGACTTTTTCGCTGAAATACCTTGATCTAATACTATTTACCAATAAAAAATAAAATAAATACAATTTAGCCAGTTTAGGTTTTTTTGACAACAATGACTTAAGTTACGTGGTGGGCCAGACCCTTCAATTAAAAATTATAAAATGTTGTTTTCTGTTGTCATTGTTCTATCCAGTCAAACACATTTTGAAACAGATAAATGCAGAAGTTGAGAATTATTATATCCCAGGAAGCACGATATATTGGTCCAATGTTGATTTAATGTTGGGCCACCGTCTACGACGTTGCCCCAACATTTAACCAACATTAAGTTATTGTGTCGTGTTTGCTGTGGTCTGGTAACGACAGTAACTGACTATCTGTGTAGAGGTACGCACATTGCTCACCAGGTAGCGCTGAAGTATGACGTCAGATTCTGACGACTACAATCGATCCCCGCGCTGTAAGGATTGATATATCCCTTCATGCTCACTTCCCAGCAAGAACGATGCGTTGAGACTATGTTGGTTTAATGTTGGGAAGACGTCGCAGACGGTGGCCCAGCATTAACTCTTCCTTTACCAATTTCGCATTTATGCGAAAACTACCTTCCTTTACCAATTTCGCATTTATGCGAATTCCACATGTGTACATGCATTAATTTTAATGGAGATATTTTATTACATGCATGGCTGAAAATCGCCAACCAGAATGGTCAGTGACAATGTTATCTTGAGTTTTTAATTTGTATGATGTGCGCATGCGCATAGCTATAACCTGTATGGTGCCCAGGGGCTACTTCAGGGGTCCTCCTTAAAAAAGAAGTCGGTTTCTAGGGGTAGTTTTATCAGGGGGAAGTCGGTAAAGGAAGAGTTAAAACAAGATAGGTGCATGCACTCAAAAGTATTTTCAACTGCGCTGCATTAACCTGTTAACGTTGTTGCATATCTTCGCTGATTTCTCAGTCAATTCACAGTAGATTTTCGTGAAATTTTGCAAGCATTATTTTCGATTCCCAAGGTAACAAACCTGAAAAGTCATGCCAGTTTAGGGAGTATTTCACAATTTAGACCATTTGACATGTGATGACATTTCATGATTGAAATGAAATTAATGGGTTTATAGCGGGGCGTCTCGATTAGTAATTTACTACTATAAATGGTCTAATTTTTACACTATATTAATAGTTTTTCATGAACTTGTCGCGGCAGTTGTGTCTCGCTTCTGCGACCAACAACTTTAAGTTGATGAAAATTACTCATATTTGTTCAATTTGAGACCACACATTTACAACAATTGATGTATAAACGCACATTTCATTACCAATACCAGTGATTTGATGGGCAAAAAAAACTGATTAAAAACGCTTCTAGTTGCGCTTAGCGGTTTATTGGTCAATGTGACTTCTACATTAAATGTCCACTCTATGTTGCATGGGTACTGAGTTTATATCTGCAAATTTTGCAGATATAAACTCAGTACTTTGCCATGCAGCATAGAGTGGAAACTATCTCTGTCCAGAGGGAACCTTTGTAAAGATCCCCCCCCCCCTCCTCTGGCCTGCATGGTAAAGTAATGGAGGGTTTTTCATAAACAACTATATTGTTTAGAGTGTGATACATTCATATCCTGCTATCTATTGGTTCTGTCCTCTTGATTTGTGTATGTTCTCTTGCAATGTCATAGTATAGTGGATACACACAGTGATGTTATGATCAAAAATTGAATAAACCATAATGTATCTGTTGAGAATTTAATACGGCTTTCTCGTGTTTATATATTTTTCTTGTGTTTATAGCTCCAGACTTCTAATGCCGTGAGAAAAAATAGTTTGTATATCAAAACATTTATATTTTTATTGATAAAAATATGCAATATAATATTTCAAATATGTAATATCAGTAAAACCAGCAACATTTTCATTTAAAAATATAAAAGCATTGAACCGATACCGGCTCAAAGTTGTAGAACAATGAACCAGCACCGGCCCAGCGCATCGAATACTCACGGTGATAATCTACATATTGATATTCTAATGTGACATAAAGCTCAACAAGCACTCTATATTATCTACATCAAATAGTTTCATATTTGGTCACCTTGCTATATAAGCTGAAGCCGTTTATAGAAAACACCGACACACACATGACCTTCCAACCACAATGTACGACACAGAAGCAAATGGAAAATAGAAATAATTCGTTTTGAGAGACAGATTTCAAAGCTATTCTTCAGCTTACTATTTTAAGTGAAGACCTTTATTTCAAGTGATGACCTACATTTTAGGTGATAACTTATAAATTATTTAAAATTATGACCTATATTTTAAGTGATGACCTTCATTGTTACTTTTATTGTAGCCCATGCATGCGTCTTGATATCTTATACCTTTACAAATCGTTTCTCAATTAAATATACTGGAAATTTTCAAAGCCCCCAGGCCTAATCATGCTAATTGTCAGATTAGATATATCATCCACTTTAATCTAAGCCTATATGAATAAAGTGGTTGCCCTGTCTGGTACTGGTATGCAAAAGCCACCGATAATGAGAAAGCTGTGGCTATAACGTCTGGTGGGCCCGCCATATAGACAGAAAGCAGCGACCCATGTATATAACTTGCCCTGCATGATATATTATTCTATACACATATTTCAGACAAACAGATATACGTTTTATTGACAACAATATAAAAGTCATTTCTGACTTATTTATCATAAATATGCATGTATGTACAGGTATATACAATATGGTTAAGGTGGCGTATTCACTCTCTCCGATGGTTATAATGCTGTGTGACCAGGTTACAACCATATGGTAACGGCAAAGCGGGCTAGCGACATTGGCGAATCCCAAATTTGTGATATTCCCCAATTTTTCTCCATACATTCCCCAAGTTTACACAAACATTCTCATCTTTTGCCGAACGTTCACCAAACGTTCTATCGATTTTTTGGAAATGTTCAAAATTCCCGCGACTATTCGGGGACCCTGACATTTTACCCAAATGCCCGAACAGTTGCTGTTTTCACCAAGTATTCACTAAGTTGTGGCAAAATAATTGCCGGGTTCGCCATTTGTTCACCAAACAGCTCCAATTCGCTGATTGATCGCCACGCTCGCCAATTAGTCGCCAAATGTTTGTGGAGCGATCTCAAACCTATCACATTTTCGTCGCCAAATGACAGCAGAATTGACGTGACCGAAAGATGCAAACGGTTGACGATTAGTTAGCTACAATTTGGTGACAAAAATGAATAGCATCTGCAATCATTTGCCGAAGAAAAGGTGATTTTTTCTAGATCGTTTGGCAAATATTTGTAGACAAAATATGGCTAAGGTGGCTGTCAATCGGCGAATTGGTGAGCGACTGTTTGGTGAGCGAATGGCGCATGTGGCAATTATTACGTGAATATTCAGCGGACATTCAAGGAAAAGGTCCAGAAACGCTCTTCACAAATAGTCCCCAATTTGTGTCAAACTGCTCGCCTAATTCCAAAGTTAAACCTTTAAGCCGTCAAGTTGCATTCAAGCATCATTTTACATCCCTGAAAGCGGACTTAGTTTTTCCTACAACTAAGGGTTTTAGAAGGAAAATTTCCATGGAACTGGTTTACCAATACATGGCAATTTTCTTTTATTTTTCACCCACTGCATATCATCTTCATCCACTACAATTATTGCGACAGCAATTCGCGGTTTGTATTGGATGGAGATGACAATGGAAAAGTCAGGCTTGAGAGGGTCAAGAGGCAAATATTTTAAGTCAAATGTCAGGTGAAATAGAGGCGGTAATTTTGAAAAAATCCAGAATTCCGAGAGAACGTTCGGCGAACACAGAGAACGTTTGACGAAAGAGAAGAACGTTCGGTGGGAACTTAGGGAGGGTTTGAAGACGATTTTGGGGAATTTCACAAACTTGCACTTGTCAGTCAATGTCGCCAAATAGTCGCCAGCCCGATGTGATCGCATCTTGCAGTTCTAATAAAGCGTAGTTCAAATCCGTGGGTCTTCTCAGTGCGCTTTATAAACTAAAAGTTTATTAACAGTTTTTAAATGGCGTGTTTAAAAGTCATTGTCGCCAAATAGTTGCCAGCCCGATGTGATACCATCTTGAAATCTCACCATTACATGCTGTTTTATTCAATTAGCGAACAGCTGCCGCCATATCTTTTTTGTCGCCAAACATTCAGCAACTTCCACAATTGATTGCCGTTTCGTTAGATACATGATAGCTTACATTTAATCTCTAGATAAAATAATAATAACCAGGGAGCAGTACAATTACAAATCATTAAATTGATGTTTTACAAAGGCTGAAGCTGCAACAATGCTAGCATGACTAATGACGTCACTTTCTGTTTCAAGCTTCCGCTTGAAACAGGAAGTTACGTCATCAGTCATGCGTGATCCCCTGCAAATATGGCCGCCGACTGCGACAATGGTCGTCGAAGCTGACTGGGTATGACCAACTGAACGTGCGAAACGCCAAAGCTGAAACGTAACACTCTAATGCAATATGCATGTCTGTTTTCATCTGTCCTATTTTTTTAATTTTAACATGACTAAAGCGCTAATACTCGACCCGCGTGGTGATGAATGATCTCGTAAGCTCCATTTGGGTGGCTTTTCTGAAGCCTCGTGAAAGATTGCCAGAGTGTGCGAATCTGCTGGAATGCTGTTTTGCGCTAATATTCATTTTTCGTTATGATTTTATAAAAGTATCAGCTAAAAAAATCACCAGAAAAAACTAAAGCTCTCGGTTTTTTTAATGCAGCAGTGAATGATAAAACATCTATCTTTCGAACCATTTAAGACCCGAGTTCAGAGGCGCGTCCAACAAAAACACATTATTATAATTGAAAACTCGCACAATATGCAAACGAGATATCGGATTAGCGTGTCGCCGCAGTCAAACACATTGATTGTTAGGGGGAATAATTTTAGATTCATGTATCAGTATTTCAGCAAAGCGTCACAACATTGACAGCTTTACAAAAATTGACAACACTATTCATATTATTTATATAACACCATTATTCATATTATTCTATAAAATAAAGATCTTACCACATACATCATAGATCTTACCACATGCAAAAATATAAATCCTACCATGCACATACAAAAATTGTTCACTGACAAATGCAGGCTACTAAAAAAATCAGTTTAAATTCATTTTTTCTTCACAATATCCTCCTATTCTAAAAAAATATCTGCTAAGAATAAAAATTGAATGTAAATTCAGAAAATTGGTTGACGCGAGTGATTATTCTTTAATTGCCATGACTGATCTATATTAATCATCATCGCTGGAAAAATATCGGGCGCGGTTCACAAATATTTCACCTGTTTTTCCACGTATAGCTTCACGCAATGCGTGATGCGTACATGGTGTAACGGCTTTTGCCCGGAAAACACAAGACGTTGACCCAAGCTGGTTCAATGTTGGGCCACCGTCTTCGACGTTGGCCCAACATTGACACAGCATTGAGTGAACGTGTTGTGTCTGCTGGGTGGTCGGACAACAGATTCGGTGACTAATGTCACTGTGTCATGTCCCTCTGTTGACGGTGCGGGAGTTAGTGGAAGGTAAACACACGACCCCCCTACCCTCGTGTGCATGCTCGCCTGCATCATAAACGATAATATGGATCGAACCCGACAAGCACAGGACGTCAGCCCAACGTTGACTGAATGTTTAGGCAACGTCTAAGACGTTGGCTAAACATTCAGCCAATGTTGGGCCTTGTTATCAGGTCGGGGAGGTGATCGTTTAGAAACCAACGCGCATATTGTGATAATAGTCAATGGTAAAAGCATTCATGTTTAGATACGCATGCCCATATTAGATGTAATAAAATACGCACTAATGCACGGGTGAAGTGCACTAACAAATATACACTTATCGTACTGCTTTCTCATCTCACCATCTTCAATTTACCATGTCTATAACTGTGATACCAAACTTCGACCCCTTGGATATGAAAGGGTGTATATTCCACTTCACAAAGTATACAAATTGACAGTATTTTGTATGAATTCATTTAAAGACGGAAACACTGATGCATCTCAAATTCTAATAACAAAAAATAGTTCGACTTATGATAAAATATAGCCTGCATTTCCCAAATTAAATAATTATGTTTCATTGGGAAAAACATGTTTTCCTGAAACAAAAATAAACAAAAACATTAATTTCTATGGTTGTCTTTTGTCATTAAATAACACATATCGGGTGATATACCTCAATATTCACCTGAAACAAAATAAATAAAAAGGAAATGTAACACAAAATGACGAAACTCCAATCGTCCTGTTGAGCTTGTATTAGATATATTCCCAATAAATAGACCTGGTATCCACGGTCGGAGTGTGGTGTTTTTGTGATCAGGCACACAAGGGAATTTACGGCATAAGGCATAAACATCAACAATTGTAACAGGAATGATGAAGCCTAACACAAATGACAATCTAACTAGAATGACTGGTAAATGTCTTTTAACATGTTTAAGCAGTCATGGCAAAACAAACAACAACTGGAAATTTCACCAGAAAATATGGCCGCGCTGAGGATATGTTTCTGAACTTTTTGAAAAAAGTGATGCAGTTTTGAAAATAATACATCAACAACTAAGAACATGGCGGGAACACATAATATTGTATGTAGTCATTAAAATTGAGGATAGGCCTACATCCTTTCTGTTACAATTGTTGTTTTTTTTGTTTCCCTCTCATAGAATAAAATTGTATAATCATAATTCACCTAATTGTTGGTGTTTTTATATCGACCAATTAAGTAGCCTGATTAACCTCTACTGTCTGTCCGGACTCTCGAATTCCGACTCCTATGAAAAAGAGAAAAGTTACATAGACCACCTGTCATTTAAATATATTGCAAATTCCTCTTCCCTCAAAACGGTTGGTAAAGCATGCTTTGCATACCCCCACCCTTTGATGCATTTTATGTAGCCCGAATTGTTAAAATTAAGGCCCACTACATTAAATTTGATAAAAAGCTGAGATTATGGCAGAAAAATAAGAAAATGTATAACGAGTCATAAAAAGTTACTATTACATCATTTCTGTTACACTTGTTTTGTAACAGAAATGAATTGTTACAGCTATGACATTTTTGTATTTGACCTGAATGCAGCAGTAGGTCACGCCACCTGTCGTAGTCATTGTGACAAAATTGTGATGTGATTGTACAGCTTATTACAAAGATATAGTAAAAAAAAAACTTCGATCCGTAACAATTTAGGATACAGCTGTAACATTAATGATATCTAAAAAAAACTACTTAACAGGTCTTAGATGAAAGATTCTCAAAATCTTTCTCAATAGCACATGGTGAGCTTACGGCAGCCAGCATTTGATCAAACACAACTGTGAGGGTCCTCTGGTGAGTATTAAAAGTACTAGCGTGTAAACAGAGTCTCGCGCATGAAAATAGTTTGTTTTGTAACACAAATGACCGAATTTAGGTGGACAATCATTTATGTTCGATAATAATTAAAACGATGCTATATATTTTTTATTCGAGCCTATTTTTAAATGTACGTGTGCACACAACACCAACTGATGACTAATTATCGTCTCCGCTATATTTTTTTAATTTATAGAAACATACAAAATTAACAACTGCCTCTGTAGACATTGCAAAAACAATATTAGACAACGCAACGATCATGAGCTGTGATGCAATATTAGCTATAATCATGTATATAACATTCAAAACGTCGTTGGTTGGTATGTGTGTTTTATGTTTAATGATTATTTTACGAAAATGTCTTGAAATATTCGGAATTTATATTAAAATAATAGGTAGACCCCTCTTTTACGGTTTTTGGTAGAATTACCCAGATCTATTTAAAGACGGAAACACTGATGCATCTCAAATCCTAATGACAAAAAATAGTTGGACTTATGATAAAATATAGCCTGCATTTCCCATATTAATTAATTTGATTGACTGAGCAACTACTAGAGCACACATTATTTTATCAATTTGTCCAATATTTTTTCCATATTTTGTTCAAAATTTACATTCTAGGCCTATATATACGGGTACAGCATGACAAGGGTTAATTCCGTACATTAATAGGATATAGCACCTAGATGGTCAATCCAGCATTGGAATCATGGAATCATGCTAGTTTTATAGAAGGTCAAAGATCTTAATGACCTTCATCAATGGCACTTTTGACAGCCTCCATACACGAGGCCACTTTGATGCGCAGCAGGGTTCGCGATGATTGACTGCTAGCCCCATCCGGGCACGCATCACCATGGCAACCCCAGCTCCTCGCAGAGGATGTCGTACGACGCATCGATGCTAGTTTTATGTTGGGTCGTCGTCGGAGACGACGGCCCAACATAAAACCAGCATGGAGTGTCCTGTCTTTTGAGAGGCGGCCCGTGCTCACCCGGTTTCCTGGTCCTTACTACTGCCCAAAAGGATCAAAACCAGATAATTATGGCCGATCTGATCAGACGAAAACATATATTAGTATGGCAGGAGAAAATGGTCCACGAGCATAGGGTGGATAAACTTTTATAACCTACATTTTTAAAACCATTATGGTGTCTTGAAAACATATTTTGATGTTAACAGCTCAAAATTTAGCCCCATGTGTGTTTTTTACCGCTTATATGGAGGTACCCCGAACCTGTCTAAGATCAGTGGGTAGGGTAAAGAAAACGTATTTCGTTGCTTTTTTTCTAGCTTATCAATCTATACATGCAACATACTGTATAAAAGCTAATTAAATTCCCGTTCAAATGATGTATTGCATAGTGCAGAGGATTAAAGAGTGATCTCAACAAATACGTTGAAACATTTTTTTTTTACAAAATAATAAAAATCAACAACAAGACAAGCTAGTCAGCATGGCGGCCAGTGGAAACGATTGGTCATAACTATATTTGACGTATGTTTTCTGAACCCAGATGTGTATATACTTAAACTGAGTGTCATTTAGATTTGTGCATTGCATATATATAGTTTTAAATGAGAGAATATTACAGCTTTTTTTGAAAATGTATGTACTTAGCCTGGGCTGAAATATGAAACATTGAGCTTTGCTCGACTTTTGAGTGCAGATCCCCCCCCCCTCCCCCGCATGCTTTTACATTATTTGTGTGTGCTGAATTCGAATCTGTCTGATAACATATTGTCTTTGGTGTCATTCACCTACAAAAAAAAAAAAAAATGGCCGCCAAAAAAACACATCTTTTCTATATTTTTGTTGTACAATAACGTTTTTTTTTGTTTCTGCAGGATTTGGAGTTGATCAAATTATCTATCATGTTTTTGAATAAAAATGACCTTCACTTGACCTTCAAATTCTATGCATCTGAACTAACTATAATATAAAAAACAATACTTGTTAATGTAAATCAAAAAAAAAGACTAAGTAATACGACAGATTAGGCTATAAGGCATTCTAAACTCTGTTTAAGCACAGAATTTTCTAACATGCTTTCATGTGCTTAGTATTTAGAAAAATGTCATAATTTTAATTGTAAATATGTAAAATGACGTCCATCTTGGATTTTACGAAAAAGTATAGGTCAGACGATGAAAAATAAACATCAGAAATGTTTGTGTTTTGATCAACAAGTCACAAAAAACCCATAAGTTTGGTAATCTCGAGCCACAAATACAAAAAAGATATTTAATTGACATTTTGATAGTTATTTTGTTTTTTTTGCTCATATAAAGGTGAATGTCGCGCCCATTTTGGATTTTGTCGTTTAAATTCACTCGTCAGTAATGTTTATTTCTGGTTCACTAATTTACTACAAATAAATCATATTATCGTTAACATGTTTTGCGGTATACTTATAGTAACAGTAATTATATAAAAAACGACGGACATCTTCTATTTATTGGTCAAATAAAGGTTACTTCTTTCCAAGACACTAGAAAAAAAGTTATATGATAACAATCTTGCAGAAACCATAAACTGTGCTTTTATGTGCTATAAACCGTAGAAAATACGGTGGTTCCTTTACATTTTGGCAGCCATTTTGTGTTTTGCTAATTTGTAGATGAAGGTCACCAAATATATAATGCTATCCGACAGATAAAAACATCACACAGAAATTATGTAAAAGGTAAAGGTAAAAGGTGCAGGTTTTTTATAGTCCTATAGGCCTATCATCGCACTTAACATTTTACCCCCTGGTCACTGGACCTGTTCATTCATGTGCCATTTCAACTCCCCGGGGAGCATAGAGTCCTGCAGCCGTTTCGGCGCATTAAACTTATCGTACACATTGCCATCTCTGTCTTACCTGAGTCAAGAGAAACATTTGAGGGTGAAGTGTCTTGCCCAAGGACACACCATCTTAACAATGTCCCAAGATTGAGAGGGGAGAAACATGATATTTCTCTGAAAATCCTGCACCAAGCAGGATTCGAAACCGCACGGCAGGCAGCGAAATCGGCAGAGCGCCACGCTCTAACCATTGCGCCATGTCCGTCTCTATGTAAAAACAAGTGGATAAGAAAATTTTACACAAAAATTCTGAGAAAAGAGTCATCTTCCAGATTTCAGCCCATGCTTTGTATTTTTATTTTCATACCGGATATCAGAATTAATTTCTAGGTTGAATCAATTTTTCAGAAAGTTCGACAAAATACGCGGTTCATAGTTTAGGCTCTCATAATGAAACAATTGTGCATTTTATAATTAAGGCATGAAGCTTCTAACATTATTAGCACATATCCTGATCTTTATTAGTTTGGAGCTATTTTGAGTTTTGACCAAAATTTTGCCACCCTATTTCTCCCTCAGTCTTTACCCAATCAGATTGAAATTTGACCTCAATAATTCTAGGGTACCCGAATAGGTTGCTACGACTTTTCTAAGCGATCCAACCAATAGCGTGTGAGTACTGCGGGGTTAAAGGTCGAAAAAATCCCATTAACTTAACATTAGCAAATCAAAAGGTCAAAATACTAATTCGTGAAGCCAAAAGTGGTGAAATTTGTGTATTGCCATACTTATAAACCACTCTTGTATTTCAGAAGTATGTCAAATGCTCAAAGAGACTACTATTTATGATAAGAATAACACCAATGTCATAACAAAGTTACATCAAGGTCATTTCAAGGTTGAAATAGCAAAAAAATTTATCAAATTCAACACGGTTAGTGGTGCAATTAACTATTACAAAAACTGATTTTGAGACATTATTGGTCAGACATATTTTCCACACACCTTTTTAAAAAATTGAGGGCAGTGTCAACCCTGGGAGGGATATCACACCCTTATTCCCCTTATTACACTCATTTCTCAATGTTTAATTGAACGAGCAAAATTGCAGCGTGCAGCAGTATGAAACATCAGCTTGGGTTCCCATGGCAAAATATCGATACATAATTGGGTTATGAAGGATCACACGGTCTGGAATTCTGTTACTGATCTGGAGGCAAACGATCCGAGCAAAGCGAGGCTTCACAAACCAGATAAATGAGGCTCGATTGTTTTTAGGACTACTAAAATGATGTTGCCCATAAGCTAAAATAATTATTTATTTCAAATTTAAATATTGATTTACAACATCAGGAAATCATTTATTTCACAAAAATTATTTAGTTTGGGAATATATATTTCACAAATACTCCGCCCCCCACCCCCCCCCCCCTTGTAATTGAAGGTGCCCCCCTTATGTAGGATACAAGTGAACAAGTAAAGTATTACTGATCATTGGCTTATATACGCAATGAATAGATATGGTATTAAGTAATTATCACGGCATGTAAAACTCTTAGAGAGGGATTTTTGATAAGAAGAATTAGCAAAAGCATAATAATTTCGGCTATTTCTTGACAGCCATTTTTATTTTATTTTTTGTCATTTCTCAATGATGAGAGCTCTACATCTGCCAATATATCAATACAGGCGTGGATAATTCAAAGAAAAAAACTATATCAGCCAAAACAAAGTGTTTTTATGAGTGTTTTCAATCCCCTATAACGTCTACTAAACAGTTATAACGGTCTACAAATCCGTTGTAACGGTGTACTATTCCGCTATAACGGTCTAATATTTCGTTATTACGGTATGATATTTCGTTATACCGCTGTAGTTTTCTGTTATGAAGTTTTACAAATCCGTTATAACGGTCCAATAATCCGTTATAACGGTATACTATTGCGTTACAGTGGTATACTTTTTTGTTATAATGTTTTACTAATCCGTTATAACGGTATACTATTCCGTTATAATGGTATACTATTCCGGTATAACGGTCTAGTATTTTGTTATAACGATCAACTAATTCGTTATAACTGTCTACTATTTCGTTATAACGTTCTAGTATTTTGCTATAAAGGCTTATTATCCCGTTATGAGGTCTACTTTTTTGTAATAACGATCCACTAATCCTTTATAACTGTCTTTATCCCGTTATAACGGTCTAGTGTTTCGTTATGACGGTTTAGTATCACGCTATAACGGCTTACAAATCCGGTATAACGGTCTACTATTCCATTATAACGTCTGGTATTTTGTTATAGCGGTCCACTATACCGTTATAACGGCCTGGTCTTTCGTTATAACTGTTTACCATTCCGTTATAACGGACTAGTATTTTGTTATAAAGGTCTATTATCCCGTTATAGAGTTCTAGTATTTCGCTATGACGGTCAAGTCTTCCGTTATAATGGCCTACTATTCCGTTATAACGGTCTACTATCTCGTTATAACAGTTTACTATTTCGTTATAACGGTCTACTAATCCGTTATAATTGTCTACCATACCGTTATAACGGCCTACTAATCTGTAATAACCGTCTACTTATCCGTTACAACGGCCCACTAATCCTATTATAACGGGCTACCGTTATGACGGTATAGTATTTCGTTATAACGGTCCACCAATTTATTATAACGTCTACTATCCCGTTATAGCGGTCTAGTATTTCGTGATCACGGTCTTGTAGGTCGTTACAACGGTCTAGTATTTAGTGATGACGGTCTACTAATCCGTTGTAACTGTTTACTGTTCCGCTATGGCGGTCAACTGAAACTATTTCGTTATAACGGTTTATAACAAAATAGTAGACCGTTATAACGAAATACTAGACCGTTATAAAAGGATAGTAGACCACTAAAAAGGATTAGAAAACCGTTATAACGGATTAGTAGACCGCTATAACGGATTAGTAAACCGTTGTAGCGGATTAGTGTACCGTTATAACGAAACTCTAGACCGCTATAGCGAAATACCAGACCGTTATAGCGAAATAGTATACCGTTGTAAAAACTAGCCAGTTATAACGGGATAGTAGATGTGCAAAGTAGGTAATATTATATATCCTATTTATTGGCTGTGAGAGGTTTAATAGTCTAGCTATAATGCAACTGTTTTCGACATCGACAAAAAGCACAATGTCCTAATGAAAAATGATGCAGTCTATTCAGAATGAATTAAATACCGAACGATGGAATAATCGGTTTTATATATTATCATGATGATAGGGTCCTAATTTAACGAGAAAATTTGGCAGTCATGACATCGATATTTTGCCGAGCTTTCTGAAAAATTGACGTAGCCTTGAAATTGATTCTAGTATCGGGTATGTTTAAAAAATCACCTGTATATCTCCATATCGTGGAGAATTTGATTGTAAAATTTGACTGATTTCTTACAAAGTTTCAAGTTTTTGCAGCCACAATAAACTATGAAGTTGATTTGTGGCGGCTATTTTAAATTTCAGTGAAATCTTGAACAAATTTCCTGTACATCACCATATCGTGGGGAATGTGATTGTGAGATATGGATCATTTCTGATTAATGTTTTGAGTTTTTGCGACCACAAACAATTATGAAGTTGAATTCTTGGAGATATTTTTCATTTTGGTAGCATATTTAAAAACTCACTTGCACATCCCCACGTTGTTGAGAATGTGATTTAAAATTGCAAAAAAATGACCACTAGTTTTTCAGTTATTGCACTGACAAAAATATAGTACCGCCTGATGCCTCCCGTGTGATAGATCCTGGCGCTACTAAATCCCCCTTCCCCCACGGACATGGGATAAACAGTTGCTCGCCACTTCTATTAGGATACTAGGGGCACACTCAGAATATATATAGGCCTACAATTCAACATTCTAATCGAGCAGTTATAATCAGTATAAATGTTCGTCATTTTCTCTAAATTTATGTGGTTTTCTAAGAACTTCCAGCTACCTGGAACATTAGACTAGAGAGACTAGATAAAGGTGATGGCATCAGCGTCATACCTATGGCTCACATGGCTTACTTCTATCTACGTACAGTAGGCCGATAGGTAATAATGTGGTCCCGAATTAGAAAACACTGCTTTGTTGAACAAATTTATTGAAGAAGTCATGATTGCTACATGGAGGCTAGTAAATGTATAACTAATAGGCCTAAAACCAATTACATTAATGGAAATAACAAATATACGTTAGAACTGAGCTGTCTTTAAATGATCAGATATGGCTCCCCTGCATAAAGTTAGGTTGATGTAGATAGATGTGAGAAAAATTATATACATGCCACCAAACTGAAGCTCAGGCTCCTATAAGTGAAGACACGTTTGAAAAAGAAATTGGAACAGCTCTGAAGAAGACATGTGATCATGGTTATAGTTTTTGCCAGTTTGACCTTAAAATTGCTTTCGAATGGTACTCCAGTAAAACACAATCCCACCCCATGTCAAACTTCATAACCCAATTATTTATCAATATTTTGCTATGGGATCCCAAGCTAATGTTTTACAATGCTGCATAATTGTTATTTGGCCCCTTCAACTAAATATTGAGAAAGGAGCGTGATAAGTGGAATACCTAGGATATAGCCTCGTACCCAGAGTTGATACTGCCCTTAATTTCCTAAAATGTGTGTGAAAAATACATAGGACGAAGAATATATTTAAAAACCAGTCCTCTGTAATAAATGACTGCACAAGAACAGTGTGGAAATTAATAAAAAGTGGAAATTTAACTATTGTCTGCAAGTCTGACCATTAAATGACCTTGGTGTGACCTTGACATGACCTAGGTGTTATGTTTATGATTCATAACAGTCTCTTCGAGTATTTGACACCGAAACAAATCATAGACATTGTACTATACAATTTCCACTACTTTTCAGCTTTGTCAGTGAATTTTGACCTTTCGAGGTCAATGACCTCTAGAGGTCATCAGAGGTCAAATCAAGTTTACCTCCACATCTAAAAATGACCTTTAGGATATGTTCTACAAGTGGTAGAAATTTCATGCTTTAATCATAAACTGCACAAAAGGTTACCTTATCTGCTAAACTACAACAATATAGGGAACTTTGAAAACCTTTTAAAACGAGTGACCATTTATGAAAACATTGCCCAGAAGTATTAGAACCACGGTACAGCGATTTCATTGTCGTGGTGGATCCATATTTTTAGAGGGTGGTGTATCGAGGAGTTGTCGCACAAACTCGAACATATGTAGGCCCTAATAGATGTATCGACATCTAAGAATCAAGTCATGCACTGTACTATGTCTACTCAATGGTGAGCTGAATCTGGTCACTATCGTTCATGTCCCACGGGAAAAACAAAACGTAACAATTGTTTACATCATGAACAGGCAATTATTGTTATATAGCAGTAGGTCTACCTAGAAGGTCGCCTTTTACACGTGTATTACCACCAGATGGATTGGCGATATGGATTCTCCAGAAACGTGAAGTATAACTTGTGGAAAACCAGATGTAGGTATTGTAATCCTCATCATACAGCGTGGACACATTGTGAGCCACGGTGAACCGGTGACCTGATCATGGGAAGTGGTCACTGTTATTCACCTGCATGGTTGCATTTGTTGGTTGCTAAAGCTCCTCCCGTAATTTAGTCACCAGACAGAGTGATTCCCAGCCATTTATCAGTGTCTGCGTACTTGGCGATCCATTCTGTAAGACGGCGTGACGTCACAAGTGGGCGAAAAAAGGGGAAACCATGTAAAAAGCTTGTGGGACAAAAATACTATTTCAACTTTTCAATCAACGTTCGGTAGACTCTAAATGTAATCTGAAAAACAAAGTGCTTTCTTTAACGATCAGTTATGACTGAAATATATGGTTTATGTGTTGTTAAATGTGTGGTAAGGGGGGGCAAACAGTCCCCAATCCAAGATGGCGACGTGGCGATCCGACTTCCAGAATGCACACTAGCCGCCAAAATAATTATCGATACATGCCTTACGTGGTGCCGAATCAGCATTGTAACTAGTGGAGGCTGTGTAGACACTATCTGGTAGTTTATAACGATCTACTATAGGTCCCACATTCATGAACTCCCGTGTGATGCACTCTATTTTGTCCAGCATCAGACGACGTGCGAAATAAGCCCCATTGACAGGCTGCTCAAGTGGTTTCCAACCTGACCAGAAGGTGTCCCTCACACCAGTGAAATTCCAAATACTACCTATCTGACGTCATTTGTAGGTACAGGATAACAGGTCTTGTTCCAGCTTCCGTCGGGCCATGCTGACTTAAGTCATGGTATTGTGTCAGCGGATGTAGAACATGTATCACCTTTACCTACCCTACCTCTCAGATGGCTAACTTGAATTTCCCATCTATGTCACGACATGCTGTATAAGTACGATTTAAAGGTGATCTATCATCCCTTATAAGGTATGAATAATTATGTCCTTATATGGGGTCATTGGCTATCATGTGACCCTCTCAGAGGGTCACATGACAGCCAATCACCCCATATAAGGAAACACTTGTGCCCCAACTCGTGGCAACTTTGATTTATTTGTCACGAATTTATTCATACTATATAAAGGGGTGATATATCAACTATAACATAGAGATTTTCATCTGCAAACTCATATGTTCCTCACACGTGTTAGTTGATGATTGTACAAGTCTTACAAAGCATAGACAAGTGACCACAAGGAAATACAGATAAGTCATGCTTCACTTCTCACACCGGATTTCTGTGTTTTTCCACCACACTGAACAATCAATAAATACTTTCTCTAATAACTTTCAGTTCATCAGTACACAAAGCATCTAGTGAATCTCTTGTTAGTTCTAGCAGTGTCGTATCCAGGGAGGTGCTCAGGGTGCTCGAGCACCCCTTTAATTTCCAGAGGGGTGATTTCCAACTCAATAATTCCCTATACCTGGCATGTTTGTACCAGTACCCCTCGCACATTCACACATTTTTTTTAAAAAGAAGTATATCAACTCTTGGCCAATAATTGGAGCGTTGACCCAGAAACAACGTTCCAAAGTAAATATGCTAAGATTAATGGTAAGTATTACACACCACTATCACAATCCACTGTGGACTGCGGGGGGGGGGGGGGTCGTTTACAACAGTCAACGACTTAGAGCTGGACGTGTTGCTCTCCCAAGCACTTGACGTTGCATAAAATGAAGAGAATTAGAACGAAATAACGATTATTTCTCAATTACCATTATTTTTTCACCCGCGTGATGGCGAATTTATAGTGAAATATCCAGTCCGCCAGTATCACCGACACAAATTAAAGCGACTCATTAACATGTCCTGATATGTGAACATGTCCATGCGGAAGTCTTTTAAATTGAAAGGGTCAGAACAAAACCAAGGCTTGGTGATTTTTAAATTATTTTTTTGATTTTCAGTCTGGGGTAGCATAGAACAAAAATGGTTGACTTACCCTTGATTTTGTCCTGAGCAAAATGGCCGCTTATGTCTTCAAAATTGCTTATTTTCATGATATGTTGTAGTAGACACATGGCTATGGTACCCCAAACTCAAATAGCTGAAAAATTGACTTAGCCTTGGTTTTGTTCTGACCCCTTCAATTTTGGGTTGCTATGGCAACGTAGCAAGTGTACCAAAAAAAAACGTTTATCAGTTATTCCTGTATTTCTTATATTGAACATGCATGTCCGAAATTAAATCTGGTCTTTATTTCTCTTTTAACTGGTAAATGCGCAACACAAAATGGAAAAAACTTACGAAATTCTATCCTATGGACATGATGACAAATTATGGACATATTATGTACATACCTGTATTATAATTATGGACATATTATAATATTATAGATAGCTAGATATTTATTGACGACGGGAAGTCTGTGTCGACTTATATACGTCATTAAAATCAACAGTACATTATAAGATACAGTATATGATAAAATAGAAAGTGGTGTAAATATATGTACAAGTATTAAATGATTTAAAATAATTAAAAGAAATATACATGTTAATATTATATACATGATAGCAGAAATAGATTAATACAGTATTTATCTACTTCTGATGATAGATATATATCCCCCGCACCAATTATATCACGGAGCCAAAATAAAAATGATAATTTTTGCCTGATTGTGTCACTTTAATTCAGCTGGGTCTCAACAGTTTATTTTTTACTAGAGACGCAACCAAGGACAATACTTGAAAATGGTTAGTACACTCATTATATTATGTCGTTCGTATGACAGCAGCATGGCTACCACCTCAGTCTGCATCCTGCTGCAGCACTGGGACGCTAGCCATAAAGCTGATATAATTTAATGTCCTAATTTAATGTCCTAAAAAAGTTATTATATTTTACGCTGTGTATATGCCAGCAGCGTGTATTTCAAGTGTTCTTTGATATATTAGTATACCTTATATTTAACATTGTTCATATGATAGCATCTTGTCTATTACCTGCGCCTGCAAAATCGCAATTCTCAGCCAATACACTCGCTGCTATCATATTTCAGTTCTAAACGCCACATTGTCTTCAGTGAAACAGTTATAACAGCATTATAATACTGTCACAGTACATTTTTTCTAGCCCTGACTTTCACTCCAATGGATCTACACTGATTTGAATTACACTCTTTCACTCCAATGGATCTACACTGATTTGAATCACACACGGAGCGCTGCGCCTCTTTCACCTCCGCACCAACTACAGCAGCCAACACGAAACCAGTCATCATGTTACCACTCAGCAAACGAAACCTCGTATAACTATTTTGTATCTGTTTCAATTGCTCAATAAAATATGTTTATACTAATTACAGTTCAGCGTCGTCGAGATGCTGCTAAATTTTGTGGGCAGTTTGTGGCTGACTTATAATCATAATCACAATCGTTTTTAGGTGACTATTTATAGCAGCGTTTTTTTCAAAATAGCGATAATTCAGCTCAAAGCCGCATACAAAAGAGTTATAATAGACCATACTTTACAGTATTAGTGTCTAGCTCATTTGTCATGAACATTCATAATTATATAATAATATCGGATGAAAGCACTCCAGATATTGTTTTAGTGCTAAAATTCAAGATGGCCGGCATTGTTCCAAGGTCAAACAATATAAAATTCATGAGTAATAATCTAGACTCAAGTTGAATATTCGAAGCCACTATAAAAGTTGATTATTGTTTTTATAGCCATATTTTTTATAAGAAACTGCACTGAAGTATAACTTGTAGAAAAACGATGCTCCACCTTCTGGAAACATACCGCTTTTTTCACCAAACTCTGAAGTTTCGATATGTCGCATTAAAAAATAGGTCAATTCAGCTCATATTTTCTAAGATTTAAATAAGATAGCTATGAAATTGAACTCAATTGAATACACATGACATATCTTTATACATCACGATAATCCTGGGCCAGCTCCACAATCTCGTTTGCTTTGTGTTGTACTTGAACATCAATATTTCAGTAGGTAATTTCAGTCCTTTTTCTGAAACATCAATCAAATTAAGTGTTTAAACATTTTTGTCAAAAATGATGATAATTAATTTATTTCCCATAATTATTCAGTAACCTAAATTGGTCCTGCGGGCCAATATGGATCCAAACAAAAATAAATCGTAATGACTAATGATATGTATAACCATGCACCCTTTTCAATAACAACACGCCACACCGTGACCAAAAGCTGAACTATTTGGCTAGGACTCCTTGTAGAACCGTATAATGTAACCAGACGTATAATGTAAACCGGTTACATTATACGTCTGCTTACATTATGCGGCCACAGGGAAAAACGTAATTTGTAAACAGCACTGGCTTATAATGTAACCGCTCCTTCTAGTGTCCGTAATTTACTCAAAGGAAAATACTTTTGATACAAAAGGGCACTTTTTAAAACTAATTGATGGTATATAGTAGATATTTTCATTGTAATACTTTAATCGTTCGAATCAAATCAGGACGGTCCTCGTGTAGTTGCTTAGCGCTGCGGCTGTCACGTCAAAGTTCGCGGACATCCAAGTACTCTTTTTAAATTTTCTTTAATTAGTTTTTTCTGATACTAAATTTTTGGACTCAATTTATCATAATTATGTTCTCACCACCCCAAATGCCAGTCCCATTGAAATGTAAACTGCCTGAATTCCACAGTTTACTTCTTCTGCCCTCTCAATCATGTAGTACCGCATATCATAATAAACCTTAGGCTGTGCGTTAAGAAAAAACAGGTCGATATGGGTTTGCTACCCAGATAGATTTTAAGCTACACCCCCTAGCGTGTAAAAATATTACCACAGTTCAAATCAGGCTAAAATTCATACCCTCTTTCTCAAACCAGACCCACATCCTTTTAACCCATTGTATTCCTGCCAGATTATCACAAAACAATTATATCTGATACCGTGTATTATTAAATATTGACAAAATTATAGAGATTGGAAGATCCGAATTAAAAATCTTTCCATGAGTAGTAGACACCTGCTGCCTGTGGCTTCGGCTTATTTAAGGTGGAGAAACCATAATTATATAAAGCGGTTTAAATTGATATTTGTCGTATTTAATCACTTGTCTTCAAATTAATTATGTGAGACAAACCAAATGTTAAAGAAGTTTCAGTATTAACTTTTGGAGTTACATATTTCGGATTTCAGATTTTGTGTCATTCAAACCTAACTTTGCCCTTCCGACTCGATGTCAAATAATTGCGGGTGGCCTGGTGCAGTGGTTAAAGCTGCCTGCTTGAGAGGTCGGAGATCGCGGGTTTCGTCCCTCGCTCTGCCATTCAGGTTTCAAAGAAACATAATTTCTTCCTCACTCACTCATAAAGATTTAATATTGTGGGAAGTCTCCTTGAACGAAGGCATAACTGGGACAACCAGGGCTCGAATTTCGTATCCTGTGTCCAGATGGCAGTGCCATATCATTCATCGCGCCCTAATCAGATTCTCCTGACCCAATTTAGCCTATATATGAACAAATGTAGCCTAAAATCGTCTATTTGTTCGTTCGGTCATTCGTTCGGTCGTTCGTTCTTTCATTCCTTGGTTCTTTTTATTTCAATCAATTAGCGTTTGCCCGTGAAATCGAAGAATGATTTCCTCCCTGTCGATGAACTATAGATTGGGCATAGATTGGACATAATCGTTTTTTTAAATATAAGTGTCTGTTGTTATATGTTCATTTGGGACAGGAAGGGTGGCACAGATACAGGCGGTGCTACTACATATTTTTAATATTGAAAAAGGGGATCAACAAAAAGTATTATTACTGTCGTGATGAATAGCGACGGGGACGAGAGAGTCCACGAAACAGTTAATCTATCTAAATAACTTACATGTAAGTTCCGCATTGTCCTTTAACATTTTTCATGCATTTGAAACTGGCATTGATGACGCAAATTTCCTTAATAATAATAGCCCCAATACGTCATAATCTTACCGGAGTATAACCCCCAAAACATATACATTTTGGAAAACTAACCCGGTTGCATTATACGGCACTGGTTACATTATACGGTCGTATGGTACCTTTTTTCCCTGGTTACATTACACGTTAACGCTGTGACCGTATAATGTAACCAGTCACCGTAAAATGTAACCGGTTACATTAAACGGCGCCGTAAAATGTAACCGGTTACATTTTACGTCTGGTTACAATATACGGTTCTACACTCCTGTTTACAGACGATCGAAGACCGTTTCCAACATAGGCATGACCTCATTTGACCACGGTCATAGTGGTGTCTATTTCTGCCCTAATATTTAAGTTTTAAGACCCAAACCTCACTCAAGATGAATTGATTGTACTGAGCATATACATATATCGTTGTGTTACACATTTGGAATGTATAAAATACCTCATTTCACAGCCGTTTGTGGGCATGAATGGAGTCACTGACCCATTGATTGTTCAATGTTGGTCCGGTTTCTACGACACTGGTACAACAGGCAGTTTAAGCGTGCTATCTGATGGATATTACCATCCTACAACTACCATATAATATTTAAATTTTTATTTAAATATTACACCCTCGACCTCAGGTCGAGGATGTGGGTTGTGGGTCGTGGGGGTTTAAGAACTAACCAGCTAGAACAGGAGTTCCCAAACTCTGCGGTCAGGCTTCATTCTGTTCGAGTGCTATGGACAAAAAATCAGCTTAATATTTTCCAAACATAGCAGTGTATCGGTCTTCCCCATGGGCCAGATTCCTAAATGCTCAGGATATAAGCAAGAGATTGTTTATTAATAAAATATCTGATATAATTTAGGAAAGAACCAAGGAGACAAGTTAAAATATATCATCAACATGTATTTGTTTCACCACCTTCGCCGGTGCTGGCCATCATTCGTTCAATACTTGCCTACGATGTACCTCGTACAGAGAATGTAAGCCTACCCAAATTCCGGTTCAATGTTGGGCCAGCGTCGCAGCCCATTGCTGATTCAATGCCGGTCAATCGTCTACGACGCTGGCCCAACACTAATCCACCACTGGGTCTACTGTATACTTTGCGCAAATACGTGGCATTCACCCAATGCTGTTTTAATGTTGACCCACAGTCTTCGACGCTGGCCCTGCATTGAAACAGCATTGGGTGGTTCTACTGTGTTTTCTGACTGCTGCATGGGGGTGACCATACTGGTGACGCTTTCTATCCCGGTGCCAGAAACACCAGAAAACACGATACATTGGCCCAATGCTGATGTATTGCTGGGCCATTGTCTGCGACCCTGTGCCAACATTATTCCAATCAAAACCCTTTAAGCTCTAATCACTATATTTAATCGTGGAGGTATATTTTTCAGAACACTTTTTAAAGATGGGACTCCAAACGTTATATTGGACATGTTCATAAGGACTGGTGTACAGCCATGTCAACCGTTTCCCACACACAGCACCCCTCTTTCCTCTAAATAGGACACAAACTCAGGCAAAATAAACGTAATTAGGCTATTGGCCTACGGCCGGGCCTAAATATATATATATATATATATATATATTTGTATATATTTGTATATATATATATATATGTGTGTGCATGTGTGTATGTGCTTTGTTATCTTTAGTAACTGTTTTAACACACTCAGATCGAACTTTAGACGGCGATGTGGAACCTTGCTATAAACATGATGAAACTACATGTACTTCGCATTGTTAGTGCTGCAGTATTATATCACCAGATACTAGTACTAGTACTAGTACTCCTTATGTTATAGTCACGGATATCTAGCACATATCTAGCCCGAACACTGGTCTGAATTAACAGTTAAAGACCAGTCTGCAGGCTGGCACAAATCATACAGGTCTTACTTTTGGTGGTACATATATGAGTAGGTGAAGGTAAGCTTAACTTCGATCCTTTCACATTTAGCCCTACGTTATGCGTAAATGTAAGAGTTCGTGCTAGCCTAAAGGCAGGTGTTACTGCGTATACGAAAAAACTACGCATAGTGCGGGCTACGTGTATTGTCCTGGGGATGAAGCTAGAATGTTAGCTTCTTTCTGCACCACTGACCAACATAGTGTAAAATATTTAAATTTTCGATCTAACGTAAATTTAATAAAATAAAATTACTTACGTGGCAGCCCTGGAATGGAAGGTTTTATTAGCGGCGCTCAGCATGCAAATCATGATATCCCGTTGACTGGCGGGTTTATAATCGCCGCAATGAGAAGCGATCCCGTTATGCATCAATATTTTTGTGTAAGGCGGCCACCATTCAATTCCCAGGGGAGGGGGGGCTGGAGTAGTTTTGAAATAAATATTTTGAGACTGATTTTTCATGAAATAAATAATTGTCTGAAGAACATGCTGTAAGTAAATATTTATTGGCCATCAAAAAATGTTTTGCCTCGCTTCGCTCGGCATAATTAAATGACGCTGCAATTTGTGAAGCACGTGATAACCGACCTGTTAAAAATGTGCGCGACGATATTAATCTGAAATGTCCCGGGGACAAATCACACAGGGCTTAAAAATGCGTCAAAAATGTTTCGCTGTTGGCCATGGCCCAACCTTAGGACAACATTGTTTGAACAGAAACACCACTAATCTAATGATACTAACCAATCTAAACGAGTCTAATAAAACAACAATCAAGATACATTGACCTAATGCTGGGATAATGTTAGGTCAGCACATTGATACAACATTGATACAATATTGGGTGAATATTTCGCATTTGCTTCGTAACCTGTTGTTAACACTTCACTGAGGGCGACGCTTTTATGTACATTCACGCCGAAAAGTATTCATTGACATTCACCAAATATGTGGGTGCGTACTATATTTTTAAAATTTAAGTTGACAAATAAGCATATTGTGTGAGAAATGCCAGCCTGACCTTTTGAACCTTTTTGATCATTTTGATGCCTGAAAGCATCATTTTGCATCCACGATTCTGTCCCAGTATTAAAACAACGTTAATCAATAAATTAAGCATTCTGATCTAAGCATTCAAGTACTTATTTCATCAAAGATGTCAACTTTAAAGATCTCAGATCATCAATGATTTTGTGGTCCCTGACGCCCAGGGCTACGTCCAATAACATGACAATCCAACACATTTCAATATCCAAACTTACTTCCTATAGCATTCAAGAACTCTTGAGTTATGATGGCATAGGCCTAGTCATTTTTACCTCATACATACAAATAAATGAAACGTTGGCATATTTCAAAAACTATTTTCCCCAATTTGAACATTATTGTTATTATTGCTTTGTTAATTATAAATATATTCTTGTTTTTATTGCAGATTTTAGAGACCATGGAAGGTAGACATGGTGGTACATTGAAACATCTGTGGCGCGCGTTTGTCTACATAGTAATTGTTTTGAAAACGTTCATGTTTCAGCTGATGCTTAAGGTTATATGTAGACTTCCCAAGCCATTAATGATGAAACTATTTCGCAGAAGCGCTAGCAAACAGTCCACATTTTCTGCTGAAATACTGGAAGATATGTCCAAGATTTCATGGAGTGGAACTCGTCATTTCGCCTTGATGTTCTACTATGATTACTTTAAAAGTGTCCAGCTTGGTAAGCCGGCAATTGATGTGGACTTTTTAGATTTGAATGGCTCGCCATGTCGCCTGTTTGATTTCTGTAAACCCGGTCGACCTCTGGTGTTAAACTTTGGAAGTATATCCTGAGCACCATACGTCGCACATTTCGAGCGCTTTTCCAAGATGGCGTCCGAGTTTTCGGAATGTGCGGATTTTCTATCCATCTACATTGAGGAGGGGCACACTATCGACATTCTTAGCATAAGAGATAGTTACAAAATTCACCAGCACACAACGATTGAAGACAGACTGAAAGCTGCAAAGAAACTTCTGGAGTTGAAGCCTTCTGTGATTCCTATTGTGGTGGACAAGATGGAAGGTGATGCTAATAGTGCTTACGGTGGATTCTTTGAGCGACATCATATTGTCCTCGATGGAAAAATGGTTTATGTGGGAGGCCACGGTCCAATGTATTACTCGTCAGACAAGGTCCGCGACTGGTTGGTAAAACACACGAGCAAAAATTGTTAACCAGATCGAAGAACTTGTGGTGTATAATTATTGACACTGATTATATAAAATAGCTATATATAATGTATGTATCTCATAAAAAATAGGCTTATGACATACTAGCGACCACGGCCACTGTAGTCTTTTTTGTGGGGGATTTTATTAAGTATCATGGACCAGCTAATGGATGACGCGAATGTTCCAAACCTTGACGGACGAAGATTTGCTGATCAATCTGGACCATATACTTAGAAGACATGTTTTTTTATTATGACTATAACTTGAAAACGCAATCCTTTTAACTAAGGTAATTGGTTGAAGGACAACATCATCGTTAATAATTTTGATTTGATTTGATTTAGACATGTTTTTTGTGTAAATGAGCTTCTGCCTCTTGTTTAACCTGTCAACCGTCAAATTTCAATTTTCACCCACTTGAGGTTGTGTCTCGCTGCCGCGATCCACAACTTCAAGTGGGTGAAAATTATTCAGATTTAACAAAATAGAGGTCAACGATTTTGAAATCGTGCTGATCGATGTCACGTTTTATCCTTAACATGTTCAAAAGACAAGCTGCTATTTAATTTGCTGACAAAACATGAAAATCCGAATATAACCGGGACCGGCGGTCAAAGGGTTAAGCTACATTTACCACATTCTAAATAATTGGATAGTTTTTGTTGGTAAAAGGTAAAGTATTAGTGAATCTCCCCTATGATTAGGCTCATATTATTATTTTTTTGTAATCTAGGACGGGCATAAATCTGTAGTTATTGTGATTATGTTCCACTTTGAGAAATGATGTGTGCCATGGCGTGCCATGAAGAATACACGAGTCACCACTGTTAATTCTCTAGACATAGTCGATTATTCCCAGTAATAAACAGATACAAGAGGTGTTCAACAGCTTAGCCGTATAAGCGATTAGCACTTGTATTGTCTTGGAACGAAATGTGTATGATTTGCTATTGTCTTTTTGAATAAACATATTAATTCATTCGGGATTACAAACAGCTTTTCGGTTGATTTCCTGTGTATGAATAATGAGAGATCTAAATAATGATATATGGATCAGTTTGTATTAAACATAATTTCTGAATGGAAATTTGGAGCAGCGTGGCATACGAATCTTTGGTCTTAAATTAAACAAATATATGTAATTTTCACCCACTTAAAGTTGTGGGTCGCGCTAGCGAGACCCAACTTTATTGGGTGAAAATTACTCATTTTTATAAATTTAGCGGAGAATTATAAATTTTTGTAAACTGCCGTAATAAAATCAGCATATTATATTGACAGATTTGATTTAGTGACTTCCTACTAGTCTTACAGGTGAATAGCTGAGAGCCACGTTTGGATATTAGTCCAGTAGAAATTAAAATGGTCCCGGAAATTTTCCATAGCAGCAATTTTTTGTTTAAAGTGCTAGATATGGACCTGAATATGATGTATATGATTTTATTAAATAAAATAATTTATAAACAATTTATGGGCTCTTCCTGTTAAAAAATATAGTTGAGACATTAAAATCACCATTTTAAACAGTAAACTAAGGTGGGAGATGATGTTTTGGAGGACTTGTGGTTGATGCTCGTTCAAGCACAGTAAGTAGCCTACTGTTGAGTTATATTCACATGATACTGCAAGCGATACATTTCTAGGAACAACTACAAGAGGAACAAATGTTTTTTACGTGTCTTACATCATGTACACGGACATCTAATGTCATTTATAAGATCGGATTATGCTGGTGCATTGGCATTGTCCACCTTTCAGCCGTATTCGTCCTCATTTAGCATGAACTGAAGATGACACCAAGTGCACAATTGATGTTGTTGCTATAGCCAATGGGAACGTGAATGTGCTAATTGGTGGCTTTCGCTCCACAGGCACGTATCTAGTACCGTTATTTAGCGGAGTGTGTCGAGGCTTTGGACCGTTCTTCCACAAATATGTACAGTTTGAACAGCATTCTCACATACATGTTCTATAGTTTCTTGGGTGCAGAGGTATCAGAAAATACATCTTTTTTAAAGCATCTAGTAACTTTATAAAATCGGGTATTTATAATTGTGTCCATACCATTCAACGCAGATGTGATAGCACATTCTGACACATACTGACTGCACAGTGTCTTTGCTTTATTTCAGACATGTTGCACATTGTCGCACATGCCCTGGTCAGCGAGGGTGATTCTGACATAGCATGAGCTATTGTCACGCAAATTAAAATAATGCTATTTGTCTACATTAATTCGCAGATTCGTGAATGTTCAACAACTTTCTTACCTATCACTACGTCTGTATCATCCTTATCGTCTGCATGCTGAACTTGAGTTTAACTTCTCCAAATGTAACGTTAGTCCGCTGGGACATTGACAAAATGCTTTTTGTAGTGCTTTATATTTCAAAGAATACATCTCTGATTTCCACGGTGCATGAGTCTTACTGTCAGCTACGATATAGGGACGTGAAGATTGAAATCTGGGGCATCTTGCTTACTACCACATCATAAATATCGAAGATATTCAACAGATGAATAGCAGGAGTCATAATGCTGTACTAGTGTAGATACAAAAAAGTACTTATGTATGTAGTAACGGCTTTCTTTGTTGCTTGTACGAATCGCTTCATTTTATTTCCAATGTTAATGCTGCACAACATGGTCCTGCTTTCTTGGCCAGCGTTATTTTGTCAAAGATATAATTTATTGTTCTAAATTCCCCTGTACTTTTATTGAGCAAATTATGTGGATAAACTTGGCGGCATTAATTTGTTAAGACATTGGGGCATTCAATCGAACCATTCACATTCAGTTGTATCATTTCCACTGACAAATCCACCACCTACCCTATGCTCTTTTCCACTAATTATGGTTCACGGATTGATTGCTTCATGGAACTGGTGCACAACTGCTGATCTTTAAAAGGCAACACTTCTACAAAAGCAGACACGACAGTAAATAAATATCCGTGATCTTGTGAACTGGTGAATAACGGCGTTAATATATAACTTAATTAGAGAAGAAAAAGTTTATCAGATGCCTGGATGATTATATGCCATGCAAGCATTATTTTCCTCTTATGTGTCGCTGATTCAGTCCTCATTTTCTGTGAGTATGTCATGTAACTATATAGCTATATGTTTGTTACCAGATGACAAGTGTCTATGGAGCACCAACAGTAATTTTGTCCAATTATACATCAAGAGTTGAATGATAGGCTACTAAAAACATGATCCAGCTTCTTTTTTAGCTTGATGTTGCCATCTTCGTTCATTTCAACACATAGCATGCTCGTAAACAATTTGACACCAAAAACGGTCTGTTATGGAAAATCTCCGGCTTCTTCATTTTTTGTGTGGTTTTCTACTGGACCATATACCAATGGAGCCAAAATAAAAATACTGATTTTTTAAATGATTTTACCCTGATTGTGTCGCATTAACCATGTAAGCGCTTAGCGCGTCGATAATCGTTTTTATCCCGTTGTATTATCCGATTAGTTTCATTATTATCGGGAACGAAATGTGTGTTTAGACATCAAGATTTGCGAATGTTTTTTTATCTAAACATATTTATTTATTCAGGATTACAAACAGCTTTTCGGCGACAAAGTTAATTTTCTGTGTATGTATAATGAGAGATCAAAATAATGATATATGGATCAGTTTGTATTAAATATATTTCTGAATGTAAGTTTGAAGCAGCATGGCATACGGATGTTTGGTCATAAATTAAACAAATGTGAGTAAGTGCAAGCCACAACTTCGAGTGGGTGAAAATTACTCACATTTGGAAATTTAGCGATCAATATATTTTTGTATACTGCCGTAATAAAATTAGCATATCATATTGACAGATTTGATTTAGTGACTTCCTGCTTGTCTAGTCTCACAGGTGAATAGCTGAGAGCCACGTTTGGGTTCCATGTGGCAACGGACGTACTACAAGCTGATTTCGCTCTGTAACCTTTTAAACATGTTAAACGCAATGTTAATTTTAGATATGCAATAGATACTATAGGAATCTTTGTATAAACTATATTTTAACCATTTAATCTGAAACACATTCTGGCAAAACCGCGCTGGTTGTTAGCAACAAGCTGCCAACGCATTTGAAAAACCGCCAAACTCAGATAGAGGTTGAACCCCTCCCCTCTCATCGAACACCGATAGCAGCTCCACCTAGCAAATAAAACATTAAAACGTAATGCGAGACATCAATATAAAACCACCCCATGCATTTGAAATGTTAAAATATGTGTGAATGAAAAAACTAGAAGTGTCTAGTTTTTTGTGTAAACAAAAACTGGATGTCTCCCCTCCAGCAGCTTAAAGGTTCATAGAGTACAAGCTGACACCGATCCAATGTATGTTAAATGTTGGGCCAGCGACGCCGGTGCTGTGCAGTATCCATTCAGCCGTAGTCAGTACTTCATGCTGGCTGTACCAGCACGATGCTTTGAACCAAAGCTGGGTTAATGTTGGCCCGCCGTCTGTGACGCTTGCCAACATTCAGCGTGGCGCCAAACACGACACGGTAACCAAATACTGGGCTGATGTTGGGTCAGTGTCTTAGACGATGGGCCAACATTGGGACAACGTCTTGTGTTTGACCGCATGCACGATAGAAAAGGCAGAAATGAATGGGACAAAACGCACAGACAGAGTGGACAGAGGTAAAGCAGCATGTCTTCACCTCTCTGTGACAGTGGAGTCATAATAATTGACACCGTCAACCTATTTTTTTTTTAAACTGAACTATAAAACTAATTTCACCATCGTTTTTAAATTGAAATTCACGAGAGGGCAAGCAAAGCCAACTCTTGGACGACGGAGAGAACGCACCGACACTAACTGTGCGGTCAAAGGTAAACCAACATGTCTCCACCTCTTCTGAGGGGAGACATAATAAAGTCACCTCCCCAGTCTATGGCAGATTTTTATACAAATTAAATTATGCTATGCACGTGTGCTAAAGCTAAAGAGTTACATACCAAATTAACCCTTAAAGCGCTGAAATATTTTTTAAAGGGACTGGCCCACGCTAAAATCATAAAAAAATCGGTGATTTTATTTCGGGTTCTTAATATGTCCATATGATGTAAACATGTACATAGACTAGAACTGCAAATTTTTATAATTTTTGTGCTGCGCATTCACCAGTTAGGCTAGATATAGAGACGAAATTCCTGATTTCTAATTATTGACAACCATGTCAAAAATAGGAAATGCGGGAATTTCGTCTCTATATCTAGTCTAACTGATCAATTTAGGAGACAGGATACATGCAACGGCACATTCTGGCAAACAAAAGACTTTGAGTCAATACTTGACCAATCTGGAGCCAGGGTCAAACAAAAAACATTTGAAACATCAAGTGTGTTGTGCACTTTCACAATTTATCCCCGTATTGTGGAACCTCAATAAATATGTCATACAACGCCGTTTTTAATTTTACTTCCCATTGGGCACACGACGTTGTTGCGACGATGAATCAACGTCAATGACTTTCATTCAACGTGGCAACAACGTCGTGTGACCAGTTGTTTGTTAAAACGGTCGGCTTCGTTTGATTGCGTGACTGTATGAATGTTTTTGATAATAGAGATATCACCGCACATTACAATCCATTTACAGTAGGGAGGTTGTGCAAAGTTGAGTATAAGTCAATATAAACTTTATTTATCTAATTTTTACACAAAAGTAATCTATACACAGTATTTCAATACCATATTTTTCACTTGAGAAAGTGTTTATTTTTTTACATTCTTCCAAGCTCCACCTATAGCTGACTTTCTGGATGTTCTTGTCAGAGTCTGCACGTATAGTCGTTGACTCATGCCACATCCCCGTGTAGACTGTTGTTGATAATATCGAAAATCGGAAATTAGTAATTCAACATGCACACTTTATAGTCTGACAAGATCATCCGCAAAGTCAGATTAGTGGAACTAGTTAAAAAATTTAGGGTTGTTTGCACAAACGGCATTGAATAACGTGACGGTGCTTGTTAACCAATAAATCAAGTTATTTACCAGTGTATTAACGTGTTACTAACCGGACTGATCTGGTCTAATATAATGAAAAACTCGGGTGCCTTGAAACTAATAAGGCGTATATTTCAAGTCCCTATCAAAACTAGGCCATTTTCAGCTGGCGAAATCTAGTGATCATTTTAGAACTATTAAATTTAAAAATGGAGATCCGTGTGTCAGAGCGTGGATAATGCATTTGTGGTATTATATTGATGATTGAAGGTAATTTTCAAGGACAAAATTCCAATTTAAATGACAAAAGTGCAAATACATTGTTTTTAGCAAACACAAATCGAAACAAATGTGATACCCCTTTTTGATGTGATTCTGACTGGAGAATACGTTTCTGTTATTCGTTCGGTGATATAAGATCATTTTCATTGTCAAAAGATTAGATTGATGGGCAAATTTGCGAAAATATGTCGTACAGCAAATACAATTAAGAACAAGTGTAATACCTTTTTTAATGTGACTTTGACTGGCAAATACGTTTATTTTGACTGGAGAAATCATTGATGATATTATTTTCATTTGGGAATAAATTATTTTTAGGTAGTACAAATAGGCAAAACGTAATACCTTTTGATTTTGACTGGAAATGATGATTCAATGTCATTTTCAAGGTCAAATGGTCAATTTGTAGGTCGAATTTGCGATTATATGATTTTTAGCCAATAAAAAACGGAACAAGTGTAAAACTTCCTTTTGATGTGATTTTGACTGGAGAATACATTTTATTTTTTTGATTCAAGATTATTTGCAAGAGCAATTTTAACATGTTTAAAGTCAAATGAGTGAGAATATTATTTTTCAACAACCTATTGGAAAATCCATTTCTAGTATTATTTTGATGATTGAAGTTAATTTCAAGGTGAAAATATCAAATTTAAGGTCAAATTAGTGAAAATACATTTCCCCGAAAACCCATTTTTAGAAGGATACCTATACCAAATTGTATGATTTTGGCTGTCAATTCCGCTAGGATTAGCGAAATACGTTATACATGTACATTTAGAGTGACCATTTTGAAAAAAAAGACGGCCAAGAAGGGTAATGTTAACACACAGCGGATTATAGACCTCTCGATCTACAAGATGGCCTTGAATCACCAAAAAAATTATATAAACCCATTATTAAAAATTATTAGCCAAAATCACACCAAAAAGAGGCATTTAACTGGTTCCTACTTGTGTTTGCTGAAGAAACATATTTTCGCAAATTTGACCCTTTAAGTTGACGTTTTGACCTTGAAAATGACCTTGAATCACCAGAAGAATACTGTGAAAGTATAAATCACATCAAAAAGATGTATTACATTTGTTCCTAATATTATTATATTTGCTAAAAAAAAAACATTTGTTCAGAGAATTTAACCTTTACACTGATTTTTTTACCTTGAAAATAACATTGAATCATCAATATAATATCAGAATTGCTAATCGAAAAGCTAATCGAGTGATCTGGCGCCAAAAATTATACAACTTTGGAAACAATAAAGGAGCAAATACCCATTACACTATATCATGTATATTAATTTATCTGATGGCAATATGTTAAAGGCCAGGCTAAGATAATAAAAATAATCGGTGATTTTATTTTGGCTTCTTAATATGACCATATGATGTAAACATGTTCATAGACTAGAACTGCAAATGTTTTTTTTTTATTTTTGTGCTGCGCATTTACCAGGTAGGCTAGATATAGAGGCGAAATTCCTGATTTCTTATTTTTGCCAATCATGTCAAGAATAAGAGTTCTAGTCTAAGACTATGGATATGTTTGCATCATATGGTCATATTAATAAGCCAAAATTAAATCACTGATTTTTTTATGATTTTAGTCTGAGTTAGTCCTTTTAACTGGTTTGCAGTTAAACTAGTTCCTTGTTTTGTCATGAAAATTTCGCTATTACCTTCATATAAGCCAACATATATCTAGGTGGGCCGACCTTTTTCAACAAAGTTATGTACTTTTTGAAGTGTACGATTTAACTGTATGAACTTAGATGTATGCGTGCACCTATAACCCCGTGGTCCTCTTGTCACTAATTGCCCATGATTCAGATTACTGGGGTAGACCCACGTAGGCCTGAGGCATTGAACAAATGTTATTTTATTGGTGGAACAACGCAGTAGACGGTGAGCCAGCATTACGTCCTTATTGGTTTAAATTAGTGTGTTTGATTGGAATATTTCTTTGGATTAGTATGTTTGCTATGTAGAACACTAGCCATGTAATAGGGGTCTTGTCAAATTGAAAAAATCCAAAAATCCGAGAAAAAAACTCGGAAGCGGGTGGGTGGGTCAAGCCCCAGCTCGTGTTTTTTTGTGTTTTTGTGTTGTTTTTTGTAGATGTTTAAAAAAATGGATAGGGTGTCTGGCCAATCCAAGTTTTTTCGGATTTTGGGATTTTTTTAATTGACAAGACCCCTTATTATACTTGTAAATCTGCGATTGGGTACTAATTTATTAAAGCATGGTTTATTGTATTTATAACAATAAGCAATATAAGAAGAAACACACGCAAGACACTGATATTGTTCGCATATCTTACGGCTATATTTATTATAGATAAATGATCTTGAAAAAACGTGTTTTTTTTAATTATGCCCTGGCATATTGATTACTGTTTTTTTTTCAAAATGTGTGATATAAGCATGAAACACGGTCTAAGTTACCACATAATTTATAGGCCTATGCTGATCACACTAATATGCCCCTATAGCTCGCATTGAGGCATGTGCTGCCAAAGTTCGTGCATGGATGAAGGTCAACATGCTGAAGCTGAGTGAAGGTAAAAATGAATTGATATTATCAGGAAAGACAGCCAGACCATATCTGCTCCACCTTCTGCGACCATTGGTGACAATATCATTCACTCGGTCAACGTACCGTTTCGGGGTCAGTTCGTTATTCCGACAGGTCTATATTCCGACAGGTCTATTTTCCGACAGGTCGATATTCCGACAGGTCGATATTCCGACAGGTCGTTATTCCGACAGGTCGTTATTCCGACAGGTCTGAATTCCGACAGGTCTATATTCCGACAGGTCGATATTCCAACAGGTCGTTATTCCGACAGATCTATATTCCGACATGTAGATATTCCAACAGGTCGTTATTCCGACAGTTCCTCGATGTAAATTATAATGTGAATTAGTCTGTGAGATGAACCACTTTTAATTACTTGTCTGGGCCCAAAAGGTTTAAAGAGTGTTTCTAACTCAGAATTTAATGTTGATTCTGAAACTCCATTTCTTAAATGCCTCAGACGCTGCATTTTCTCAGAATATAGCATTTTGCGTGTTTTTCATACAAAAATGGTAAATTTAAAATATTATAAAATATAAAATATTTATAATGGCGTTAGACCCATAGCATAAGTATTCAAATTAGTCAAGGGGGCTTAACTCATATTTACCCCCGATTTGTTAAAATCGTCCCAAAAGCACCAAATTTGGACCACGTATGGCCAAGGGCATAATACTTTTGATTTATCGCGGGAGCCAAGCTGAACTCCCGCCGTGGGCGCTTTATTTGACAAATCCAAGATGGCCGCCATTCAAATTAGCATCATTTCTTAACTTGTAAACTAATAGACGTAGAGACGCATGTGATACCACTTTTCTATGGTTTTCGAATATTTAGAATTGATTAATGATGTTTTGAAATTGATTTGGAAATTATTTATAACACAAAAATATATCTAAAAGTTATTTCGTCAATAATTATACGACGTGATACCGGTTTAAACGACGCAGATCAGCAACACAATCGTCTGTATCAGGCATTGATAACGACCTATCCATAAGATTTGCTACCAGAGCCAGTCTTTGGAGTTCCTGTGTATCAGCCATATTAGATAAATCAAAATGGCCGCTGTTCATAACAAGCCCACGTCATAACTTGCCAACTAATAACACTTAATAGCATTTTCCTACGGTTTTCATAAACGATTTTAAAATATATATTAGTTGCTTAAGGGCAGTGAATATTCTAAAAATCGTACTATCTAAGCAAAAGAGTTGAGTCAGACGTCGAAATTAAGAGCTTATAATTTCATTTGTTTGTAAGAGCCGGTTTCCAGCCAGGACGAAAGTTTTTTTTGAAAGGTTTTATTGACCGTTCACATGTCAACTTTGACATTTTTATTTCTTTTTTTTGTGTGTGTGCGTTTTTTTAGGCAGCGCGAATCGGTTATATGTTCGGTTGCTATTATTATACCACGAATTTGAACAGTTTGGGTAACTGCATATGTGTACACCAAGGAAAGATTTCGGCCGCAGCGGGACTCGAACCAGGTACCCCCGGACTCTCGATTCCACCACGCGACCAATGAGCTATCCTGGCGCCACGAACATGCGCAAGATAATAAGTAATAGTATTTATAATAAAAATATTATAGTATTTGTTGTTCGATATCATGTTTTATCAAACATGTTGAAGTTGGTTGCGTGTATATTGGACCTAGAGATGTGTTTTTATTTATATATAATAATATAATTGTGACTCAAGACACAACAACATGATTAGATTTTCATATTACTGTCTTAGATTTTACGCAACACAGCTATAAAACTTAAATTGTTCCATCACTGCTAATACATCCATCCTCATAGGGAGGGCAAAGTTAGGAAATTTTAAGATGATCAATATTAGTTCTGAAGGATATTCATTCTGACTGTATACTTCCACCTCGATTATTATTATAAGTAATAATAAGTATTATTTATTATAAGTTTTATTAGTTTCAGTACTGATGTTGATGAGATAGCTAATTTGTACCAGCATTTTGGACGGCGTTAGAGCACTATGGAGGTCGCTCAATAATATTTTGCTCAATTTAATAGTTGGTGATGTATTTTCTGAGCAGTCAGGGAAAAATCAGGGGAATGTGTGGGAACAATAATTAAGTGTATTCAATTGTTAGGCTGGAATATACATAAATATATACAATAATTGTATACATCTGCAATTGTAAAATATCAAATGATATCAAATACGTTGACATCAATTTAGTTATGCCATTGGTTGGCACATTAAGCTTAACAATGGATCTGAACGCATCTATATATCACAGCTGTACAAAGAAGTGTGGGCCTATAATATACACTTCGCTCAAAAACATCCCCCAAATAGCTCCCAGAAACTCAAGAGTAGAGTAGGTTAACCCTTTCAGTGTGGGGCAAATGCGTTCATATCTCAAATAAAGCACCGACTGTAAATTATTAGTCCTAACTGGTTCACTTTTAAACGCCTATTTGATGTTGACATTTGCATCACAAATGCAAGCTTCAAATGAATAATACATGGCAAAGAATGATGCAGCACGGAAAAAGTTAACAAGTAACAACCTTAGTATTTTAGATCCAGGTCTTCATCGCTATTCATCACCACAGTAGCTGTTAATAGTGGTTAATCCTCTCATCACTATTATTTTTATGTCGGAATAACGACCTGTCGGAATATAGACCTTTCGGAATATCGACCCTGTTTGTCGGACTATCGACCTGTCGGAATAGCGACCTGTTTGTCGGACTATCGACCTGTCGGAATAACGACCTGTTTGTCGGAATATCGACCTGTCGGAATAACGACCTGGCGGAATATCGACCTGTCGGAATAACGACCTGTCGGAATAACGACCTGTTTGTCGGAATATCGACCTGTCGGAACAACGACCTGTCGGAACATCGAGCTGTCGGAAAAACGACCTGTCGGAATAACGACATGGACCCACAGTTTCGTAACCTCGGCATCAAGCTTGACGAACACATGCAAATGGACACCCAGATGGGTTCTATGTGCAGCGCTGGCTACTTTTGCCCAGGGAACATTGGCATGATCAGAAAATATCTAACTGGGGACTCGACATAATGCCTAGTACATACCTTTATTACATCACGGCTGGATCATGGCAATGAGCTCCTATATGGTATACATGTACCTGTATATCAATTGTCAAGAATTCAGAGGTTGCATATAGCTGAACAAGAAGTGTGAACACATTGAAATCTCTCCGCTGGTTGCCAGTGGAGTCACGGATCAAGTACAAATTACTTCTTCTCACCTTTAAGTCACTCCACAGACTGGCTTCATTATATCTCTCCGAATTGATCAACCCCAGGCAGAAATTTAAGATCATCAAACCGACACCTTTTAGTCATCTAAAAAGGCAGATAATTATGTGATTGCTGCCCTTCTCTATCGAACGCTTTGCCTCTGCTAATTAGAAAAATGTAACACTCCTGGGAAATTTAAGTCGCAATTTTTAGTTAAGACTCACATGTATATCTTCCAACGTGCCTATGACTAGATGCTTTGTGAAATAATAAGGTGCCTTGGGTACGTAGCCGCAGGCTGAATATGTGCGCAATATAAATTGAATTATTATCAATATATATATTAAGCGATGACCACGACTATTGTCGTTTTTATTTGTTTTGGTAGCCAATCAAATCCCTGTTGGTATAAAATGAGTGTTTAAACATCAAGATTTGCAAATGTTTGATTACAAATTAAGCAAATGTGAGTAGGCCTAATTTTCACCCACTTAAAGTTGTGTGTCGCGGTAGTGAGACACAGATTCAAGTGGTTGCAAATTTAAAGGGACACCGTGGGATGAGACATTTTCAATTTCGTCAATTTTGAAAATTTAATTTATATGAAGCTATATAGCTTACTGATCTTAACTAAAAATACAAAAAAGTCAAAAAATAATTTTAAAGCACCAAAAAAGAGTGAAATAATTATATTTCCAGGTCGTATATTGCCATGTAAACAAAGCAAGTCAGCAATATACAGCACTTTACACCACATATTCCCACGTCTTGGACGGTGAGATCAATGCAATCGCCGCTTATTTGTGTCTTATAGTCAGGACATGGGAACATTCAACCGTCCTTTAGCAAGTGTTTGGGTATACAAAGGTTTGTTTGGGTTTTAAGCGGATTTATAGAAATGTTAGTATAAAAAAAATTAAAAATCTAAAAACTCTGAAAAAAATAAAATCACGATCTGGGGGATACACTACTTAATTACAAAACTAAAAACGAAAATCGATGTCATGAGCTGCTTTAAATAAGATAGGCGGGAAGAGGATTTACCAAATGTATCTACTGCTAGCCCTATCACATGTTCTATGGTTGATACTTGTGTGAAGCGACAGCGAAAGGTGAATGTCTTCTTCTACCATCTCGACCAGTCCGAAGCCTATGCGTATATCGTAACTTGTAACCTGTGCTCGTAACAACTCACATACCAGTATTTGTCGCTCATGTGGGAAATACATCACAGCAACAGTGTCACCGCTATGGATATCCTTTTTTCCATGTATGGAGTATGAGAATGCTTAACAGTCTGTCAGATAAAGGGCTCAACTAATCATTCGCGTCATTCAGTTGATAAGTAAATACGAGCAGAATTCCACATTTGAACAAATACAAATCAGTTCAACAGTATTGGCTGGAGAGTGCCAAAATATGATAGCATCTTGAAAAAATGGCATTGTAAATGTTTAATTATATTGTACATTATATCTATGATGTGCAATATCAGCAATGGTAGTTGAAACCAATGATAACCATGATAACCCCCACACAATATTTAAGCTTATCTAAGGTAAGGCAATGGGATAGTTTAGCCATTTATACAAGTTACACGTAAAAAATACTCTTGGCCCACAGACTACATCTATGAGTACCAACTTCTTCCAGTTTTCCACTTCAAAAAATACACAAACATTTATTCTCATTGTACATGAAAAAAAAACATGATATACAACTGCATAACACTAGACAACGACATAATCTTCACAGTACGAGAGTAAAACACGAATTTGCAAAACATATCTATTAGATATCAATTGCTCAGTCAAATAAATGTAGCTCCAACTCTAATCACAGATAAATAAACACTAACAGTTTTAGTGGTTTTATTAATTACGCAATAACTTGCATGATTTCAAAATATCTAGCCAGCTGTACTGTATTAAATTGTTATGTCTGTGATCATATATGCCATTTTGGCTAAAATATTCCATTTAAATAATTTTTAATAGATGTATAATATTATGATTGATGTCATGATTAATCTGTATAATTTTTTCTTTCACATCATGGTTTTGTGTATGAAACCAGCAAAGGTGGCCCCCGTGCTAGCGAGCTTTATGTCAAATAAATTACTGAACTGAATTAATCTTATTAAGAGACTAGAAAAGCAGGTACCGAACTTCGAGGCCCGGCTTTAGTCTGTTTGAGTGCTTTAGAAAAAAAAATGGCCTAATATTTTGTACAAATAACTGTATTGGTTTTCCTCATGGGCCAGAATACTAAATGTCCAGGATATAATTATTGAAAGAACCAAGGAGACAAGTATATCTTCAACGTGTAGGCCTATTCCTTCCACCACAACTGCTGATACGTCAGTGTACGCTTCTATACGATGTACCTCGTACACACAATGTAGGCCTACCTACCCAATACCGGTTCAATGTCAGTGGCGGATTCAGCATAGGGCGTACCCAGCGTACGCCCCCTCCCTTATTGGTGAAAATACTGCATTTTTATGCATTTTTTTAGAATAAAGTGAAGCTAACAAACCTTTTTCAGCCAAAATGTGGCTTACGCCCCCTCCTCTTGCACATTCTGGATCCGCCACTGAATGGTGGGCCAGCGTCGCAGCCCATTGTTGTTTCAATGCGGTCAATTGTATTGGACGCTTGCCCAACATTGAAACAGAATTGGGTGATTGTCCCATGTTTGCTCTGACTGCCATACGGGTGACACTTTATCCCCCGAAAGGCCACTACCCGGGTAACACGATAAATTGGCCCAATTGTGAAATACTGTTAGGCCACCGTCTGCGACGCTGGGCCAATATTATTCCAACCAAAACCTTCTAAGCTCTAAACACGAATGTAATTGTGAATATCCTTTTTTTCTGAGGACTTTTTAAACACAAAAGTACTTAACCTAGGGACCTCAAACGTTATATTGCACATGTTCTTAAGAACTGGTGTACTGTTGCCGACACAGTGAATTTTCGGCTTGGCTCCATAGCTAATATTGTTTAGTGGGTTTTAATGAGACGGTGTGCCAAATTTGGTGTTTTTACCCCTATTTGCACAATGGTTTCAGTAATCTGCAAGACTATAACGAGTACTCTTGGCCCACAGACTATATCCATAAGAAGGCCTACCAACCTATTGCAGTTCTTCAACTGAAAAAAATACACGAACATTTTTTCTCAATGTACTATTATTAAGAGATAATATAAAACAGACTGAATGTTTGATTACTCAATCACTTCAAATAAACATCCTTATACTCTGGAGAAGACCAATGAAATTGTTCCAGATTATTTGTATATTGAAGAAGAATTGTACGTGGCCATTATCGTCAATAATATGACGCAAGGTATAGTGTACAACTGGGGCATGTGGGCACACAAAGAAGTTTCTGAAGCACTCATGAGAAGCATTGTCAAATGGATCCATCTCGGCACATCAGTGGATCTGGTGTATACAGCAGTGCATTGCTCACGGCCAGCACCACGGATGGCCAGTGAATAATAGGCCTACCACATCATTTATATCCTAACATTCTGAAGTTTGAACCTTTTTTATTATATAAGGTGTTTGGTAGTATTACATATGATATAGGCGTCGACCCTGAGAGAAACGGCCAGTCCACTGGTCAACAGGTCGTAGCTGATATCACAGCCAGCACAACACGATAATCTACGACTCTGGCCCAACACTACACCACAGCTTCCTCGGCGTCTTATGTTTGCTGGCTCAGTTAGCACAAGACATTCGGTCAATGCTGGTTCAATGTTGGTCCACCGTCTACGACGCTGGCCCAACATTGAACCAGCATTGGCCAGTGGGTCGTACTAAATGGGGAGGGGGTCACATGATAAAAGTTGAGGTGACTTTCCCCAGCAAACACGACACGTTAAATCAATGACGATTTAATGTTGCCCCGCCGTCTCGGACGTCGGCCCAACATAAATCGGCATCGGTTGCCGGCCAGGGTTCAAATCTCGGTCACTACAAGAGTTCACAGACCTTCCACATTAATCTAGTGAGCTGTCGGCTTGTCTGCTTGATGCTGCCTGTACCATACACATTTTTGCAACGTTAATTGTCTGTCTAGCTATTATTTGAGTTGCAATGTGCCTGGCGATTTAATTCTAAAACTGTGGACTCGATTTGAAGTGTGATCGAAAAGAAGGTGCCACTCGTCATTTCCTGTGCATGTGTAAGTGTTGTATACGATGTATATACTACAAATACAAATGCTGGGCCGGTATTCTCGTACAAGTTACGATATACCGTAGGCTTCTGATTGGTCGAGATGGCCATCTCGACCAATCAGAAGCCTACGATATATCGTAACTTGTACGAGAATACGGCCCCTGCTGTCACGTAAAGACAACCATACAAGTTACGATATATCGCAACCTTCGGATTTGACGAGATGGCCATCTTAAGTGGCCATCTCGACCAATGATATATATCGTAAATTGGGAAACTTGAAAAGTTAGCAGTTACATTTTAAGTAATTGATAAATTGACAATCCACTAAAATTACTATGAAGTTTAATGTATTTGCAGTGTTTTTATATCGCTGACCAAAGATTGTGTGAATGCGAAATTACATTAGTGAAAAAGCACACTATGCAATCTGACCTATGACATTTAAAAAAAATGCTAAATACTTTTTAAATTAAATCGGAGTGATCCATGCCTCTTGATAATATAACGGCTTATATATCCTAACATATAATAATAAAACTGTGTAATCTTGACACTGTAAAGTATTATCCTCACATTCCGTTTCTTGATATCATAAACATACGCTTTCAACTACTGATATTTGGATGCTATAAAATTATCATGAATCTTATGTCATATACCAAGATTGTATCCTTAAGAACGACATAATAATTTTATATGTCGAAATTATTTATTTATTTATTAGACTTTCCAGTTGACAAAATGCAAAAAATGGTACAATATCATTATTATTTATTTATTAATCTTAAATACGGTGTGCCACAGGGTTCCGTATTGGTGACACTCAGCTCTATATATATTTCAAGATGAATATCCCATCATCCCAACTTGAAACTCTTATGATCCTCCAATCCTATGTTTTCGAAATTAAAAGCTGGATGGCATATAATAAGTTAAAATTTAATGACGACAAATCTGAATTCTAATTCTTAGAAAACTTTGACAGTAGGAACATCCCTTGTTAAGGCGACTGTATCCGCACGGAATTTGGGAGTCCACATTGATCATGCATTAAAAATGGACGTTCATATTCAGAAACAATGCCAATCAACGATGGCTCAACTTAAAAAGATAGCTGATATTCGGCGTTATTTAGAAAAACAAGCTGCCGAAAAACTAATTCACGCATTTGTTGGTTCAAGATTGGACTACTGTAACTCTCTTCTGGTTGGTATCTTTGAGACATCTCTTGCTAAATTGCAGCACGCATACTTACAGGCACTCGCAAGTATGACCACATGACATCTGTCCTCTATAAACTACACTGGCTACCTGTCAAATACAGGATAGAGTATAAAATTATACTTATGACCAAGGAATCTCAATAGATTCCTTGTTATGACATATCGAGCACTAAATGAGCTAGCACCAAATTACTTGCAAGATTTGCTGCAGGTCTATCAACCAGCAAGATCATTACGGTCATCAGGGGACCTAAAACTTGTGGTGCCTCGTACCCGTCTCAGATCTTATGGGGACAGAGCATTCTCTGTAAAGGCTGCAAGTTTATGGAATTTACCCCCCCCCCCCCCTGCATATAAGAACAATGTCATCGATGTCCACATTTAAGAAAGTGTTAAAAACACATCTTTTTCAAAATGGCATTTGCCGATGTTTAGTTTTTCCTTAATATACATGTAATGTGAAGCGCCTGTGATTGTCTGACAAAACTATTATATCAACATAATATAAAACCAACTGTTCACCAGTTATTGGTGTTTGGGTACGTGTAGTTATTATGTAAGACAACGTCAGAGTCAATGTTTAAAATAGTAATGTTTTTGCGTACACGCTATTTTGAAAATTATACATGGTGGAATACATTTTGTGATATGTACACATAAAATAAAGATAACTTACAATTGTCTGTTAACAGTTTCCCGCACTAAAACCAGAAAAATAGCTACAACGTTTTTAACACTATGTTGTAAAAAAGACACTCTGGAAAGCGCAGAAACTTAAATAAAACATTTAAACACTGTAGTTGTCTATTACATAAAAATGACATAGGAGCCTACAACATGTACAACTAAAGGATGTGTAAAAAAGTAATAAAAACAATATGGTACTTTTAATAAAAACTATATGGTACTTTTAATTTTACCATCTATACATACATACGTCCCTAAATGAAAGTATTACAGTAACTGTTACCCTCAAATACACTAGTACGGGGCGTCAACTGGCATGAAACATGTTTTATCACACAGAATAGTCAGAACTATGTTAACAACTATTGACCCTATCGATCTGGACGATCCACACACGATGGATGTGGAAGATAAATATACATACTCTTTGTGAAAATAATTTAAGCAATTATTTTAAATTGAATTATTTATATAAATTGATAAGATACCAGGAGTTTCAGGATACAGGTTGGTGAATATGATGTCAAGCTTATCAATTCAAGCCATGGCCAATGAAAAAACGTATTATACATCATAGGCGCCATAACAGTCTGGGGACCGGTTATGAAGATTTAACTACTACTGATCTAGATGAAAAGTAATGCTTTATTAAACAAGACTCAATATAGATATAATATAAACTAATATATATTCATTTGTTGGAATTCAAGTTTTTATTGTTGCCTGATATTTAGCCTCTAGGTCACTCACGTGCCCACGGTCAGATATTAGTAATTATTTTTAATTATTTCGACACTATGCTCAGTATACTACACTACTTCATAGTAAATTAATTTTCAGAAAATTAAAATGTCAGCACATATAATATAAGCGCTTTCATTGTTCGACAATTATAGGCGTACAATTCCAGCAGTAACATTTGCACTCTCACTGCGATGTGATCACGCACGACTGTAAGGCGCCATTTTTAATTATATGGCTGTATTTTGATTTTATGCCAAAGGTATTTAAAAACGGCATTTTTTAAAAATATCAATCACACAGTAGGCCTACATCTGGGTAACGTGTTAGTCTATTTCTGCATAACTATGTTACTATATGCATAACTATATGTTACTAGCTTTCACTCCGACAGGTTTTAACGCTTGATTTTTCGTCTAGTCTGACAGTTAGGGAGGATTATCAGATTATAGAGTGTATCGACCATGATAATATCATTATCATATTTTAAAACTAAAACTGTATCGCCTTCTGCAACACCAACAATAATCACCATAAATATTAGACATTCTCAAATGCTTGTACTTATGTTTTCTTTTTGCAAGTAAACAATTTTGATATACATTTTTAAACTAAACTGGTAGTATATGATCGCTTCTTTTTAAAAATAAATTTAAATGTGATAACGGGGAATGCTATAGAAATTCATTATTTTTGTTCTATTTCATCATCCATTATATTTAAAAAAAAATTAATTGGCGCAATAGCAGCATGGACATATAAATCATTCTGATTTTATTTGTAAAACTTTTCCATTGACCTGAAGGTGGGCAGGCTCAAGTAGTCTCTTTTCCTTCTTGAAGGGTTGACAATTTATCACCCAGTCTTATATTTATTGCGCGTATCTACCACCTCGGGAGCAAAATATACGACCCTCAAATATTGACACAGTATTACCTTAAGATTGGGTGATGCCTCGGTTGTATTGCCATTTTTATAATGTGTTTGTTATCTGTTATGCAGATTATGGCGACTATCGACGGTAGACATGGTGGACAACTGACCGAGTCATGGCACAACATCGTGTTCTTCGGATGTGTTTTAAAAACATTGCTCTTTCAGCTTTGCTTTAAAATTATACGTTGGCTTCCCAGGGGACTCATTCTAAAAATATTTGGTAGAAGTCAAAAGAAAGAATCGACGTTAAGTGGAGAGCTAGTAGCTGATATGTCCAAGATTTCATGGAGTGGAACTCGTCATTTTGCCTTGATGTTCTACTATGATTACTTTAAAAGTGTCCGGCTTGGTACGCCGGCAATTGATGTGGACTTTTTAGATTTGAATGGCTCGCCATGTCGCCTGTTTGATTTCTGTAAAACAGGTCGACCTCTGGTGTTAAACTTTGGCAGTATTTCCTGAGTGCCGTACAAGGCTTACTTTGAACGTTTTTCCAATATCGCTTGCGAATTTGGAGAATGTGCGGATTTTCTCTGTATCTACATTGAGGAAGCCCATGCAGCTGACGTTCACAAGACTAGAGTCTCACACCAAATAAATCAGCACAAAACTATTGAAGACAGGATTGAAGCTGCAAGAACAATTGTGAAGTTGAAGCCATCCGTGGTTCCTATAGTGGTGGACAAAATGGAAGGTGATGCTAACAAAACTTACGGAGGGTTATTTGAGAGACTTCACGTTGTCCTCGATGGGAAAATGTTTTTTATTGGAGGCCTCGGTCCCGTCTATTACTCAGTAGATAAGGTACACGAGTGGTTGATAGAACACAAGAGAAAAAACTGCTAAACGAATACAAAATGTGTTATTTCAAACCCTGAAAAAAAATCTTTAAATACCCCGATTATAATACTAGCCGAACATGTGGCAGATAATAGCATTTAGTGTCTTGAGAGTGTCTATGTGATTATTTTTAAAACATATTATTGTCAACATTTTCCTGGAAACGCATGTGTGATCGCAATGCTACTGAATAGCCATCCATGGCTAACTGATTGACACAACTGAAGCACCCCAAACCTATCTACAGCTCTAAAAATGGAACTTTTGGACGTTCTAGACAAAATATAGGATTTCCCGCTGAATTAGAAAAAAATAGTTCCAAATGGCCAAATGAGTTAGGATACCATACTTAGGCAGATGTTATTTACTATATGGGATGGTGAGGAAAGCTCGACATACTATGTTGAATCTTCCTTTACTTATAAATCACACAGAAAATAAACTAAAACTGTAACCATTCATCATCATTATTATTATATCTGTTTTTTTACATGAGCATTTTAAAATAATATGGATTAAGGCCAAGTTTCTATGTATATAATTATGTAGAATTTTTGCAAAAAGGCATTTACATCATATGGTCATATTAAGAAGCCAAAATAAAATCACCGATTTTTTTATGATTTTAGCGTGGGCTAGTCCCTTTAATATCACTGTCGTGTTATAAATCCTACTGGTCACACGACTTTGTGGCGACGTTGAATCAACGTCAATGACGATGATTCAACGTCGCAACAACGTCGTGCGCCCAGTGGGATTGAGATAGGGAAGAGATATTAACCTTAGTCCTTCTGAATTGTTGTGAGTATTTTCATGAATTTGAAGACGGGATTTCTAGCCCAATGTACAGCTCCGAAAGATAAAAAAATCATCTTATTTCTGAAAAAAAACTTGAATTATTTGAATAACTGAGCATCTACCACAAACTATTTTGTCAATTTCGCTGGCATTTCATTCGGTTTCAACCCTTAACCCTTTAAGCCCTCACGATGCATTAAAGCATCATTTTTAGATCCCTGAAAACAGGCTTAATTTTCTTACAACCAAGGGTTTTAGAACGAAAATTTCCATGGAACTAGTTTACCAATACATGGCAATTTTTTTTAATTTTTAAACCACATCAAATCATCTTCATCCACTACAAGTCGGGAATTGCGACAGCAATTCGCGGCTTGTAGTGGATGAAGATAACAATGGTGAATTCAGGCTTGAAAGGGTTAAAGCGCTAAATTATTCTGTATAAATCATCATAAATGTCTTAGTTAGCTCTTTCCGATTCATTTGAATACCCATGTTATGAGTCTACGGGCATTATAAATAGTTTTACCGTTGTTTCAAACAGTACATATATACGGTCCTAGCATCAAAAGGGTTAATACTATACTGCTCTACTTACAATAACTGATCTTGACCCTTTCATCGCTAATGACGACTAAAGTCGTTTTTAATTTGTTTTTTTTTAGCCAAATCAAACCACTGTCAGTGGGAATGAAATGAGTGCTTAAATATTGCAAATTAAACAAATGCGAGTAATTTTTACCAACTTGAAATTGTGGGTCGCGGTAGCGAGGTAAAACTTCAAATGGGTGGAGAAAAATAAGATAACGTAGTGGGTAAAGGGTTAATCCGACTCGTCATCCAATTAATCTACATTTTATTTAAACTCCGGCACACACCATTATTCCATCATATTTTTAATATTGTTTAACCTTTTCAAGCCTGACTTTACTATAGTCATCTTCATCCACTACAAGCCGCGAATTGCTGCCGCAATTCTCAACTTGTAGTGGATGAAGATGACTTGATGTCGTTATTGGTAAACCAGTTTCATGGAAATTTTTGTTCGAAAACCCTTAATTATAGAAAATCAAGTATGTTTTCAGGGATGTAAGATGATGCTTTAATGTATCGTGGGGGCTTAAAAGGTTAACAGAAAAAGGCACGAAGGGTTCATCCATGATTATTGGGGCTCTATGATTTCATTCTAAATATTACATTTGTGCATTTTCATAGAATCAGGTCAAATTTATTCGACGTCTCAAGATGACTGAAAATAATAAGAAACACGTAGGTGTGAATAGGGTTAGTTAATATAGGGAACAAGTGCAATGTATACCTATAACATGCATAGTGTGTTTTGGTCTGGTAAAGGGTAGTCTATTCATGAAACATGAATCAGGCAATGGATGACGCGAATTTTCAAAACCATTAAGACGAATATTTGCTGATTAACCTGCTTGATGTAAAGTGTTAGATTACGTGAATTGATTGATGAGCTCAACACACTGTGTTTATGTTTATAAAATGCCACGATCATCTAAAATACAGTATTTTCATACTTTACAAATAAGCATATGCATCTACTGCCTTTAGACAAACGGATTGTGGGGATGCTGCAGTAGTTTCTGAAATAAAATATAAAAAAGAGAGATCCTTGACACGTTCTTTTTTCTTTATTTCTACAGGATATTGCAATCTCAATTCCAAATGACAATTTTAGATAATTATGTAATGACAACATTGTATGACTACTTAAACCACCTGGAATAAGCAGCAGAAATAAGAGATTACAATATTTAAAATATCATTATGAAATGCCACGGCACGATATGCGCCATGTCGCAAACACCGAACCAAATATTTTATTATGTACCTACATGGCTAATGTTCTTTGAATATTTCAGAATATTATTATCAGTACAGATAATTTGTCCTCACCTGAACTATTTCAAGTTACCCCCCTCTAGTTTCAAATTACCCCCATCAATTTTACCGGTTGATGTTCAATGATAACACTTGTTATTTTTTATTTTTTTATCACATGACATTTAATTTGGACATTTTTGGAGATACTTTAATCTCAATTAAATTTTTAATTTAATTATAACCCAACTATGACCATCTATGGCAATTACCGACACTTCAATCTCCATAATTATAACCCTTTGATTTATATGGCAACTAGTGAAAACAATGTATTAGCACGATGTTTATCTCAATATAACCTTATGATTTCTAGGGTAACTAACGAAAAAACTAGTCTCGCGCTGTTTTTTTTCATTGTCGCTATTATCGATCGATGTTTCTATTGCAGGTGTAACGTTGGCCATGTTTCTGCGCCTGTTTTGAAGACTGGTGCCATTGCAACTGTTTATTTTCGTGGGCCTGTATACGTTTGTATTTATTTTCAGTTTTCAAAACTAATAATAAAAAATACCCGCATACCTTGCTCACATGCTTACAACATATACAATGCCAGTCATCACCAAATTGCCGGCGCATAAAAAAATAGAACGCATATTTTAAAAACTATGAGGTTAACCTTTTTACCGACGATTCGTATTATATTCGTTCCTTCCATTTTCATTAGCACATTAAATACCAGCTTTTGAACATGTTAAGGACAAAACGTGACATTAAACAACAAGATTTCACAAAATCATTGACCTACATTTTGTCTAATCTGAATAATGTTCACTCACTTGTAGTTGTGGATCGCGTTAGTGGGTGAAAATGTCAATTTAATAATTTGACAGTTACAAGTTTAAACCCTGAACTTGATTGGATGATTATGCTGCGCATGTGGTTGCAATGTGTACCCAGCGAATAATTTATGTCCAACGGTACTTAAAAGGTCAGCAATAATCATATTTGGTGTGTAGCTACTATCGGCCGAAATGTGGGAGGGGTAAATTAAAACTGGATTTTTTTATTTTCAAAATACCGGTTTTTGATATTTGAGGTGTCCTTGGAATCATCAAATGAATCACTACAAATGGATTCTCTATTCAAATTCACATAAAAAAATAAGTATTACACTTGCTGCTATTTGTATTTATTAAAAATATTTATTTTTTTAGAAATTTGACCTTGAAATTGACCTTGAAGATCACCTTGAATCACAAACATAATACCATAAATGGATTTTTCCAGTCAAAATCCCATGAAAATTAGGTATTACAGTCATGTTCCTAGTTTTATTTGATAAAAATCATTTTTACGATTACTCGACCTTGCTATTTACCTTTTGACATTGAAGATTACTTTAAATCATCAACGTACTACAAGAAATGGATATTTTAAAATTACACGAAAAAGACGTATTACACTTCTTCCTACGGTTGTTTTGCTAATTGAGATCTTGCAAGTACATATGTCAACAAAAAATAATATTAGATAATAGAAATAATAGAAGCACAGCCATCTGCAAACCAGAGAGTAAGTAACACATAAATAGTGGAAAAGACATGTTTTATTTGCACTTTATGGACAATAAATAATGCAGTGGTCAAAATAAAAACATGTACGTTTGATTAAAAGATGTTTAAACACATTCTCTGTTAATACAACATTGGGCCACCAAACCATTTGACGACCCTTCTTAAGACGACATTTGGCCAACAAACTATAAAAATATTACCTGGGATCTGCGGCTTAAGATAGCATATGTCCTCACTTGGCAGCCGGTCTGTCGTGTAAGGTATAAAATGTCCTTATTTTGCACCCAGGCTGACATGTAAGGTAGGATATGTCCTTATCTGGCACCCGGGCTGATATGCAGCTGGGCTGCAGTGTCGTGTAAGGTAAGAAATATCTTTATCTTACAACCGGGCTGACATGTAAAGTAGTATATACCCTTATCTGACAGCCGTGCTGACATGTAAGTTAGGTTTTGTCCTTATCTGACAGCCGGGCTGCCGTGTCGTGTAAGGTAAGAAATATCTTTATCTGACAGCAGGGCTGACATGTAAGGTAGTATACGCACTTATCTGACAGCCGGGCTGGCATGTAAGTTAGGATTTGTCCTTATCTGACAGCCGGGCTGCTGTGTCGTGTAAGGTGGGAAATATCTTTATCTTACAGCCGGGCTAACATGTAAGGTAGGATATGGCCTTATCTGACAGCCGGGCTGCCGTGTCCTGTAAAGTAAGAAATATCCTTATCTGGCAGCCGAGCTGACGTGTAAGGTGGGAGATGTCCTTATCTGGCAGCCGGGCTGCAGTGTGTCAGGTAAGCTAAGAAATATCTTTCTTTGTCAGCCGGGCTGACGTGTAAGGTGAGCGATGTTTTTATCTGGCAGCTGGGCTGACATGTAAGGTGGGAAATGTCCTTATCTGACAGTCGGGCTGACGTGTTGTGTAAGATGAGAAATATCCTTATCTGGCAGCCGGGCTGACGTGTAAGGTAGGAGATGTCCTTATCTGACAGCCGGGATGACATGTAAGGTAGGATATGTCTTTATCTGGCAGCCGGGCTGACATGTAAGGTGGGATATGTCAATTTATGGCAGCCGGCTGACAGCTCTCTTTTTCTTAGAGTCTTTTGTTTTTGCTCCTTTTTATTGAATTTACAAATTCGTTATAATCATTGAAGCCGCGTCCTTCAATGAACCGCGGCATTGCATGCGATGCTTCTCATGTGTAATATCACTGTGATCATAGTGATGTTATGTGGTCTGTGATTGGCTGCAGCTGGCGGCTGTACAACGGTAATCAGAGGGGTATTCATCAGCCCGGTTAGTATAATATCATTTTTAGAAATTATTGAATTCAATAATTCATCGATTTTAAACTGAATGGTGATTATATTTTGACTAAGTCCTAAATTACAAGATTTGCTGATTGAATGTTGACCACATTTTTACCAACGTACGTGTGTTCTTGTGTATTCCAAGTAAACACAAGACGTTGAATCAATGTTGGTTTAACGTTGTGTCCACCGTCTGTGACGCTGGACCAATGTTAAATGAACATTGATTCAACGTCTTGTGTCTGCTGGGTATGGTCACCATATGTTCGTGGATATTGTCAGAAGCGTGTTTATCGACGACCAGTTTTCACAGTTATTCTGCTCCAGAATGACGACTATTTAAATATGAATGAGAAACGTCTCCTTGCATTATCGCACAGACACGAGACAAACTACCTTTACTGATGCCAAAGCGAATCCTACTTATAGATGAGTCTGCCGGAAAGGCTCTCAACACTGCCAGGAAGTGAGTAGTGCGCATGTGTGGACACCTGTGGCATTCAACCTTCTGGAGTCAGCGGCGGTCGAGGTGAAACAACAACAGCAAAACAAAAAACAGCAAACACAAAACATTTGTATAACATTTGTACAATTTTGGACCAACATCAAAGACGTTGGGCCGACGTTGTACAAATGTTATGCAAATGTTTTGTGTTTGCTGGGGGGGGGGGGCTGGGACAATGCTTGATCATCGTCTTCTACGTTGGGGAAACTTAAACCATGAAACAAGACCAATTGCAACCGCAATTTTCGTCATGTTTGTTTATTATAAACATATTTATTTAGGATTGTACAATAGCAGAAGCTTATACAATATACGCTCCTCAAAAGCGTTGCTCAATTATGTAGTAACACAATAATACAAAGTGAAATAAAAAGGTAAAAGGAAATCTGTATAATTATATTACAGATGAAAAAGTAATATAAATAATAATTGTGTGAAGTCATCAAAAGAGGTGTGCATTAATACGTGGAAGTTATAACAGTGAAGTTGTGCAACTGATTAACAGCATAGCGGCTTAAACATTATATGATATACGTTTTCAAGAAAATCTTCAACAAGACAAAATGCAGCTAAAATATATAACATATTTTGTGGTAGATACTTAATTAATCATATTACAAAATATCTATTGTTTATAAATAGAAATAGTTTTCGTAATTTAAGGCTGGAAATTACGTTAGGAATTTCACCTTGAACCCTTTCAGTACAGCATCCGAAATAACGAGGGGCAACGAATTTAGTCCTTAGTAGCTGATTAAAAATCAGAAGAAAAGGGGAAATATGAGGGGGAGGTGTAGAATTATATTATTATTTGATAAAGTTTAATGTTTTATCCTGCACTAATATCATATAAGATATATTATATATATTATACATATATATATATTTATATAATAATATAAAATAGCGGGGGTGCGTCCAGTGGACTCCCACCCCAGTCTGGATGCGTCATCGCCGCCTACCAGGAGCTCACTGTGGTGTGAATGTTTTTATCTACCGGTGACTTCGTACTGAAAGTGTCAAATGAATGACAATTAGAAACAAACAATTCAACAGCAGAAGGGTTGAGAGATTTATATCTAGTCGCAGCTTCATGACTCTGCCAAGCAAACACAAAACATTTGTATAACATTTGTACAACGCCTTTGACGTTGGTCCAACATTGTACAAACTGTTATGCAAATGTTTTGTGTTTACTGGGTGTCCTCATATATGTGAGTCAGGCGTTGTGGAAGTAATATTGATTGAAGTAGACGATTAAAGGCAGAAACAAAATCTAATAAATTGCGTCTTGGAAAGAAACCTCACAGATGACAAATCCCCTGGTGTCTAATCCAGAGAAAACCGCTTTGCTGAACATAATTGGCATAACTTGATTTTCAGCACTGCAGCATCTGCGTAAACGTCCCAACAAATACAAAACATTTGTATAGCATTTATACAACGTCGGCCCAACGTCTTTGACGTTGGTCCAACATTGTACAAATGTTCTACAAATGTTTTGTGTTTGCTGGGACGTAGTGCTCAGAATTGCCGAGCGTGAGTGCGTTTCATTTTTTGCGAAGTTGTGGTGGCATCTAAGCCTAATTAGATTGCGGGGAGCGAGCAAATTAACGACAAAGAAACAGGCGACTGTAACATTCACGAGTTTTTATCTCTTTGTAACTGACTTGGCAGATTCTTAGTCTCAGGAAATCTTATGGGTTTCAGTAGAATTTTCAAAAAAAAATTGTCAATGAGGTAGATTAACGCCGAGTGGTAAATGAACCCAGAGTATGTGTTTTCCAGTGATATGGGAAACTATTATCAGAGATTCTAAATTTTGAAGGTAAAAAACAGATACTGGCTATTTTCTGGGACAAAAATTGAACTGAAGAAGGGATGATTATAGGCTGTCGCTGATTAGCTATCAGATGAAAAGTGGCACGCCATTTAGCTTCATACACAATAGTGCGTACACCCACGTAATATACAGATACAGATACACTGAAAGAATACAAAACATTCATAATGGCCGTAGAGCCATTTATGATGATTTCTAATTGAAAAGTCACCTTTGATCTCCATGGTTTATACAAATATATTTCAGCGTGGTGAAGTTTAAGTATCATGTTCCCAGAAATAAATGTCAATATCATGGGCTGATGCAGGGAGCACCCCGCCTCTATTTTTTGCCGATTATTGGGCTTCTAAATCAAAAATATTGAGGGCATCAAACCCACCGGCATCCCATCCCCCCCCCCTTTTTCTCATGCTCCAGATTTCGTCACTGAATATATTATGCTTTATAGGTGCCACATTAATCGTATGTCGGTATCACAATTCTTAGAATTAGTAAATAGGATATATAGTGTAAACGCGGTAGCTAATCGAAATTTTACATATTTCAGAAAATCATTAAAATCCGTTGAAAATAATTACCAGATTATAAAGCAGTATTTTTTTCAGAATGCATCCTTAATCAGTTCAGCCCATTGATTTCATTTCCCTAATCACATTTCAGACCAAATATTCGCAATTATTGATATTTAAACAATTAATTGCATTAGCGCTCACAGGGTTAACTTCTTAATCTCATATCTCACATGAATGGCGCACATGGCATATTTGAATAAAAATAATTGATGAGAAAATGATATAATCAATCAAATTAACCCTTTAAGCGCTGAGTTATAAATGCGTGTTGTTACCAAATTGAAGTCGTGTTTCGCTAGCGCGACCAACCATTTCCAGTGGGTATAAAACACATTTGTATAATTTTGATCGAAACAATCTATAAAATGTAATGGTCATTTCACCTTCAAATTTTCTCTTTCAAAGGCAAACATAGAGCCTCAAAATGGCCATGACCGTGGTTAGTGGCTTAAGGGTTAACCCTTACAGCGCGGGGATCCACTTTAGACGTCAGAATCTGACGTCTGTAGACGTCAGATTCTGACGTCTAAAGTCGATCCCCGTAATGAGAATATTGACAATGGCCGTAGACCAATAACCATGATAACACATAGGTATTCAAATGAAGCGGAAAGAGCTAACAAAGGCATTTATGATGATTTCAAATAAAATAACCCTTTGATCTCCATGGTTTATAAAGAAATATTTCAGCGTTGTAAGGGATAAAGATGTTTTCAGTTCAAATTTGATGTATCTATTATTATCCTTGTTTTCTTTTAATAATATTAGGTCATTTTTATTCACTTCGAGGTGGGAATTGAGGAATTTATTCACAACTCACAGCTGGGTGCTGAACAGGATTACCGTAACGTAAAATTCAATTAAATGTCGCAGTCTAACACGACGCTGGCTCAACATTAAACCAACATTGTGTGAATGTTTGCGAGTGAGAGACACACCGCTTATACATTCTCCGGGAAGAAGTAATAATTCCATACCTGAACACCAGATGGGATCCGAGTAATAATTACATAACCATAAAACAAATCATAAAAAAGAGCCACCCATTTCACCTCGAATAGAATGAATGCACGGTTTTGCGACAACACACTCAGCAAAAAAGGCTATTATTGAATGTGTTTTGCTGTTTATTACCTAAGAGAAGGGTTGGCACGTACACACGCACGGAAGTCGAACCCCACCATGAAAGGGTTAACCCTTTAACCGCCAAATTCTTCAATTTGAATTTTCACCCGCTTGAAGTTGTGTCTCGCTGACGCGATCCACAACTTCGAGTGAGTGAAAATTGTTCAGATTTGACAAAATGGAGGTCAACTCTTATCAAATCTTGCTGGTTGATGTCACATTTTATCTTTAACATACTTAAAATGTGGTACTTAATGTGCTAATAAAAAATGATATGCGGCACCGGCGGTTAAAGGGTTAGAGGTGCAGGGTTATCATCTGATATAAAGTAAAGTTAGTATCATCCGACTGTTTTACATTTTACCCCCTGATCACCGGACCTGTTCACTCGTGTGTCCTTTCAACACCACAGGGAGTCCTGCAGCCATTTCGGCACTTTGAACACGTACACATTCCCATCTATATACCAGATACTCATTTCAACCTGAATCTAGTCAAGCATGTGAGAGTGAATGCATTACTCATGGGCACAGACATTGAAACAATGTCTCAACTTTGTGAGACACATGATATTTCTCTAACAACCTGCATCAAGCGGCGATTGAGCCCGCACGACAGGCAGACACAAAGCGCCACGCTCTAACCATTGTGCCCCGCCCCTCCGTGCAGCAAATAACCTTCAACCAAGTACATGTATATGTGAAAGCTTTCTATAATTGTGTTACTATACAAAAATACCGTTCAATAACATTATTCTCTAAAATTAAACCACAAAAGAATGGAAGAGATAACTAGGAATAATTCTGCTAAAAAAAACATAATTATATTACTGAAAGGATGATAGCCATATATGTATGAATAAAAAAATGAAATGAATCGGGCATTAGGCCACTTTTGAGCACATAGAGGCTAATTTGGGCCAGGGATAAGTCTTTTATACTTTCTGGGACGTGTAATCTGTCAAATGTTTTTAGATCTGTCTTCTTGGTAAGACAAGATAAGAGTTGGACTAAAAACAACAAATACAATTTATTTCAAATTGCGGATTATCATGGCAACGTTAAATTAAAGAATGATTCAACTGCAAGACGCGCATGCCTGGGACGGTCAAGTGTAGGCCAACAGTAACCTATTGAGTACAGATTAACGGCATTGATATAGCCACTGAACTGATTACAAGATACTACTTAAACAGGATATTGATCCATTGCCATTGAACCAACATTGAATAAATGTACAATGTTTGTGAGAAAGTCCGCCTGCCCAGCAAACACAAGACATTTGTATAACATTTATACAACGTCGGCCCAACGTCTTCGACGTTGGTCCAACATTGCATAAAGTCATACAAATGTTTTGTGTTTACTGGGCATGTCAATACAAGCTTGGGTCAAGCAGTTTCAACATCCCCGCAGTAATACAGTCAGTTTGTTTGCAAGCAAGCGACCAAGTAGGGAGTAAGGGCCAAGATCTTTGAATTATAAACTCATAGATGTCGCTCAAGTATATATGAACTTGCTGTGATTTGAGAACTTGCTCTTAATGAGGCTTTAGGTATGAAACGCATATTTAGTATTATTATGGAATAGGGACTTGGCCTACCCACGGGCACTATTGCCTTCTGGGGGACCCTTGTCCCGTGAATTTTAACAGTTGACTACACCTTTTGTCATCGTTACTAATAATGTACAGATTGATAGCTCAGCACGGCTGAGCAAAAGCTACGTTTTCACCAGCTTGTGCCTTTGTTATAAAAATCTATTACTAAAATTAATAAATGGATGTTTTTTCGTCGAATCACGTTGATGGAGGATACCTATATGTGACAAGAACACAAGAACACACTACAATCAGCAAAGATAAAAAAAGATCAAACGTGACGTCAATCAACAGGATTTCAAAATCGTTTACCTCCTTTTTGTCAAACCTGAACAATTTCCATTCGCTTGAAATTGTGGATCGCGTTAGCGAGACACAACTTCAAATAAGTGAAAATTCTAATTGGTGGTTAAAGTGCTAATTCTTATCCTGCTAAGTTAATCTATTTACATTTTCACCTACTTAGTTGGTGAAAATTATGCATATTTGTTTAATTAGGGATCAAACACTTGCAAATATTGATGTTTAAACACAAATTTCGTTCCCAATAACAGCGATTTGATCGACTAATAAAATAGGGTAAAAACGTCGTAATCAGCAGGATGAGGGTTAAAATACTGAGCACGGCTACGGCCGTTATCAGTCTTTATATTTGCTCTTCAACCATGAAAAACTGAAGCAAATGATGACTCCTAAGTCTGCTAGATTGACATATGTTTCGATTCAAATTGAGTGTATGTAAGTATTTTTTGCCCAATTTAAGTTGTGAGTCGCGGAAGCGAGACAAAGTTTCAAGTGGATAAAAAATAAATTGTATACTATCATCTTTAACCCTTTAAACGCCAAATTATTCATTCTGAATATCCACCCACTTGAAGTTGTGTCTCGCTGACGCGATCCACAACTTCAAGTGAGTGAAAATTAATCAGATTTGACAAACTGGAGGTCAACTGTTTTCAAATATTGGCTGAGTGAACCCTAGCACCCGAAGGGTGCTGAGAGTGGGATTAAGGCATTCGAAGCTTGTATGAAAGCTTTCTCTTAGCCTATCCAAATATTTCATTAGTATATAATACTCATTTAGAAAATGTCTGGTTGGCAAGGGAGGCAAGGAACCTGGAAACAGAAGCATTTTAGAATTTAATTAATTTTGATGCGCCCTCGGCGAACAGAGGGTCGCGGTGGTCTAAATGAGGTGTTGAATCAGCCGGTAGCTACCCTGTATCTCGTGTCTTAACTCTTGAAATCTGGATGAGAAAGGCCGATAAAGTGTTAGTTTTGACAGATCCTTTAAATGTACATTTGAGACATTTCTTTTATTAAACCTATGCCTCTCGTGTACACTTAAGTTCACTTAGTATGTTTGACATACCTAAAATTGCGTTCTGAATTTTGGATCAAATGTGATCAATTTACCTCGTGTTGTTTGCCTGACTGTCTGTGTGCCATCGCCATACTCCCGCATACCCTGAGAAAGAACGTCAGAGTTATGGAATTTCATTGAATTTGGGTGGAATGGTCTAAAAGGTGTCTAAAGTTGATAATTTGAGAAAATAGAAAATTCCTAGAAGCGTGTCATCTTAATTGTGAAATTAAGAAAGTTCGCTTGTTCTCTTTTCAGAGCCACCAGGGGATTTAAACCCTTGCTTTCACTCACCATGACAGTCCTCGCGGGGGGTGACAATTATGTTGATTGTCACCCCCTGCGGTGACATGTGGTGAGTGACAACAGACTGTGACGTCTGTTGTTATCGTGACGCGGTGGCTGACCAACGCCGTAGGTGTTGGCCCGTCAACGCGTCAACGCTGTTATCACACTCACGAGTGCTTGTCAGCGCCGCTAGCGTCGCGCCAATGCCGGCTCAGCGCTGTTAGCGCTGGACCGACATTGGCACCGCGGTAGCCACACTGTGAAAGCACTTCGGTGTTTCTGTCACTCACCATGCTGCCAACGCTGCCAGTGTTGCGTCAATGTCGGCCCAACGCTGTTGACGCCGGACCGGCATTGACACAACTCTAGCCGCATTCAAACAGCAGTCTCAATTTTCATCATAAATTTCGGCATATTCTGATATTAATTTGTCCAAATGTGTTTTATGCCCTCTTTTAATTCTTGAAGCTCTTAATTCATTTTGAAGTTTGAAAAGATCTGAATGCTCTTTGAGCGAATCTATGAATTTATACGTTAAAATTTGGAATCGATCTTTGATCAGATCGATCTTAGCAATTTTATGAATATCTTCAGTGTGCGAAAGTGGATCCAATTTGTAGGCTATTCTGATTCTGATTTCAAATATTGCTGATTGATGTCTCTTTTTATCTTTAAAATGTTAAAAAAAGGTGGTACTTAATGTGCTGATAAAAAATGAAAATCCGAATATATGCGACACCGGCGGTTAAAGGGTTAAGGTTTAACCTAAGATTCCAACAGCCTAATTTCGAGAAAAGTATCATTTTATGCTCATCTCATCAGTAGGCCTAATATAATTTTTCTTTGTAGCCTAATGTATTACTTAAAAATACAATTATTACTATAATGTTGAATCTCGCTGGTGTAAAGCATGGCGGCGGATATAAGTTGGTCAGAAATCGTGAACTTGCAGACATCAGGCAGGCTATTTCATAATTCAGTAACCTTTCTGATATTCAGAATTCCTTAAATTATTTATCCTGAGGACGTGTATTGTTGCCCCACGGGGTTGACTGCAAAAGCATTGATTTATTACAACACGTAACGCTGTATGATTAAGCTAAATCTATAACATGTGCTCTAAATTATTGGACCGATATTATTAAACCTGTGACACAGGTGATATCCTTTAACGTTCTGGTAAAAAGAGCCACATAAAGTAATATGTGTCATATTATATTAACCCTTAAAGTTAATGTAGTTGTGTCTACGTGACCACCATGATAGCGACTCATCTCGAGTCTTTTTGGTGGCCTACTGCACCAGATAACAATATATTGACCTGTACTTTCATTCTGTACATGTATATATTTGTTTTGTTTTCTGTTTCGAAATAAACGATCTATCCTATCCTATTCTACCGCGACTCCCACAACTTCAAGTGAGTGAAAATGACCAATTTGAGGCCAAATATTTGCGAATCTTGGTGTTTAAACTCATTTCACTCTCAACAATACTAATTTAACCTGTTAATTAAGCACATTTATAACGATGATAGCCGTTCCTAGCCTTGTGAGGATTAATAAGGATACACTTTGACATACACATCAACTGAACATAACCGTTGATATGAAGTAAGCTCTAACAAATATACCCTTAACCCTTGAAGCGCTGTATTTAATTTGTAAAAACATCGCGACCAAATGGGTTTTTTCAATCTTTAATCATCATAAATGTCTTAGTTAGCTCTTTCTGATTATTTTGAATACCTATGTCGTGGGTCTACGGCCGTTATAAATATGTTGATTCTTACAGTGCGGGGATAGACTTTAGTCGTCAGAATCTGACGTCTGTTGACGTCAGATTCTGACGACTAAATTCCATCCTAGTAATCATCGTCCAGCCAGGTTTGTATATTAGACGTTTTCAAGCAGAGCTCAAGCTAAATTGACCCTTTAACCCTTTAACCGCCAAATTATTCAATTTGAATTTTCACCCACTTGAAATTGTGTCTCGCTGACGCGATCCACAACTTCAAGTGAGTGAAAATTATTCAGATTTGACAAAATGGAGGTCAACTGTTTTCAAATCTTGCTGATTGATGTCACATTTTATCTTTAACATTTTTAAAATGTGGTACTTAATGTGCTAATAAAAAATGAAAACCCGAATATATGCGACACCGGCGGTTAAAGGGTTAAGCGCCTCTGAGCACGACCAAAGTCGCTTGCAATATCTTCCATTAGCAGGTTAGATCACAGTTATTGGGAATGAACTGAGTGAACTTGCAAATGTTCGGTTTCAATTTAAACAAATGAGTAATGTTCAGCCACGTGAAGTTGTGGATCGCGGTAGCGAGACACAACTTCATGTGGGTGAAAATTTAAATGAAAACTGAAAAGGGATATGGTAATATTAAATGGATAAAATGATCTAGGCCTACACAAATATTGCAATTATGGGTATGCCAATTTTTCTTTATTTGAAGTTAGAAATAGCGTTAGAAATTCCAGCTTCAGATGAAGACAAATAGTAGCCTAACCGACATGCTTGGTATGCTTACTACTCCCTTTTAATAAAAAAAATGAGCTTGGAGTACAATATTTGGGTTCCAATACTTAAGCAACCGGTATCGTGACTTACCTTTCTTTCATAAATTTCAATCTATTTCTAGTGATTCCTAGTGATTGTTCTGGAAGGAAAGTGAATGCTACAAAATTACTGAAATGTAATATTAATTATAACCAATATTAATAATTAGCACCCGCTTGACATGGATGTCTTGTTAAAATAGAATTAGCCAGGTAAAGTAAAATGGGGGATAATATTTTTGGTAAATGGATCAGTAACATGTAAACTGTATTATTTGCTGGCTTTTGGAGATATTTCGAGCGAAAAACTGACATGAGACAAGGATATGAGACCCCCTGTTGAAGTGAAACAGCCCTGCATAGTCAAAAGAGTCATAGGACTATTTTGACTATGCAGGGCTGATTCACTTCAACGGGGAGTCACATGTCCCTGTAAGTAGGTCCCCTACACTGATATTCCTGCTGAATCATTTCTTTGCTGCACAGACAATGTCTGTCCTGTTATTGATGATCATCGGGAAGACTAGCCATTTCGTGGGAATTGTGATGAAATATATTATGATAAATACAAGTGTTATTCTGTCCTGTGACTGTCCTCACAAAGAGTTATTCTGTCCTCTGGCTGTCATATACCGTCATGTCATTGTCAAATCTGGCTGTCATATTCCGTCATGTCATTGTCAAATCTGGCTGTCATGAATGACGGGCAGGGCAGCTATTTCAGTTAAACCCTTACAGTGCTAAACTATTTCAATAAATAAAATGGATGACCACCAAATGGTTATTCAGTGACTTAAACCTTACAGCGCTGATTTATGTTTGTATAAGCAATAAAGGACAAAGGGTTTTTTAAATTTGAAATCATCACGAAAGTCTTAGTTAGCTCATTTGAATACGTATGTTACGGGTCTACGGCCATTATAATGTCTATGGACGTCAGATTCTGACGTCTAAAAAAAGTTCCAGCGCTGAAAGGGTTGAAAACGTCATAAATGTCTTAGTTAGCTGTTTCCGCTTCATTTGGATACCTTTTTTATTGGTCCAGGTCATTTTTATTAATATTTTTTAACCTTCATTTAAGGGAGCGACAAAAGTCCATCCGTGCGCTGAAAGGGTTAAGAAAACTAATAATTAATAACAATGGTTATATAGACCAGGGCATGGAGAAATCAATACACCAAATAAAAAGAGCAGAACGTTTCTATTTCTTATACCGCTGCTCATTATTTATACACCATGCATAATGTATTATTTAGATTGTGTCGTCTGTGTTGTGACTACTGACTATTGATTTCCTACTTGGTTATCGATGGTATCAATTGATGAAGAGTATGTTGCATCTAGGCGACAAAACACTACGGTTTTTCGAAGCAAGCAGTCATGTTTCAAGGAATTTTAACAAAGGAATTTATACTCTTGGGCACATTGCTTGCTTTCGCAACAATAAAATGCAACTCCAGTGGAAAAATAATAGAGGCAATATTGTTGTCAGAAAACTTTCAAACTTGTCAATCTGTGGATCTCAATCAGGATCGTGTGATTTGTGAAATCCACTCAGAAGAGGATATGAACAGCCTGGTCTGTCTGGGATTGCCGAGCTGTAAGATGCCTGTGACACATTGTCCAGATGGTAGCAACAATAAAACCTGTTTCCCAATAAAAGATGACAATTCTCTGAGCTATCAGTGTATTTGTCATTCTAAAAGACGAGCAGAGTCAATCGTACCAGTAACAGAGTGGACAGCATGGACCTCTACCAATCCGTATCAATCATTCAAAACTGAGAGGAGCTTGATCGTACCAAGTCTGGAGTGGACGGTCTTACAAGAGTTCTGTCGTAGTACTCCTACTATGGTATATATCATCTCCAGTTACCAACTACCACCAGCAGTGTACAGTGCTTCTTCTGCCATTAATGACAAGCACGGAGCTGGCAGGGCAGCCATTAACTTCATAACCGATGACGTAGCTTGCTCTTGGGCCGCGGAAGATACAAACTCAGCTTGGCTCCAGATGACGCTGCCAACAAAATACGTTGTCATGGGAACATTGATCAAACAGAGATGTGACGGTACTTATGTACAATATGCTACCAGAGTGAGAATAGCTACATCTGTAGAAGGAGTGACCTGGCAGACTGTAGTTGAAAGTGAATCTCTTAGCTATGATTCTGATGACGGTGAAGGATCAGCTACGGTAATGTTTCCTCAGTCATACACTAACAGGTACTGGAGAATATACCTGATAAGCTACCACAGTCATCCTTCAATGAAAGCTGACCTAATAGGTTATAAATAAACAAGTAGATTTGACACGAGAGACCCCCTCAATATAAAATAAGGCAGATTTAATCGGTTGAAGATGTAAGTAAGAATAAATCTTTGCAAGACAACGACAGAATTTTAAACGATGCTAGTTGACCTGCATTGAGACACAATTTGTAGAGTATTAGGATCATTTTTCTGAGCCTCTTTCACAAACTGACAAATCAATTTATTTGAATATTGTCACCGTTATTATATTGAAAATGTCTTAAAGATGTCTTTGACATTTCTTTGTCACCTGTGTGTCGCCTTTGTAATCCTTGATGAACCGTGCATGGTATGGCTTCTTTCATTTCGCTCTTGAACCGTGCATGGATTTACAAACTAACATATCTCTTCACAAACTTGAATTTTGTGAAATGTAGCTGGGTAACATAGTTCCGGTCCAATGTCGTTTCAATATTTAAAAATATGAAGGACTTGACTAAATTATTGAATTTTTCAATTTTATTTATTGAATAAGTTTCGAACATAATTGCCTGCTGGTTATTTTCACTCTACTAATTACGCAATGAAGATTCTTAACACATCATTTCTCGATGTATATACGTATGTTTGCTCCACTTCAGTATAAAATAAATATACTATTAATAATCTACCTAAATGATACAGAGATTGGTGTATATTAATTATAATATCATTGATGTGTATATTATGTAAAATTGAATAAAATATAAAGTTACTATCATTTCTCATACTGATCTCTTTGAGAGTCTCATTCATTGTTATTTCAGCCACCAAATCATACCTCATTTCATTATCCCGTTCATTTTCTCATTTCATGTTCCGTCAGCGCAGATCAAATGGAACATGATTGTATACTATACTTGATGCTTTACATACAAATTAACTTTAATCCTTGAAGCGATGACCTCTTTTTGTAAAATCCATGGAGCCCAAAGGGTTTTTCATTTTGAAATAATCATAGTTAGCTCTTTCCGATTCATTTGAATACCTATGTTATGAATCTACCACCACTATAAATATTTTAATTCTTACAGCGCAGGAATCGACTTTAGTCGTGAGAACTCTGACGACTATTAAAAGTCGATTCCCGCGCTGTAATGCTTTATACAAATTAAACTTTAAATAACATAGTGGAATACATAAGAAAGTAGAGTATACGAAAAATAAAATATATCGAGAGATGATCAAAGGCTTTAGGTCATACCCAATTTGAATACCATAACAAAAAATAAAACAAATAAATGATTAGATAATAGTAATAAGATATTATTAGTATTATAAATAATCTCTGGTAATAATACAATATGAGGCTAATAATTAGCTTTTGCAATGGCAATGTTGAGAGGCACTAAATTGTATTGGCGGTCATTTTTATTGGCGGTCATTTTTATTAGCAGCCATTTTGCCCTTAGGTGGCCATTTTGGATTTTAGTAGCCAAGTTTAAGCCTATATTCCATCATAATCGCTATATACCTACAATATGTAGAAAGTGACGTCAAGTAATATATTCACCCACTTAGGCTACTAAAACGTGACATCAATCAGGAAGATTTCAAAATCACTGACCTCCATTTTGCCAAATCTTAATTATTTTCACTCACTTGAAGTTGTAAATCGCGCTTCAGTGGGAACATACTCTTTGCACATGCAATACTAGGCTGCGATACCACGTCAAGACTATATGGCATCGGGAAAACGAAGTCGATAACAACCTTGAAAAGTGACACATTTTTTGCCAATCAAGCTGCTGTTTTCATGAGACCAGCATCCATCAAGGAGGAAGTAGTCGAGGCTGGACACAATGCTATTGTGTGCCTGTATAACGGTGATAAGATTGACAGTCTTGACAACCTAAGACTTCACAAGTCTTGTGAAAAAACTCCATCCAGCACTGCCGCTGCTGAGCCTCGTACTCTTCCTCCTACATCCGCTGCTGCAAAATATCATAGTCTGAGAGTGTACCATCAAATCCAGTTTTGGATGGGAGAGGCCCTTCATGTCCCCCCACATCAATGGGGCTGGAAAGTTGTTGATGAGAAAATGCGGCCAATTATGACAGACAAACCCCCAGCACCACAATAACTTTTACAAAAAATAAAGTGTATGTGCAAGACAGGTTGCTATACATTGAGATGCACGTGTCGAAAAAATGGCAGAAAAAAATATCAAAAGAATCATTATCAGTCACACACGTTTAGAATTGAATGAAGATAAGGAAACTTACATGATGGGCAATGGTATTCACTGATATAAAGTATATGCATGTCATTAAGATTAAACATGATTTGGTAGCCATTTTGGACTTAGTCTGTTTTTTCCTGTTATGTTATGGTATATATGAATAATAATTGATTATTCGACTATACAGTTAATCCCTAGCCTTGAAAACTGCTATTATTGCTGACTATTTGCGTCTGGTTAAAGCTATAAGGTTAAAATTAAACTTTTAAATCTGCTGTTACTTATCCTTAACAGGAATAATACGACAATTAAACTATTTCCATAATATAGTCTATTATTTACAACGTATTTTAATATAAAAAATATTACAATATTGTGTTATTTGCGTTACTAAAAACATCTGAGATATCTGTCAGATAATCATTGTGGCAAAAACATTGTTGAATTACGATTCAATCAATTTGACCTTGATTTTTTAACCAACGACCCAAATATGCCCACAATCAATAAAATAGTGCCAGAAATGGACTTGGCATACCTAAAACCCTTAGAAACCATTATGTCACACATGAAATTCGAAGAAAGAGTCAAAAAGTTATATATATAAGATATTTATGGCGGCCATTTTGGATTTTACGTTGAAAATACATGTCCCACTCAATAAATTTTGGTGTATTCTTATCTTATATTATTACTCCCTGATGACATAGACATTAAATAAAAAAGGTATCATAACTATTGCAATTTGTGTCGGGTGACCCCATTATTTTTCACAGGTTGCCCGGACTAGTTAGCTAGACACCGATTTCAAACGCGCCAGCGAAACACAACATGAAGTTAGTGAAAATTCAAATGAAATAAATAATTTCCTCTTTTCTGTGTTGATTTTAACGCTTGTCTCCTTTCTGTGTTAATTTTGACGATTGTCTCTTTTCTTTGTTAATTTTACCGATTGTCTTTTTTCTGTGGTAATTTTAATGCTAGTTTCTCATCTGTGTTTATTTTATTGCTATAGTTTTGCAGATTATTGACACTATTGTGCAAATAGAGATAAAAACACCAAAGTTGACATACTGGTCCATTATAACCTAATGAAAAATATTAGCTAAGGAGCCAAGCCGAAAATTGATTATGACGGCGACACTCAGCTCTCACGCTCTAACGTCATACCCAGTGAAATGACGATCAGTTTTCTGGGGTTTTCCCATTCTGTATTGCGCTCAGCAGGATAAAAACGCTCGTCTTTATGGCGGCGTTTATCGCTAGCGTTAGCGGAAGGATAACGTCACGCCAACATAGGAAACCGGCTTGAGGCTAGAGCGTTAAAAAATCGCTAACTGAGCGATTTTTTAATTGCTGACACTTGACGCTACTCGGAAACATGGAGATAGCAAATGATGAAACTACGTGCGGCGTTCAAAACTTTAAAAAGTAACGGATCACGCTGGCGATGAACGACTGCATGGAAAACCGGCTTTAATGTTAACGCCAGTCTCAGTATTCATTTTAACGCTAGACTCTTTTCTGTGTAATTTTGACGCTCGTCTCTTTTCTGTGGTAATTTTAACGCTGACTCTTTCCTGTGTTAATTTTAACGCCAGGCTCTGTATTCATTTTAACGCCAGCCTCTTTTCTGTGTTAATTTTAAGGCTTGTCTCTTTTCTGTGTTAATGTTGACGCTAGTCGCTTTTCTGTGTTGATTTCGACGCTAGTCTCTTTTCTGTGTTAATTTTGTCGTTCGTCACTTTTCTGTGTATATTTTAAAGCTAGCCTCTTTTCTGTGTTAATTTTAATGCTAGACGCTTTTCTTTGGTAATTTTACCGCTATTCATTTCTGTGTTGATTTCAACGTTTTTCTCTTTTCTGTGTTAGTTTTAGCCCGCTAGTCTCTTTTCCGTGTTAATTTTTACGCTAGTCTCTTTTCTGTATTAATTTTACCGCCTGACTTTTTTCTGTGGTAATTTTTACGCTTGTTCTTTTCCGTGTTAGTTTTAATGCTAGTCTCTTTTCTATGTTAATTTTAACGCTGGTCTCTTTTCTGTATTTATTTTAACGCTATATTCTTCAGTGTGATGCTGACGCTTTTCTTTTTTCTGTTTTAATTTTAACGCTAGTCTCATTCCTGTTCATTATAGCGCTAGTTTTCGTGTTCCTTTCAACACTAGTCTCTTTCTGTGTTAATTTTAACACTTGTCACTTTTCCATGTTAATTTTATCGCTCGTCTCTTTTCTGTCTAAATTTTAACGCTAAACTCTATTTCTATGTTAATGCTTTTTCTTTGTTAATTTTAACGCTAGTCCCATTTCTGTGTTAATTTTACAGCTCATCTCGTTTATGTGTTAAGTTTAACGCTAGTCTCTTTTCTGTCTTAATTTTAACGCTGTCTCTTTTCAGTGTTAATTTTAACGCTGGTCTCTTTTCCGTGTTAATCTTAACGATATTCCTTTCTACCCAATTTGAATACCATAACAAAAAATAAAACAAATAAATGATTAGATAATAGTAATAAGATATTATTAGTATTATAAATAATCTCTGGTAATAATACAATATGAGGCTAATAATTAGCTTTTGCAATGGCAATGTTGAGAGGCACTAAATTGTATTGGCGGTCATTTTTATTGGCGGTCATTTTTATTAGCAGCCATTTTGCCCTTTGGTGGCCATTTTGGATTTTAGTAGCCAAGTTTAAGCCTATATTCCATCATAATCGCTATATACCTACAATATGTAGAAAGTGACGTCAAGTAATATATTCACCCACTTAGGCTACTAAAACGTGACATCAATCAGGAAGATTTCAAAATCACTGACCTCCATTTTGCCAAATCTTAATTATTTTCACTCACTTGAAGTTGTAAATCGCGCTTCAGTGGGAACATACTCTTTGCACATGCAATACTAGGCTGCGATACCACGTCAAGACTATATGGCATCGGGAAAACGAAGTCGATAACAACATTGAAAAGTGACACATTTTTTGCCAATCAAGCTGCTGTTTTCATGAGACCAGCATCCATCAAGGAGGAAGTAGTCGAGGCTGGACACAATGCTATTGTGTGCCTGTATAACGGTGATAAGATTGACAGTCTTGACAACCTAAGACTTCACAAGTCTTGTGAAAAAACTCCATCCAGCACTGCCGCTGTTGAGCCTCGTACTCTTCCTCCTACATCCGCTGCTGCAAAATATCATAGTCTGAGAGTGTACCATCAAATCCAGTTTTGGATGGGAGAGGCCCTTCATGTCCCCCCACATCAATGGGGCTGGAAAGTTGTTGATGAGAAAATGCGGCCAATTATGACAGACAAACCCCCAGCACCACAATAACTTTTACAAAAAATAAAGTGTATGTGCAAGACAGGTTGCTATACATTGAGATGCACGTGTCGAAAAAATGGCAGAAAAAAATATCAAAAGAATCATTATCAGTCACACACGTTTAGAATTGAATGAAGATAAGGAAACTTACATGATGGGCAATGGTATTCACTGATATAAAGTATATGCATGTCATTAAGATTAAACATGATTTGGTAGCCATTTTGGACTTAGTCTGTTTTTTCCTGTTATGTTATGGTATATATGAATAATAATTGATTATTCGACTATACAGTTAATCCCTAGCCTTGAAAACTGCTATTATTGCTGACTATTTGCGTCTGGTTAAAGCTATAAGGTTAAAATTAAACTTTTAAATCTGCTGTTACTTATCCTTAACAGGAATAATACGACAATTAAACTATTTCCATAATATAGTCTATTATTTACAACGTATTTTAATATAAAAAATATTACAATATTGTGTTATTTGCGTTACTAAAAACATCTGAGATATCTGTCAGATAATCATTGTGGCAAAAACATTGTTGAATTACGATTCAATCAATTTGACCTTGATTTTTTAACCAACGACCCAAATATGCCCACAATCAATAAAATAGTGCCAGAAATGGACTTGGCATACCTAAAACCCTTAGAAACCATTATGTCACACATGAAATTCGAAGAAAGAGTCAAAAAGTTATATATATAAGATATTTATGGCGGCCATTTTGGATTTTACGTTGAAAATACATGTCCCACTCAATAAATTTTGGTGTATTCTTATCTTATATTATTACTCCCTGATGACATAGACATTAAATAAAAAAGGTATCATAACTATTGCAATTTGTGTCGGGTGACCCCATTATTTTTCACAGGTTGCCCGGACTAGTTAGCTAGACACCGATTTCAAACGCGCCAGCGAAACACAACATGAAGTTAGTGAAAATTCAAATGAAATAAATAATTTCCTCTTTTCTGTGTTGATTTTAACGCTTGTCTCCTTTCTGTGTTAATTTTGACGATTGTCTCTTTTCTTTGTTAATTTTACCGATTGTCTTTTTTCTGTGGTAATTTTAATGCTAGTTTCTCATCTGTGTTTATTTTATTGCTATAGTTTTGCAGATTATTGACACTATTGTGCAAATAGAGATAAAAACACCAAAGTTGACATACTGGTCCATTATAACCTAATGAAAAATATTAGCTAAGGAGCCAAGCCGAAAATTGATTATGACGGCGACACTCAGCTCTCACGCTCCAACGTCATACCCAGTGAAATGACGATCAGTTTTCTGGGGTTTTCCCATTCTGTATTGCGCTCAGCAGGATAAAAACGCTCGTCTTTATGGCGGCGTTTATCGCTAGCGTTAGCGGAAGGATAACGTCACGCCAACATAGGAAACCGGCTTGAGGCTAGAGCGTTAAAAAATCGCTAACTGAGCGATTTTTTAATTGCTGACACTTGACGCTACTCGGAAACATGGAGATAGCAAATGATGAAACTACGTGCGGCGTTCAAAACTTTAAAAAGTAACGGATCACGCTGGCGATGAACGACTGCATGGAAAACCGGCTTTAATGTTAACGCCAGTCTCAGTATTCATTTTAACGCTAGACTCTTTTCTGTGTAATTTTGACGCTCGTCTCTTTTCTGTGGTAATTTTAACGCTGACTCTTTCCTGTGTTAATTTTAACGCCAGGCTCTGTATTCATTTTAACGCCAGCCTCTTTTCTGTGTTAATTTTAAGGCTTGTCTCTTTTCTGTGTTAATGTTGACGCTAGTCGCTTTTCTGTGTTGATTTCGACGCTAGTCTCTTTTCTGTGTTAATTTTGTCGTTCGTCACTTTTCTGTGTATATTTTAAAGCTAGCCTCTTTTCTGTGTTAATTTTAATGCTAGACGCTTTTCTTTGGTAATTTTACCGCTATTCATTTCTGTGTTGATTTCAACGTTTTTCTCTTTTCTGTGTTAGTTTTAGCCCGCTAGTCTCTTTTCCGTGTTAATTTTTACGCTAGTCTCTTTTCTGTATTAATTTTACCGCCTGACTTTTTTCTGTGGTAATTTTTATGCTTGTTCTTTTCCGTGTTAGTTTTAATGCTAGTCTCTTTTCTATGTTAATTTTAACGCTGGTCTCTTTTCTGTATTTATTTTACGCTATATTCTTCAGTGTGATGCTGACGCTTTTCTTTTTTCTGTTTTAATTTTAACGCTAGTCTCATTCCTGTTCATTATAGCGCTAGTCTTCGTGTTCCTTTCAACACTAGTCTCTTTCTGTGTTAATTTTAACACTTGTCACTTTTCCATGTTAATTTTAACGCTCGTCTCTTTTCTGTCTAAATTTTAACGCTAAACTCTATTTCTATGTTAATGCTTTTTCTTTGTTAATTTTAACGCTAGTCCCATTTCTGTGTTAATTTTACAGCTCATCTCGTTTATGTGTTAAGTTTAACGCTAGTCTCTTTTCTGTCTTAATTTTAACGCTGTCTCTTTTCAGTGTTAATTTTAACGCTTGTCTCTTTTCCGTGTTAATCTTAACGATATTCCTTTCTGTGTTAATTTTACAGCTCATCTCTTTTCTGTGTTAATTTTAACGCTCATCTCTTTTCTGTGTTAATTTTACAGCTCATCTCATTTCTGTGTTGATTTTAACGCTCATCTCTTTTCTGTGTTAATTTTACAGCTCATCTCTTCTGTGTTAATTTTACAGCTCATCTCTTTTCTGTGGTAATTTTACAGCTCGTCTTCTTTCTGTGTTAATTTTACAGCTAATCTCTTTTCTGTGTTAATTTTACAGCTCATCTCTTTTCTGTGTTAATTTTAACGCTCATCTCTTTTCGGTGTTAATTTTACAGCTCATCTCATTTCGGTGTTAATTTTACAGCTCATCTCATTTCGGTGTTAATTTTACAGCTCATCTCTTTTCTGTGGTAATTTTACAGCTCGTCTCTTTTCTGTGTTAATTTTTACAGCTCATCTCTTTTCTGTGTTAATTTTACAGCTCATCTCCTTTCTGTGTTAATTTTAACGCTCATCTCTTTTCTGTGTTAATTTTACAGATCATCTCTTTTCTGTGTTAATTTTAACGCTCATCTCTTTTCTGTGGTAATTTTTACAGCTCATCTCTTTTCTTTGTTAATTTTACAGCTCATCTCCTTTCTGTGTTAATTTTACAGCTCATCTCTTTTCTGTGTTAATTTTAACGCTCATCTCTTTTCTGTGTTAATTTTTACAGCTCATCTCTTTTCTGTGTTAATTTTACAGCTCATCTCTTTTCTGTGTTAATTTTACAGCTCATCTCTTTTCTGTGTTAATTTTAACGCTCATCTCTTTTCTGTGTTAATTTTACAGCTCATCTCTTTTCTGTGTTAATTTTTACAGCTCATCTCTTTTCGGTGTTAATTTTACAGCTCATCTCTTTTCTGTGTTAAGTTTAACGCTCATCTCTTGTCTGTGTTAATTTTAACGCTGGTCTCTTCTGTGTTAATTTTAACACTAGTCTCTTTTCTGTCTTAACTTTAACGCTCGTCACTTTTCTATATTAATTTTGACGCTCGTCTCTTTTCTGTAGTAGTTTTGACGCTAATGTCTTGTTTATCTCCACAACAGCACGGTTTTTGCTCATGCCTGTGACACCAGCACATGTTGGCCAATATATTATGTGTGTGATATTTGGGGTTGTAAAAATATTCATCATCATAAATAATCTCTATTTATTTGTGCCCTATAAAATTAGGTCAATGATTTTCATTATAAGCATAATAAGGAATCCATGTATTTTTTTTATAAAATGTGGAAAAACGAGCACAGCAAATTGAACCACCTTTTGCCAGAACTGTAATAGACTTAAATGAAATATGAGCCAAATTCAGCAGTACTCAGGTAATTTTTTCAATTGTCTCTAAACTAATATCCAATAAATGCACTCTAACGGATTTGTAAAGAATCAAACAAGAATCGTACAGTGTTTAACATAATTTATTTTTCTGTTTACATATGTTCACATCAACTGGGATATGTACATCCCAACAAAACTAATGTACCAGATGCTGATCCGATGCCTCATATATAACCCAACAAACACCACATGTTTACCCAATGCTAGTTTAACGTTAGCCTGCCGTCGTAGACGGAGGGCCAACATTAAGCCAGCATTGGTTTAACTTGTATTGTTTGCTCGGTATGGCAAGAAACATTATTCAGACATCCCGAGAATGTGCGACGTCAAAACGATGTTTCCTGCTGGCTGGCGTACACACGTCTGTAAGCGATACTATCTCGCATACTTACATTTTCTGTACAAAGACAAATATATACAAAAACGCTTATCATAATATATACTTTGACTACCACTCACCTATACAAAATTGAATGCGCCTTCAGGCCACACGTAGTTATAAGTTTGTGCATGCCAAATAGACCACGAGTGGGCCTTTTGATTGCATGTTAAGACTAGCAGATATATGAGCAGAGAAAAAAATCTGAATAAGTATAACAGATCAAATTATATAACAACTGCACGATATACTATGTATGACCAGTGAGTTCTACTTTTTGTTGACAGAATATCATCTCGCAGCAGTCCATGTATTGTATATGTCACTCAGATACATGGCAAATACAACACGTGGACTGTCCAGGGACGATGTTGTAAATTGTGTGGGTGAAAATGTAATTAATTCCACACAAGAGTTTGTTCTCCTTTTCATCCAATTTGAGACGGGAATTGCAGCATCAAGTGGATGAAAATGTCTTGTTTTTTAACCCTTTGACCGCCAAATTATTTAATTGTAATTTTCACCCACTTGACATTGTGTCTCGCTGACGTGATCCACTACTTCAAGTGGATGAAAATTATTCAGATTTGACAAAAAGGAGGTTAAATATTTTCAAATCTTGATGATTGAGGTCACATTTCATCCTTATCATGGCTAAAAAGTAAGGTGCTAATAAAAAAATGCAAAAACCAAATAAAATCGGGACCGGCAGTTGAAGGGTTAATAGAAAACAGGCATGAGAATGTATCAGATGTCAAACATAACTTTGAAAATATTATACAGACTTTTGAAAAATAACAACTTTCTTTCATTGTCAGTGTTAGTGGCACAATACAAGAAAGAAAAAAAACATTGTAACAATATAACTGGTGACGAGTAAAAAATGGCACATGTTTCAACTACTGTGGAATCATTCTAGATAAAATCTCTAGACAATATATGGCCACATGGGATACAGTACAACCACACAGCAAACTGTGGGCTTAAACCTTTCAGGCCTGAATTTACCATTGTCATCTTCATCCACTACAAGCCGCGAATTCGCAATTCCCGACTTGTAGTGAATGAAGATGATTTGATGTTGTATAAAAATAGCAGTAAATTGCCATGAAATGGTAAACAAGTTTCATGGAAATATTTATTCTAAACCCCTTGATTGTAGGAAAATTAAGTCCGTTTTCAGGGATGCAAAATGATGCTTTAATGCATCGTGAGGGCTTAAAGGGTTAAACCCGTGTGCTGCTGAGACCGTATTCATACGTTTTCAGGCAAATGTCATAACTAAATAAAATACCATGACAATGTGTAACATATCTTGTGGTAGATGCTCAGTTAATCAAATAATTAAATTTGGGAGATGTCTATTTATCATAAATAATATTATTTTTCATTCATTTGAAGCTGGAAATCGCGTTAGTAATTCTAGCTTCAAATAAATGAAAAATAATCACAAACAATTCAGCAGTACAATAATGGTTAACCCTTAGAGCACTGAGCCAAGAAATTTAAATTTTCAGCCACTTGAAGTTGTGTCTCGCTACCGCGATCCACAACTTCAAGTGACTGAAAATTAGTTTAATTTGCAAAATCTAGGTTGAAATGTATATGATTATCACCGATTTGAGACATATTTAATTTTTAAAACCTGGTTATGCAAGACAATTAAATCATGAGAAAACAATACTCTAGTCAACTGTAGTCGACATCAGTGTGCTAAGGGTCAGCAGAGGATGACCATTATGGAGATCTGTTCAAAACCACTGGTTAATTTTCACTGCAACAGAACACCATGATAAAGAATACAGTGGGGAGATATAAAAATATCGAGCAATGTTTGCAAACTATCAGTATCTGTCAGTTTGTAAACATCACCATATTATTATATTCATACTTCAATAGTGATAAAAAAGCTAAACACGGCTCTCAAAAACCATACTGTCTGAAAGCACTAACTAATAAGCACATTTATTACCATCTTAGCCATTACAACGCTGAAATACTCTTTTATAAACCATGGAGGCCAAAGGGTTTTTCAATTCATCATTAATTGTTTGAGTTAGCTTTTTATGTTTCTACCACCATCATAGATATTTTACTCTTTCAGTTCGGGGATCGACATTAGACATCAGATTTTGATGTCTAAAGTCGGTCTCCGCGCTGAAAGCGTTGGAGCGCTAAATTAAACAGTTGATTTTTTGTCAAGTTAACAAGACCCACAACTTAGTGGGTAAAAATAAGGTGTATTGTATACAAAAAATTATTTTATCATATTTAGTGATACGTCATTTGGTGTAAAACATGCATGAAAACGTACATGTAAAAGGTACCAGCAGCACAAGATCATTATTCTCTTCCCTCAGTGTCATTTCAATACAATTAGCACTATCTACATATTTGAATAATCAGAAAAAAAAACATTGACCCATTGTGGTTTTAACGTTGGGCCAGCATCGCTGGTGATGGGCCAGCATCAACCCTAAAAGCTATTGAATTATTTTATAATAACCTTAGAGGCCAAAGGGTTTTATTCAACTTGCAATTATCATAAATGTCTTAGTCTGCCCTTTCTGATTCACTTGAAACCCTTTGTTATGGGTCTACGGTCAATATAAATATTTTTACTCTTACAGTGCGGGGATCGACGTCTACAGACGTCAGACTCTGACGTCTAAAGTCGATCCCCGCACTGTATTGGGTTAAAACCCTTTCAAATCGAAATTTCATAAACATTCTCATTCTAAACTCTCCAGGTGCAGGAGATTAAGCTATTTTTCATAGATGCAGAATGATGCATGGTGAGGGCTCAAATGGCTAAAGAGCAAGAAAACAAATCTAAGCAATTATTCTGGAAATAAAATGTAAGTATGTTCTTCCATTTCAGTAATACTGACAAAACATAAAACAATTTTCAATTGGCTTGTCGGACAATATCTAGAAAATTAAGGGTGAAATAACAGGTCATGCAAGTATGTCAATGAACATCTTGAATACAGAGAGCAACATTAAATGGGGAACGTGTATATTTTTCTTTTCAAGAAATGAATAGGTTTTTTACTTCTCTTACAAAGTGCACCGGTAAACTAAACCAGGCAACTCAATCCTTACACAGCTGCATAAAATGTGCAGCATGTGTGGTTTCCCACGAGTAATATCTGGCAAGTTACATCTGATGAATAACTGATATTAAAAGCCATTAAATGACAAAATCAGTCAGGTAAATCTTTAAATCTTTAAAGCGCAAATAGAAAGACACCAAACAAAAATTAAAAAAAAAAAAATTAAAAAAAAGATTTACTTGGCGACTGAGGGCGACTCCACGTCAACAGCAGGCTGCGCTTGGTTTATTTTGGGCGACGCAGTGTAAGGGTTAAGAATAGATGCTTACCCACTTTGAATCAAACTACTTAAGAATTATTAGATTCAATGTGTTTAATTATTGTTAATTAAGGTCAACATTATATGCTGTGTGTAAACAATTTCAATTACATATAATTATATTGGATACTCAAAATTCACATGTTCAGTACTCTGTGATATAAGTTTTATATTATGTACAGTTTGAATACACTTAGACGGCTATTTGGTCACAAAATAGCAAAAGCAGACAAAGCTAAATAAGAATTTAAATGTGCAATTATGTCCTAAAATTACACTTGAAAAAAACTGTTCTAAGAATTTGAAAGAATTTAAATTAAAAACAAAAACCTGAAAAAGTCATTAAAAAGTTAATATAATTCAGTCTCTTTATTTTTGTAAGAGTTAAATATATGTAGAAAAATATCACATGTGTAAATTGTATTCATTCCTGTGCGTTTAATGAGGAAAAAGACACTAATACTCTAATACACTAAATTACATGGATGCAACCAGTCGATGACAGATCAACAGTATTGTAATGTAGAAGTAATATATAAGTGTCGAGTGCCATGTATAAAGGGCGGGTTTCTTGAGTACACACGTGTGATAAAAACAGGGAAATATTTGTATCATCAACTCATAAGTTGAAGGGGAGTAACTGACGCATTATATTGGCAGTTACACCTTTTCAACGCCATGTTATAAACCCAAGGAGACAGTATGTTGCACAGGATTTATCTGCTACTTGAAATGGTATAGATCTTTAACTACAAGCCACATCCCAGCAAACACAACACATTGAAACAATGTTGGTTTAATGTTGGCCCAGCGTCTGCGACGCTGGCCCAACAATAAACCAACATTGTTTCAATGTGTCGTGTTTGCTGGGATAGTATCACCTTAACGTATGGATGTTTACTGAAAAACATTTAATCATAAATAGTCATTTTGTACATTCATAGCGTGGCAACCGTACCAGTCTCAGTACAGCGCCAAACATTTACAATCCGTGTATATGTCAGTGTACAAAAGCACATCACGTTTTCTCTGCGCAAAATTATATACACTAGATATATGCATACACATTGCCTAGCATCACAGTCAACAAGAAAACATACAATGCGTTAAGTGTCCCATCACAAAGAAACTAATTACATTATATACTGTGGTGTGAAAATGTATGACACAGCCTATAGCATACAACAAAACTCGTGGATAATAATTATATATTCCAACGCTCAGTCAGCTGGCAATTAAAGGGTGTTAATGCCACTTGTGGCATTAACACCCTTTGATTGCAAGGTGACTGTTGTCCACACTGTAAGCACAGACCTCTTACAATCTTGTACATGGTACAAGTTCTCCCGGGCCTGTGGAATGTCCTGTGTAGAGCATACACACATCAGTTTGTCCAGATCACAAAGCACTGAGCTAGAACTCAAAGGGTCATCACATCCATCTGATTTCTAGGTCATTTTAACGAGTTCACAAGTGACCAGAGGTTAATAAACAGGTAATAGAACCAAATCAGTCCGGTCATCGACCCACCGCATGCAGACGACCAATTCACACCTTCAAATACTCAACAGATAAGAAGGCATCAAATCCTAACACAGAGGTTATCTTTCTATCCACTTTAGGTTGTTTCACTATAGCGCTCCACTAAATGTGCGTAGATAAATAAAGCCACATTCATCAGCTTGTAAAATTTGCTATAATGAAAAAAAGTCAATAAAAGAGCTTATCGATGGCTCAGCACTCCTAGAATATAGTGGTGCAAGCAATATAATTTATTGTTGGCTTACATTTGATGGATGTATATTTTAATTTTGTGGTGGACGTAGAAAAAAATAAGAATACACAGACACAGATCATCATTAAAATTTTCAAAATTATATCCTTTGGATTGACAGACGCAGGTCACTTGAAAAAGGATTCAACAGAAAAGGGTTTCTTAAAACTGGATGGCCAGCACTGAGGGAGTGGTGGTGGTGTCCTCTGTTTCGCCGGTATCGTCATTGGTGGTACCAGACGAAACCTGTGCGTTGGACAGCTGAAACTGTGGAGACGGTGGTTCTTGCGAGGGAGTAGGTGTGGTAGCAGGCTTGGTGACGGGTGTCACATCGTCCTGCTGAGGGGTGGGGGCAGGCAGGCCAGTGGCCGGCTGATTGGGGGCCTGTCTCTTGGAGCCAGCCAGCTGGTTGTTGATCTGATTGGCACAGTTTGTAGGACTTGTAGTCGGCTGCACCTGAACATACACAACGCACAACAATCAATGTGTGAACTACAAGTATCACTAAATTTCTTAAAGCGACACAATCAGGCTAAAATCATAAATAAATCTGTATTATTATTTTGGTTTTTAAAAATGGCCATATAATGTGAACATGTCCATGGGCTACAACTACAATGGCTTTTTAATTTTTGTGTTGTGCATTTACCAGTTAAGCGAGATATAAAGATGAAATTCCTGATTTCTTGTTTTGGACATGCATGTCCAAAATAAGAAATACAGGAATTTCATCTTTATATCTCACTTAACTGCTCAATTCATCAAAAAACGTGATACACGAATGTCTATTTTTATAGATAAAGTTTTGTCATTTGCAGCTGGAAATTGTGTTAGCAATTCCGACATTAACCCTTACAACGCCGAGATATTTTTGTCTGAAACAATGAGACCAAAGGGTCATCATAAATGTCTTAGTTAGTTCTTTCCGCTTCATTTGAATACCTATGTTATGGGTCTACTATGGCCATTATAAATATTTTATTTTTTACAGCATCTGTAGATGTCAGATTCTGACTGTAAAGTCAATCCCCGCGTTGTAAGGGTTAAATGAATGAAAAAATAGACACAAAATATTTAGCAGCACAAGGACTAGCTTTATATTCTTTATGTTGCAAACTACTTTTTAAACCCTTTAACCGCCGGTGCCGCATATTCGGGTTTTCAATCTTTATTAGCACACTAAGTACCATCTTTTAAACATGTTAAAGATAAAATGTGACATCAATGAGCAATATTTGAAAACAGTTGACCTCATGTTTGCCAAATCTGAATAATTTTCACTCACTTGAAGTTGTGGGTCGCGTCAGCAAGACACAATTTCAAGTGGGTGAAAATTCCAATTGAATAATTTGGCGGTTAAAGGGTAAATAGGTAAAATATTGAAAATAAAAAAATTGTGGTACGTGTAATACATATTTGTCATCAAAATAGTTTATTAGGCAAGGTAAGTAATTTAAATAGAATTAGACGAAAATCTAGTGCAGATAAAATTGGAACAGAATTTCCAACTAATGAGCATGTTTGCCTACCTGGTTGTTCTGCAGTGTATTAGGGGGGCCTGTGGTGGATGTAGTGGGTGGTTGTGCCAGGGGGGCTGTATCAGTCAGTGACTGGGAGGTGCTGCTGTCATCTGCCGCAGGTGAACTCTCCTGATCCTCAGTCAAATCCTGGTCATCTGCCTCCTACAATAAACATCGGCACCATTTAACTCTTACAACGCTGGATTATTTTTAAAGACCAAAGTATTTTTTTTAATTTCAAATATCATAAATGAAGTTGGTGAAAATTTAAATTAAATTACTTGGCGATAAGGGATTAAATAAATTATGGTAAAAAAAAATCAAGTCAAAGGGCACTTTTTAAATGAGTATTCCTTAATCCTTAACCCTTAGCACACTGATGTCGACTACAGCTGACTATAGTATTGTTTTCTCATGTTTTAATTGTCTCGTATAACCAGGTTTTAAAAATTAAATATGTCTCAAATCTGTGATAATCATTCAAATTTCAACCTAGATTTTGCAAATTAAACTAATTTTTAGTCACTTGAAGTTGTGGATCGCGGTAGCGAGACACAACTAGTCGACATCAGTGTAGTCGACATCAGTGTGCTAAGGGTTAATAATATTAGCCGCGAATGTGCAAAACTACTATTATCCATACCAACATATTATTGTGTAGCATAGCATATGCCCAAAATTTAGTAACACACTGCACAGCTACACCAGACAAATTATTCCCTGGATCGATAAATAATAACATATAAATGACAAAATGGGGGTTGTTTTTTTTCAAATGTTGCTGATTGATGTCATGTCTTATTTTTAAATTGTTTAAAAGCTGATACTTGATGTGCTAATAAATAAATGACAAGGCCCGTCGGCGACGGTAAAAGGCCTCGGCCTCTAATCATCGTTTAAAAGTGAAAATAATTTGAAACAAGAGCACATAGTGGATCACGTTAACGAGAAAATTTGTTGATCGGAAGTGGCCGCAGGTCGGCCATTTTAAATTATATCATGTTGAAATTTTTCATAGTATATCCCTACCTGGAACTGCACATTTTGTTCTATAGTAATGGTCTAGCTATCTGGTCTGGTTTTCCAGATATTACACATATTAAAAAAATAATGGCTGATAATCGGTCATTTTGGGCGCCATGACCTAGTTTCTGTCCGAATGTTGCCCAATTTCGAACTCATCTGAGCTATTAGTGAAATGGATATCTGGTATAAATTTTGGAGCAAAACATAAAAAAATGTTGAGTGAATCGCGTTAACGAGAAAATTAGAGAATCAGAAGTGGCCGCAGGTCGGCCATTTTGAATTTTTTCATGTTAAAATTTTTCATGGTATATCCCTACCTGGAACTGCACATTTTGTTCTATAGTAACGGTCTAGATATCTGGTCTGGTTTTCCAGATATTACGCATATTAAAAAATAATGGCCAATAATCGGCTATTTTGGCCGCCATGACCTAGTTTCTGTCCAAATCTTGCCCCATTTCGAACTCATCAGAGCTATTAGTGAAATGGATATCTGGTATAAATTTTGGAGCGAGACATAAAAAATTGCTGAGTGAATCGCGTTAACGAGAAAATTTGACAATCTGAAGTGGCCGCAGGTCAGCCATTTTGAATTTTTTCAAGTTGAAATTTTTCATGGTATATCCCTACCTGGAACGGCACATTTTGTTCTCTAGTAATGGTGTAGCTATCTGGTCCGGTTTTCCGAATATTACGCATATTAAAAAAATAATGGCCGATAATCGGCCATTTTGGCCGCCATGACCTAGTTTCTGTCCGAATCTTGCCCAATTCCGAACTCATCCGAGCTATCAGTAAAATGGATATCTGGTATAAATTTTGGAGCGAAACATAAAAAATTGTTGAGTGAATCGCGTTAACAAGAAAAATTGTCGATCGGGAAAAAGTCAAGGTCATAGGGGTCACAGAAAGGTCAAATGTGAAATTAGTCAAGCTTTAGTCATGATTAACCTGTATGTGAAGTTTAATGTGCATTGCAGTTATGCGGAACAAGTTATAGTGCTAAAAGTGGCAGACGGACGGACGGACGGTAGGCATCCGCCAAAATTTTGGCTGAGGCCTAAAAAACCAAATATAATAGGGACCGGCGGTTAATGGGTGAAAGTGTAAAAGTGTTTCACAAGAGATATTGCATTCAGACCAGATAGATGATTAGTATACATACCTCTTCAGGACACAGTTCACAGGCTTTGTCTAATGTCATACGAGCGCTGTGTGACCTCTCTAAGAAGTACCCATTAGACGTCTCATTAGATTGCGCTGGTGGTGACCAGTTGTTGTATGCGTACTGTGCAGTACCAGAGTACGGACGCTGAAAATATAGTGTATGCAAACAGCGATTCTTTCGAGTGACATATGGGGAAGTACAGCACTCGTCCAATAAATAAGATGCAAGCCCTTAGACGAACATCACATTTATTTGACAAGTGGTGTTTTTTTCCATCATAAGACGAAAAATGCAGTCTTTCTATTTTCTCACATAATCAACTCCTCAACTAGAACTACATCACGAGTGCGATATAGAATGTAGAGTTAGCCCTTATCCAGCTGATAACGACTTTTGTCATTTTGAATCTGTTTTATTAGTCAACGAAATCACTGTTATTGGGAATGAAATATGTGTCTAAACATCAAAATTTGCAAATATTTGTGCTCAAATTAAACAAATCTGAGTAATTTTCAGCCACTTGGAGTTGTGGGTCGCGGTGGCGAGCCTCAACTTCAAGTGGCTGGAAATGTATATAAATTAATAAACTAGTTCAAGACATCTCATAGTGAAAATCACTTAAGAGAGTGTGAGGATTCACAAACTCACAGGTTTGTAGAAATATTATTACCCAGGTCAAAGGTGCAAAAAAAAAAAACGTAATCAAGATGAAAGTTCCAGCTGGTTGAAAATTACAACAGAAAACTAAAAAATAAATTGAAATCGATGAATTATTTAGGCTTCAATAACTTACCCTTTCCAATTCATCATTCAGCCATTCCACCGCCCATGTCCATTTGCGTTTTAAATCTGAGTTTGTTTGTAACATGTTACTTGCAGGTGGACAACTACAAAACATGAAGCATATTTCTTTAGTTCATAGGTATATGATATCACAAACATATAGTATTACAATAGGAAAATTTTAGTGAATTAGGTGAGTATTGTGTTGCATATGTTTTCACTTACTGTGTGAAGAGTGCAACCATCAATTTTATACACTGATATGCTCGTTTCTGATAGTGATTTTTAGTGCGATGTATTGTATCAAATAAGCCATCTCTGTCATCGGGGATGCCTACAAAGGTAAACAAATGTCATCAGGTTAAACAGCCTGATTAAAAAAATACCTAATACTAGTACACTACTACATTATCTCCAATACTTCATAACTATTAGAAAAAAAATATTGTTCACCTAATAAAACATTTATGTTGTTAAGCTCAACATTAGCTTGATGGGACAGTATGTCAAATATTTATCTTCAACACAGATATTAGTTAGGCGTATCTTCAACACAGAATTTCTTAGCTTAAGTTGATAACTTTGGGGTGTTCATGGAATTTAGATTTCAGAAAACATCTTAACTGGCTACAAATTTAAATTATCTGATTTGATGCTGTAAGAATGGAATTTATTTTTTCTAGTTCACAATTTTACCCTTAAACTTGGGTCATTTTGTGAAAAGTAGATTTCCTATTAATCGTGTTATAGGCATTATACCATACCTTTCAATGCATTGTGTATACGGTGATTTTGCCACGAGTCCTCTAATAGCAGCATTTGTAAAAGTAGGTCAAAGAAAGGCCGAAGCTCATATGTGTAAGAAAACGCTATTTGCCACAGTAGTTCACTCAACACAGTGGATGAAAAATGTGGATTCTCCCAGCAACAGAACTAAAACAAGAGAAAAACTAAATGTGAAACGAAAACATTAAAAGCAACCTGTTACATGACTTAATGATTTTTGTTTTTGATGTCTTCCATCAGCTATCTTATTTTTAATTAAATATTTCAAAGAGCTATTCAGATTAGAAATGCCTAGAGAAACACTGCATCAAATTTGAATGCGAACCAATCAACGGTTCATAAAATATCGCGCACACAAGCCTTTTTGAATGGCTATTATTGCAAAATGTCCCAAAAATTAATCAGAACCTTACAAATGACTGGAGAATCACTGCATAAAATTTGAATGTGATCCAGCCAAGGTTCATAAGATATCGCGGCCACAAGCTTTTCAGGTGGCTATTTTTTTCCAAAATGTCCTCCATCAGCCATCTTGTTTTTTATGGATTTTCCCAAAAGTTAATCAGATCAACAGAAATACCCAGAGAAACACCATATCAAATTTGAATGTGATCCAACCAATGGTATGCGATCCAGCAAATGGTTCATAAGATATGGCGCTAACAAGCTTTTTGTTCTGCCATTTTTTCAAAATGTCCTCCGTCAGCTATCTTATTTTAGATTACTTCCAAAAAGGTAATCAAATCATCAAAAATACCCAGCGAACCACAACATCAAATTTGAATGGGATTCTACCTATGGTTCATAAGATATAGTGCCACAAGTTTTTTGGGCAGCTATTTTTTTAAAATGTCCTCGGTCAGCCATCTTGTTTGAATAACGAATTCTTCCCAAACATTAATCAGATCATCAGAAATACCCAGAGAACCAGCCTAAAAAATTTGAATGAGATCCATCCAACGGCACACAAGAATTTTAGGCGGCCATCTTCGATAATGGCCGCTTATGGCTTGGTGCCAAAAAAATATATGGGAAGAATTGCCCAGGCATATAGGTCATGTCTCTAAAAAAAAAATAATAATAATAAGTTAACTTTTTAGTGAGAGCTATATTCCTGATACTCCCGCGGCGGCGGCGGCAGAGACAATAATGGTAAAAATTTGGTAGATAAATCAAACAACTATGTAATCAATTTTTTTCATGAAATATTTTTCTATCATTTTAAGTCTGATTCAAACTTCAAATGGATGAAGAATAGCTACAACTGAATAAATTGTCACAAAACAACATTTTTCAATGAAGAGAAGCAGATAAATACATTTTATTTGTGCCCTAAATAAAAAAAAATTATCTTCTCAGGCAATGATGCAACAATTAGCTTTATAGTCACTGTACCAGACGATACAGATCAACGAGCTAATACAGGGTTCTAAAAAATATGAAGGTCACAGTACAGATGATTCTCATAGGCCTACACAGTAATATAACTAAATGTACCTTTAAAAGCTTTGTTGTGTCATCTGCATTATTACAATCTTCTATAAGTTTCTTCACATAGCTGTAAATACAATATAAAAATTATATAATGGACAGTATAAAAAAATTGGTCTTTATGAGCTTATTCCTTTGATAGTAACACATTCCATTTTTTATCCATGGTCAAATATGATATCTTGGTTCTAAAGGCACAATTATTCTGCTGTCAATATTTGCTATTCATGGTTGTTCAAATTTGTTGCTACTTTATTTGGAGTCCACATAAAAAACTGGAGATCAAAATCATTACTTTTAACCAATTTTAAACTTACAATATAACATGTACATTATAACATCACAAGGAAATATTCATATCAAAAAGCTGCTTGCCTCGTTCTACCAAACAGAATGTCAGCCACCTGGGTAGGGATGGCCATTAATGGTTTCTGCAGGCTCTGGTCCCCGTGGGGATTTGGTAAAATTGCTTGACCCTGTGTAAAACAACATTTTTAATGATTAATTTCTTGAAAATGCCTAATTGAATAATCAGTGTTTAAAATATGGGTAATAAATGATAAGCATAACATAAGGATAACATAGACATCAGTATATCATAACTATTACTTAATCTTGAAGTACTGCTTTAGACAAGGGGATATTGGTTTTAAGTTTGGTCTGAACAAGGCTATAGCAGTATTCTTAAATAAATCAGATCAAAAGATTGACTTAAACAAAACAGTTTCAGAGTGAAATCATAAAAATAGCAAACACTCTATAAAGCAGATAGGAATTTCACAAACTACGACATTTTCATCCTCTCTTGTGATAAAATAAAGGGCCATAGTAGATATTTTTTACGATCTCATCTGCTTCAAGTTGTACTTTGCTAGTACAACACATTCCAGTGGGAGAAAATTTGTTATAATAGAGTCTACAATATTATCAGTCTTGCTTAAACACTGAGCCTCGATTAGCAGTATTTATTTAACCCTTATGCTGCCAGGACCGTATATATGTGTTTTCAAGCAAATGTCGGACAAAATAAAGTGAGCTCCTAATTGCTAGAATATTTTGTGGTAGATGCCAAGTTAATCTGAAAATATAATTTTAAAGACGTTTATTTCTTCATAAATAATGCTATTTTTCGTCATTGGGAGCTGGAAATTGCGTCAGCAATTCCAGCTCCAAATGATTGAAAAATACTCTGAAACAAGTAGCATAAGGGTTAAAGTGTAAATTATGTATATAAGTCTAGATAATGAGATATGTACCTGTATAGATGACTGACAGCGTGGTGATATGTCACAGCACCTGACAAGCTGTGAGACGACGGCATACAGCTTGCCTAACTCAGCGTACTGATACTTAATGGGGGGCCCTGGTCCCTCGTCCAGAGCCACCAGGATAAACGTTGATGGTACATTCAGCTTCAACAACTGCTGCTTCTAAAAATAAAAATACACAAAAAACATTAAACATTCAATAAAAACAATGCCAAAATTACATTGAGAAATAATTTTATGTTTTTTTTTTATTCATTTCAAGAATTACTGATACTAGATCAGGCTAAAATACATAAATAAGCTGCAAATATAACTAAATATTCATGCAGGATATTTTATCAAACGTGGCATGGCCAAGTTACTCAAGACAACTTTCACATCTACACTTTGCCATCAATGAGACAAATTATGCTGCTTAACTCCAATTCCATGTCTAAAAGCCGAATGCTATGACATTCAGCTAACAAAAGTGGACTTAGTGAGGATAAGGTTAAAACATTCAGACTGATTGCTAAAAGTAAAGATATCCACGCACTTCAGCTACGCCGAGATTGGCATACATGAGAAACAGCTGGAAGTACTGTGTGAGGTGACGTCCATGCTCTGCTACCTCCTTTTTCAGTAAGCTAAGCACCGCCATCAGTAAGTGGTCACTTAATGTGGCTTCACCATCAGTCAACTGGATCACTAAAAACAAACACCAACATAAACAACACACAGAACGAGATTCACCCTGCTGCTTAAAACTAGAGCTGATGGGACAGTATATATATTAATAAATCTAGCGTAGATTAGCACAAAGGTGTAACATTTTGCAACGTAAAAGGATGCGTCATAAATGTAAAGTATCTAGGGGCCTACTCAGCAAACACAAAACATTTGTATAACATTTGTACGATGTTGGCCCAACGTCTTTGACGTTGGTCCAACATTGTACAAATGTTCTACAAAAGTTTTGTGTTTGCTGGGTACATGATCCTGTTGTGTCAAAGACAGAATCCACTGTAGTAAACAAGACTTACCAGGAGTTATTGTGGAAGGACATGGACCATCCGTATGAGCAAAATGTGCCAAAAACACTATGATTTTCATAAACGCATTCCTGACCTGCAAGAAATCAGCTTTAGTCCTTTAGTATCATAGAGAACAAATCTGTTTCAAGGATTTTTTTGTAAACATTATTATATGTTCTGTATTTCAATTTTCATTTTCAAAGTATGGGAAAAAACTACATGAGAAAACTGGACATGGTAGCAAAACCTGTGATTACTTCAAAGTAAATAAGTGAAAAAATTTATCTATGGAGTTTTTCATAACACGTAAAAGATGTCATACCTCTGAGCTCGGACATTCCAGTAGATATTCCGCAAATCTATTTGGGTGGGCAAATAAAACTTTTTGTGCAAACCAATTGCGCACATTTTTGCTGGGTCTCAAATGGAGGCTGAGAGCATCATACCACTCACTGGCTGGACCCCTGTAAATAACACAATATTATTAACCCTTAGGACACTGATGTCGGCTACAGTAGACATTCTCTGTTCTACTAGCACCTGTATAATCAGCTGTTAAAAGTAAAATATACATTAAATCTTGAAACACTGATATATGTTGGGACCTAAATTTTGCGAATCACACAAATTTTCAGTCACTTGAAGTTGTGGATCGCGGTAGCGAGACACAACTTCAAGTGACTGAAAATTGTAAAACTTGGTCCTCTGAGGGTTAACCTTGCCAGGACCGTATATATGCATTTTCAAGCAAATCTCAGACCAACTAAATTCAACACAAACTTCTAAAAAAGTTGGGGTAGATGCACTGTAAGTCTAATAATTACATTTTGAAGGCGGATATCTTTGAAAATTGAATAACTTGGTCCTCCGAGGGTTAACCCTGCCAGGACCGTATATATGCATTTTCAAGCAAATTTCAGACCAATTAAATTCAACACAAACTTCTAAAAAAAAATGTGGTAGATCCACTGTTAGTCTAATAATTACATTTTAAAGGCAGATATCTTTGCATAAATATTACTATTTTTCATCATTTCGAGCTGGAAATTGCGTTAGCAATTCCAGCTTCAAATGAATGAAAAATAATCCGAAACAATCCGGCAGCATATGGGTTAAACCTTATGCTGCTGAATTGTTTGTTTTTACTTTCCAATTATTTTAAGCTGGAATTGCTAACACAAATTCTAGCTTCAAATGAAATTTAATGGTAATCTGAAAAATGAAATTATTTGATTAATGAGCATCTGTCACAAACTATCTTGTATACGCAGATCAATTGTGAAAAAAATACTTACCTCAATGTCTTTTTAGTGTGTAAACCTACACTGAAGAGAAATTTAGAGGCCAACTGCACTGTGAGCATTGCAAGTTCTTCAGCCTCTGGTTGCTGAAATAGATAGAAATGGTATAATTTGAGTAATGATCAACTAGACTAGAAACTAAAATATATATCATTTTTCAATTTCAAAAATATTTTAAAAATACATGTTATTAAAATGCATAGATATGACATACAAACAAGTCAATTTCAGACCTCAGATTGTTAATAAATGTATTACCTATCTACCACAAAACATTTTTATCTGTCTACACAAAGTCAGTGTTTGTACCGGGCCATGAAAAAAATCTTACTTGCTCCTTGAGCCAATCTGAAGCTATTTTTAGATTAATCTAGAATTTTATGAAAAACAAGAGTTTGGTGGTGATAATTGTTTACTAGAGAGCATGCTATATGAGTTACCATTTGGGTGTAATAATAATACTGGCCAATATTTCCTTTAAAATTAGACAGATAAATATCAGATTTGTCAAAAATCCTATTTAATCAGACAAAAATGCTGTAATCCTACAAAAGTCACAAAATCAGCCCTATTACAAAGACTGAAATCAGTATGCTATAGACTGCTAATAACACATACCAGTTTCTCCTGGCCTTGAACTAGCTGAACAAACTGGCCGTTGCACATGAGTAGTTTGATCATAAACTTGAAGTATTCCAAAGAGAAATGATTCTTGTTGTGCATAAACTGGATATTCTGTTTACGCACACATCTTTCAATACTAGCCGGCATTTTCACTTGGCTTGTTCTGTTCTCTGAAAGGGAAAACAATGATTTCATTAGCATTTTGAAAATGACGGCAAACATATTGGTTGAAATCTATCAAATATGCTGCTGGTGCATATCTCATAACAAGGAGCACAAATCAACGGTGACAGGTAATTATTAGAAATCAACAAGTATTTTTAATTTTAATTTGTAGTGAGCGAATATTAGCAATAACAGCTTCAAATGAAAACAAAATGTCTTGCAATAATGTAGCACATAAAGTGTTAAGAAATAATACACTGAGAAACACTTCATTGACTAAATTATTACCCAATGCCAGATCTTGCATGCTCTTTGTCAGCTCCTTTTCTTTTTCTTCTTGGAAACCATCCATCCTCTCAAAGAACAGAATATACGCGTTCCACCAACGCTTTTGTCTCCTGTAAGACATCCTGTCGAATAAAGGACTAAATTTAACATGCCTGTTCAAAACTAACATAGAAACATAAGATATAAAATAAGGATAATAAAGGTTGTGTGGAAATATAGCACACAAGTGTTGAGCAATGACACTAAGGAAAAAAATAATTTTAAAGAACCTTTTCATCATATGATCAAAAACTTCTCCGAGATATTCTCCTCCAAAACACTGGTTCTTCATTTCCTCATCGTCGTCCATTTTACACTCCTGTACTTCTCCATCATCAAATTTATACCACTTAGGAGGCTGTTCACCAGCTCTATAGATTACAACAGATGTCACAGCATTAGAAAACAGATTCCAGTTGCTTCACCATGGATTGGAAACCCAGCAAACAAAAAACTTTCAGCAGATGTAGGTTTAATGTTGGGCTAACGTCGAAGACAGTGGCTTAACATAACCCTGACAAGTGCTCAATGTCTTGTGTTTGCTGACAGCTGACATTGCTGAATAAAATTTGACAATTTCTACCCCCAAGGCACAATAGATGTGTCAGGGCAGTCTAATTTAATTTATATTATTGATCCAGCTAAGTGCTAGAAAAAATGGCTGCCAAGTGGGCATTTTTCACAAAATGATCCTATCCTTGTTAATATTAATGAACAGAACAGGGCTAAGGTGTCAGCCATTTCACATTTTTTGTATCACTTATATCTGATATAAGCATTTTAAGAGGGTTTGATCCCAAAAGATAATTAAGTCAATGATATTGTTGAAAATATAGATAATATCAACAGGCAATTACATAATTTGGAAAGAAAGTTTCATCAAACCTAATTTGGTAGGTCTGCAAAATTAGATTAAAATTTGATGGTATGTATTTCCTTAAAAATGCCAGCAAGTATTTTTTCTTCAAGTCATCATAGTTAGGGTTGATATATATATATCAAAAACTAACAAAACAAATTCCCTAAAAGGTATCTAATATATGAAAAGCTCAAACAAAGAGATTGATTATTTGAAAAATAAACACAAACTAGCCTACCTATGTAAGATGTAAGAGTAGTAGTGTCCGCCGCTGGCTTGACCACTGTGGACTACCACACCAACTAATCGATACTTTGTACATGCAGATTTTTCCTTTTCCAGCTCATCCTCATTATCATCAGCGATTATCTCTCCTGAAAGTAAAAACAGGTTCAAAATAAATAATAAACTACGCGGGACTAAAAGATTATTCTAGAAGAAACCTTAGAGCTTTAATTTAACATCTAGCAAAGGAAGAGTAGCAAGCATTTTTGTTTTTATTAAGTTGTTCCTAGCGCTGCTACCAGCTATACAAATGTTATTTATACTAAATTTCACATCATAAATAACATTACTGCGAGGATGTAAACTCTTATTCTTGAGAAAAAGTGACAAAGAAATTGAATACTTAGAAATTAAATTTACTCAAAACATTATTTGAACCACATCATCATATAATATAAGAAATAAATGAAAAAAAATGATACAAGCACTGTACACTAAAATGCAGAAAATGTTGTTTATTTAACCCTTGAAGCGCTGAAATAATTTTTATGAAAACCATGGAGACCAAAGGGTTTTATTCAATTTGAAATCATCATAAACGTCTCAGTTAGTTCTTTCTGATTCATTTGAATACCTATGTTATGGGTGTAGGACCATTAGAAATATTTTTTTTACTTTTACAGTGCGGGGATAGACTTTAGTCGTCAGAATCTGACGTCCACAGACGTCAGATTCTGACGACTAAAGTCTATCCCCGCACTGTAAGGGTTAAGTGGTCGCTCCCCTTTTTTATGAGTTATACTGTACATAAAATGAACTGCTACTTGGGGCAATGCTTTCAACCATTTTTAAACTTATACACTATACATATATACAGATATGTTATCACTAAATTGTATATATTTTATTATAAGCGAGTACCTTCTCTCTTTGCTAGCCCATGTGCTGTGTAAGGTTCTATGTCAAGCTCACGAGGGAATTCAAAGTAATCATTAAACTTTATGGCACACTCTCTGCAAAAAAGGGAAAAGAAATAGATGGTCATTGTCATTGTCATTGGTAAAACAAGGTGAGTGTCACAAGTTCAAGTCCACATGATATGAGAATGACAAAATATTGTCAGCAGCACTTCAAGTGTGAGCGTTATCCCTCACAGCGCTGAAATATTTTTGTATAAGCCATAGGGACCAAAGGGTTTATTACAGTTTGGAATCCACATAAATGTCATAGCTAGCTCTTTCCGCTTCATTTGAAAACCTGTGTTACAGGTCTACAAGTATTATAAACATTTATACTCTTACAGTGGGGGGATCGACTTTAGTGGACAGAATCTGACGTCTACAGACGTGAGATTCTGTCGACTAAAGTCGATCCTGGCGTTGTTACCCTTACAGCACTGAACACAACTATAGTTGTTTTTAACATGACTGTTTAATCTGTTTTATTAGAAGGTTAAATCTCATTTTTTGGAAATGAAATAAATGTTTAAACTTGGGGATTTGCAGATGCTGGGTCTCAAATTAAACAAATATCGGCAATTTTAACCCATTGGAAGTTGTGGGTCACGGCAGTGAGATACAACTTCATGCAGGTACAAATTAAATGATTCAATTTAGCTTTTAGGGGTTAATGTCACTCAATATTTTAAACCTCCAGCTGTCGATCGTTTCTTAAGGGTTGTATAATAAAATTGGAAATGACTATTACAAGTGGAAACTCGTCAAACATCTAAATCAATTTAGTTAACATCATTGAGCAACCATTTAGACAAAATAACATCATTCATGAAGATAATTTAGTTCTTGAAACTGCTACATAATTAATTTTCATGGAAAGTTCATGGAAATTGTGCATCGAATTATCGAATGTGTAATTAACTATTTACAAACAGATAATAATCATTTCAATTACACACTGCCAGTGTTAAACAATACACACACAGATAACAGTTGATGCAGCTCACCTTTCCCAGTCATAATCAAATCTTTTGAGTTGAATCGCAAGCATTGGTGGGAGTTTTTTGATACACATTCTCTTCATTGTGTCCACTTTCTTGCCACACTTCTCGCAGTGATAGGCATTGGCCCCTTCTAGTAGGTCACCTTTCACATACTGCTCTAATGACTCCAGCAGATTCTGCTGATTACGAATATCTATATTCAGTGTTGTGAACGATTCCTCTCGAGAGTACCTGCAAAATCAATTGTCATTGACCCTTACCACGCCAGGGTTCCCCACAGTGCCGGAAATGCCGGCATGCCGACCGGATGAATTTTATGCCGACCAGCATGTAATAGGTCACATCCGGCTGTTATCCAGCTGGCAGATTAGCTAATATTCCCGTCGCCAGTGTCCCGTCTGTGTTGGTTTAGCGATCAGCGTGTACAAGTAAGACAAAATACGTGCTAACACCCCCCCTCCCCCCCCCCATAATCCCCTACCTATGGGCAACCCGTCATGTGCTGTATGCTACATAACATAGGTGTAGGCCTACGCCTGGCAGAAGCAGCGCTGACAGAAAGTGCTGTCACAGTGTGGCCAGTCCACCGAGCCGGCGTTGTGCCAATGTCAGCCCAGCGCTGAGCCGGCATTGGCGCGATGCTGGCGGACGGGCCAACACTTCTAGCGTTGCCAGTCACCACGACAAACCTTGTCAGGCATACACAACAACAGTTATAAATAACAGAATAATAACTCTCACCAACAAACAAAACCCCATAAAACACCAAGAAAACATGCATAGGCCTACACTCAAATACACAACGCACAAATCAACAAGACAAAATAACAGACAGACAATTCAGAACAAGCGAACTTTCTTTTTTTCACAAATTAAGATGTGACTCTTCTAGGAACTTTCTATTTTACAAATTATCAACTTCAGACACTTTTAGACCATTCTACTCAAATTCAAGCAAAATTACATAACTCTGACGTATGCTGGGTATGCTGGAGAATGGTGACGGCACACAAACAGTCAGGCAAACAACACAAATGAAAAAACTTTAATATTTTTTATCGCGTGCGCGCGTGCAACAGTAAATATTTTATTATGCTGCTCGCGCGCGCTAAGTTAAGATTTTTAAGATAACGACCGGATGATTTTTTTTTCTGTGGGGAACCCTGCCACGCTGAAACATTATTATATAAACCATAGAGACTGAAGGGGCTTTTCAATTTGAAATCATCATAAATGTCTTAGTGGGCTCTTTCCACTTCATTTGAATATCATCTTTATACGTCAGAATCTGACGTCTACAGACGTTTTCAAAGGAGGACTGTAAAATACTATACACAAATGTCACACTTGGTCATCTTACTTCAATATATTCAAAGTAAATTAAGAAATGAATATCAAGAAAGGATATCAGCTTGTGTATAATGTACCAGAGAAACAAAATCCCGACTGCCATCATTATTTTAACCCTTTTAGTGCGGGGACAGTCTTTATACATCAGAATCTGACGTCTACAGTTGTTAGATTCTGAGGCAAAGGCGGTCCCCAGGCTGAAAGGGTTAAAACCAGTAGACAATACAACTGTGATTTCAATGAAATTACCAGAAGAGGTCAATATATTACAGTTTATTATGCTTGAATACATCCTGGAATTAAAGAATGACACAAAATGTATAAAAGGTCCATTGACACATAATTCAATCATTCAACCCGGCATTCTAAATAGTTCAGTGTTATTTTTCACCCATTTGCAGATAGAATTGGTATCAAATTGTCCAGCTTTTAAGTGGCTACACTTGTAAAATATAACATGCTGAAAGTTCTATAATTGAGTTATTACAATTTGTTTTGAAAGGGAAATTAAATTTGCTTTGATAATTGCTTAGACATTAGCCTGTCAATATAAAAATAAAGGAATAAATTATTTTCAAACAGATAAAATGCTACTCTTCTGTGGAAAACAAATTATCTGTGAGGATATATATACGCTTTTTGAGAGCAAATAAGTATATAGTAATTATTTTTAAAGCATGAGAAAATTATGGTTCACTATTTCCTGCCTGTAAATCACAGATTTTACCTGTGAGGGCAATCCTTGCAGATCTTCTGATCAGCAAATGATCCACCCATAACTCTGGAAAGTGCAGAGGAGTAACCAAGTGCTTTCAACGCCTCATCTAAACTGTCAACCAAACTGTTGAAAAACTCCAAGGCATCGTGCTGCTCTCGTAAATTCACAGGCTCACCCCAAAGTCTGTAAACAAATTACAAGAACTGGAAAATTGCTCTAAATAAATGCATTTTTTAAATCTTAAAAAATAATAAACATAAAATTTTATCCACAAAATTAAACTGGTTTGTAACTATATTTAATACAAAGAATAGGTACCTAAAGTGTTTCCAAAAACCTCTTGGAATATAATACTGTAGCTTGCTACATGCAAGGTGAGCGAATATGGACTGCACATGTTTGAGAACACCAATATTGTAGTCTTTTCTCTCATCGTCTTTTGTTGGCGTTGTCTTCTCAATTTCCCTTCTCTCTTCCTCTCCACCATCAACATTCGTCTATCAGCAAAAGTAAACAAGTGATTCCTTAGAGACTCAGTTCAGATTTGTATAAAAACACAAAAATGGATTTTCAAAACACCTGCTTCATAATTCATTTCCTAAAGTATACTTATAAAGTATGCCGCTCAAAACTTATGTCCCTGACGGATTAATTATCAATTTTAGATTTTTCTTATTTCACGCCTACTTGAGATTAAAGAGTGCAAATGTATCTTTCTGTTCAAGATTTGATAACATGTATAAATTTGTCAGATCAATTTGTACCTCAGTTTCAGCTTTCTCCTCTACGTCTTCCTCTTCCATGTTTTCATCAGCAGCTCCTTCGGCAGCTAGCACATATGACCTTACCGGCTCTATCATAAACAACTGTCAAACAAAAAATGTATGTATCATTCAAAATATAAGTAAGTCTTTTCTCCGAATGCATATTATTATATACTGTATATAATTTGTCCCCTTGGATATGAAAAAGTGTATCTGACACTCTGCAATGTGGCGATAAACCCTTTCATATCCAAGGGGACGAATTATTGTGACAGCACATGATTGATAATCTGCAAACTGTTCAGAACTACAATGACTTATGTTTTAATAGAAATAAGTTTGAATGAATGTATAAAAGCAAAATTCTTTATTTTTCTCACTCCGGAAATATTTATTTAGAACTCTACCTGCTGCAGCACGGAGTTCATGTAGCATGTCGCACCAGCATTTTTCAAACCAACAAAACCTTTTAAAGGTCTTGAGCCAATTGGTGGCAAATACTCCCATTCAGTCAATGTTGTCTCATTTTCTGTAAATTAAAAGCATATTCAGTTGATCTGTCTACAAAGTATTTGTTAAACTTTACAGTCAATGACAATTACAATTTTTACACATCTCTTGTCACTACTCTAAAAGTGATCATTCAGACAAATGAATGCTTCATCTGATATTTTGAAATCTACTGAGAGAAGACCTTTCTGCTCATAAAATAGTACTGATAATATTAGTCACTGTGTTGTGCCAAAATATAAATAAAAAAAGTTTTACAACATACAGCATGTCATTATATAACACTTTCGAGACATAATCTGTATTTTACCTGCATAGTACACTTTCGAGATGATAATCTGTATTTTACCTGCATAGTACATGTCTGTGAGCATTTGAGCAGCTAATCGTAGGTTATGTACACATCCTGTACATAAAGCCACCAGTAGATCATAAGCAGCTATCTGTGTAACTGATGTAGAGCACACTGGTATGGCTTGGTCTGACGGTAACTCGCCATTTGACTTTCTACACTGAATCACTATTTTTGATGCTGGGAATATGAAATCCTCTACTAATTCCTACAAAGAGAAAATCAATGTGAAATATCATCATAATTAATATAATATATAAGATTGCTAAAATTTCTATGATAAATAGGAAAATAGTCCCATTATTGTTAGAATTTTAAGAACCAGTATCATCAAAATCAATGTCTGACCTGTTTTCTTTTGAACATGGGATAATAATATTATGACATATTATCAGCTGTACATGGTAGTAAGACAATTGATAATTAAATTAAATAAAATAGACCTGTGAAAGAAAAAAATGTAAAATGTGTAAAATCACATAAAAAATAAAGAAGTTTCAAATCAGCTAAGGAGATAAAATCTACCTTAATTAGATTGGCGCCACCCGATTCCGAGCCATAGTAGTATTTTTTCTCAGGGGTTTGCATTGAAAGTAGTTCCTTGGCAAGCTGCAGACGTCCCTCTAGAAGAGCCTCTTCTGTAGAGACCTCCCCAGTCTTTAGTAGAGCATCCTTTAGAAATATAATTGATTAACAAAAAGTTTGCCGAGAAACCATAAAGAAATGTATAATTATCATAAATGACTTTATATTTTCAAGCTCTTACAGAATTGTTTATTTTCTGCTACCAATTTACCAGTTAACCAATCAGTACTATCCCAGTCAGTATAATACTAGAGGAAGGTAAATTACCTAAAGGGTTAAATCAATAAATCACTATGCTACTGTCAACCCTTGTCAACCCTTATCAACCCTTGTCCTGCTGAATTGCTTCAATTGTATTTTTCGTCATTTAAAGCTGGAATTGCTATCGCAATTTCTAGCTTCAAATGACGAAAAATATTACTATTTATCAAAAATAAACATGTCCCAAATTAAATTATTGGGTCAACAAAGCATCTATTAAAAACTATTTTATCAAAATTAAGTGATATTTTTATTGATCTAAAACATCCTGAACCCCGTATATATCCGGGCATAGCAGGACAAGGGTTAAATAAACCTCACAATTGGAAAAACAATGGGGATACAAGATAAGTTTGACACTTTCTTGCATTTAGGTTCATATAAAATACAAATTGCGAGCAATCAATGCAGAATTCAGCTTACCCTGATTTCCTTCAGCCAGATTATTTGGTTACTCAGCACCTTCTCAGCTTGTGGCAGTGATACTTGACTTATACATGCATAACTTAACAGGCTGAAAAAAATATATACATTCTGATCCAAGCTGTCTTCACATATCAAAATAATTTTAGTGATATAATTAAATACTTTTCAGTACACTCGCAATTTCATTGTTAGAATTAACGGTCTCCAAATAGTTGTGACGTACATTTCTGACCCATCTGTACATAACGAGTCTCATGTCGGAAAAATACAATATGGAGTATTTTTATCATTATTTTTAGCATTAGAATGATCATTCCAGGCCTTGAAGTATCAATTTTTGCCCCAAAAAAATATTTAAACGTTATTTTAAGCCCATATAATGCATGTTGACAATTTTATCAACTTGTACAGATGCGGACATGTGACTCATTTCATGCAGATGGGTCACATTTGTTATTCTAATGAGAAAAAAACTAACCGGCATAAAAGCTGAAAGTACTCATGGGATTGCTTTGCATATTCCTTCACAGTCGTCTAAAAAAAAGAAATGGAAATGATCATCAATTTTCTCCGATAGAAAAGGATATGTTACAATAAGGATCTATCACAAAATGTTTAAAAACTAGAAGTAACTGTTTAAGTAGTAAATATCCAAGAAAGCTCCAATGACATTTTTAAAATAGAAGGTTTACATATTTTTCCAGATATTATGCATAATATAATAAAGTCAATAATGGCTGCAAGTCTCCCAAGTTTTGAATTTGATCTAGTTGGAATTTTTTAGGGCGTATCTTTGCCCGAAACCACACAATTTCATAGTAATGGTCTACCTATCTTGCATGGTTTGCCAGCTATCAGGCATATTAAAGTCAATAATGTTAGCCATTTTGAATTTGATTCAGTTGAAATTTTTCAGGGCATAAAGAGAGATATAGGTGAAAAAGTAGGTCCGAGGTAATAACACCCAAAAGGCACATCAATACCCCCTAAGGGATGTGTGTGTACAATAGAAAATAAATCCCCCTATGGGTTTCCAAAAAAACAAAAATGAGGACAGATGCATGGAAAAACAACAGGACATCCAAGGCATGCATAACCCCCGCCCCCCACAAGTTGTGTGGGATAAAAATAGAAAAATCAAGGAATTAATACTAGTATTCAGTAGGTCGAACACCAAGTAAATCAGATAAGGCCACTATGTTTTTTTCTCTGTTTTAGATGAGTGCGCGCATTAGATTTAGGCCCCACATTACTAAAAAAGACATGTTTTTTTCTGCCCAGCGCGCGTATTAGATTGTTGCCATTTCTGAAAAAAAAATCAATTTTGGGAGATAAAAAAATCCCAAAATAGAACAAGTTTATTTCGGGAAATAATTTTTTTTTTTTTATTTCGTCGCCCTCATACCCTTTTTAAGAAATTTGTTTAATGTTTGCTTTTATTTTTACTTTTTAAAAAAATTGGTTAAATGTTTTTTTTCTGCCCTCCCTAATTAGATTTTGGATTTTTTCTGATCTAAAACAGAGAAATTAAACATAGCGGCCTAAGAGACTTTGTAGATACCAGATTAACAATGTCAAAATGTGATGAGAAAAGATGGGCACCAAGACGGGGATATGCTTCATAGCCTGGTAAACAGTTCATATTATCATTATTATTTGTTATTATCTGAAAGTTATATCACAAAGATAATTATACATGTATACAATAGACATTATTGCAGTGTGCATGATTGGCACTCGCCCGCTCGCCAATGCGAGTAGGAAAAAAAACGGGCGAGTTCGGCTGGCCACAAACTCGCCCAGCTTGGCGAGTGCATATTTTTCCGTAATTTAAACATGTAGTCTGCTGTGAAAATAATGACTTGTCAGGATAGATTTGTTTTACTATTAGTTCATGTCATGCAATCGTGACCTGACAGGTTCTAAAAGAGTGGCGTAATTACGGCACGATTGGGGATTTTCAAATCAGCGCGATGACTGCCTGGAGTCGGCAGGCCTACATGTGTATGCATCGCTGACCCGGTAAGCATGCACTGAGCTCTAAGTATGCGGCACTTGTCTGAGCAATTGGTCAATTGTGTCACCCCCCTATAGGGTCAATTGTAACAGACATGCGTGCGCACGCCTGCATTTGTTGGCGAGTACGCGTGCTGTTACATACACGTGCAGTGTATGACATGTAAACAAACAAATATCTATGTCCTGCAACTTAGATGTAAACATTGGTAAAGGACGAGGACGTCACAGACAGTAGGCCTTTAATTTAATTAACGCCCACCACTAAATGACATTTTTTTAATTAAACTGCCAATTAAATGATTATAGGGGCCTACATGTCCATATATGTCATTATAATTTATATGTTCAAATATCCTGTTTTAAACATTTATTTACAAGTCATTAGTTTTTTGTCATTTTTTCATTGATTAAACACGTCTTAGACTTAGTTGAATTATAACTTTGTAGGCTACTCCAACAGCACCTCCAATGTGGGGTATCCGGCTGCAGGGGGGAAAGAGGCTGGTAGACCAGCTGACTCTTGAACGCTGGCACAGTTTTAAGAATCAGCTAAGTACCCCTTGTTTCGGGCGAGTTCAAATTTTACTGGGCGAGTAGCACTTCAGATGCACTCGCCCGAATGGGTGAATGGTATAATCAGTTAGTTATTCACACTGTTATTGACGAGAAAATACTTACATCAAGTCGTATAAATAGCAGAGTGATAAAAAATTGTAAAGGCCTGTGACCAGCACAGCATTTAGTGGCAATCAGGGAAAACTGGTCTGTCGCACACATCCTCACAGACCTAAAATGTGTTCTCATATTAGCACAGAATATCAATCAAAATGTCAAGATTCACTTCTAAGTCTATAAAGTAAACATATTCCCCTTTCGAGCGGCAAGAATGAAGTTACATAATTTAATTTTTTTGCTGTGTCTTGCTATCGTGATCCACAGCTTCATAAAAGTAAAAATTACCTCCATGTATTACATTTGCATTAAAACATATGCCATTATTTCTCCTTTCAAATTTTCTTGCTTGAGAAATAAAAAGTACTAAAATGGCTATAGACATGATTAATAGCTTAACCCTTATCCAGGCTGCTGAATTTTTTTGTTTCGATTTTTCTTTCATTTGTTCAAATGACAAAAAAATATTTATATTTATTAAAAATGGACATCTCCAATACTGAAGAATTGAATTAACTTTAAGCATGCACCAAAAACTATTGTATCAAATTTAGTGATATTTCTTTTGATCTAAAACATGCTTGAAACTGTATATACAGGGTGTAGCAAGATAAGGGTTAACCCTGTCAAGCCTGAATTTACCTTTGTCATCTCATCCACTACAAGCCGCAAATTGCTATCGCAATTCTCGACTTGTAGTGGATGAAGATGACTTGACGGGAGTGACAAATTCATGAAAATTGCCATGTATTTGGTAAAACAGTTTCATGGGAATTTTATTTCTAACACCTTTCGTCTTGAAAAAATTAAGTTGATTTTCGATGTAAAATGATGCTTTTATGCATCGTGAGGGCTTTGAGGGTTAAGAGTTATGACCGAGCCTTATGTTAAAGCTCACCTGCTTCTTGCCAGCAGTAGCAGATCAATGATAAAATTTTGCCAGTGTTTTTCCTTGTCCAGCATTTCTAGCGCCTGAGGGCAGAGAGCCAGGCAGATAGTCAGCACTTCTAGAGCCTCTCTGCACACGTTGTTATCCTCCTGCTCTATCTGACGACCCTGTGCCGTCACCTTCTCGTGAGCTCGATGAATATCTTCATTTGTAGCATGCACCAAATGCAGAGAGCCAGAACTTGCAGCCCAAGTTATTTTCTGGATAGCTTTAACAGCGGCTACCTCTGGCATTGTACCAGTTGCCTGAAAATAATATTAGCAATGTTAATAATGTGAAAATCACGAAAGTTCAGCGTGACTCCTTAATAGACATATTTTGATTTATTCAATATATAAAAAAAGAATATAAGTATACAGATAGACATCAAAAGTTTTATTTAAAATCATTTAGCCTTTCACAACAAAAGCCCGTTTTTGTGTGCTGAATTCCATGCCATTCAGCACACAAAAAAATGCCAGAATAATAAAGTAATCATCAATCTACCTGGGATACTAGATGTTGTCCAAGTTTAGCAGCGGCATTGCGTGTCAAACAGTCAGCTGTTTGGTTAGGAATGTGGTGCAGTGCCTGCTGCAGGACAACAGCATGATTGTGAACAGTGGTTGAGACAGGAGTTGCTGACTGGCCGGCCTCCGCATGGCAAGCTTCCACTACCAGCTGAACCTGAGCGTGTCCTACAGCCGTCATAAGTAACTTGCACATTTTTAGCACCAGGTGATAAGCAGCCCTAAAAATAAAAGATATCATAGATTCACGGGTTTAAAAGATTAATTAAATAGTTTGCATACGTTTTACATATAACATTAAACATATAGCATAACTGAGAAAAAAATTCAAATAAATATTTTGACTTGGCTTGTAACTCGAGTTCTCTCATCTTTGAACTTGACTTGTAATTTCTCAAGCATTGGTATATCAGCTTTGAAGACTGATATAAACGCAAACGGTTAATCATCAAAGGAATTTTAATTACAGTATGTTGTGACATGTTATTATTAATCAAGTGCAATCATTGAACCATATTTTACTTATGAGGATACAGGCAAAATTTTGCAATATTTACCTTCGGGTTTGAAGATCAGCATTAGGTAAGAAATTATTTTTGGTCAACATGCTCAACGCCAGAGATACACCTCCACTCTTGATAAAATTACACTGCAAGAGAAAAAAACATGATCTAAATAAGAAATGGCTGGCAACAATACTCTTTGAAGTAAAGTTATGATAAATAGATAGATGTTGAGAAATATTTGTCTTAAATAGAGTTAAATATAATTATATAAGACATGGTTAAAAAAAATCGAACAGAGTTGGCTAAAATATTTAACTTTACAAATTTTAATACTCAACATGTTCTAAAAAAGTTAAAACAATAACAAACCTGAAATTCAAATGCTGTATCGCTTAATGGATCCAAGGCTGGCATGAGTAGGGCATATGCAATCTGTAAATACATTTTATCTTGAATCAATGTTTTTTTCTGATACTAATGAAAAAACAGAGCAATCTCAAAGAGTAATTTTTCAAAGAAAGTTAAACGGCTAAAATCATAGATTTACCAGTTAACAATTTAAAGATCTTAGTCAACCTTAAGTTTTTATTCAAACTGGATCTAGTATGAATTTTAGTCAAACTAGATCTAGTATGAATCATGAGAATTATTGCATATAGTTTGCTTTTACAATCAACCAATATCAAACAATGACATCAACCTTTTTAGCAGATACTTACCTCTAGGTTATATAATACTTGTGAAGGGGATGAACAGAAAAACATTGTTTCCAGTTTTGATGAGATTGTTTTGTCTGCGATTTTCGCATGTTCTTCACAAACAGTTTTCAAGGTAGTCACTGTGTGCGCATCTATAAACAAACAATTATAAGGGATATGTAAAAAGACTTCTAAATCAGTACAAGGACATATTTGTTTTCAACCATTTGAACATTCACCGATACATCAAAGCACTATTTTCCATCTCTGAAGAATGACTTAAAATTCTAAAGCATAGGGGTTTAGAACACAAATCTTCATGGAACTGTTTCAATAATAAAGATTTGCCACCCACTTCAAGTCATTTGTATCCACTAGTCTAGAATTGCGACAGAAATTTGCTACTTGTAGTGGATGAAGATGGCAATGGTAAATTCAGGTTTGAAAGTATTAAATCATGAACATGAAAAACTGAATTGATCTTCAATGGCTGTGATTCCAAATCCAATGCTAAATAATTTATCTACATAATATGTATGTCTTAAAAACAAAGATTGATCAGCTTCGGCAAAAAGTCAACTCAATATTTTATACAGAAATAAAAGACCCAACGTAGCCTTCTAATCCAACATAGTTTGATCCCCATCACGCAAAATTAATTTATATACATTTTTACAGACTTGGAAGTTTTGTCAGGCCCACAATTTATATAAATTTTCACAGACTTAAGTTTTGTCAGACCCACAATTTCAAGACAGTGAAAATTACTTATATTTGTTCAATTTTATAGCAAACATTTGCAAATCAATATCAGCGATTTAGTCTGCAAATCAAACAGACTAAAAACAACCACAGTGGCTTAGTTTCATAAACAGAGCACAAAATCATTATCTGATCAACTACTGTCCTGCTAAACTGTCGGTTAATATTTTTCAATCATTCATTTGAAACTTCAAATGGTGAAAAATTTACATTTCTCATGATATTAAATTATATTTGATTTCCTGGGCATCTACCTTTAGATATTTCATCAATTTCGATGGAATTTTATTACATTTGAAAATAGCTTGAATATATATGTATATATACAAGGCCTAGCAGGAGAAGGGTTATAATACCTGATGGCATTAGTTTGAGTAATTGTCTTCCGCAGTCCCTAAGACGGGGTATCTGAAGCTGACTGCCCAAGTCAGAGATTTGGAACAAGAAAGCTGCATACTTCATGTTGTTTGACATCAACTGAAGAAAAGAATGGCATAAATAGAAATTATAATATTTATTCAAAATTATAAAGCGATAGCACTTACATTTTATTGCCCAGAAATCCATATTGGAGTGTTTCCCACTGCCAAGATTAGAGCTGTAAAATTAGGTCAGAACCAGAAGTGATAGATTGTATCTCAGGCATTTTTGACTCTTCTTAATAATGCATGTACACAAATTGAAAAATGTAAGTGTCACTATTTTTTATCACAAACATGCATTTAAAATTAGCCGATTGGCCCCAATTTGGCACATTTGTCATATTTACTTTGGTGATTATAGCGTTTATAATAGTGTTCTTATGAACTATTTGCTCCATGTGTAAACAGGAATAATCAATTTCAACACTTGAAAGTTTATCCTTCTCCAATGTGACAGGAGGGATTTTAACCAATTTAGGTATCTTGCTTCATAATTAGGGACAATAGAATCTGAGCCAAAATTGCTATGTCTAAAAAATAAACTCAGATCATTATAAATACCTCCAGAAGAACAGTTTAAATAATATACAGCATACAATGATTGAAATAAAGATATAACAAATAAATATAAAACTTACGACTCCTGGTAAACAGCTTTCAGCTTCTATATTGGGCCCATCATACACATTGTGAGGAGATCCAGTAGAGCTGTCTGATGAACTGTCAGGACTGGATGGCATGTTAGAGCCAACCTGACTCAGCTTGGCGGATATCAACTAAAAAAACGAAATAATTATTCTAGACAATTAACATCTTTATTTAAACGGATATGATCTCAAATTTAACTGAAAATCTAATTTCTGGGGAAACAGTACATCTCACTTTCCAGTTGATCATATTACTTAAACCCTCTTAGTACCACTATAGTCGTTTTTCGCCCAGTTTTATTAGCCAATTAAATAAATGTTATTGTGTTATTGCTTTTAGCACTACATCATAACATTTAAATTTTCATCAACTTTAATGTGTGTACAGTGAAACTCGGTCCCGGCGGTCACAACTATGGCCGGTCGACCGCAACTTATGGTCACAAAACCAAATCCCCGATCACATTTTCACTGTTAAAAATCTCCAATGAACGGTCACCCCGAAAACCATCTTTTTCGGCCGAAAATCCATTTTCAACCTGGTATAATGGCCACAATGTGTGACAATTTTTACAATCCCCGAAAAAACGTGTTTACAAATACAGACGACATCATCTTGATTTGAGATTACTTCCGTTCCGGCAACGGTCAATCTAATTCACAGATTTCCACGTTTCAAATTCTTACTATAACGCCACCTGGTGAATACATATTCGTTATGTAGCGGCCAGCGGTACTCTGCTGGCAATATATGCCAACATGAATTTCACTCAGCATAGCAGAGCGGCCAATTGTAATTAGGCCTAATAACAATAGAATAGGCATAGATCAAACACCAGCTATATTATAATAATTACAAAATCAAATAATTCTACTGTGTAGTCTAGAGTAGGGCTACTTAATAGTTAGAAATTAAGAGTGGAGGGTGTAATATTTTGGACAGAGCATGCAGAGGGGAATTCGGATCTTGATTTATTCAGCTAATAGTCATGCCCACTTTGACCAAGAACTCAAAAATGGCGGAATCACATTATCTCATAAGAAAAGGGTCCGTTTGTAATCCCCTTTCATCCGCCTTATTTTAATATAAGTCAAATCATAAATATTTTTTCCTGTATCAATACATACAAATAAATAATGTTATTTGATTAATTCAGTGTTTTGAAAACAATAAATAGTTACTTTTTTTTATCTTTTGACATTACGGTAGTTGAAAATGACCCCTGACTTTAATTTTTTTTTTCTTTTATGATTTTTTTAAACCCCCCTCCCCCCTTCCTCTAATTTCCTCCCAACGGCCACTTTTCTCTAATATTTAGGGTGGCCGTTGATAGCAAGTTTTACTGTATTGCTAACACTATCCTCAACTTCAAGTGGGTGAAAATTACAGACATTTGTTTAATTTGAGACAAAACATTTGCAAATCCTGACGTTTAAACACACATTTTGTTCCCAATAACAATGATTTAATTGGCTAATAAAACTGCGTGAAAAACGAGTATAGTGGTGCTAAAAGGGTAAAGGGTTAATTCTCACCGTTTTGTCTCTGATGCCTATATGAGATACAAGTTTACGATCATCATTCTGATCTAGGAGCTCACCATTCACATACAAGTCTACCTTCAACTGACTGTTGTTCCTGTTAACTCTATAGGAAGATAAAATAATAAGATATTCAGATCTTCATCGAACACTAAAATAGGGGGATATACTAGAGTTAGTCGAAAGTGTGTCATACTGTCATAAATGTAAATTGATTCATACATATTAACACTTGTGATGCTAGGCCCGTATATAGATGGATATGCTTCCAAGCAATTTTCAAAACAAATAAAATGCTACTGATATTGATAAAACAGTTTGTTAGGTTATCAAATAATGGAATTTGAGAGATATGTATGCACAAGGATTAAAATACAAATATCTGAGCTTAAATTTTAAGACTTGCATTTGTGTCTCATAACATTGATCAAAACTTATATCTAAAAATAGAAATGTACCTCTCAAGTGGCAGGCAATAGTGATTACAAATTGTCACATCTATCAGAATGTTAATAAGGTAAATTGGGCATAGATTTATTATGAGCCTAGGTTGTAACTTATATATCATTACAGAGTTTCACACAAATAGGTAATTCCTGGTACTTGACATTAAAAACCTTCACACATCCTATCATTATTGCCAGGGACGAAACAGTTGCTAATAAAATTAAATGACATAAATTTGAGTAGACATACTTTTAAAAGTCAATGCAATATCCATCTAAAATAAAATATCATACAATACATGAATCAAATATTTATTTCATATTTAATTTGTTGTCAATTACCTGTTAAGAATCTCTCGTCTCACTGATCCTATAGTGTCATTTGTGTGAGACCAGATGTCAATATCTTCTGGCTGTCGTCCTTGGTTAGGAAATCTCACAAGTAAAGTTTGATGCTTTCCCCGACAGGCCCTGAATTAAAGGTCGCAAATATTATACAAATATTTTGTATATTTTTTTACAGTGATATGTACAAAAAAATCATAATGACAGAATAGATATGATTACAATATCATGATTACAAAGTCACTCTAAAATATAAATCTAGTCATAAATGCTGAGCGAGATAAATATCAGCACCGACCCACTGTCACCTGGGCATGACGACATTGAACACAAAAGATAATGATTACCAGTTTAAAAAGATTACCAGTGATAAAAAGATTCAAACCTAGAAAGTGGAAGAATAGCTCTTTCCTCGCCATATGCGTCATCACATTCAGCAATATATTCCCTGAGAGCTGTCAGTATACGTATCATTCTATTTGCCTCTTGTTGAATACGTGGCATGCTCTCCTGGTCCTTTTCTAGAGCAGATATTGTGTCATACGCTGCCTTCAGTCGATCATTACACAGCTGTAGGAAGTCTTCATGGATAGCGACCTGCACAACAGAGCAGTTAAACTGGCATAAAACAATGATTTTCATTCCTATCCGTCACTTAGGATAAAGAAACTCAAAAATATACAATAAAAATCCCAAGGATTTATTTGCGGGGTTATAATTTATATTTCTTTCAAATGGGATCTATTCTCAACAAATTACCTTTTTACACAAAGTTTCTACCATTCACAGTAAATAAGAAATTCACATTCCGAGAATGTCTCCTTCCGAGATATGTCGAGCAAGCTACTTTGATGGTACAAGACAGCACCCGAGATAACTCAGTGCTTTGTGACATCATAAAATTAGTTTCAAAAATACTCGGAGAGTGCCATCTTGAATGAGTTAAAGAAAAAAGGTAAAGCAAAGAAATGAGTACTGAAAGTTCTCAAACATAAGATACTATGACACTGTGCCTATTTCTCATTCAAATTCATTATGCAGAAAAACACATGTTAGATCAACAATCATGCAGAAGTAGCTGTTTCTGAAAGTTTACCTGGGTAGATTGTAACCTGGGCCCTAGATTAGTATAGATATCTTTGAGCAGCACTATAGCTTTATCAGCCACATCGTCAGGACTGTCTAGCACTATACGCCACAGATAATCTAAACCGATCAGATCAAGGTCATCCATCATGCAACCACCACGTCGCTTTGCTATCAGCTTCCCCTCTTTTGAATTCACTGAACGAAAAAAACGTTCAAAGCAACTGGAAAGAAACAAATTCCTCATTCAGTTCATTTGACCCTTTAAGCCCTCACGATGCATTGAAGCATCATTTTACATCCCTGAAAGCAGACTCAATTTTCCTACAACTAAGGGTTTTAGAAGGAAAATTTCCATGAAACTGGCTTACCAATAGATTGCAATTTTCTTTATTTTTCAACTACTCCAAATCATCTTCATCCACTACAAGTCGAGAATTGCGACAGCAATTTGCGGCTTGTAGTGGATGAAGATGACAATGGTAAATTTAGGCATAAAGGTTTAAGTGAACTCAAACACTTGAATTAGCTAACAAATTTCTTATTTAGGGCCTAGATTGCACCTAATAAGAACTCAACCCATTAAATTTGCGACAACAAGAGTAATAGACAGGGGTATTTAATTCATAGAAGTCCGGATATGGGGACATTTGAAGTATGCGTGGTCGTTCTTCTATGACGTTAGCACTGTTTGGCATTCCGAGCTGTATTCTCACCTAGACAGCAGCGTTATAAATTTCTGTCCGAGCCTAGCATAACATTAATTTCCAAAAAAGAGAAATTTTAAAATTCTAGTTATGCTGGTATTATCCAAAAAGCTAAATAATAATAAGGAAATATTGAGTAATACATACTTCATGCCATTTTCAGAAAGTAGAGCTGCATTGAACTGCAAAAGGTTGTGTTCAAAAAAGTCTTTGGTAATCTCTGGATCCAAGTCTGGTTCATCACCCATCAGCTAAAATAATCAAGTAGTAATCATGACACCACTATATGCATATAGCTAATTAATTCAGCCAATAGTCTTAGTCAGATTCCTATGTATCTGTGGTATATGGTGAATCTGCTGCTGATTATATATTTCTTCAACAATTTATATAATTTTATATAATTTTTAAAGTCAAAATTTAAAGTCAAAAGACTAGATTAAACTGCCAAATGCAACTTCAGGCTTCAAACTGTGAAAAATGTAATCCTACAGATTTTCTTTTCAGCCATTTTATTCATATATGGCTAGAATATTGCACTTAATAATGTATCAGCTTGAACTGCAAAATATAATTTTAAGGTCCAAATTGCAAATTAGTGGTAAATAATTTTTCTCGAGATAAATTGTTAGGAAATACTGACTTAATGTTGAACCAGTGTCACAAACAGCCGGGCAAAAATTAAATGTCCTAATATGTTTGTTGGGACAGCACTACTATTACTTTACCTTTGAAAACCACTTAAAGCAGTTTTCTCTATCACAAGGATAAGCTGCATTTTCTGCTAAACAAACCCATATCTGAAAAAAAATTATAATATTTTTATAGCTCACTTTTATTATGAAAAGTTAGGCACCAATGTCGATGCTATTATCAAACAATAAGATAATAAGATACTATAATAGTACCAGTTTAATTAAAATTGAAAGTCAATTGACATTTTTCATTTAAATACAGTGAAATATTTAAACCAAACTACCGTAAGTGTAGACCATGGTGTAAGAATCACAAATAATGCCACATATTTAGAGCTAACAAATACACCTTTTTTCCGCGACAGAGAATAATTATAGTGTGTGTAATTTGAAAACATGATTTTTATATTATTAGATAATTCATCACCTAAGAAACTAAAAATATACCTGTTTAGCTTGAGGTTCACAGAGCCAAAGCTGGCCGTCTTTTAAGAGAAATCTGAGGAAGCGTAAACGTTCTTGTACTTGTACCATGTGGTTATATCTTCCATCAGGTAAAATAACAGATGGGTCAGTATCAGCATGTTCTGTAAAAAAGGGTTACATTTTTACTGATTCACAAAAGACTCTTTCACCCCTTTCACCGCAGGTGGCGCCGAAAGGCGACCGCCTGGCAGACTTGTGGCGACATCAGTAATAGCTGTTTTTAATTAAAAAAATGATTAATCCCCCGCTGAGGCATTTTATGACGTTGTAATTCAGCGGTGAAAGGGTTAAACACAGTGGCATATATACCATACAACATATTTTTAAAGTAAATCACCTTTTAATTCCCTTTTATGTGAAAATTGCATAGATGTGCATATAAAACACCTCACCAATTGTGCCTTGTAAAATGTGATTTAAACCATTTATCTACTTATCACTTCCATCTTTACTTTTCCCCCATTTATATAAACCCTTATGATGTTGAACGGCTGACATCTCACCCAAACCCCCGGCCACTTAATCTAACCCTTTAACCGCCAAATTATTCAATCGGAATTTTTACCCACTTGAAGTTGTGTCTCGCTTACGCGATCCACAACTTCAAGTGAGTGAAAATTATTCAGATTTGACAAAATGGAGGTGAACTGTTTTCAAATATTTCTGATTAATGTCACATTTTATCTTCAACATGTTTAAAAGGTGGTACTTAATTTGCTAATAAAAAATGAAGACCCGAATATATGCTACACCCGCGGTTAAAGGGTTAAAGCTAACCTAAAACGTACAAAACAATCATTGCTATTGTTTTAAAGGCCTCATAAATGCAATTAAACTGGGTAAATGTAGCGGAATTAGTTCGCCATGCGGTACACCATCAAGTATTATAAAGTAGTGAGTCGGTGTGTGTACAATATTCATGCAATAGCGGTAAGGTTATGGGTCGATATAATATTACATTGGCCAGCACGAAACCACCCCCTTAATAGCAAACACATACGTTGAACTGAATCGGCATAATGTTGGGCCAATACCGCAGACGATGGGCGGCATTATTCTGCCATTGGATCAATGCCTCGTGTTAACTGAGATACTGGGTTAGATGTCGGATACTGGGTCAAATCGGTTACAGTAAAGTCTGATGTTTTTAAATATAATTTTAATTCAACGCATAGCGCGATGTATATCACTGCACGTGATGATTTTGATCAGATAAAATAAAGTCTGATATTGTCTAGTAGCATTTTGACTACCGTAAAATTTCTAGTTGTAGCCGCATCTCCAATAGAAGCCGCCCCCCAAACTTTCAAAAAAGTACATTTTTTACAAAAAAATTCCTACTTTGAAAACCTCCAATTGAAGCCGCATGGCGACTTTTGAGATTTGTCAAGAACCAAAACTATTTTCATATCTTATAAAAAGGACAATGACCAGGTGTTTATTAAGACGCCGGCCGCTAGCTACTCTAACCGCGCTAATAAAGCACACGCTATATAAGCCCAGAAAGCTTCTAACCCTTTACAGACATTAGGTGTTATATTCACATACAACATGTACAATGTGTGACGATAGCGCAGGTAATGTAACCCTACAAGCGCTATAGGCCTAGTCACAGTTGCCATGGTAAGCCTACTTTCTCAGTCTAACAGATTGAAATAATTTTTGGTCAATATATATATATATATGTAATAAATGTCCTTTATAAAATACAAGTGGCAATTACATATACCGGTATACACTACAATGGTTATTTGTGGTCTTCACCGTTAAGCATGTTAAACCAGCATCACCGTGTGTGGACCAGCCATGTCGGCCTACACAAACAGTGTATGGCTAAAGTTGATTTATCCCACGCAAGTTCATCAACATTAGGAGAGGGAGGTGGGCGCATGCTTATTTGGGCAATGCCAACTGCTGGTTCACTGTAGACATCATTTTGTCAACACTTAGCCGACTCTGTGTCGACATCTCGTGCAAGCTGTACAGTCAGCAACTGGTCAAGTGACGACGCGCTCGCCGCTCCCATGACTGACAGCTCACGTCTGGAGAGGGGTGTTGTTGCCGACTGACAGGCTGTGTTGTTACACAATTATCAGATTATGACGGTGTCTACCACTGTCTACACGGCGTCGCACTGTCTAGAACGCAACATGCCGAATACCACACGCTGACATTCAGTGTGCTATAGACATGATATACATTATTATTTATATAATTATGCATAGCGTATCTTTTTAATAGATTCTGTGAACGATTTGCAATGTAAAACATGTTTAATTAGCGCTATGTAAAATAAACTTCCTGACTAATTTTAGCATCAAATCGATTTATATGGCATATGTCTTTATATGAGCATTGGACATGAAGGGTTGGGTGATCGCTACCGGCAATTGAGATTGATAGCCGCGCGGTGGGCGATTCAATTTTTCACGCAAAACCTCTAATAGAAGCCGCAAGTGGACTTTTGGCGTTGGGCACTGGAAAATTACTTTTTACATTCTAATTGAAGCCGCGGCTACAATTGGAAATTTTACGGTATATTTTGAAATGTCCATGAGATACCTAATAAAAAAATGCAAATGTTTTTCAAAAAAATCACGAAAATCCAAAGAGTGAAAACGATGATTTTCATCACTGAATTTGATGGTTATTCCGAGTACAATTTCTCACGGTCTGGGGAGAACGTCTTAATGGCGGGCCAAAGACACTGATGCTGGCCCACACTTAAAAGCATCATACTGAAATAGAGTTCTATTTTTTTAAGTGAGTGACATTCTCTATACCAGTACCGATATTTAACATGACATTATATGCAGATATCATCCATATCACACAAAGTAATAACTTCTAGATATGTCTAACTGATATGAGACAATACACGTTGTACTGTGAAATGTATTTATGATCACTTAAAAAATAACAATAATTTTATAAGTCTTCCTTTCTTTTTTTCTGCTGTGAGCAGGTTTGTTTTGGTGGGGCAACAATATTAAAAAACAGCAAACTTAAATTCTCAATAACTCAGTAACCGGAGCAGTAAAATAAAATAATAAAACACCATTCTCAATGGATTAATCGTTTGAATAAAATAAACAAAACAGTTATGCAGCTTTAAGGATTATCGATGAGGTCATATGATAGACCCTTGATCACACTAGCCCTTTCTTTCCGATGGGTCACAATTTAGTCTAATTTTAGACCAAACATTTCTCAAATCTTGATGTTTAACCCTTTCACCACTGAAGCCCGTTTTTATGTGCCGAATGCTATGGCATTCAGCACATAAAAACGGGCTTCAGTGGTGAAAGGGTTAAACACTCATTTCATTCCCAATAACAGTAATTTTTTCATTGGCTAATAAAACAAATTAAAAACAACTATAATAATACTTAGCAGTGTAAGGATTTAAAAAAAATTTGTTTTAGATAATTTTACCTTTAGCATAAGACCTGGCTTTGTTCATGTAGGATGTAAGATTCTGAGCTACAAGCATCACTATGGAATTTTGGCTCTGCAGCTGATTAATCACTTGATTCCTGTAGTAAACATGTGGTGTCCGCTGGGAGTGTGGAAAATTCTGAGGTGGCTGCAAAATAATGTGACACAAAATGCAACAATATGTAAACAAACTGCCATTCCAGTGTATTATGTGAAATGGGCTATTTTGGTGGCGATTTATAATGATTTTTCTACTATGCAAACTGCAAAAAGATATATACCAGGTGTTGTTAAAGAAACATGTTGGTAAATGAAGAATAAAATTGTACATTGTTGTCATATGGGCCTATTAGGAGCAGAGTATTTCTTCTATTATGTTGCTTAATACATGCCGTTTATTTGTTCAAAATACAAGCAAATGATCTATCACACGTTGACCCGTGGTAACCCGAGTTAGGTCATGATGCCACTATATTGATCGACTGATTGACCAGGGATAGGGTGCGACAGCATAATCTACAGGATGAAAATCACAGCTTTTAACGACAGTTTGTCATGGCTTACATGCAGGAAAGTTGTATTATTGACAATTTTAAAAGCAGGTAAGCAGAATAGAGCTTGAATTCCAGTGTATTATGTGAAATTGGCTATTTTGGTGGACAATTTTGGGATTTATAAAGTTTTTTCCACCATGCAAACCTGGGTCAAAGATCCTCAAAAGTAAATTAATGAATCAGGTTAAATGTCTGAAAATAACAGGGCGACCCAGTTCACCGCGTGATCGATCAAATATTACCTTAACCCCTAGCACACTGATGTCGACTACAGTAGACATTCTGTGTTTCTATTATCACCTGTATCACCCCTGATAACCAGTTGGTAAAAATAAAATATGATTTCAATCTTGAAACACTGATATATGTTGGGACTTGAATTTCACAAATAACACAAATTTTCGGTCACTTGAAGTTGTGGATCGCGGCAGCGAGACACAACTTCAAGTGGCTGAAAATTTTTATTTCTTTACTCAATGCTCTAAGGGTTAAAAATACTGATCTCTGAACACAAAATATGGTTTTGAACAAACTACCTCTGCAAACAGCTGACATATTTCACGAATTTGTTTGAGCGCAGGCAGCACCCATTTATCATTCCTCAGCTCTTCTACAAATCTGTTAATCCATTGAATCTTTTGAGAATCTCTATCCTGGGAACAGCTGTAGTCTAAGATTTTTATGTGTGATGTAAGGGCTTGATCCATGATTTCTGTGGGCACATCTTCACTGTGTGCCAGATTCCACAGTAAACCCAACACCTGGAAAAACACAAGACAAGAAATAAAAAAAATCACAAAATCAAAACATTCTGTGAGCTGCAGCAGGAGTAGATTATAGATTCATCATGTTACCTTATGAGCCATTATTCCTTCTTTGTCATCTTCAGCCAAACGTCTGATCAACTCAAGTAGTTTTTCTCGCTGTTTTTTGCTGGCATGTACCCAGCTTCCCTGAAAAGAAAAGTGTACTTTTTACTGTAAGTAATTTTGTGATTGGCACCATTAATCTGCTATAATTTCGTAAATGTATTTCACATACAAATTACTGTTTCAAATTGTTTTGTGAATTGTATTTCTGATGTCTGATAGTCCAATTAACCGTGTCCTGTTAGGTCTGCATATATGTTTTCATACACGTTTAAAAAATGTCAATGAAATTAATCAAATCATTTGTGGTAGATAATTAGTTAATCAAATAATTCAAATTGGGACAGATCTTTAAGGTCATTTAAAGTTGGAAATGACTGAAAAATGCAGAACATAAACTTGAAAGGGGCGAGGGCCTTATAAATAGCAACAAACCTGGAAGCATTCAAACAGGTGATCAAGCTGCTCTGGTGAGAAATCCCAGGCTAGTTTCGCCAACAAATCATGCACATTTTTCACTATAGCCTCGTGTTTTCCAGCCTTAAAAAAATAAATATTAAAACAACTGTTAATACCAGCTAAAGAAAGACAGTCACTTATTAAACAAAAAAATTCAAAATCGCATGTCAATTTAGCAGCAATTGATATGTATGAACTTTGGTTGTAGACATACATAAACAGAATTAATTTCATACCTTGCATTTAAAGGTTATCATTATTTCTACTAAAATCATTATTGAATGAGAAAAACAATGTCAGGAACTGGATGTTATGTTATCTGCATACATTACATTGTCAAAGAAAATTCAACTAAGCACTGAGTAACAAAAATTAAATTTGTATCCATCCGGAAATGCCCAACGACAAAGACCCACAACTCTAAACAGGTAAAAACTACTCACTAACGTCCAATTTGAATCAAACCATATGCCAATCTAACAAATTCAAAGCTTATTTCTCTTTTGAATTTTCTTGTTAAAGGACAAACAATAAGTTTATGAACAGCTATAGACATGGTTAGCACTTTGAGGGTTAATTTACTTCTCTATGGGTTAGAAAGCACATATCAACAAAGCTGATTTTACCTGTGCTTCCCAGATCTTGTCGAGGTCTGTTGATGACAAAGCTTTCTCTTTTATCATGAAGCGAATTATTTTCTCAAGTTTTTCTACATATTGTGGTTGATGTAAACTATCACGTAGTACTATTGATAAAACGTTGTTCTGTTGAACCCATTCCTGTTGGAAGAAAATTCATTACATTATCACATAAGACAACTCTCTTTACTAAAACCTACTTTTGAAGGGAAGTGTTATACCATTTGCAAATGTTAGTTAGTTTAGTATTGATTATTTAGCAAAATGCATAAAAACTGTGTCTTAAATTTACAATTAATTGTGTAAAATAAATGTTACAGACAAGATCTTGGTTGAATGTGTTGTTTGTTGTCATCAATTTTGCTATTTATTGACATTGTTAAAACATGTGACAGCCGTAGGAAATGACAGAAATGGCCCGTGCAGGATGACCTATGGCTGGTGACTAGAGAATTTCTGTGTGCACAGTTCCAAATTTCATGCACAAAAAGTGAAAAATAAATGTAACTTTCTTTTCAAACAATCAAAAAGTTTTCTATGTATTCGACAAAAAGGTAGTGAACGCATTTCTAAGAAAAACAAGACTACATAAGTGGATTCAAGCGATTTTGTGTTGTGTTAATAATGTAGTCCTCGGCTAGGTCAAAAATCAAGATGCAAGACGACTAGGTCTAAGAGGCCAAGTCTAATAGTAAGATAAGAACTAGAAAGTCAGTCAGACAGTGCAAACCTCATTGAAATTAATGATCCTAATCAGTATCAGTAATGGTCTACCTATCTGGCACGGTTTACTCGATATCAGGCCAATCGAGGTAAATAATGGCTGATTGACGGTCATTTTTAATTCGATTTAGTTTAAAACCTCACATTTTGTTTTTTAGTAATGGTCTAGCCATCTAACACAATTTTGCCGGATATTGGGCATGTGAAAATAAACAATGGCCGATAGAGGGCCATTTTGAATTTGGTAGTCAAAATTTAAAAAAAAACTCAAGATGCATCCTCTCCTGAAACGTCACATTTTGTTTTAAAGTAATCGTCTAGCTATCTACCTTGGTTTACCTGATATCAAGCCTATCGAGGTTAATAATGTCGATTGTCTGCCATCTTGAATTCGATAGAGTTAAAAATTGCCAGGGTGCATCCTCCCTGAAAACTTACATTTTGTTTTATGGCAATGGTCTAGCCATCTAGCACGGTTTACCAAATATCAGGCATGTAAAAATAAATAATTGCCGATAGGCGGCCATTTTGTATTTGATCTAGTCAAAATTATTCATGACGCATCCTCTCCTGAAACGTCACATTTTGTTTTATAGTAATGCAGAGACGCCAAGCTAAAACGGCAAAAAAATGGAAGAAAAAAACAAAAAAATAGCAAGATGACAGAAGATTGATCCTATAAGGTTGTTGCGTGAAACGAACAACTGCGCTCCCAAATTTTTTTATTTTGAATTCGATAGTTAAAAATTGCCCTGAAAACTCACATTTTGTTTTAAAGTAATGGTCTGGCCATCTAGCACGGTTTAACAAATATCTGCCATGCGAAAATGAATAATGGCACGGTTTACTCGATATCAGGCCAATCGAGGTAAATAATGGCTGATTGACGGTCATTTTTAATTCGATTTAGTTTAAAACCTCACATTTTGTTTTTTAGTAATGGCCTAGCCATCTAACACAATTTTGCCGAATATTGGGCATGTGAAAATAAACAATGGCCGATAGAGGGCCATTTTGAATTTGGTAGTCAAAATTTAAAAAAAAACTCAAGATGCATCCTCTCCTGAAACGTCACATTTTGTTTTAAAGTAATCGTCTAGCTATCTACCTTGGTTTACCTGATATCAAGCCTATCGAGGTTAATAATGTCGATTGTCTGCCATCTTGAATTCGATAGAGTTAAAAATTGCCAGGGTGCATCCTCCCTGAAAACTTACATTTTGTTTTATGGCAATGGTCTAGCCATCTAGCACGGTTTACCAAATATCGGGCATGTAAAAATAAATAATTGCCGATAGGCGGCCATTTTGTATTTGATCTAGTCAAAATTATTCATGACGCATCCTCTCCTGAAACGTCACATTTTGTTTTATAGTAATGCAGAGACGCCAAGCTAAAACGGCAAAAAAATGGAAGAAAAAACAAAAAAATAGCAAGATGACAGAAGATTGATCCTATAAGGTTGTTGCATGAAACGAACAACTGCGCTCCCAGATTTTTTTATTTTGAATTCGATAGTTAAAAATTGCCCCGAAAACTCACATTTTGTTTTAAAGTAATGGTCTAGCCATCTAGCACGGTTTAACAAATATCTGCCATGCGAAAATGAATAATGGTCGATAGGCGGCCATTTTGAATTTGAATGGGTCAAATTTTTTTCAAGATGCATCCTCACCTGAAATCTCACATTTCGTTTTGTAGTAATGGTCTAGCTACATGTATCTAGCACGTTTTACCAAATATCAGCAATGTGAAAGTAAATAGTGGCCGATAGGCGGCCATTTTAAATTCGATCGAGCCAACATTTTTCAAGATACATCCTCTCCTGAAATCTCACATTTTGTTTTATAGTAATGGTCCAGCCATCTAGCACGGCTTATCAAATAACGACCACGTGAAAGTGAATAATGGCCAATAGGCGGCCATTTTGAATTTGATCAAGTCAAAGATTTTTTGTTTTATAGTAATGGTTTAGCTATCTAGCACGGATTACTCTATATCAGGCTTGTCGAGGTAAATAATGGCCGATAGGTGGCTAATTTGAATTTGATCAAGTCGAAATTTTTCAAGATGCATCCTTTTCTAAAATCTCACATTTTGTTTTATAGTAATGGTCCAGCCATCTAGCGCAGTTTATCAAATAATGACCACGTGAATTTTTTTTTCAGAGAAGGCGTTAAGTGGCTTCTAGTGATATCCAAAGGTACATTTCAAGCTTCGAAACAACTCATTTTTCACAACTGAAACAGTAAAAAATATCTCCTAAACTGATTTCTGAAAATTTTATTAATCGACAGGAATTTTTTTCTTGGTATATATCATTGCAGTCTGAATGGAATGTTTTTTTGTCAGGGGGGGGAAGCTTGTCATGAGAATTGACAACATGACAACAGATCAGAAACACTGAAGTGAAAAGCATACTTACAGCCATTTTGTCAGCGGTGAGCCATTCCTCTTCCTCCATCTGACGGTGTGTGTAATATGAGACACTTGTTATTACTTTATTCACTTCATTCAAAGCATTCATTTTTCCGTTGAAAGATGAGATCTGTAGCAGTCTGTTTGACATAGAAAACATAATTGGCCGACACTGTTTTGTAAAATGCAATGACTTTGCAACATAACAAAAATAAAAATAATATGCATCAATTTAGTTTAAGTTTAAATTATCTATGCTGTAAATTTACAAAACCTGAAAAAAAAAGGATCTATTCATATATATTCATATATATCTATGTAGCAAAATATTTGGACAATTTACAAAAATCTACAAAAGAATCGGTTGAAGGCTTTTCAACCCAAAGTGTTCAATTATTTGAATCTACCTGAGTATCATCTTCAGGCGGAACATTTCTAATGTTCTGACAGTTTCTTCTTGCTTGTGTACACGTAATGCCAGTGATTTTAAAGCTTTGATAATGCCAGACAAGGCATCATTTTTAGCTTCAGTCTTAGATTCTCTTTTCAATTCATCATCAGTTAATGAATCAAGAAACTTTGGAACAATTTCCTGTCAAGATAAACAAAAAAATAACATCATCATCAAAAAGATTACTTTCTAAGAATTGCTCTAGTATTCATTGCTCTTTTCAAATGAGTGTTTTCAAATAAGAGTACAGACAAAATTAGCAAAATTTGCAGGGAATGAAAGATACCTTCATTATTATGAACTTATATATCTCTCTGCACTGTATGGCTTGAGATATATTGAATAAAAGATTTATATCTAAAATTCGTTTTTAGTAGATGACCTATCTATCATATGATGTATTGTATGTTCATGTATGAGATTGCTGCAATATACCATAGAAAGTCATTGTTTTGCTTACCACTACTGGCATAAAGTATTTTTGAACTGTCAGAGGTGTGAGGACTTCATAGCACATTCCAAATGGCCTAAAACAAATTAACAAAGAAATGCACACATGCTACGTACAGTAAAAAAGTTGCAATAATTTTTCAATGAAATCAACATTCATACTTACTTGAGCAGTGCTGCGATGACAGCTACATTGAGATTCGAGCTTTTTGTAAAGCGTTCAAGAAGCATCTGAAATCCCTGCATCTGACCAAATTTGTTCACGAGATCAACCAGCCATCCCTGGAAAGTTTAAATATTGGATTATAAATAGATTGTGATGTATTGCATGAGGAGAGACACATTTAGACTATCAAATGCCGAATTTGTATTTTGCACTTTTTGAATATTTTGATCAATTTAAAGCTAATTTGTTGACTCCTTGAAAAAAATGGAATTGACTGTTGGATTTCTTTGTACAAGATACTCACAATGTGAGACATTCTGAGCATAATACAACTTTATATTTCTTAAATTTCAATTACAATATTTAGTAACTTAACCCTTTCAGCACGGGGACCATCTTTAGACATCAGAATCTGAACTCTGTACTCGACGTCAGATTATGGTGTCTAACAACAGTCCCTTTACTATAATGGCCGTAGACCAACAATATAGGTATTCAAATAAAGCAGAAAGAGCTAACTAAGAAATTTATGATGATTTCATATTGAAACAAAGCCTTTGATCAACAATTGGAACCAGATCACATTTTGTGGTACATTTGTACTCCAACCAGCCAATAAAATTAACGTCGCCAACCGCACCTAGATAAAATTTGTAATGTCTGATTAAAATTGACAATCACCTGCCCAGCCTGTTGGATAACATTTATGGATCTTAATCATTAAAAAATGTCAGCAACAACAAAGAAAGTGTGATTTTAATCACAGAAACATCACAATGTAAAAAATTACGATGTCTGGTCAACTTGCAGCTAAGAAAAATCACTATTTGTATTAGCTGTCCAACTACAAACATTTTTTCACTATTAACCATTACAATGCTGAAATATGTTTGTTTAAACCATGGACACCAAACAATTTTTTCAGAAAACACATGTATATATTTCATTGATCATGCTTAATATTAAAAAACTTTAGAAACATGACTTATTTAAATCATGTAAGTAGTGCTCCATAAAAATAAATATTTCTGGTACTTTATGATCACAGAAATAATAGAATAGTTCGAAAACTGAAAATACCAAATTATCAACACTTGTAACACTTGTTTTTTTATTCGTAGTAGGGTGCAACAAATTACACCAACTAATAATGTGTGAGTACCTTCGGAGTTCTCTGATCTGGCGGACGAGCAAATACTTCATCTTCTGCCGACTGAGAGGCTGCGATAGGTTCAGATTGACGAGCACTATTGTAGGTGTGGAACCTGAGAATAAAAAAAAAATTGCAAGCACTCAAATACCTCTCGGCTGCTGCAGTCACTCTATATATGCCAGGTTTCATTGCCATCAATTGAAAATAAAAACGATTTATTAAAATTGATAAAACCAAAATGGCCGCCGCAGACTCGTGTTCAGTCTCACATGAAAACGGACAATACTAATAGACTCAACTCCCCCGAAAACCTATATATATTTATAGGTTTCGAGAGAGATCCAATAATTATTTTTCAAGTTATGGCGTTAACAAGGAATTATTAAAATAAAAAATCAAGATGGCCGCAATAGCCCCATTTTCAGTCGCACACAAAAACGGATAATGCCAATAGACTCGCAGACCCTGAAAGCCTATATATACCAGGTTTCGAGGCAATCTTAAAAAAATCAAAGAATGTTAATCGCCAGGTGCGGCCATTTTGATTATCGGTTGAAAGCTGAAAATCTAATCAGGTCATCTCCATACTCATGGGCAACATCACATAAAAAAATGGAGAGATCCAATAATTATTTTTCAAGTTATCGCGTTAACAAGAAATTTTGTAATTAAAAAATAAAGATGGCCAACATAGCCTTGTTTTCAATTGCACACGAAAACGGACAATGCCAACAGACTTGCAGACCCTGAAAACCTATATATACCAGGTTTCAAGGGAAATATGAAAAAAAAAAAATTGCGTCGGAGAAAAAAATTTAGTCGCCAGGTGGCGGCCATTTTAATTATTGGTGGAAAGCTGAAAATCTAATCAGGTGATCTCCATACTCATGGGTAACTTCACATAAAAAATTGAGAGATCCAATAATTATTTTTCAAGTTATCGCATTAACAAGAATTTTTTAGAATCTTTGACCTTTCACCTTTGAGCTATGACCTTGACCTTGGGTTAAAAAAATTGCCGGGAGGGGTTGAATGTTTGTAGGAGTTATGAATTTAATCTGTTGCACCATGTTGGCGTAGTAGCCAAAAGAGTGCATGCGGCGGCGGTGGCGGCGGAGATGGCGGCTACCCCTTCATGCCCAACGGGCCGAGGGGTAAAAAGTAAATAAATTTACTATCTATCATCTGGGTAAGTGAAATTATTGAAGGCATACACCTGGCAGTAATTAACCCTTATCCTGCTGATCACGACTTTTGTCGGGTTAAATCAGTTTTATTATTCAACCAAATCACTGTTAATGGGAATGAAATGTGTGTCTAAACATAAAGATTTGCAAATACATGTATTTGCGTTCAAATTAAACAAATATGGGTAATTTTCAGCCACTTGAAGTTGTGGGTTGCAATAGCAAAACAAAACTTAAGGGGCTGAATTTTAAATAAATTAAGTTAGCAGGATAATGGTTAAGTAATTTGACACAACCCTTTTAAGGCCACCACAATCTATAGTCTCAATAATCAAATTGAAACTGATAATGCAGACAAAATTATCAACTTTTAATGGGAATGGAAAAAAAATTTATCAGAAGGGCAAATCACATTTATTAGGAATTAAATGAGCGTTTCAACAACACGATTTGCAAATGTTTGTTCTCAAATTAAACAAATGTCAGTACTTTTTACCCACTGAAGTTGTGAGCCGCAGTACTTAGTAATAGACAAGGAGGATTTTCAGTAAGCTGTACACCCTGATGCATTATTAGTAGAAGCTTGTAACTCTGTTTTTAGGATATATTGGGTGTGCCAAATCCCACATAGTCCACTTTAGCCCATTTCCTATGATGGCAGCCGCCAGCATATTTTCCATGGGCATATTTTCAAACATACTGAGTGTTTTTTTCTATTGTAAAATTCACAATCAAAGACTAAAATTTTAGCTTGGTAACAGCATTTTTAGATTCAGCACACCCTAATTATGCTGGAACCGTTCTGCAATTGCTTCTACTAAACAAGAGCACACTCGACAATAGCCTGCCGCCATTATTGAACTTGAAAGTTTTCAGCCATTATTGAACTTGTCTTAGAACTAGTATTAAATTAGAAGCATAGATAACAATTTTGAGCAGGGCATGGGCATATTTTCAAACATACTGACTGTTTTTTCCTATTGTAAAATTCACAATCAAAGACTAAAATTTTAGCTTGGTAACAGCATTTTTAGATTCAGCACACCCTAATTATGCTGGAACCGTTCTGCAATTGCTTCTACTAAACAAGAGCACACTCGACAATAGCCTGCCGCCATTATTGAACTTGAAAGTTTTCAGCCATTATTGAACTTGTCTTAGAACTAGTATTAAATTAGAAGCATACATAACAAATTTGAGCAGGACACAAGAAAATTTTTTGAAGTCATCACACCCACAAGTTCAAATGATTGACGTAAAATTTAATTTGATTTGTTTTCAGCCATTATTTAACTTGTCAGAAACCTGGTCATTAGAAACATGCATAACAAATTTGAGCTGGATACATGAAAAACTTTTAAAAGTCATTGTGCCCACAAGTAAATGTTAACGCCGACGCCGCCAAACTTCAATCGCAATAGCCCACCTATTTAAATTTAACAAGAGGCCTGAAGTCCTATATCATCCCCCCGCCATTAATAAGGTTAGAATTTTCGCGGTCACAAATATTTGAAAAGTTGACTTGTGGTGGCCATTTTAAATTTCAGTGAAATCACCAGCACATTATTTCTGACACCAATTTTTTAGTTTTCGCGCCCACAAAATATTATGAAGTTCATGTATGGCGGCCATTTTGAAATTACGTAAAAACTTCAAAAAAATCAGATGCACATCTCCATATCGTGGGAAATGTGCTTGCAAAATTTGAATAATTTACAACTAAGTTTTTGAGTTTTCCGCACCAAAAAATTGAAGATGATTTGTGGCAGCCATTTTGAATTTCAGTAAAACCTTGAAAAAGTCACCTGCACATCTCCATATGGTGGGGAATGTCATAGTACAATTTTTGAATCCGGCGGCCATTTTGAATTTTGATAGCATCTTTGAAAAATCACTTGCACATCCCCATGTTGCTAGGAATGTCATGTTAAAATTTCAAAAAAATTGACCAGTATTTTTTGGGTTTTTGCGCTCACAAGAAAACGTGGCGCCGGATGCCAACCACCGAACAGAATCCTGGCGCGACCAAAAACGGGTTGAAAATGCATCAACATTTTTTCTAGGCTTTATTTCGAAATATTCAACTTGTCAACTGTATGTGTGTGCAAATTTAAATTACCTAATTTAGCACTTTAAAGGTTAAACGTATGTACCATTTTGCAATGTAAACCACAAGTTATAGCCACTAAATGAGGACGTTCATGTTGAGGTAGAGAAAACATTTATTAAATGATGAGGTCTTTGTCATAAAACTATTGGCCAGAATGATCAATGAAGAAAACTAAAAAAAATATCATACATACTTTGAATGAGGATTTAACACCATAGCCAGTAAGTCCAAGAGTGGAAACCAATCCTGATCCAGCTTGCCAACACAAAGTTCTATGAGCTTTAGGCAATTGTTCAGGATACATTTCTGGAAAACACAAATATATAAGTCTTAATAGGAACCTAACAAAGTAGGGCACTCACAAAAAAATTACAATATGCTGAGAGTGTTAGTTCAGCCTATGACATTAAATTGAACATATCTATAGTTAAGTACACATAGACATATATAACACTGCATAAAATTCTTCTATGGGTAAATGTGACAATTACTACATTAAAAAAAGGAGCCCTCCGTCATTGCGAAAAACAAGGCTTGGCAAATTTTAAAAGTTACAAGAATAACTTAACTTACATGAATCTCGTATTTCCAGCTGCTCACAGCTTCATCAGTCAAGATCTTTGTAAAAGAAATAGTGAGTCCTTCCCTAAAAAAACGCTGGCAAGCTTCACTTCTTGTATCCAACTCTGCAGCAAGGAAATTAGAAAAAAGATGATTTAAAATAAGATCAATAATATTTCAAAATACAGAATACTGTTTATCCAGTAAAAAAACGAATAAAATTTGAAAAGCGAAGAATTACAAGTCTGATTTGCATGTTTGCTGAGAAATTGAGTACTGGGTAGTTTAATTAAAATCACTAAAAATATAATTAAAAAAATATGCATACCGTAAATGTAGGACTATACCAAGCTACCTTTTTTGAAGTGACGCTCGGTATAGAACAAGTGCCAATATGTGCGGCTAGAGCACTGATTAACCTGTCTGACATGTCTGAGCATTGAGCCGCAAAAGGTCATTAGTCTTGTCATCGCATTAGCGCCGTAAATGAGAAAGTATCTGATCATTCAATGAAATGCCCACAACCGTCTGTGCGAATTCCAGCAAGAACAGTCCAGTCATTTTTTGGACGGCCTTTTTTTAACCTGGACCTAGGAAAACATCTGCAGACTCCACCAAATTGCATTGTGGGAGGATCCCAGACCCCGTCCTGGCCCAACAATAAGTAAATATGGACTCCCTTTTATCATTTCCTGGCTAATTCCTTGAATTCTAGCATTGTTCGCATAAAAACATTTGTTTGTAACCGTAAGCGATAAAACGCTTAATTATAGCTCAACTGATTCGAACATTTACCAAACCAAAACAGTCTGTATTGATTTATAAGGTCAGTTGCACATAAAGCCTACAACTAGGATTAAACAATTTTAGAGAAGTAATCAAGTTGTTGGAAGCAGTAGGCTATTTGCCCATCTTGAATGTTTTCAGTTCCCGCTGCGGTTCGTTGTCAAGGACACAACTTCACAAGCTCATACCATCGCCCGTCACAGCGATATATTAAACTGCGCGGTATATAAAGGGTGCGCAGTGTGTAAAGCTTAAGCACCAAGAAAGATCTATTTGACCTTTTGCGCGGTAGAGACCAGTGCGTGGTATAGTCCAGCAATTACAGTAATTCAAAATTTGTTTTTGCAGTATAAGCAAATTATCCCAGCTGGAAAAAAACAAGGGGAAGCCATTTCGAAACTGCTCAGTGTCCAATTTCAAACTAATTCTTAAAATGAGAAATTGAATGAGGGACATAATGCATTATGTTTCTGCTATGCCTATCTTGCACTGTTTGTGTGATTGCTTTATTATTATTTTTTCTGATTTTATATACACATATTGTATTATACATGATTGTACTCCATGATTGACCATCTTTGGTGTGAGTAATAAATTGGATTGCACTTGAATTGAGATTAAGGTGAACTCACATGCCAAGTTTCAGTTTCAAATAAAACTGTGACGTGTGTGTCAGAAGCACTTAACATGTATAAGGAATCACAGACAAGACAGATGGCCTGAGGCAGAGCAACAGACGTATAATGCAAAGAAAGAATCCAATCACCCCTTTTGGGGAATGTCTGATGCTGGGAAGGTTTTTACATGAAAAAAATATACAATAAGTAAACAGCACAATCACTCACTTTTATTGCAAAGGTCTATTGATGCTTCCAGCAGTATCTCAAGTTCTCCTTTAGGTAGAACAGGAACAACCCATCTGGGGCGACTGATCATTTCATCGAGCTTGTTGAGCTCTGCATGTGGGAAGTCTGGTTCCTGATCATCAGCTGAATCCCCCGATGCCATCTCCTCATGCTCACTGGCAACCTTCAAATAATAAAAAAGATACAACCTAATCCAATATAGGACACATATTATGTCTTAGCTTGAAATAGGCATGGAATAGTAACATGGTTCAGGTTGTAGACATATATTTATTAGGACAACAGCAACCGCCTCAAAAGCAATCCTTTGTGATAATGCACTACCACTACTTCACAAATAATCACAAATAAAATGTGAATTTAGACAATTAACAAACAGGCCCTGTTGAAAATGTCATGACCTGCAATCCAAAATGTCAAGTAACTGATATTTTTATATAAATTCTACATAAAATTCCGAGCACATGCTAGGTGGGAATGATTTCTTTAACTTTACTCATTTTTCCCAATATAGTATCCCTAACAGTTGACCAGGTCCTGAAAAATATCTACAGAACTGTCACAGTTCCACATCAAAATTCTATGCAGCCCAACAAATAGTTTGAAAAATGTATCACGGTTGGGTAAGAAGCTTTTCGGACTACCAATGTGGAAGCCATATTTTATGGATCAGTGTCAAAAAATATTTCCTCAACATATAGAAAAAATTCCTGGCATACAGATGAAATGTACCATGAAAAGTAAACTACATCAATCAGGTAACTCTTGATGAGGTTGCTGAATTGTTTGGTTTTTTTCATTCAGTTGAAGCTCCCAGCTCTATACATAGGTCAGGACAATTATTTTTTACTTTTCATAAAAAATAAACACCTCCCACATTGAATTATTCCATGAACTAATCACATTTCACAACTAATTTTCAATTTTGGTGGCATTGAACTTAGTTTGGAACTAGCTTGAAACTGTAAACAGATTTAGGTTGTCGGCACAAATATTCAGTTGTCAACAAAAAAGCAGAAAAAGAAGTGTACTAGTATGCTTTTATTGAACAAAATATTGAAATGAGATATAATTCAATACCTATTAATGACTGGGTGAGCACTAGCACTCGCCACTTCGCCAAAAGATTTCCCTAGTGGCTAAAGATATTTAAACCTTTTTCGCCAAAAACATAGATCAGAGACGTGAAATTATGTCCCTTTAACTACAGCCAGATATTGTGGCTAATTTCATTTCCACTATAGCGCCCACCCAGAAAGCCAAAATAAACTCTTTTTATGTTCTAAGACTAACACTTTGAATTTTTAAATGTGCTGTGCATCGGACAACTGTTTCATGAAATTAGTTTGTTCGTAGCTTATTTAGTTTGTTGTGTACACACGGATTGGTCCCTGTATACATAAGGGGTATTGGGATGATTGCTAGTAGTATTACTTTTTGCCCCCATCTGGGGAGGGTCATCAGGGATCTGTTCCGTCAGTTGCATGCTGTATGGCATGGTACGGAAGCACTAGTCTACAGCAATCATCCAAGGGAAGCTGCAGCCTCCTCATATCTGGCCATAATCTCCGGGCGGATTGCCAGTGGCGTACCCTGGTTCCTCCACTCAACTGCGGTGCTAATACAGCTCTCGCATCAGTGCTGGCGCTGGTGTAGGCTGTGGTAGCCTTAAATAACCGACAATAGCGTGTTTGACATTAGGTCTCTCACGTGGGATGAAAGGAGTTACCCAGAGGAAGTTATCCTTCCTATTGTTACTCTGGGGACTAACCGACCTGAGGATAGCGGAGCTGCGCGAAATGCCACGGAGTTTCAGCAATAAACTGCATAGCGAAACCCAAGTCTCTGGCCGTCTGGGCATGTCTGGGGGTAGATCCCCTGGACATGCCCAGAACCCCTTATCGGGCATTCCCCAAGCGAAGGAAAACGCTCTCAATAACCGACCATGCCCTATCACGCCCACCCTCACATCATCATATGTACATCATTTCATCTCATCAATTGACTACAACGTTTTTATCATATTACAATGTCACTTAGCAGACCTTTTGTGCCGAAAAGTGACGTGAAGCAATGATTTACTACTACTACTACATATGGGCCTCATAGTACAAGGGTTAATACCTTTGGTGCTGGCTGTGCTGTGGCAGCTGGTGTTTGTTGTCCTGCTTGTGCTGGTTGAGCTTGCTGTGGTTGTCCAGCCTGTCCAGCCTGACCTGCCTGTTGTTGCTGCTGCGGTGGCTGCTGACTGGTGTCTTGTTGCTGGTCACCTCCAGCCGGCGTACCACGCATGGCTATTGTCATCGTGGCAAACTACTGGTATTACTCAGGGTTTGTAGAGGCAATCAAGTGCAAGATGGATAGACCAACCAGAATCAATTAGAGGGCTTTTACTACCCATGAGTAGCTACCTAAAAAAAAATATGTTCATTTAGAGGGACCACGGCTGGAGGAAAAGCTGATAGCTCTCCCGATGATAACAGTGCTCAGCAAAGTATTAGAAAGGTTTCCTAATTAATATCAAGTTGATATTTCCTACGTACCAGCTAATATAGTCAGAGAAACCTTTTAATTTTGTATAAAACAGTTGATTTTTTGTAGTGTAAATAAACTAGCTGTGGTTGTGTCAATGTTGACAAGCATCACAAGTCAGCAGATAGCTTTACAATGGCAGGGTGCCCAGGCCCTATTGATCTCAAAGATAGAAGAAATATAGGGATGTTGAGTAAAAATAGGAAAAACTAGATTTGCCTGAAATGCAAAGCTTGCGTCTCCACTCGCCCCACATAGATTTAGCAACCAAAATACATTAATTATAGAGAAATACAGTACTGTCACCAAATTTCTTTTATGTAAACCACGTAAAAATGTGATGTCAGAATCACACCAAAATGTAAGCAACATATGTCCAGGGTAAGTTGCTTCCTTGGAACAAATCGGTGAAGCAATTCAAGCTCTTAAGAGTAACATGTGATTCGTCGTCCATCTTGAATTTTGTTAAAAAAAATGAAAAAAGAAAAACAGTTCTCCTGACAATTTTCTCAGGGCCAGTGAGTATACCCAAAAGATAACATTTGAGCTGTATAACTATATTAATTACCAAATTTTGATAATAACCAAAATGAGCAAAACTGAAATATCAGCTAAAATCACAAAATGTAAAAAATATATACATTTTTATTATCATAATCAGCACATGACCAGGGTAGGATTCTTCCTTTCAACCAAGCATAATACAAATACATGAAGCAGTTCAAGCTCTAGTGAGTGACATGGGATTTTGGTGGCCATCTTGGATTTTGTTGAAGAAGCTGAAAAACGCCAAAAAAACAAGACTACATAAGTCCAGGAGCTCCCTCTCCGAATTAGAATTTGATTTAAGCAATTTTGTATAGGGTTATTAATGTAGTCCTAGTCTAGGTCAAAAATCAAGACGCAAGACAACTAGGTCTAAGAAGCCCAGTCTAAGAGTAAGATAAGAACTAGACAGTCTGTCAGAGATTGCAAACCTCCGTCGAAATTAATGATCCTAATCAGTATCCCAGTAATGGTCTACCTATCTGGCACGGTTTACCCGATATCAGGCCAATTGAGTTAACTAATAGCTGATTTACGGTCATATTGTATTCAATATAAATTAGTTAAAAACTTAGGGTGCATTCTCCCCCGAAACCTCAAATTTTGTTTTATAGTAATGGACTAACATCTAACACAGTTTGCAAAATATTGGGCATGTGAAAGTAAATAATGGCTGATAGGGGGCCATTTTGAATTTGATCGAGTCAGAATTTTCAAGATGCATCCTCAGCTGAAATCTCACATTTCATTCTATAGTAATCGTCTAGCTATCTAGCACGTTTTACCAAATATCGGCCATGTGAAAGTGAATAATGGCCTAAAGGCTGCCATTTTGAATTTGATCAAGTCAAAATTTTCCAAGATGCATCCTCAGCTGAAATCTCACATTTCATTCTATAGTAATGGTCTAGCCATCTAGCACGGTTTACCAAATATCGCCCATGTGAAAGTGAATAATGGCCGATAGGAAGCCATTTTGAATTTGATCAAGTCAAAATTTTTCAAGATGCATCCTCTCCTGAAATCTCACATTTTGTTTTATAGTAATGGTCTAGCCATCTAGTACGGTTACCAAAAACCGGCTATGTGAAAGTGAATAATGGCCGATAGGCGGCCATTTTGAATTTGATCAAGTCTATTTTTTTCAAGATGCATCCTCTCTTGTAATTTCACATTTTGTTTTATAGTAATGGTCCAGCTATCTAACACGGTTTACCAGGGCTCGACACTAACACTGACCCATTGGCCCGAGGCCAGTGAAAATCACTAAGGGCCAGTAAATCACCTAATATACTGGCCCTGGGGGCAACAAAAAAATTACACTCCCCTTGATACTGTGTACACTAAGGACTAGAACGATAAGGCTAAGGGCCAGTAATTATCTGAAGTAGCTGGCCCTTTGGGCTACTACCTGAAATCAGATAGTGTCGATCCCTGTTTACCAAATATCAGCAATGTGAAAGTAAATAGTGGCTGATAGCCTGCCATTTTGAATTCGATTGAGTAAAAAGTTTTTAAAAGGCATCCTCTCTCGAAACGTCACATTTTGTTTTATAGTAATGGTCTAGCTATCTAGCACGGTTTACCTGATATCAGGCCTATCGAGGTAAATAATGCTGATTGTCGGCCATTTTGAATTCGTAAGTTAAAAATTTTCCGGGTGCATTCTCCCCGGAAACTCACACTTTGTTTTATAGTAATCAGGTAATGGTTTAGCCATCTAGCACGGTTTACCAAATATCAGCCATGTGAAAATGAATAATGGTCGAAAAGGCGGCCATTTTAAATTTGATCAAGTCAAATTTTTTCAAGATGCATCCTCATCTGAAATCTCACATTTTGTTTTACAGTAATGGTCTAGCCATCTAGCACGGTTGACCAAATAACGGCCATGTGAAAGTGAATAATGGCCGATGAGCGGCCATTTTGAATTTTATCGAGTCCAATTTTTTCAAGATGCATCCTCTCCTGAAATCACACATTTTGTTTTATAGTAATGGTCTAGCCATCTAGCACGGTTTACCAAATAACGGCCATGTGAAAGTGAATAATGGCCGATTGGCGGCCATTTTGAACTTGGACGAGTTGAATTTTTTTTAAATGCATCCTCTCCTGAAGCCTTACAATTTGTTTTATAGTAATGGTGTAGATATCTTGAGCGGTTTTCATGATATTCTCCAATATCAGGCCTGTCGAGGTGAATAATGGCTGATAGGCGGCCATTTTGAATTTTATCAACTTCAAATTTTTCAAGATGCATCCTCTCCTGAAACCTTACAATTTATTTGATATTAATGGTGTAGCTATCTTGAGCGGTTTTCATGATATTCCGCAATATCAGGCCTGTCGAGGTGAATAATGGCCGATAGGCGGCCATTTTTAATTTTATCGACTTGAAATTTTTCAAGATGCATCCTCTCCTGAAACCTCATAATTTGTTTTATAGTAATGGTGTAGCTATCTTCAGCGGTTTTCATGATATTCCGCAAAATCTTTCAGTCGGATTTACCAATGTTATAAATTAGGTCAAAGTGCTGGGTCAACTTCAAGGTCAAGGTCCAAAAACCTGAAAAGGCACAACTAGGGACCTTAGAGAACATGTATGTGCAATATGACTGTCATCGGCCCAGTACTTTTCGAGATCTGCTCCGGAAACGAAGTGCACGTCAAAACGTCTAAATAGGTCATAGTTCTGAACCAGAAGTAGGTCAAAGTTTAAATACCCCAAAAGGCACAACTAGACCCCCTGGGGGTGTTGTGTGTAAAATTTGAAGACAATCGGACAAGTACTTTCAGAGATATGCTCCGGAAACGAATTGTTTACAGACGGCGCAACGGGCCAACGCCGTAACATCATCATTTTCTCCTCTGCAACCTTGCGTATTGAATTCAGATTAAAAATATTTTAACCTGTCCATTAGCCACCTGGAAGTAACCCACATACCAAAAATTTTTATCCTAGCTTATTTTCTTACAAAGTTATAGGCAAAAGAGGCAAAAAAAAAACGGAGGTAGAATCCATAGCTCCCTCCGTCTCACCTACGGTGACGGCGGGAGCTAATTACAGGGCAAACTCCTTAGAGCCAATATGCATACTGCAAATATTTAGAAAAAAATCAGAGCAGGAGTGTATAGCTGAATTAACCAGTTTTGATGATAGCCAAAATGAACAGAACTTAATTATCCGCAAAAATCCTGGAATGTAAAAAAATAAGTTTTTATTATCAGAATCACACCAAAAGCCTTTCAGCACACGGCCAGGGTAAGGTCTTTCCTTTAAACTAAACATGAAACAAATCCATGAAGTGGTTCAGGCTCTAGAGAGCGGCATAGGATTTTGGTGGCCATCTTAGATTTTAAAATTACCAGGCAAATTCCTCAGGGCCAGTATGCATACTGCAAATATTTGGAAATAATTCGAGAAGGGGTTTTCGAGTGAGAGCAGAAACAAAAAGCCGCGGCGACGGCTGACTCAGCAAAAACAATAAGTCTCCACCAACACATACTGGGTGGAGACTTAAAAATATGAGAATAATTTAGCAAAAAAAGAGGACTGATTATGATACAGGCAATATAACCACAACATAGGTTTATTTATGCAGAGTTATACTCATTTACTGTGCATATAATGTAACAATTCGTGGGTATAAAATGTTACTGTTATAGAATATATATATTTATTTTAAAAAATTAGCCTGACATACATAGTAAGTAAGTAAAATATTTGCTTTACTTCACTTTACGGCCAGTATGGCCATTTAAGTGAAAATTCCAGGTATTACAATATCCCATATTGTAAGTTGAAGTAGTAAAGGAAAGACAAAGCTAATAAAAGCATGTTCGTACTAAAATATTCAGTTTAAAGTCTTTGATATGATAATATGACGATGCTCCTGACACCTATATGTAACGAATCTGATGACATGTTGTAGCGCCTGCACTACAACACAGTTTAATGGGTATAAAAATATCAGTATAAATAATGTAAAATATGAAGTGATTATAAAATGAACGACTTTTCAAGGCATTATATCTCTATGAAATTGGGGTGCTTGTGTAAAAACTACAAGTCTAAGTCAAAACAGTGTCATTGTCAAAACAAATATATACTATAATACTATATACTATAATCAAAAAAGTAAACCCATTTAGACATAAATATGAATGACATAAACAATAAACAGAGAAATGTTACTGTTATAGAATATATATATTTATTTTAAAACATTAGCCTGACATACATACACCTTGAGCACTTTTATTTCATATCGTACAGTATAACTGGTCTTGGCCAGTCACCAGTTTGAACAGCCACCTCCACTTAACAGTCACCATTTGGAGTTCCAAATGCATTTTCTGCATAAATGACCTCCAATAACCAGCCACCTCCATAACGCGGCCACGGCCATTGATTTTTTTACAAGTCAATTTTTGACCTCCAATTACCGGCCACTATATATCGGCGGCCACTTTATGTCAGTAAATATAATAAAATTGTCAGCATGAATGACGGACATTGTGGCGAAAAAATAAAAAGTGCTGGCGTAATTTTTGCGTAGGTTGTTGTAATAGGACACGGCCAATGATTTTCCAGGACCAGGTCAACATTTGACCTCCAATTACGGATCAATAGGCATATATATGTAGGTGATATATTATATCATCAGCGGCAGCGTGAATCTATTCCAAAGATCCTACTGGTGTTAATTTTGTACAGGTTGTTAAACAGCCACGGCAAATAATAATACAATTCTGAACATCATATCACCGGCCACTATATATCGGTCTACAAGTCACCTTTTGACTTTCAATTACCGGCCACTATATCGGCGGCCACTATAATAATGATAATATACAGTACTTATAGTACATGTCATTAAAAACGCTCAAACTATATCTCGGTCAATATAATAAAATGGTCAGCGTGAATGCCAAACATCACAGCAAAACAGTTTAAGTACCGGCGTACTTAATTCATTTTTCTAATCATACCGGCGGCTATCAGCGGCCACTATGTCGACCGATATACAATGTGCAGCTTGAATCTCGGACATCACGGCAAAACATTTCTACACCTTTTCAAACTACTGAACTCCAATTACCGGCCACTGTGGACTTCCATTGGCCGTCTACATGGATAGTAGATAGTTTTAAGTGTAATAAAAAAATAACAATGTCATTTCTGCTCGCGACATATGTATCAAAGAGGATTGCAACATGTCTGGACTGACCCTATGAACGCTTCTGCATCTTTACTGTTGCACATAGTGACGTACACATATATGTGTATCAACCTTTACTTTATTACCGTATATCCCCGCGTATAGTGCGACGCCATGTATAATACGAGTTAAGATTTGAGGCCTAGGATGACCTGAAAAACGTCTACCCCTCTGTATTATACGACCTCAAATTTTGGATGTCGGCAGCGTCCCGGTCGGCAGCGTTCCGGGCCATCTAAATGTGAGGCATGGATATTATCTTATTCTACTAAATAGCGCTGTGACACCTGCATAGACGATGCTCAATGACGGGAACAGCGGCAACAGTACAGCTCTACAAAACCAAAGGGCAGTATCTGCTTACTTGTAAAGTAAGCAGATACTGTATTTCCATTTTCCACGGCAGAGGATGTCATCGGGACTGTCTCGATGGGCAGACATTCTGAGGCCTGCATAGGCTACATATATATACACACAGATTTTAAAATACCCGTATTTATATTATATTATTTTAATTTATCTATTACAAAGACCATATTTTAACATCGTCGTGCTCAAATAAGAACATTCCAAGATGCAATGTGATTGTGAAACATTTGCAGACTAGCCGCATTGTCTAGACACAAGAGGTGTTTGATTGTATAAGGTGTCCGCCTGCAATAACACAGCAGCTAACAGATACCACCATTTGCTCAATACCGTATCAGCCGCGGCAACAGCGGTAGGTGTTAATGTTATCCTAGCAATAAGGACATTCTGAGGCCTATATGTATAGAATTTGCGATAGGAGATATAAACAGTGATATCCTGTTATATTTCATCAACGCATTCTCTCATTCCAATAGGAAAATATCATGTTCAGATTTGTCGTACACAATAGAACACGCCCATATGAAAGGCGATCTTAGATTAAATCATTATTAATATAAATGAACAGGTCAGGAGTGTGAATTGGTTGCAGACTAACGGCGTCATATATCTGCCCGTGGTTGTCAAACGTGCCACGCGCGTCGGCGGGAATGTGAGACGGGGGCTCCCAGCAAACACGACACATTCACCCAATGCTGGTACAGTGTTGTGCCAGCGTCGCTGACGGTGGCCCAGCATTGTACCAGCACTGGGTGAACGTCTCTTTTTTGCTACTAGTTGAAAAGGCACAGTCTTGTTGTATCATGTGTATAGGCCTGCTTACCATACACGCCGACTAACCTACGTTTCTACCGCTAGAAAACTTACCGCTGAACTACCGCTACAGAGCTAAAAAATTGTATTAAATTCTACATCTATGTATAATACGAGGTGCCTTTTTGTGACATGAATAGCTAAGAAAAAACATTGCATTATACACGGGGATATACGGTAGTAAAGATGTATTAATAGCAAATCCAATACTGTGTTCCATGTGGAAGACAATCACAAATTTCATTTTTACTATATTATTGCCTAGCGTCTGAGCGCTGATAGTGTGAGTAAGGTGATGAACTAGATGGTAAATATTACGCATGCATGCATAGGCAAACACATGATATTATCCCAAAAATGAATTAATGCCGGTTCAGCGTTGTAGACGGGGGACCAACATTAATACAACAATGCAGTGATGTCCCGTGATTGATGGGAATGCCACCGTAAAATCTCGGGGCACATCGTTACATGTGCGGTGAACGACGAGACGTGACGATGACCTGTGGACGGGTGTTGTTGACCAATCACGGTGAGGTATTCCGGCCTTCAAGTGATTGACAGCTCAACCAGCAGTGACAGCATGTATAGAGTCAGACGTTCAGCCTAGACAGCTATTGTGTTTTATTACATTTTCTCGCTTCTTGGCGCTGAACAGTCAAGTTTCTTGTGTCAACAACAAACACCCTTTACTGGCGTCAAGCTATGAGGCCCAGGTATTATTGAATAACTATTATTAAGGGTGGTGATTAGCAGCTTGCATCAACTGGCCAATGAACTAAATCCATATACATTATTATTTAAAATATATTGTATTAATATAATTAAACATAATTCATTTATACATCAGTATATAATATCATTATTAAAGCAAACCGCATCAACTGGCCAAAGTACCAAGTCCATAAATATACATGTATTCATAAAAATATATTATTTGAGATATATTTTAATAATATAATTGAACATAATTCTATAAACACATCAATATTTAATTAAAAAAATTACTTAATATCATTATTAACAAAATACTTATTGATAAGAAAAGATATACCAGATGTTTGCAAAATTGTAAGGAATGAGAAATCTGTGGAATGTATAAATAGGAAATATAAATATTATTAGGCCATTGTCTTTAGCGCACAGGTTTGACATTATCTGAAAGATCATAGCAAAGAGGAAAATAACAATTTTTTGCAAGCAAGTGTTTTAACACGTTTCTTCCTCAAGTAATCGGCATTGAGATTTAAAATCTATTAGCGTTCAAAGTGTAAATCAGCCCGGAAGTTAGGTACAATGCAAAACCCACTCTATTACTGCAGTAAACAGGAGGCTCCAACCCAATGCTGAATCAATGGTGGCCCGCCATCTACGACATCGAACCAGCAACAAACCAATAGTGGGCCGTCATGCAGCGGTCACTGAAGAGGCGATCATCGCTGTGCCAATGCTGGGTCAAGAACTCATGATGCTGGCCCAATTTAAACAAGGCGTTGTTCTTCTCTCCTGTGTTATCTTGAAACGGCGAGCACACCTTTTACTGCCTGGCCCGAGTATAGTCAAACCTATTTTCCGCTTGAAACATATATATTTACTCAGGAAATAACTGCCCATTTATTATTCTTGAAAGGCAATATATTAAGATATTACAATAATTTGTTGTCAATTTAATTCGCATACCGCCTCGTAATGTACCATTAGATTTAAAAAAAACATTGAATATATATTCCATATACACCTAGTATTTAAAGGGTGCCGATGACCCGTCATTAGGACACACTCAGACAGCCATGTAGATACAAAAGGCAGTATCTGCTTACCAGGCAAGTAAGCAGATACTTCTTTTTGGCTTTATAGAGCAGAGCAGCAGACAGATCCCCACAATAAAATTATGTTGTCTTAATATCGGCCCAATTGGCTTATGAAATTATATTTATATAAGCATGTAGGCTTACGGCAGTTTTAATATCACTCCTAATTGTGATGATTTGTGACATAATATATATATTGGACATCGACATTTCCACATAATTTTATTCATTATACTTTCTGGTGGGCGACGACAAGCGACCGCGTCTGTGATACGCTGCCTACTAGTACAGTTAAACACAGCATGGCCAACTGATCATTTTGAGTACAAAAACATGTCTGTGGTATAAAAATTGACACTTTTGATGCCTTATCAGGCCACCACTGTCAAATCTCTAAAAAAAAATTTTAAACGCGCCCTCCTATGAGCGGCCACCTGTCTTGAACGGCCACTTTCGGTTTGCAGTAGTGGTGGCCGCTCAAAAGGGTTTCTACTGTAGTACAAAATGATAGTAAACACAGGGTTACCACACATGTAGATAATTGTAAATTTTGGTCAGTTGGTTGATCAATTGAATTTTGCTCCTCACATTTTTCAACAGCTTGTTCACGAAGTAGTCCACCTAGGTTGTGATCCTGGGCACAAGTACAAATGATTTTCACAAGCAAACCCTATTAGTTTTACAGTAGACCAGGGCTCGAAATAAGGCCATTCCTCCAGTCCGGTACTGCCAAAATATGTACAGGAATGGCAAGATTTGTCATTAGCCATTCTGATAAACTGGCAAATTTAAGGCCATCCTAGGACAAAGGCTATTTCTAGGAATGACAATTTTTACTCAGGAATGGCAGTTTCCTTGACTTGCCAGTCCTGTGGATTGGCATGCCATCAACCATTCTACTCCTGGTAGACCATGTCTGGTAAATCACTCTGGCCCCGTGGGCATATCACCACATCATCAAATATTTTTGGGATATATTGACCTTCAAAATAGGGCAAAAATCTGTGTAATACTTTTAAACATTCCGTGCATGACAAAAACTGTAATATGTTTTAAAATCCATAAAAACGGTTGAAAATGTTAATCTACTTGATATATGTAAATTTGACCTTGCCGTGACCTTCAAAATGTTGCAACATCCTAATTTTGTATATAGTAGGGCCTACAAAACCTTACTGATTCCAACAAGGTATCACAAGATAGAATATATTAATAAATGCTATCGCTGTATACTTTTGACCACACCACCCACTTTTTTGTTAACACTAAAAGGGTGAAAATAGCTATTCGGTTACCATGGTTACCAATGCCATTTACATTTCTTTTGCAAGAGAGTTGGCAAACATTTTCATACGCCCAAGAGACAGCTCTATCAGAATACATATGTATCACGAGTATAGCAGAGATGGTCTCACTATCCAAATTTCACCTCCTTGGCCCCCTGACTATCATAGGGACCAGATGTCTTTCATACTGAGGTGCACTGAGAGGAGGAAGAGGGGATCAAGGCCGGCCATTTCTTTAGGGTTTAGTCAGCTGATAGCACACCGATCTTACGAAAACAGCTCTGATCGCTTGGTGTGGTCGAACAATTGATGTTTATCAGAAGGCTCAGGCAGCCTAACTTCCAGGCTAGCTAAACCAAACGAACAAACAAACTCTATTTTGATGACAGCGGATGTTAACGGCCGGGTTTTGGAATGAAATGCAATTTAACGCAAAATTATTTATTTGATGTAAATTAGGTAAATTTGTGGTGAGATTGGAAAATAAAGTTACTCATTGATTTTCATATATGACAAAAAGTGTATTTTGAACTAAAAAAAGGATTTCCAGCCTTGTTCATCAATTATTAATCGTTATCGCCGATCTGCACCCGTTAGAGCTCCGGGACTGTGCGTAAAAGGTAATGAAAATGCCATTCAAAAAAAATAATGCTATTAATTCTGCAATGATGGCTTCATTTCTACTTAGTAATACTAATAGTCTAGCGGTCTAGTGAGCAAAAAGAACAAATGTGTACAAGAAAAAATGTGTTTTATTGCTGTGTTTCACAAATTCACAGAAATCCGGAGAGCTGGTAGACTAATTAATTAGACAGATTGTAGGCCTACCACAACTGCCTCTTTCCCCCCTCCAGCCTGATACTCCACATCGGTGCTGCTGGAGTAAACATATAAAAGTTAAACTCTTGAGTTGGAAACCTTGAAAAAGTTGAAAAACAAAATCTTGCTTGACATGCATTGATTGATCAATGTCACAATGATTATGAATGATTGACCAGTTCAGTTGACGTTGTACTTTCTGTATGACTTTCGACAATGTGTCATAACGTTACTCTAGCTCAGTAACTGTCCAAGACTAATTTAGTCTAATATACATGCCATAGGCTTAGCCAGGAATCCTAAATTAAACCTGAGGATTGATTACTCTTTTCAGACAAAAAAATGGAGCTTCTTCAATTGCCGATTGCGACAATCATGACATGATGAACATTGCAAGATGGCTGCCTGGTACAAAAAAAACAACAAATAAAACGTAATAAATAAACTACAACGCATATGACAGCTTTGATATACTTGTGAAATCATTCACAAACAATTTTTAATTTGAATGACTGGGGCTATTGAATATTTTGTTTTATTTTGATCCACAAAAAACAGACTTTTATAATCTCTCACCGCCAAACGCCTGTCAATAATCTTGCTGAAAGCGGAAGTATACAAACTTCAGAAATGACACTTCACTTGTATTGATATAATTCCTATTGTAATATTTCTTATGTGATGTTATAAGTTTTAACGTGTCGTTGAGAATAAATTTTCAAAGTTTGTTTTACTATCAATATAATTAATATATTTTCTTCAACAAAGATTGTAAAAATCATTAAACCATTAGGAGTGTAACTATTTTGTTTGCATCTCACTACGCGTGCTCTCGCGACCTGTCAGATGATATCGTGAGATCATACTTTCTATCAATTCGTAATGCTATCAACATGCTCTATGTTTTTTCGTATTCATTACTAACTCGCACCAAGGTTAATCAACACAGTAGCCTACGGTACTATAAGTTGGGTCTTTTTCACGAAACCGAGCGATACCGGCCAAAACCGGCCCTAAAAACGCTAATAAAGGCTCAATTAAAGCTGCATAACTGTTTTGTTTCTTTCATTCAAAATATTAATCCATGGAGAATGGTGTTTTATTTTTTTATTTCACTCACCCGGTTACTGAGTTATTAAGGATTTAAGTTTGTTGTTCTTGAATTTTTGTTGCCCCACCAAAACAAACCTGATCACAGCTGAGTAAGACATACTGTCTGTATAATCAGGACATTAAAAGTAACAAGTGGCAGATAACGATCATCATTGAAAAAAAGTGGAAGACTTTTAATATTTTTTTAAGTGGTCATAGATACAATTCACAGTAAAAAGTGTATTATCTCATGTCATTTAGACATAACTAGGAGTTATTACTTTGTGTGATATGGGTGATATATGCATATAATGTCATGTTTAATTTCGGTACCGGTATGGGGAATGTCACTCACTTGAAAAATAGCTCGGACTCGGGCCATTTCAGTATGGTGCTTTTAAGTGTGGGCCAGCATATGATATCTGAGCCTTTGGCCCACCATTAAGACGCTCTCCCCAGCTGTGGGAAATTGTTGTCGGAATCAGCGCTAAATTCAGTGATGTAAATCATCTTTTTCGCTCTTTTGATTTTCATGACTTTCTTGAAAAAAACATTTGTATTTCTTTATTCGGTATCTCATGGGCATTTCAAAATAGGCCCTATAGTCAAAATGCTACTAGACAATGTCAGACTTTATTTTATTTTATTGTAAATCATCACATACAGTGATAAAAATCGCGCTATGCGGTAAAATAAAATAATATTTAAAACATCGGACTTTACTGTAACCGATTTCCAACAGTTTTTTTACCTAGTCTCAGGACATCGACCACCGGTTATTTGGGCTTTGTATCTCAGCTAGCACGAGGCATTGATCCAATGGCAGACTAATATCGGCCCATCGCTGCAGTACTGGCCCAACATTATGCCGATTCAGTTCAACGATTGTTTTGTTCTTTTTAGGTTATTTATATCGAAATAAACAAAACAGTCATACAGCAGCTTTAACTATATAGGCCTATATACTATAGCGTAAGTAGGCATATATGGCAATGGCATATGGCAATGGTGCCATAGGCCTATTGATGGGCAGTAGGCCTACTGAAAATCGCTCAAGATGGAAGCTCTGAAAACGGTCATCTTCACATCTTGACTGATATGATCATGGCATAGTCGCTTCAGAGCATTTACTTGTCTGCCTGTCTTTTTACATAATTCGTTGGAATGGTGATTAAAATCTAGCCGATTGTCCAGTCTCACTCCCAGCAGTGTTACTTCTTCGCTTGGCTCAATGGAGCATCCATTTACATGAAGACAATGACTGCCTTCGCAATTTAATAAAAATAGCCTGAAATTTGTCCGGATTGGCTTTCACGCAGTTTATAGCAAACCACCAGATGCATTTTTCTGTTTTCCTTTCCAGGTGTAATTTGACAATTTGGAAATTTATATTCGCAGAAGAAAGAGTGTTATCATCTGCATAATTTGTAAGCAGGACAGTTCTCACAAAATAAAATAGATCCTTGAAAAAAACATTGAAAAGCATAGGACCGAGAACAGATCCTTGTGGAACTCCTTTGCTGCTGGTTTGCCATGAACTGGTTCGCCAACACGGACACGCTGTTGTCTGTTGAAAAGATAGGATAAAATAAATTTAGAAGATTTTGGCTGAACACCATAGGCTTCCAGCTTTGACACCAGCAGCTTGTGAAGCATACAGTCAAACGCCTTGCTCAGATCCATTAGAAGAGCTCCGATTTTTTTTTGGCAAGAAGGTCTTTGCGCCAATGATCCAATAGACAGAGCAAGGTGTCCTGACAGCTATAGCTAGCTTGTCAGGTTTTTATAAATTGGTACAACCGATGTTTTCTTTAAAACGCTGGGGAAACACCCCTGTTCAATAGATGTATTTTTTAGTCCAGAAATTATATGAGCTATCTCGGTGCCAGCGTGTTTTCTGTATCTGTATCTGTATATTACGTGGCAGTACACACTATTGTACTATCGCGCCACGGTAGTAACTTAGCAAGGCCTGTTATCATTTATGATATAATTCATAGCCTTATGTGCATGCCAAGTAATCCACATTGTGGATTTTCTGAGGTCTCGCCGGATGGAAACTGCGCCTACGTCCATTGAAGTTCTTTTACGTTCAACTCAAAGTCAGTCAGACGAGCCATCTGATTTACGTGGTTCTCTGATCCCCACAACACGACATCGCTGCACGATGTCCTAGTGTATACGGCACCTGGCAGTCCCAGGCGGTCACCCATCCAAATATGAACCGGGAGCGACGTTGCTTAACTTCAGTGGTCGAGCCGACACCGATGAGACAACGCCGTATTCCGTATAGTTTTAAAAAATTGGGGGAAATTCCACCGGGCCCATGCAGTAGATTTTTTATATTTAGAGTTTCCAAATTTCAAGGACATCATCACTCGTGGCGGAAGAGAAATCAAAGGTGATGTGTTGATTTGTTTCTTAATTTCAAGAATACTGGGATGATTTTGAAGTTCAGAAAGAGTGTGATCTTCACAATGTCGGCAGCTACGTTTACAAAGAAATCGTTCATAATTCCCGGTATTTCACTTTGTTCTGATATAATTTTACTATTTTCCGATATTAGAATTTTTCCTGATCCAGCACCACTTCTATTAATGAAGAAAGGTTTTACAGAATTGCAAAACAATCCTTTATTTTGCTTGGTTCTATCAAACAAGTTGCCCCTCATAGCCTTACGCCTCATATCTACACATAAATGTCTTTGTGCTCTGTACTTTTCCCACGTGTCCCCATTTCGGTTTGCAATGTACTTTTTGTACAGGCTTTTTCGTTTCCAGATAGTTTTACGCAGGCATGTGTTTATGTAGGGCGGCTGGTTTGAACAAACCTTTCGGGGTTTTTTTGATAGGATTATGATGGTCAATGGTTGTTTCAAAATTGTAAATAAACAATCTCCACCCATGCTCCTCAATAGTAGCTCTGAATACAAGTCTATTCTCCCCGAACTGCATAGCCTTGATGCCAGGTATAGAGAAAAACCAGGCGTCTGCCCTCTGGGCGCGTTACTGTGTACAGTGAGTCAGCGACTCCATCTGTGTGTTGTGAGGAGCCCGAAATTAACGTCGATACACTGGTCTCAGCCTTAACTCGACGAGGCCGCCATTAACGTGACCGCCTAGTCACATTGAGAAGGGAGAAACAATGCTGCTTCTCTGACAACTCCACAAGGAAACAGCGGGGTTCGGAACCGGGACGCATGCATGACTGGCGAGGCAGTCAGGTGCTCTAGCCATTGCGCCACGTCCCCTTCTCTCCATCTGTTGTCGCTGCTCACTATTATACTCCCATACAGTTGAAACCCAGGATATACAGTGCCACTTGACATACCGGATCCTGTGCAAACCAGAATCCTGTCTATACCGTAATACTTATTTGGTCCCGAATTAATTACACTCAAAACAATACTACAGTCTGTTTCACCAGATCCTGGGAGTAGCCTTTTTTCAATTTATTCAGGCGCTGTTTGAAATTTTTCAACAAAATTTTTCTGGAATAATTTTTTCATCTTCCCCTAGCATCGCTGAAAATTTGGTTGAATTATGTATTTTGTAAGTTAGACCATTTGGCATGTAATAGAATTCTTGTTTCACGTTGATGGTGTTAAAGAGAGCTGTAATTTTTAAAATTTATTACATGCCAAATGGTTCAACTTCAATAATAGGGCATACACAAAAAAATTCCTTCAAATTTTCAGGAATGTTAGGAGGAGAGGAAAAAATGATCTGAGAAAAATTTAGGTAAAAAAATATAAACAGCGATCGAGCAAATGGGAAAAAAGCTACTCCCAGGTTCAGAAACAGACTGTAATTAACCCTCTCCAAACCGGAACCTGTCTACTTCGAATACCGGACTTATTTTCCTCAAATGCATAAATTGTATTGTATTTCACCTGTCCAAAACGGAAACAAATTTGTATTTAGAATTATTTTTAAAATCGCATGAGGTGCACTAAGGGTTAAACAGGGGGTGGCAAGGTGACGTAACAATCTGCTTGTTATCTGATTATGCAATGGGAAAGGTGCGACGTTAGTGTGGGTAACACCCTTTTGAATTAGAGAGCCTGTCAGCGCCTTTACTTCAAGATATTTTAAAAACATAATGGATTAATAAAAGAATTGGTTAACACAATTTTGTAACAAAATCTTCGACTAAACAAATATTAAAAGTTAGTTTCAATTCGTAAACATATCTGTGCAATAAACATAAATAATTCCTACGAAAATTATACTGTGTTTTTTGGATAAATTTATTATGGTTGTGATACTTAATGACCAATAAAAAAACTAGAAAAAGTTGTTCGGAAACGAACACGAAAGCAGCCCTCCGTTATCGCTCGACCACTATTTTAAAATTGTTTAGTCAAAAAAATATTTTTAAAAAAAATTGCTTTCAGTGTAAAATTTGTCATGGGTTATCCTTGTGTGAGACATTACATTTTGTTTTATTACATGGTCCAGTCATTTTGCATTTCTTGAGTTAAGTAAATATTACAAAATTCAAAATGGCGCTCAACGTCTATTTTGAAATTGTTTGATCTCAAAAGTTTATAAAGTCATTGGCTGACATAGCAGAACATATTTGCCAAATTAAAAGAAGATCTGATGGCAACTTTTTCCTGAAATTCGCAAACGAGCATTTCTTCGTTAGTGGCCATAGTAATTAAAGAGTTGATGATATGGGGATCAAAATGTCACCAAAACAATTACACAATGGTATGTTATAGCTATGTGAAGTAGGAGGAAGCAGAAGTTGATAGATTAGTAGCTATCTTGAAAACAAATAACTGCGGCGGCGGAGGCGGCGGCGGCGGCAGCAGCGGACCGTGTGGAATACAGTAAGCAGCCCGCCTCGGCGAGGGCTGCTTACTAAATAACAGTAGGTAGAATATAAAAATATGTCACTTATTCTTTTATCGCGGAATTATTCTTATATTATTTTTACTACTAGTCAAGGCATTAATTGTATTAAATGACATAATTATACAGTATAGTCAGGGGGCCAAGGAGATGAAATTTGGATTGTGAGACTATCTCTGCTATACTCGTGTTACATATATATTCTGATAGAACTGTCTCTTGGGCGTATGAAAATGCATATCGTCATTGCCAACTCTCTTGCAAAAGATATGTAATGGCGTTTTTAACCATGGTAACCGAATAGCTATTTTCACCCTTTTAGTGTGAATAAAAAGGTGGGTGGTGTAGTCAAAAGTACCCAGCGATAGCGTTTATCAATATATTCTATCTTGTGATACCTTGTTGGAATCAGTACAGCTTTGTATGCCATACTATATACAAAATTAGGATGTTGCAACATTTTGAAGGTCACGGCGAGGTAAAATTTACATAAATTATATCACGAAAATTAACATTTTCAAACGTTTTTATGGATTTTAAAACATATTACAGTTTTTGTCATGCACGGAATGTTTAAAAGTATTACACGGATTTGCTCTATGTTGAAGCTCAATATATCCCAAGAATATTTATATGCTTAAACGCGACCTGTCCATCACCATTACCATGACAACCGCTCTGAAATGACGCCATTTACGAGAAAATATGGTCCATTACCACCTGTATTACTAGGCTATTCGTGTCCTTATCAAAATTATAGTGATACTATCACAAAACGATTACCTTCGTTTCTAATGCTTGATAATCCCCCGTTTAATTATTCCAGTTAAAATTTTGTTCTAATTATTTACGTTACTATGGTTACCGCTATATCATATTCATTTCTATGATTATGTCAAAATATCTACATTTAAAGGACGATTTGCATAAGCTGTAAGTCATCAATAATTCACGCTTGCACACACAACACGTGATTAACGTTATTTGCTGTTATATAATATAACGTGACTTTGTGACGTCATAATTATTAGCACAATGTTATAGCGTAGCGTCATATATCGTCATTTATATAAATTCATGTATATTACGCCATTACAAAAAAATAGACTTTATATCATAACTAGTAAAGTATTTGTCGTATAAAATCGGGTAATATATGCAATCCAACATCTGTATGGACAAGGATTACGATAAAACCAGTCATAGAGTTATAAAACATTCAGAAACTCATGTTCTCTTGACATTTTTCGGTGATGTATTTATATAGATCTCACAAGTCATATATTATATGGGTTTGAACAGAAATGCATAATTGTATTATTTATTTGTGGTTTGACGCTACTGAGGGCGGGGACCCTGGTACAGTGGTTTAAGCTGCCTGCTTGGAAAGTCGGTGATCGTGGGTTCTAACCCCACTCTGGCCTTCAAGAAAACAAAACGTTTCCCCCCCCCCCTTCACTCGTAAAGATTCAATATTGTGGGGAGCCCCCGTGCGCACATATAGGCTGAACTGGGCCAGGACAACCTCCTGAGAGGTTGAAAATGAGATGACACTGCCCCCCAGACACAGGATTCGAAATTTGAGCCCTGGCGGTCTGAGGCCGAGCACACGACTATGGCTACTGCTGTCGGTCACATAGACTCCCAACAATATTTAATCTTAACGAGTGAGCGGAGAAGAAACATTTTGGGCACGATCCTGTTATAGTGAATGTGAATTGACTATAGCACAACATTATAGCATTATATCACATTTCCATAACTAAAATGCAAAATCGTGAAATCTTGTGATGGCATATACATTGTTATTGTAATGCCATACATTGAGGACGGGGCCCTGATGCAGCGGTTAAAGCTGCATGCTTTGAAAGTCGGAGATTGCGGGTTCGAACCCCACCTTGGCCTTTGAGTTTTAAAACGTTTCAATATTGAGAGGAGCCTTCGTGACAGAGAAGTAGCGTGCTCGGCGTCGGACCGCCGGGGTTCGAATTTCAAATCCTGGCGGGCAGTGTCATCTCATTCATCACACCATCCTCAGGTTATATGGGCACAAAGGTGGCCTAAAACCCCATTCATTTGCATTGCTATACATTGACATTGTCATTATATTTAAAAAAATATATAATATTATTATACTTTTGTCATAATGTAAATTCCATAATTAACATATCAGTTTCACAGTTAAACATTGGGATGCAACGAGATGCCTTATTTTGATATTAACGTGTTAAAATTGATTATCTTTAGATCATATAGCATAATTTAATTGACATTGAGATCTATGTTTTGAGATTGTAATGTAATATCTTGACATTGCAATTACAATATATGTTCCCGACATTGCCTTATCGTGATATTGTATAATATAATATTATATTCCTGACATTAACATGTCGTAGCATGGTATTAAAAATCATACCATGTGTAGGATAATTATGCATCAATAATATGTCTTCTCCTGGCTTTGGATCATAGTCATCATAACTGTTTCAACATTGTAGTCATATAATCTGCCATCATTATATTTTTATTTTACTATACAATTTGGCTCTCGTATTTCTCATATTCGAATAGCAATCTAAAGTTTGCTATTACGATGAGATAGATATCACTGCGTGCAGGCACTTATTTTCGAAAACTAACTGTATCTTCAAATGTAAGAGCATACACGTTTATGCGTGGGGATCATAGGCCTACTGTTGTGCTATTGTAATATTAAATTGTAGTACCTTAATTCGTTATACCTACATCAACGTGATCTATCAGCATAATAATAAATTATCATATTCAGATATACATAACTAGATGTAACTGTGTCAGGCTTCAAAGTCTATTTAGGCAAGAATATAGGTTTTTGTCATAAAAATATTGGCTTTTATAGGTTTATTTGAAATAAAAATACAGGTTTTTACGTGTCTTTCAGATACAAATTACATGTTTGTCGTTATGCGAAAATTGGACTTTTACATTGTACTCTGGTGAAATGTTGAAATAACAATTTTGTGATTTATCTCATCAGCGCTGATTTACTCGATCCAGCCAGCGTTGGTTCCTTAGTGGATGCAGCTAGTGCTGGTCCTCTTAGTGGACGAACCAACGCTGGTCTTCTTATCTTAATACAGATAGCCCTGTATTCATATGCTTCCCTATGGCATATCATAGTAAGCATTCCTAAAACAAAAGTTTTAATCTATAATGAGCGTTAGACAACAGTGTGTGGAAGCTTCCACTATGGTGATAACATTATAGAAAAGGCTGAACAACATAAATACCTGGGTGTGGTGTATTGCTAAATCCGCTAATAGCTTCCACTATGGTGATAACATTATAGAAAAAACATTTTTTTCTCTACGTAAACAGTCCCGTCCTTAAACAAATTGTCACCCACTATTGCGTTCAAGGTATTTGATAGTCAAATATTGCCTATACTAGAATATGAAAGTGATATATGGTATACAGGCGATGATGTTAACGATCTGGAAAATATTCATCTAAATAATATTAAATCTACACTTTGAGTTAGAAAGCAAACACCTACACCTGCAATATATGGGGACACAGGACGATTTCCACTGATCATCCGGCAACACATAAAAGCTGTAAAATATCGGTGTAGAAATCTAAAACTATCTCAGAGCCATCCAGTCAAAATGCTTACAATATGCTTCTTGAGTTAGATGGCATTGGCTTCACGAATTGATGTTCCCGTATTTGCTCTGTCCTCGAACGAAAAGGGCTTGATCAAACTTGGGAATCGCAGAGTATTGGGGATACAAATAAATTCATGTTTTTATTTAAAGAATCAATTGTTAGAATATTTACAAAGCAGTGGAAAAAAGATATTGAGAGTTCGAGTAAGCAGCGCACATATGCATTAGTAAAAAAATATTTCTGTGTTGAACCATATATCTTACACATAAGAAGAACCACCTCATAACGGCAATGGCGAGAGATGTCGAATGAGCTCACATGATATAGAACATAATATAGAACGGGGACGATACAATGTCCCGAAAACTCCATTAAAACAACGCATATGTACAAGGTGTGAATCAAACGACATTGACGACGAAATACATCTTCCCTCCACTGTATTGCTATGAACAATGAACGCAAAATCTTGCTTAATTCGGTTGCCGCAATTATCAATATGCAACCGATAAATGATAGGTTTCTACGAAGTATGACATCATCTAGAAACATAACAATGGTGAAGTCACTGGCGAAATTTATATATGGTTGTTTTAAACAAATGAAGGGTTAAAAATACTGAGTATATATTATCCGCAGGTACACGTATCATAGTCTAGGGCGAGGGTTACCATTGACGTTACCGAATATTCGATAAGTCAATGGACGCGACCAACGCCTCAGACCTCGCTCTCGATCGTGGTGTCTTGCCCGGTCAGCAAGCTGTGGTTCGCTGTAGAAATTCAGTTAAAGCAGAAGATTTTCTTGATTCATTCTTTATTCATTCCATATTCGTGCAGACATTGTCAGATATGAGCGTGCTACTTAGTCCCGTGCGACAGGGGGCGGCTATCCAGCCATGCGGCTGAATGCGTGTGACATGGTTACACGTCTGACTACCAAAAAGGCCAGTACTAGAATGGGCGAGCGCGGCCGTGCCGCACATAGTGTGAGTGCCGGGCGGAAGTGCTGACCCGTCGATCAGCGATTCTGTCCGGCTCGAGCTTGGCACAATGATCTGCTAGTTAGGTCGCCACATTACCCCCGGGCTAAGTGACAACGTATATCTACAAAACTATGCTTGTGGTGACCTTAATGGCAGATATCGTAAATTTACGGTAAACTACGCGCCGACCGAGTAGCACCGATTCGTACCAAAATATCAATGTTATAACAATAAACATGTAAAAACCAAAGTCGTGATACAGCGTGGGTTGTTGGTGAGCTATAGTGAGTGCGGCTATGACTAAATCTTCATTTATTTATTTCCGATCCTCTTTGCAAATGTCCTTTTAACTGGCCATGCCCAAAACTTTTAACTCTTAGTGAAAATTTTCCTTATTTATTGAACAATGATTTTTTTGTGCCAGGCCTGGCATGATTTATATACATAAAAAAGTTAAATTGTACGTGTGCTGGGTCCGTAGTATATATCATTAGGAGCTATAACCGCGTGAACCAGCTGCACGAATCGCGCTGGTGTATGGATCTGTCGTCCCACACGTGTTTGAAGCGGCGGCGGATTTATTGTCACTCTACGGCTGTGAACGGTATTACTTTCATTGTGATTGCCGATGTGTTTATTCTGTTATGTTTGAATCGGCACGTCTTTTCTTAAATGCATAGGAATTCGTGAATATGTTCGAATACCATCGTACCTCCCGTTAGCGCAAGAAGTCGTGGCATTTCTAACATGCGGCGCCTTGTATAATGTCGCCTTCGTATTGAACTGCTCCCCAGGTTTTTCACCTCGTCGGCTAACCTCTGGAGCGGTTGCTTTTGTCTTTACCGTAGACTGTCCGTTCAAAGTTTGCTTTGTGCACGCTCCGGCCTCAGAAGGCATCGACGTAGCAGTATTTCTTTTTCCTACCACGGCCGTCTGAGGTTCGAGAATTATCGCAATAGGCTGTATAGCCGTAGTTTTTGACATCGCGGTCGATTGTCTGGTCTGTTCATCTTCAGGCGTGCGCTCAATATGCGCAGGTTTGACACGGTCTGCAGTCACCGTCCCAACCTTGCTTATGATTAATACTATGAATACTCGACCGCTCCTTGTGACGACCTTATACTGTCCGTCGTAAGGGGCAGTCAGCGGTGGTGCTATTGTGATTTGTCGCAAAAATACATGTGAACATGTGTCGAGCTCCTTATATTGGAACGTATCTTTTTGATTCGTCGCTTGTGGGGGGCTTAACCAGACACGCGACATGGCTACGCGTAACCTATCTGAATAATTTTCTAAATCAGTATGGGCGTCCACAGTATAATTCTCTGTAAAGTCACCTGGTAGACGCTATGTCATTCCGTATGCCATCTTGGCGGCTGATCTGCCTAACGTTTTCTTGACGGCCGATCGTATGCCGAGCAAAACGGCCGGAAGCGTAGTTGTACATGGGTTCGGTGTCTCTTGCGCCATAATGGCGGCCTTAAGTTGTCTATGAAAACGCTCAACCATGCCGTTTGATTGAGGGTGATAACTCGTCGTTCGGTTTCTAGTTATACCGAATTGATTACACAAGGTATCCCATAGTCTGGATTCGAACTGGGCCCCTCTATCCATAGTAATCGTAGCGGGAGTCCCGAAACGAGCTACCCATCCGCCGAAAAACGTGTCCGCGACTGTCTCTGCTCTAATATCTTTTATCGATATAGCTTCTGGCCAACGTGTAAATCGGTCGACGCATGTCAACAAATATTTAAAACCGTCGGAATAAGTTAAGGGCCCAACCAGATCGACGTGTACATAATCGAATCTCTCAGTCGGTTCCTCGAACTGTCCGAAAACTAGTTTATTATGACGTGAAACTTTAGCTGCTTGACAGCCTGTGCAGTATCTGCACCAATTTGCTATGTCAGTATTCATCTTTTGCCATACAAAACGAGAATTTATGAGAGGTTTCGTGTCTCTATGAGAAGAGTGCCCTAAACCATGAAAGGAATTAAAAACTTTTTTTCTATATTTTTCAGTTACGTATAGTCTTTTACGTCCTGTCGAAATGTCGCACCAGACCGATACATTATCGAATGTCTTTAACAAGCGAAATTTCATATTAGACGTCGTTAAATGTCTCAAACGTATTGGTTCTTTGTCAGAAGCCTGGTCCTTGCTCAGGTCTTTATAGTTTATCGCTGCGTCATATTCAATAACTGAAACTGTTGGTCTCGATAATGCGTCCGCTACGAAATTCGTTTCGCCCTTCACATATCGAATATCGGTTGTGAGCTCTGCTATGAAAGCTAAATGCCTTGTCTGGCGTAGGGATGTCGTAGCGTTCATAACGTAAGTCAAAGGTTTATGGTCAGTGTTGACATAAAATTTTCTACCCTCCAAGTTATGTCTAAAATGTCTAATGGTACTATAGACTGCCAAAAGTTCTCGGTCAAAAGCGCTTTATCGTGTCTCTGCTGGTGATAGCTTTTTGCCAAAAAATGCCAAAGGTTGCCATACATTATCAATACATTGTTGTAAATCTCCGCCAACTGCGAAATCACTAGCGTCACACGTGATGTTTAAAGGTGCCGACTGTTGCAGATGTACTAATAACGTTGCGTTCGCTAGTATTTGCTTCGATTCGGTAAATGCTATGTTCGAATTCTCTGTCCAATGCAATTCGAAATTGGACTTGGGCGAAAGTCTATGCTGACCTTCGTTAGCTGCTGTCAACAAATTATTCAATGGTGTCAATGTCTACGTAATGCTCTCTGTTTCTCCGGCTTCACGAAATTTACTATCGCGTCCACTGCTGTGGAAAGGGGTAAAATTCCTTCAGGGCAGACGTAATGGCCTAAAAAACTCAGTTCAGTCGTTCCCAATCGACATTTGTCCGGTCCAATTATTATTCCGTATTCGGTTAACCGTTTGAATAGAATTTTCAAATGATTCTTATGCGTCTTATGGTCAGGGCTTGTTACTAACAAGTCATCTAAATATACAAACACAAAATCCAAACCACGCGTGACATGGTCTATAAAACGTTGAAAAGTTTGTCCGGTATTTCGTAACCCGAACGGCGTTCGTGTAAAATTAAAAAGTCCGAACGGCGTCTTAACTGCTGTTTTATGTACGTCTGATGGCTCGACTGGTATCTGGTAATATGCCCTCCCTAAATCTATCTTCGAAAATATCTTGGAACCAGCTAAACGCTGTGTAAAGTCCTGTACATGGGGAATCGGGTACCTATCTGGAACCGTTTAAGCATTTAAGCTGCGGTAATCGCCGCATGGTCGCATGGTTTTTTTAGGGACCATGTGAAGTGCAGACGACGATTCGCTGTCGCTGGGCTCGATAACGTCCAATTTAATCATTTCGTCGAATTCTCTCTTTGCGGTGACTAATTAATCGGGCGCTAGTCTTCGTGGTCGTGCGAAAAAGGGGATGACCATTAGTTACTATCTTATGCGTTATTCCGTGTTTTACTGTTTCGCCTTTCATTGTAGGTCGTGTCAGTTCGGGGAATTGATTTAATAATTCTGTATACTCGTTATGAGTGCTATCTATTCGATTCAGTGACAACGGTTTAATTGAAGATAATGTAGCTGCATCTGCCTGATAAATCTACGAGTAGATTGTAATGTATTAAAAAATCAGCCCCTAAAATAGGTTGTTTAACGTCGGCGACGATAAATGTCCAAGAGTATTCTCTTTTCAGTCCGACGTCGACTATACGTTTACTTGTACCGTATGTTGTAATAGTCGAACTATTTACAGTGACCAAAGGTAGACTATCAGAGTCCACGGTCCCGTTAGCGCAAGACCGGGGCAAAACGCTGACAGCCGCACCCGTGTCGATCAAATATCTACATTTATTACGTTTGTCTGCGACGCATAGTAGCCTAGAGGGAGATAATTTAGAAGTTTCAGTTATCACGCAGTCATGTCGCGTCTCGTTCGGCTCGCCAGACACAAGAGTCGCTACCTTGTGCTTGCTTAACAGTTTAAAGCGGAGGCACAGGGGTCTCTGCACAAACGCGCCTTATCACCAAATCTCTGATGATAGTTGCAAATCAGTGCATCATCCGTAGCCGTTGGCTGTGCGGTACCGGTTTGCGGCGAGTTCGGCGGCGGAGCGAGCGAGCGGGGATTTGGTAATTTTGTGGTAACAACATTTTGGTCATTATTTTCATTACTATTATTATTTGCAGCCATGCGAGGTGCAAACAGTCTCGCATTAGCGTTAGGGAAAGAAATTCTATTTTCTGTTGTATTGTCTCTTCTGCGAGTTGTCTGCTGCTTATTGATATCATTTTTCTTCTGGAGATGTCTTCCATTATTTCAATAAGTTTTTCACTGTCGTTTACCCTTACCTCGGCAATTCCCACACTATTATCTTTCGCGTCGTTTTCTGAAGCTATAGCTTTGTCGGCCAAAACGGCCAAGCTCTCCAATGACGTACTATCGGGTGTGGTTGCTAAATGTGCCCGAATAGATGCAGGCATCTGTCGAATAAAAGCTTGTCGTATCACTGCTTTACTGACTACCGCCGTCGTTCCGAATCCAGCGGTCTTCTGGAGACGTCGAAGAAAACGTGAAGGAATGTCCGTGCCCAGCTTCTCGCCTGATATGACCTTAATAACTCGCTCGGGCGTCGTCAGACCTCGTCTCTCGATCAACACTCCCTTAAGACTGATGTATTTGTGACTAAGGAATGGCTGTAACAAAATATCTCTAACTTCCGATGCGACTTCTCCGGATAAGGCTGCACAGGTTAGTCTATACCGTTCATCGTCGTCTGTGATGTCGTGAAGGTCGAACTGTGTCTCCAGCTGGTTAAGCCATAACTCGACGACGTTCGCATAGAATGGTGCGATTTTGAATTTAGGCAAATTCTTTGATCGTCGTGATGATCTGCGACGAATGGGGGAGGGGCTTCTTGATGATTCGCTCCTCGATAATTCTCGCCGTCTTTGTTGCCTCGTGACTTGTAAAAAATCGTTTTTAACTCGTCTGAATTCTTCGTCGTTTTCTCGAGCTGCTGATGCACTAGCGTCGCTCATACGAAATAATGAGTCTGTATCACGAGCACCTCTGGGATTCATTTTCGGCGAATCGGAACCTTGACTGGCGCCTCCTTCGGCCATTTTGCAATATGTTTGAAATTATCTAACTAGTGAAACATTTAAGTCCACAGCCCGTAGGCTAACTATGCAGAACTTAAAAGTTTATTGAAATGACATGCTTCTTAACCATGTCAGGTTATTTGTATAACCACCCTCCGCCGCACGAAACAGTAGCACTGCAAAATCTGACACATCTGACGTAGTCTTGTGATGAAGTCTCGAATCTGTGTTTTCTAGGTTATGATGAAATGTCTGTTAAGTTTGGGGTTGCCGAATGAAGTAGTCTTTATAAAATGGCTTTTTACTTGCACGTTATATAAAAAATAGATGTGTCGTTATCAGACACATAGCACAATATAATAGTAGACTAATACGTAAGGATTTGGGTCCAACAAATAACATGTACACATGCCAATAAAATTGCTAACATACTGCTCAAAGCTAAAATGTATAAAACAATTGACTGTCCAATCTGCGAGAAAAATATTTTCTCGGAAACCAGAAAGTGAAATATGATAAAATACGCGAGTCGGAATAGCTGTCAAATCGTATATTTCAGACCGTAAATTCTGAAAATTATTTTCCAAAATCGTATAGCAACTTAGACTAGTAGGTGTTACAATCATATGATGACACCCGTAATGTTTTAATAAATTTTTGTTAAAATAGAAAAATATGTTTAATTTCGCTGACAGCTTCTCGCTTGAGTGGCATAGTATGCAAGTCTATTTCAAATATTCTCGCGAGAAATACACACGAAAAAATTCCTTTTTTTTTAAAATCTCTTTGTGTCTATTCCTCGTAAGAGAACTCGTACGACCTCGTCATAATCGTTCGTTTTGTTATTCGTTCGCTCGAGTCATATAATGTATCTCTACAGCCATGTCGATGCTGTATTAGTCCGATATTTCCTAGTGGTGAATGTCTGTTGGCTCATTGATATATCATCAAAGGTCTAATTTGACGTTTTCAATGCGCTGTCATCCTGCAAAAATGACATCGCTTACGCCTACAAAACTATTGTTTTGAATTGTTTGTGAAAAAAATAAATATTTTATTTACTTACGTTTTGCAATTATTTCTTTGCGAAACACATGGAAATGAGAAAAATTCGAATCTCTCATGTGAAAACCAGTGTAAAATTCTATTAGTCTTGTAGAGAAAAATATTTTAAGTTTTGTCGATTAGAATTGTAGTCTATAGACTACACGTCTGCCGGCTATCCAATATGGATGCCGCACCACGTGTTTGGAATATTCCGATCTCGCCGCGGAAAATTGTGTCGTCTTAATTTATGTGAATATCAATGAGCCCAGACATCGTATGATGCACGCTTTTCTGCGCACTAGTCGGTGTGGAGGAACGCGTGTAGACCCCGTAGGTCTGAGAGCAGCTAATTCTAGGGATCGCTACCACCACCTAGCGGCGGCTGACTTACCATCACATAGAAAAATATATTTTTGCTGCCACTGAAATGTAATATTGAATAAAATGTAATGAAGTTTGACCTATTGTCCTAAAATTATAGAACAGACCAATTAAGACCTTTTATCCATTCAATATGAATGCAATTGTGTAAAAATGGCTCTGTTTCCTAACAAAAACTGCACAAGTCGAAATATATTTTCGTGGCTAAAAAATATTTTTTGTGTAGCCCCTAAAAAAATATGGCGGGTGTCCTCATGAAAACCGCGTCACCCGGATGAAGTGCCAAAAACAGTTTAATTTACCAAAAATATCATCCTCTCAGTCGCTGACAGTGGTGTAATTAAGAACTTTGAAATCTGTTATAATTTAAAGGGTAGACTATTCCGTCTAGTATGCGTTTTTCGGGGTCTAAGCTGGATGTCTAAAATCCGTCATTTTGAAAAAGTCGAAACCACGTGGGTTTCTAGAAAAATCTATTGAATTTTTCGCTGTTTTGAACGCGAAAACCTCTGTTTGTGCAATTTTTTTGACCAGCCTAATGGCATTCAGTGTACATTTAGACCCAAACTCTTACGTACCTTCATAGAATGTAGATTCATTCTATGTCCCTTACATATAAAACTATCCAATTCGCACTTTGAAAATGCTGTGAGACACAAAAATGCAGATCTAATCTATTCAACTGTGTAGAAAGTTGGGTGTCGGATCAAACGTCGTGGGATACCGTTAATGATGCGGTAGCCCAAAATGCTGGCAGAAGGTTGCGTGTTCTTATCGATTACCATCAATATCGTAGTCTAGGGCAAGGGTTACCATTGACGTTGCCGAATATTCGACAAGTCAATGGACGCGACCAATGGCTCAGACCTCGATCTCGATCGTGGTGTCTTGACCGGTCAGCAAGCTGTGGTTCGCTGTAGAAACTCAGTTAAAGCAGAAGATTTTCTCGATTCATTCTTTATTCATTCCACATTCGTGCAGACATTGTCAGATATGAGCGTGCTACTTAGTCCTGTGCAACAGGGGGCGGCTATCCAGCCATGCGGCTGAATGCGTGTGACGTGGTTACACGTCTGACTTCCAAAAAGGCCAGTACTAGAATGGGCGAGCGCAGCCGTGCCGCACATGGTGTGAGTGCCGAGCGGAAGTGCTGACCCGTCGATCAGCGATTCCATCCGGCTCGAACTCGGCACGATGATCTGCCAGTTAGGTCGCCACACACATATCATACTAGTTCAAATGTTTTCGTCGATACTGTAAGCGTTGGTAGTCGTAGGAACCACCTTCTTATATTAGTATGGCGTGTGTTTGGCCATGCGACGATTTCACGAGCTGGCGCTGACCCATGTACTTTAAACTGAGGATGGTAATTGTATTATAGCGATGTATGTAAAAATAAGGTCTATGTATATTTAAAAAGGCTAACAAATACGTTATGTTGTGTATGTATATAATGTCCTGAGTGAATGGTACAAATAACTAATATCAGTCATTATTACTGTTATTACGTTAAGTTTGCATCACTAGTCAATATAAGGGGACTGTGCCTGCATGGTCACATGGCTCGGAGCTACCTGTTTCGAGGAATGCCACATTGATTCTACTTGCATGATATACTGTTTGATTTTTTTCAAATACCACATACTTTTTAACATCGTCTTAATACAGACTTCAGTTACTGTAGCATAATTAAGCACTTGAACATATATTTTAGGGTTTTTTTGCTACTATGTAGCAAAATAAAACTAATCAAACAATGTATGATTAGCATGTTATACATAATAGCTATTTTATCTCTGGTTTTAGTGCGGAAAACAATATGATAGTCACCTATGTTATCTTGGCAATGCCATTTAATTTTATTTTTAAGTAGTAATTTGTCATTTGTTTTATCGAAATATCAAGTGTTTATTATGGCAATGCCACTTAACATGATTTAGTTGTGTATGGCATACCATGTTTATTGTCACAAGTTAACAATCTTGTATATTTATGTACATATATCTCTCTCATTTGTATGACAAATAAGTCGGTAATGACTTACTTTCTGTCAATAAAATATCTGTCTGTCTGTCTGGTACCTAGTTGTGCCTTTTCTGGAATATCAAGAAAACCGCCCAAGATAACTACGGTACACCATTACCATGATGAACATAAAACAAAACGTGAGGTTTCAGAAGAGGATGCACTCTGAGTTTTTATACCTCGATCAATTACAAAATGGCCGACAATCGGCCACTATTTACCTCAATAGGCCTGATATTAGGTAACCGTGCTAGATGGCTAGACCATTACCATAAAACAAAATATGAGGTTTCGAGGGAGGATGCACCCTGAAAATTGGTAACTTGTTCAATATCAATTTACTTTAAATGCCTGATATTTGGTAAACCGTGCTACATAGCTGGACCATTACCATAAAACAAAATGTGAAGTTTCAGGGGAGAATGCACTAAGAAAAAATTCAACTTGATAAATTTCAAAATGGCCGACTTTCGGTCATTATTTACTTATATCTGGTGAAACATGCCAGCTAGCAAGACCACTACTATGAAGCAAAATGTGAAGTTACGGGTAGTGATATGCCTTGAAAAAATTCAACCTGAGCAAATTCAAAATGGACGACTTTCGGCCATTATTCATACTAATATGCATACTACTGGAAAATGATGTTTGGTAACTAGATCATTAGTCTAAATAAAGGAGTAGAGGTTTTGCACTGACTTATTGCTTCCACCAGGAAGGTTATGTTTTTGATCGAGTTAGTCTGTTGTCTGTCTGTCTGCTCGTCGGATTACTTAAAAAATAACAAACGTACTTGCGTGAGACAAAGGTCTGTCTCGTGACAAGGAACAAACGGTTAGATTTAAGTGATGATTTGATAGTGATCTACATCTGGATCATGCTCCGGATCTGATCTGAGTCTTACAGATTTGCATGAAACGTTTATCAGAAGTGTGTCTCTGGCCATGGACAAATCAAATAAATTGTGGGAAGTATCCGGATTACGATAGGGATCCGGATTAAGATCCTTATTTTTTTATAAAGGTTTGCAGTCTCTGTCTGACTGTCTAGTTAGTTATCTTACTCATAGAACTAGCCTCTTAGGCCTTAGTTGTCTTGCGTCTTGATTTTTGACCCAGTGAAGGACCACTTTGAGTACACTACACAAAATCAGGGCAGGAGTGCTTGGATTTCTGTAGTCTTATATTTTTGTGATTTCATCAAATTAGAGTGTATACTACCCCTCCAACCATAAAATAAACCACATAAATTATTATGCAATTATTATGAAATAAAAGGCGAAAGCTGGCATCATTTCACGTAATTGTGATAAATCTAATGATGGGAACCTTCAGAAAAAGTGATAGAAGTGCCATTCAAGACATAACGCTTTTAATTCCACAAGGATGGTTTCATTTCTAAGAGTTTGCAAAAAAATTGATAACGCAGGGTTAAAGTCAATTGAAGACATCTTTGATGTGTGCCTTATTCTAGGAATGCTGCAAAATATCATATCTTTGTCTTGTGGGTCTTGTAGATTTGCAGGATATTTAATAAATAATGATATTGTACTACATGTATTGATGACATAACTAAAATTTATCATTGGTTGGTATATTTGGCGAAAAGATCAAGAAACTAGTGTCCATCTATCTGGTGTAGGGTGCAGGTAAATTTATAAAAAAGTGCCCTTTGATTTATTTATAAGACGTTTGCGAAAAATAGACTGCAGGATTGATCCAAATCTGGTGCGAAGCGGGCAGAAATGAAGGGCAGATCCAGAATGTAAAGTATATGTGTTTTGGAAATATCAGGTAAATTTTTAGACTTTTAGTCAGAGCAAAATTCCTGATATTTTCTGACATTGCTTAAAATTCATTGGAAAATATTGCCAGAACTGGAGCAGGGGGGGGGGATTTGTCAGAAAGGTGGAATTCCTCATTCAAAAAATAGTCTCATATGGCACCCCCCATGGATCCACCTCTGAAAAGATGTTGCAATTTTATGGTTTTGGATAATAATGCTGACTGTACATTATGGTGTTGTGTTAACCAGGGACCGCTTGCAAATTCAGTGGATCGTGATATAGGCCTATTATACCCCCCATATTTTTTCGTATGTATTATTTCTCGGCTACTAAGCAATGGGGGGCATGATGACGGATCCAGGGTAGAAAAAGGGCAGGTTCACAGGAAGATAAAAAGAAAACAGATAGGCCTACTTATAAAATCAGAGGCGAGTGTGAGGAATTGTTCTACTAATAAAATATCAAATAGGCCTACACTACTTCTATGTATCTAAGGAATCACAATTATGTAAAATAACTCGCACTCTCATCTAATTTAATTATTATAAACATGATAATAGGCTACATAAAATTATGTTGTCTAGATTTCTTGAAGGGCACATATAATTAAAGGGGGGGGGTCACATGATTGTTTTAACCCCCCTCCTCACCCCCCACCCCTAGAAAAATATGTAGGCCTAGCCAACCTCAGGGTCGTTCGCAGCTTTCCGATATAGGGGGGGGGGGGGGCGAGAGGTGAAATTTAGAAAAATATGGGGGTTCCGGGGGCGAGCATCCAGAAATCCCCAGAATTTTTTCGAAAATCTGCAGCTCAAGCAAGGGAGGGTCAGGACCCCTTTGACCCCCCTGTGCACCCCCCTGAACCTGAGTCAAAAACTGGGTAGGGCCTAAGACTGGTAAGAGGTAATCAGCTGGCTTGGCCTTGGGTGGCTGTTTCTGTCAAGTACTGTCAAGTGTCAGTGACCAGGTGACAGTCACTCTATCAGTCAGTGACTCAGCGCTATTTTGTAACGATTGGAGTAAACATTGTCATTGATTTAATTTGATCGAAATTATACACTCGATAACCTGGATGTTGATATACTGACCTGCTGACACTGTCAGTCACAACCGTCAGATGACAACAAAAATTTACTGCTCACCGATAATTTCTTGTTGTCTATGTGGTGCATAATCGGCATGGCATGGAAACTGTTGATTACAGGCACCACGTGCGTGATCAGCTGACAAACATGACAGCACGCCGGTTCATTCCATAGCATGAAAGGGTCTGTGGTAAAAATGCGTTTTTTGCATTCAATTAAGTTGATCTAGTCTATGTGCCGCTTTTTTTGTAACACAATATATTTATTACTGTTTAATAAATATTTAGTTATTAAAGTTTATAAGTGCTAAGATGACAGAATCATGTCCGACACAACACGGTGTGCATTGTTTATATTTTCCTCAGCCAATCGACGGGGGAGTCCCTCGTGAGCGTTGCAGTCCTGCAACACTGAGCGGTCTATAGGCCTATTAACATATCAAATACATTTTATGAAAATAATTGTTTGAATTGGATGTTTAAATATATTACTAAACTAGAACAGGAGTTATGAACTCCGAGGCCCGGCTTCAGTCTGTTGGGGTGTTATAGACAAAAAAATGTTTTGCTGTTGTTAAATACTCCAATGGCAGTGGCTAGAAATCTACGATGAAAACCAAATTATAGTGATGTTCGGTGGTTTGCATTTGAATGAGGCTCTTTAGAAAACAAAAGTCGATTTTCTTGATCAGTCTGCTTAGGCAGTGGCCCCGTGTTGCTTAAAGTAAATCCGACATCTTATTTTTGAAAAGTGCATTTACGACATGAAGATGTGTTTTAACGGTTTACTGTTTCCCTATAACGGTCTAATATTTCGCTATAACAGTCTAGTATTTTGTTATAACGCTCTATTTATCCGTTATAACGATGTAATATTTCGTTGTAGCAGTATACTATGTCGTTATAACGGTTCACTCATCCGTTATAAAGGTCTACTATTCCATTATGAGAGTTTATTATATCATTATAACGGTCTACTATTTCTTTATAACGGTCTACTAATCCGTAACAACGGTCTAGTATATCGCTATAGCGGTATACTAGTCCGTTAGAGCGGTCTACTATTCCGTTATAACGATCGTATATTTCCCTATAACGGTCTACTATTGCGTTATAACGGCATGTTGTTTTGTTAAAACGGTCTACTCACCGCTATAATGGTCTACCAACTCGCTATAACGGTCAACTAATTCATTATAACTGCCCTTTATTTTTTTTTATATCAGTCTACTAACCCGTTATAACGTCTACTGATCCGTTTTAACGGTCTAGTATTTTGTTATAGAGGTCTATTATTCCGCTATAACGGCCTACTTTTCTGCCATAGTGGTCTAGTGCTCCGTTATAACGGTCCACTAATCCGTTATAACGGTCTAGTATTTCGTTATAACGGTCTACTATTCCGTTATAACGGATTAGTATACCGTCATAACGAGTTAGTAGTCTGGTGGAGGAGGACCGTTACAATCAATTAGTAGACCGTTATAACAAAATACTACACCACTATAACGGGATAGTAGATCGTTATAACGAAATACTACACCGCTATAACGGAATAGTTGACCGTAATAAAAATACTAGACCGTTATAACGAAATACTAGACCGTTAAAAGAATACTATCCGCTATAACGAAATAATAGACCGTTATAAAAGATTATGAGACCGTAATAAAGGATTATGAGAGCGTTATGACGGATTAGAAAAAAACATCGTTATGTTCTAAATACACTCTCGTACTTATGGCATCACTAGAGGCTTTTGTATTATGTTTTTGTGCACTGGACCATGTGGACTATGCACGCTGGTTTCCGATACATAATAGATATGAATACACTCTGACTGGAATTCAGAAAATACTTTCAACACTGCTGGGCGCTGCCTAAGTCGCACAATACATTTGTATGTATTATATGTATTATATGCGACAGGACCAAAAACAACGATTCCATCAAAACCTATTGTGACGCTGTGGCCCTCACTGACAATTTTGTATTCGTGAGGTGGTTAGTAGGCGCGAGGGAACAAGTGAGAATATTGATTTTACCAATTAAATTCGACCCGAAAGATACGAAAAAGTTGCCTTGTCTATTTCCCACAAACTAACTGTTTAGCAGTTATATATACCAGAAATATGTAACAAACGTCACTACTGAACAAAAGTCTCCCATTAAAATATAAAATAAAACAAATAGTTTCTGTCTGTTCAAAACAAGCAAATCCAATGCAAAATATACGAACAGAATGTAATTGTGGGCCCCAAAACGACTGCAATCTCTTTGGATGACTTTACATAGCAAGTCAATGTCGTGGTGAAGACATAGATGATTTTTCTCTCACAGAAATATTCCCTGGCTTACATACATCAGTATCATGATATAAATAACATTTTAGTATGGTATGTGAAAATATCACACGAGCCCAAATGGAAAGATTATTACAGTTTTATTTGTAAAATTGTATGGCTCTCGGAACATTCAAACACAATGAGCTGATGATGGGTTGTCACGGTATAAATACAGGTATATTAGAGATGAAATGTATTTCTGTTTATGCAATTGATGTAAATATATATATATACATACAATAACTGAATCTAATGTTTATGATATGTAATACGTATTAATTGTTCACCGTTGTTGCTATGGTTACGGAATCACTAATAAAACAAGTACAATTACTCGAATTGTTGGGCTACCCTTTACCAAGAGGCCAGGCTGGTTTAACAGACACGATCTGTCGTAAAAGGTTTGATTCTGAAAATCATATCTACATGTGCCCGGGATCACAACCTAGAGGGACTCACGCGTCAACAAGCAACTGAAAATGAGTGAGAAACAAAAAAAAAATGGGTGAAGTAGTAAGATGGAAAATTTCGTCACAATAATGATTTATTTTCCAAGGCTCCCAAAAAACTTGTTTACGATAAAATTTGTGTTTGAAATGCAATGAATAAACTGGATTGAAAATGGCCGCTATCTTGGATTTGATAATCCGTAGAGGATCTTGAAACATAAAACATATTGTTATTGAGTTTGTCCTCATTGATTTTGTCGAAATGGTGTGTTACATGGAAGATGGAAGTTTTTTTTTAATGTTGAGAACAACATGGATTCTAAATGACCGCCATCTTGGATTTTATCGTCAGCTGACCTTCAATAAACATTTCAATGAATTTGTCAAGATTGATTTAGTCGAAAATGAGGTGTTGCACAATAAGATTGGATTTGTATTTCAAAAGTTAGAAATTAATCAGATCCAAAATTGGCCACCGGCGATCATTTTGCATTTTAACTTCTTACACATTTTTAGCAGCTTATTCACGAGGTTGTCCCCCTTAGATAAAAATATCATTTGCTGACCTTTTTAAAACCAGGCGTGTCTATTTGCCAGAAAAAATCGTTCAAATGGGTCAAATAAGACCATGATCTAACAGACCATGCATGATCTTCAGTCGTTTACAATGAAACATATTATTAATTATTGAGTGATAGTCAAAAGTTTGTCCGATCTGAGTAATCAGCGATAATAAGCAAGGTGTGACGTCATAAAATAATGACGTCATAAAATTTTCGATGTCGAGTATCAGGCAAACACGGGGGGATTAAATTTTTTATCCAAATAATGAACTGGTGGTTCATTTAAAACATTTATGTGATGTATATGTATATATTTTGTGAAGAAATGTGTCATAGGATATCTCGTCGGTATCCATGGCAACATGATAATTTCTATATCATCACTTGTTTATGTTATCACTGTTATCTGAGATTGTCGATAATGTTTTACAGAAGCGCTGTTAGTGTTAATATAACTCCTTGTAACGCTATAATCCGTTTATTTAAAGAATAATGACAAGTATTAATTTTCTGTAATAATGCATACCTGGTTGCTATGATAACCGGAATTTTCTAACAAAACCAAGGTTTTACTGCCACTCTATTTAAGAGGATGATGTATTTTCCGTGTATATCAGTTTTCAAAAGGGTTTATTTATTTATTATGCATTGAATCACCGATTTTAATTGTTCAAGTTTTTTGTGTTGCCATGGTTACGTAAAATGCAATTTTTACAAAGAAAATTCACTCTGATTTTTGGGCTACCCTTCTGAAATTGATCTGTAATATCGCAGGAGTAACTGTGTCAAATTTCATACTTTTGTCCAGCCGGTCACGGTTCGACCCTTAATCCGCCCTACTACACACCTCATATCCGGTGTCGCCACGTTTCCATTTTTTGTTCATTGAAGTACGGCTCAAATCCAAAATGGTCGCATCCATGTCTGAGCGATCTTAGGTTGAGCTGGAATTTAAAAATACTAATAACTTTTATTAAAAAACGACTAAAAATACGGGATTTTTTTTCAGGAAGGATACTGTATAAAGGAGCAAAATAAAACAGTGGCGCCCTACTGTTTCTGATTCTTTTAAAACTTAGAACTTAGAATGAATACTCCAGCAGCCCTCCATTGTGGAGTATCAGGCTGGAGGTGGGAAAAGAGGCTGGCAGATCTAGTCGACCAGCTCTAGAATGCTGCCACAGTTTTTGATTCTATGGCAGCTGCCGGAAGAGAATTCCAATCAGTCTCCCTTAATTCAGGGGGACATGCCTCCAGGTTCCTCCGAAGGAAGCCCAGGGTGGAATTAGCTTTACTAGTGATTTTGTTAATGTGGGCCTCCCATTCCAGAGTCTCGCTAAGGCAAACACCAAGATAGGGTGTTGATGAAACATTTTCTAATGTTTCACCTTTCAGGGTGTACTGGAATTCCATTTTTTTTTATTTTGGCCTGGACACCCTCAGGACCGAGCATTTCGAGGGGTTGAAGCACATCCCCCATCGATCTGCCCAGTCCTGTAACGCAGATGATCTGCCCGACATTTTATCGGGCGATACAGGAGACAGTCATCTGCAAAGAGACGAACCTGTGATGAGACCGTGGAAGGGAGGTCATTAATGTTGGTCAGAAAAAGTAGGGGTCCGAGAACAGTACCCTGGGGCACATCGGACTTTACACGGGCTGATTCTGAAGAGCTGCCACTAACTACTACTTTTTGGGTTATATTGGTCAGGAAATTTTAAATCCAATTAAGAGTTGTTCCCCGAATTCCGTAGTGGTCGAGTTTGTGTAAGAGGCGTTGGTGGGGGACAACGTCAAAGGCCTTAATAAAATCTAAGACAACAACATCTGTTTGTGTCTTGCCTTCAAAATTTTGAATAAATTCATCACTTGCAATCAATAGCTGGCTTTCGCATGAGTGTTTAGATCGAAAGCCATGTTGTACAGGTGTTAAAATTTTGTTTTTCGAAAAAATTGACATAATTTGTTTACAAATGATGTGTTCGTGTAATTTGGCACAAACACATGTGAGGGATATCGGCCTGTAGTTTGCCGGAGAGTGCCGATCCCCTTTTTTGAAGACTGGGGCAACATTATATAGGCCTACCTCTACCCAGTCATCTGGTAATTTGCCCGTCTGTAGAGCTTGGTCAAAAATGATTCTCAGAAGGATACAGATACAAACAGATACAAATATGCCTTTATTGCAGTGTCTCACAAATTCACATAAATCCTCAAAAAACACAAAAAAAACCCATCAAAATGACTTTTTGTGATGTACCGTACCTACAATGATTTTGTTACAATATTTCATTGACCAATTATTTTTTTAATCCATTCAGGACATTCAGGGCTAGTTGTGTGCTAACAAGTCTAGCTTACTAACCCAAATTAATTACTGTTCTGAAGTATGAAACTGGGGTGCAAGTTATTTTTTTCAAATGTTCCAGACCTATTCATCATGTTTATATTGGCTGCTTATTCTTTTTTGAACAAAAATGATGGTAAGCGACCATGCGGGGAAATAATGAACCAGACAGATTTGCTTGAGGACCAAATCACCGACTAAAATCGTAACGTTACGTGTTCATCAGTTGTTTTATCAAACATCTGACCATGAGGGGACACACAGTTCAACCCGCATTTTTGCGGCTTAAAACCATATTAATCACGGGAAAGGTATAATGAACTGATGTCAATAACTCAAAGTAGAATATTATCGATCGGATTTTAATATAAATACATGAAAAGATTTTGGCGGTGTATTTGTATACTATATCATTCACATTCTGCATGTTCTGTTTACAATTCCATGATTGAATCATGGTCTCGTTGCACAATTTTCTTTATAGATCTACTTGTCTGTCATTTGTACATTTTTTATATGACTGTTGAACCACTAAAGTTTTAACTGACAAATAAGGGAAGCTTCACCGGCAAGCACTTTTTTTGTGACCGATAATAATTTATGACGTCGGAAACCGGGAGAGTTTATTTCTTCAATTCAAATTCAATGACAATGTCTTCATGCCTGGCCCTGGGCGATAATAAAGGTTTCCGTCGTTCAGCTCCAGTCCATGGCTAAGCTCAGAGGGTCAGCAAACCTCAGAAGATGTACCGCAATATCTGAAGAAACGCTACTAAAGCTGATCTAATACTCGCCAGGCCGCGGGAGTCCTGTACCCGGATTTATCTGGTGCTATACGGACTCTCGGGTTAACTGGGGGTATTAAGCACCGACAGAACTACCAGAGCTGCAGAGAAGAGGGAGAGGGCCTGAACCAAGGGAGTGGACCCCAGTTATAAGGTAAGAGGGGGGAGTAAAGTAGATATAAAAATTAGAAGGTGGGAGGGGGTACGGGAGTGGGGAAATAGGTGGATGCTCGCTTCTCCAGGCCCATGGAGGCTTGGAGTCGCTGTAGCCCTGCGGAGCAGGTCACCACAGACAGCTGCGGAATTAGCTCGCAGCGGGTCGATAAGATTCTATTCTATTCTATTCATGCCATGGGATAGTTTACCAGTTAAACTAGAAATTCTTTCCCACTGGCAATAGCCTAGCCCTAGGGCCTAGGTAGCCAAAGCGGTGTATTAGCTAACTTGACAGGGACAAACAAGCAAAAAACACTCCATATACAAAGCTCTAACGTTAGATCTACCATTATCATTTCAGCATATTTTTTCTATCAGCTTTGGCAAACCTTTGCCTTTGGCCTTTGCAGATACATAAAAGAAAGTGTATGAAAAATAGATATTTTAAAAATTAGGTTTTAGTCTACTGTGTTTTTGCATTGAATAAGCGAAAGTTGAAATGACCAATTTTCAATTTTTGGGCATTTAGACAGGAGTTTCTAGAATTTAGAATTCATCCAAAAAATAAGCAAAATATATCATAGTTGATAATTAAAATATTTAGACTACAATGCGTCAGTATAACGTAAATAATTCGCAACCGGAGCACAAGTTTTGGTTGATACAGGAAGTTATCAGCACAAGCCTCGTGGTCGATAACACCTGTGGGGGTACGATAATGTGTGATAGCATGATTTTTCACGAAAATATGGACAAAATACTGAAAAATTACCAAAAATAACTCCCTTTTCTCTCATTTTTTTCCAAAATTTCATGATCTTCACTACTCAATTATAATTGTTTTTTTCCTTTTTATTATTTATAATGATGCTTTAATGATTATTGTAACCTACAAGTAAGCTTTTAACATTATTTTAACGCTGAGAAATCTTGAGATAAAATTAACTGATTTTAGATTTTTGTTAATTTTTTTAGCTGAAATTTTACGACATTTTGAGCATGTCAGACGTTTTCTAGGTTTTAGAAAAGCACCAAAAAAATAAATTAAATAGATCATGTTAAGGGAAAAGACCTGAATTTTAAAAAATTAAGTGATAATGCGTGATTCCTATGTTTTTCCTCGAAATATGAGCAAAAAACTGAAAAATCACTAGAAATGACGTTTTTTTCCGGACATTTTGTGAAAATTTAATTGACTTTTCAGTACAGCTAAAAAAAAATCTGGATAGTATATATGATGATATTATGTGATTAATCTAACCTGTGTGATTTTTGTTAAGAGAAAATGACCTTATTTCAATCATATAATTAATATTTTTCAGATTATGTCCCTGTCAAGTTGGTGGATTTAGCAAAAAATCACCCAGACACGTTCAAAATTAGCCTTTAAAACATGCCATCTCAAGATTTTAAAGGGCTTATAACTTTTTCTACTGAGCATTTTAATCATATTGTTCTTATTTTTTGATAAATATTGTCTACTTTAGCTTAAATGTTACTTGAATCAAAGACTCTATCAATTTTTTTATATCGATTTCTCAGCTCTGAAGTGACAAGAAAGGCTAAGAAAGCTTTTTTTGTCAAAACCTGTGATTGGCCGTCAGAAAGGGGGGTATAAAAGTATCAATATCTCGAAAACTATCCAGTCGATCTTAAAAATTTAAAAAATGATGTTATCAGCTCATTCAGCTCTATACACTGAAGGTGTTTATTTTGTATATGGTTGAATTTCTAATTTTACTTTGTCCACCCTACCCTAGGCCTAGAACTTAGAAGGCTAGATTCTTTTTAGAATTGTTCATTATCTTATAAATCAGTACACTAATTAAAGTTTTTATGTTATAAACTAAATTATGGCAATTGAATTGGTAACATCAGCTTGTATTTTCATGTGAATAAGTTTTGCCAAATTTTGGGGCAATTTGGCCGGTAGGTATGAATAGCGAGGGAGACCTATAAAGCGAGAGAGGATTAATAAGAGGATAAGTATGGCAGTGTAATGCATGTATATGATATATTTATCGATGTCACAATAAACTATATGCTTGTAAATTGTTCTTATACAATTATTATTTTTTTTATTTGGGAGACAATACAGGTCCAGTTTTGTCATCGAAAGATACTCCGCTTCGTTTGAAAGTTTCTTTTGCTTTGAAAGGTGGTTGTGAGCGACACGTGGTGTATCCCCGGTAATCACTTAGCCGCTCGCGTTCCTGCTAAAACACGAACATCACGTATGGCTGTGTATGTATATCGTCGCTTCGGAGCTAAAGGATCCTATCTGCCACTCTAGCGAGTGTCAGATAGGATCCTTTAGCTCAGAGGTGACGATATATAGCCTATATATCGTCGGCTTAGAGTCAAAAGTGCGTATCTCCAAAATTGACAATTTTGATTTTTTTAAATTTTCTGAAAATATACTAGAGGGGGCACCTTGAGAAAAAATATTGGTTGCCATGGCAACGTTGCTACGTGCCTGTGGCCGTTTTTCATAAATGCGTATCTCCAACTGCTCAATTCGCAGAGATTCAAAAATGCCTATGTACAGGATCTGAAGAATCAAAAATTCGAATCTGTCATTTACGAAGAGTCATAATTGCGTATGTCCATTTAAGTGTGTAATGTGGACATAGGCAGTGAAATATGAATAATCAAAAGTGCCTATGATGTGTGAGGATTCGCGCGAGTTTGTAGTAAAATGGCATTCATGACAAAATTATAATGACCATTATCTTCATTCTGATTCAATGGATAAACATTGTACTCATTTATAAAACACGAAATTACCGGGATTTATTTCATACACAGGATAGTCATGCATTCGACGATGAATTGTCTCATCTGTAGTTGTGGTTTGCATACCCCTTGTAGTACAGGTGCATGCTAAGGTCCAAAAATCCACCCTGGTGTTCAGAATGTGATAAAAGCACCAAATTTCACACACAGGTGCCTTTTCATCTCCTAAATCATATAAGAGGAACACCCCCACTCGATTTTGACCTGTAAAATGTCCTAATTTGCATATTTCAAAATGACCGCAAAGTAAAACTAAAATGTTTTTTTCTGTTTACATCAAATCTCGATTTGTTCTCCGTATTTTGTGATTTTATTCAGGCTACTTCCATGACTCGTGTAACTGAATCTTAGTATAATATTTAGATATATTTATGATTATTCTACAAAATGGCCTCAAACAGCATGTGCAAATGATTTTCTTCATTGATGATAAAACGTATGTAACCAAACAAAATGGCCGCCATGAGCAATGTAGAATAAAGATATTGTGATTACATCTTGTGATTTCACGAAAATTGTCAATTTTTGGCATATTTTGTATCTTGGTCAATAATATCTTATCCTCTTTATACCATATCTAAATATTCAAGTTTATAACCGCTAACAGGCGATCGAGGCTTTACTTACAAAGTAACGGGGCCCCGATTTTTAGAATTTTCAACAAAAACATACACATTAGTGGGCCACCAATTTCGCCTTTAGTTAGGCCTACAGAAAGTGCGCAAATTCCAGATAGCTTTAAATAGCCAGCTACATACTGATGCTGTGGTGACACAATTCCCCCTGAAGTCTCTTATTCTACTCCCTAATTTAAATACCAACTGGATGACGGCGGTGATTAGCCGATCGCGTCATGTGACAGGATGAACCACTCTTCGATTGGTCGGGGGTAGAATACAACACCTGGACCGACATGCCTGCTACGAGCTTGTGATATACACATTGATGTTTGTTCTCTCCTATGTGATGTGTTATCTCTCCTATATGTATTCTACATCAAACTTGAGCTGTACCTGTCTGGTGGTTTCAAAAGTATTACAGTAGTTAAAGCTTCGAGTATATTTTATAATAAATTGGCTCTCCCTGACTCTCGGAGGCTTTTTTACCAATTCAAAGGCTGACATAACTGGAATTTGAGATGGATTATTCATAAGTATCTTAAGTTTCAAACGCAGTGTGCTCATTATCCCCGGAATCCGCATCTCAGCTAGACAAGAAGGTATAATATAATATATTGCGTATAAAAGAGAATAAACGAGCTAGACCTACACTATGTACCGTGTACTAATATTTTGTACTTATATTAATTAACAAAACTGATGATGGTGTAAAATTTTATTTACACCAACAATTTTAAGTAAAAAAGTGCAAACCTAGTTTGTTTTCAATACATTTGTGTTATTCATATTGTTAAAGTTTCCTAAGAACTCTCATTGCAAATTTAAATGCAATCCCACACACAGTTGACGAGTGTTTTGCGCGGGCATCTTATATAAAAAATGTACCTTGATGTGTTCGTGTCAGAAAATGAACAACGCTTTACAGAATTATAACAAAAATATCGCGGATGTTTGATTAATTTCATAATATTTAGTTTCAAATTAAGTAGTGTATACAGTCCAATAAACTGTTATCATGAAGATTATGGTTTGACCTAACTTTTTAAATATAATAATGTTGGCGGCCATTTTGAATTTCGTTAGCCAAATTGGCAGATATTTTACTACTTACATGATATTTTAGCTTCAATTGAATGGTGTCTACAGTCAAATAAACTGTACAAATTAAAATTATAACTTTAATGACATATTTGAATCTGATAATTCCGCTATGTTAACTCGGGCGGTTTTCGGGTTAAATAAGCATCAGAAATATATCCAAAGATACTGAGACACAATTATAGTAAACATAGAAGCAAATTGAATCACAAAATGCAGAAAACAAATCTAGATTTCTTAAACAAACCCGATTCCATTTGATTTCGCGGCCATTTTGAAACATGCAAATTAGGCCATTTTACGGGTCAAAATTGATTGGAGTGTTCCTCTTATCTCATTCAATACATCAAAATGTACACGTGCGTGAAATTTTGGTGCTTTCATCACAATCTGAACTCCACATCGCCTTAGCACCTGTACTATTGCTTGTACAGTTAACGAAAAGCATGAAATATAGTTATTGTTGAAGATTTGTAGCTCTGTAGCTCTTGTGTGTTATACGCTGAGATCGTTGTTTAGAGTTTAAATTTTTGACTTGCCGATTCAGACTGTGTCATAACATAAAAGAAAAAAGTTCTATGATGATTTAAAGCAGTTAAAATATGTTCTGCCTCGGGATGTTTATGCATTCAACGATCGTTTTTTAGAGTTTAAAGTTTTGATTCCGTCTGTGGGAAGAAATACAAATATGACTGACGAGTACAAACTCGTATTCATGTGTTCATGCATGACTGTGTCATGTAGCGCAGGACAATTTGGTTATTGTTAATTTTCTTCAATAAAGTTAGACTCTGCAATAGATACATACTTTGAATTGACTGAATAAACATGATAAAAGTATCATTTTTTTAATACTTGAAACGTAACTAGTATTAGAAGTACGGAACTTGGTGCATGTACTACATGTATGTCTATCTACATGATCTATTCTACATGATCATTGTGGAAATACTTGAATCGTCATCACGATGTGATCTTGAAGTGACTCGCAGAAAAAAACAATGGTTTAAGTCCATTTTCAGTCTCAGCTGATTGCTAACTATTCATGTAGATGTGCCAGTGGTAACGTTAGATACATATCGTCGGCGTAGAATCAAAAGTGCGTATCTCCAAAATGCTAATTTTTCAGGAGAAGCAAAAAACTTCAGCATATTTGCAATTTTAATGTTTTCTCTGTCAAATTTCACACGAACCTGACCAATACGATTTAAATTATCATGGTAACTATTTTTAAAATAGAAATTGATTTTTCGCCATGTAAGGACGAAAAATTGGAGATAGGTAATTTGTGCATGACGACATTGACACTGATTGGTGGAGATAGGCAATAAGACCAACCAAGCAGTACCATTGAAAAACGTTAGGGTTACGATATTTTTGGAAACCTTATGATTGAGAAACACAATAAAAACACAATCGAAACAAATTCTTTAGTGTGTGTCGGAAGGACCAGCTCCATATAACGCAAGGTTGTATGTACACAGGGGGGGGGGGGGGGGTAGTGTCCTCTTGGCTCGCAGAACAACAATTTTGATGGCCTGCTGAATCTGAATCAGATACGAAAAGTGCTAAAATTCAAGAGAAAGGCCTTTATATTTCACATTTTACAGTTATATGTATATTATGATGTTTATAACATATATTTGTATATTTAGTGATAAATTGCCATCTCATATACGCACTTTCGACCTCTTATTGATCCTCTCTCGCTTTATAGGTCTCCCTCGCTATTATAATATAGGTCTCCCTCGCTATTCATACCAACCCAATTTGGCAGTTTTTTTAAAAGGTGAAATTGCATAAAAAAAAAGGTTCCCTGGCCTAGACTAGTGTACCTATAACTACCCTATTTTTTATAAGATATTTTTTTATCAGCCTGTATTTTGAGGCAATTCAGCATTTTTTTTTAATACTGGATAGGCTACCTGACCTATTTTTATTTTGGAGGGCCATGTAGACTAACCGGAATTCAAAAAATTCACAAAAAATCTCCTACCTACCCTGGGACCTAATTGTTTAGTACAGAACTTCAGAAGGTCACAAAATAACAACCAATGCGAAGATTAAGAAGGTGGAGCCTTAGACTATGTGATGAATAAAATAAATGAAAGAGACACAATACAAATAGTAAATTATAATTTGCATATAGATTAAAAAACAGGCCGACATTGTAAGCCCAAAACTCAAATTGAGAAAAAGAACTTGTTGCAAATTGGGATCAAGTTGTAGATAAAATACTTTTTTTTGTTCGACCGTTTATATAATGAACCAAAGAGTTAAAGGGACTGGCTCAGGCTAAAATCATCAAAGAATCGGTTATTTTATTTTGGCTTATTAATATGACCATATGATGTAAACATCTCCATAGACAAGAGCTGCAAAAGTTTTTAAATTTTTGTGTTGCTCATTTACCAGTTAGACCTTTGACAAAATTCCCGTATTTCTTATTTTTGACTAAAGTGCTTAGCATGACTATAGTCATCTTTAGTCTGTTTTATTACCACATTAACAGTGTTGGCAGTAGGATGAAATATGTCTTAGCCACTGGCTAAAACCTTTGAAAAGTTTTAGCCACATATTTTTCTTGTAGCCACAATTTAATCATTTACCCGGTGTCCAATAGATTGGTGATAATTGATACTGGTCTAGTAGGCCTATTGCAGCCAATAAAATTAGGGATTTTTTTACCAGACTTACAGGTCCGGTAAAGTTGCTAGTTTACCAGACATCAGAATTTTTCCCAGACAAGAATGTTTCAGTGATTAGGATCTCACTTTCCTTGCTGTTGCAGACATTTTTCTAAATATTAACTCTTACAACGCTATATGTACAGACGGTCGGATCCGAGCAGGCCTATATTCGATTCTCATACATGTGCATTTGTTTACATACATCGTCATACCTCGCGATTTCAGGCTAGGATGAAAGGTGTGTAAAATTGGTGGCCAGCTATTGGACATAAACGATGGCCCCAAATATGGATTATAAAATATATATTTGTGATGGTTATGAGCTTACAGAGCCGAATTTTACAATGTCGTCCGTGGGCATTCGTTTGATCAACTTTCGAAAACAAGTTCTATCAATGTTTCTCATTGCCAGATTTTACTTAAAATGTTGTGCTTTAATTCTTCTCAAAATGATATTCTTTCATTTCTCAAGTTTTAATCGCATTTATCCCGCTGAGACACCTATATTTTACCAATATTCAACTAGTGATCAACCAGAGTTTGTTAGAAAGGCGTTAGCTCGTCGTCCTTCATTTTGTTTTCCGGAATTTGCCGAGACGGTTTGGCTGCATTCGGGAACATTGCTACATTGTCGATCCATAATTGTTATCCGACAGGTCGGGCAGTTGACTGTCAATTTTATTCGGCATTACAAATTTAATCTTGGTGCGGTCGGACGTTAATTTTATTGGCTGCTATTGATAAAATTGCATATTACTGAAGTTGAACCAGTTCATGATTCAGTTTTCATTTAGAGAATAACCACAAACTTCATGAAAAATTTATAAGAATTGAAAAACTTTTGCAAATTATTAGTCACAATTTTGTGCAAGATTTCTTTTATTATTTAACAGTAATCATGAATGGTAATCAAAATGCATGACAGTTTAGGAAGGTTGCAGCATTCGTAATTAGGTTTGACAACCATGCTCTACATTTCCAGTTTCCCGCCAACATTTTTCAGGGTGCACATTGGTTAAAAAACGAATCAAACGAACGGCGAATCGCCTGATCTTAGTGGATTTTGTTTTTTGTTGAGAATGTAAACAAACAGTTTGTGGGGAATATTATAATCAATAATATAGGCTATTATTGCTATATTTATAAATCAGAAAAATTAAAACATGCCAACAAGATTGATTGAGAATTTTAAAAATCAAATAAAAAGCCATGTTTATGTAAAAAAAAACAATGGTGATGCAGTCGTTTTTTCAGCGATTTTTACCGTGGAAATGGTTTTTCAGAAGTAATGCGGGGACATCTCTTTTTTTTGTCTACGCCACTGTGGCTAATAGACATCACAAATCCTTCGCCACATGGCAAATATCTTCACATTTGGCGACGTGGCGAGCAGCCAGGGCCAACGGTGGATTAAATCACAGTTATTGAGCAAACAAATTAAAGGAATATGTAATTAAGCATCCACAATACTATCAGTATGCTTATAGTGCTTAGCATTTTTCCATCTCTGCTGCCGCTAGCGTATCTGGTATTTACCTCTCTAGTCTCACTAAGAATTTTTTTTATTTTTCACAGACATGACCCATGTGCAGGGATCGACTCAGTTAGTAGCCCAAAGGGCCAGTAAGTTCAGATAATCACTGGACCTTAGCCTTATCTTTCTAGTCCTTAGTGTACACTGTATCAAAGGGGTGTGCTTTTTTCACTGGCCCCCAGGGCCAGTTTATCAAGCAATTTACTGGCCCTTGGTGATTTTTACTGGCCTTGGGCCAACGGGCCAGTGTTAGTGTCGATCCCTGTATGTGCCTGGGCAATTCTTCCCATATATTTTTCTGGCACCAAGCCTTTAATAGCCACCCAAAAAGCTTGTGGGCACGCTATCTTCTGTACCGTTTCTTGGATCGCATTCAAATTTATGTGGTTGTTCTCTATGCATTTCTACTGATCTGATAAGTTTTGGGATTAATTAATTAATAACAGGATGGCTTGACAGGTGACATCCTGAAAAAAAATTACATGGTTGGGGTAATTTTTTTTACTTAGATTTTTTTATTGTGGCAAAATAGTTCGAATCAGTTTTTTTATCCCCCGCCCTTAGGGTAAGGGGGATTTTAGTCGTGCCAGGATTTTGTCCGCCGTCACATTTTCTTGTGGGCGCAAAAACTACTGGTCAATTTTTTTGAAATTTCAACATGACATTACTAGCAACACAGGGATGTGCAAGTGAATTTTTATAGATGCTACCGAAATTCAATATGGCCGCCAGAGGTCAACTCTGAAAAAATTTGTGGGCACATGAACTTAAAGTCAGAAATTATTCAAATTTTACAATCACATTCCCCACAATATGGAGATGTGCAGGTGATTTTTTAGGGTTTTGCTAAAATTCAAAATGGCCGCCACGGATCAATTTTCATTTTTTTGAGGTTGCAAAAACTTAGTCGTAAATTATTCAAATTTTACAATCACATTCCCCACGATATGGAGATGTGCATGTGATTTTTGTCAAGGTTTTACGGAAATTCGAAAAGGCCGCCATGCAAAAACGCAAAAATAATGAAGTCAGAAATAATACATACATGTGCAGGTGTATTTCCTGAAATTTAAAATGGCCACCACAAGTCGACTTTCTAAATATTTGTTTCTAGTGGGGATGGTGAATCTTTTTGATGAACTCACCTGAAAATATGTAACGGGATGCTTTTAATGTTTTACGTACAGAAAACTTTTACTTACTTGAAGTTTTGTGATGTGTGTGAAAATTTAAATTATTTAATTTAGCGCTTTGAGTGTTTTAATATGTCACATCTTTGAATTTACCCTCTATTATTTGATTTTCATTTATAATATTTTTATAGGTGCATCATGGGGCTTCTTCACGATACTTCAGTGCTTCTTCAGCATTGCTGCAAACTAGGCATATGTACTGGAATGATAAGCCCGTTGATGGAGAATCAGTGAGTTTGATGTATTCTTGAATTTTTTTTTATATGAATACAGCTGTAGATCACGACACGCACATAGACACTCCATTTGTAATTTATATGGCATACTATTTTACCCTGTGAATTATTTTAAAAATTGTTTGTGAATTAGAAGCAATCTTCATCTATTGTTGTACAATCTCTTGAGGAACTCACTTTACATAGCAAAGCGTGGCTCTGCTGAATTGCGAGTTAGTATCAAACTTGTAAATAGCATTTTTTTGGAAAAATGGACATTTCGTAAATTGTATAATTTGATTAACTGACCATCTCTCACAAAAATTTTTATCAATTGATTTCCTATTTAATTCCAATTAAAACTTGCTTGAAAATGTCTATGTTCAAGAATGTCTACCCAGCAAAACCAACATTTGTATAACATTTATACCATGTTCTGATGTTGGACCAAGTACCTTGTATAAATGTTATACAAATGCTTTGTGTTTGCTGGGTATGTGCAGGCTTAGAAGGACATTAGTCAATAATCTTTGAAGCTCATATATAATTGCATAGCTTTTGTAGTAACTAACTCATAAAACCTTTGCATCCTTTCAGCAATTCCAAAAAATCCTGGTGGCCAATCGTGGCGAGATTGCATGCAGGGTGATTGACAGCTGCAAGAGAATAGGCATTAAGACTGTCGCGGTGCACAGTGATGTGGACTCACATGCTGTAAGTTTCTAAATTTCCTAAAATATGAAGTTTTAGAAAATGTTATTCAGTGATCTATAATTGTTATGCCACTATATCAGAGTTTATGTATTTTGATTTTATTGTTGAATCAATGTTTAAAGCAGTTGTGTTTTTATCCCCTGCCCAGTAAAATCAGGGTGGGAGGTTATAACTCAATCTAGTTTCCGTAGTATATCTTTGGAAACTCCCTTATGTTACATGCATCCTCAGGCGGTGTAGCTGTGTCTTTTGTCTTTTCTGACCTGTGAATAGAAATTTACACTTGTTCTCATTTATTGAGCACATTTCAGACCATTTGTATGTTTCAGACACACTAGTCGGGTGGGCATGATAGCTGCCTTTGGCCTCATGTTATGCATTGATTTTCTAATTTAGTTTTCTCCTTTCTTCAAACTACTTTGATGCAACCAATTCATATGTACGAGTAGAATTATTGAATATATTTTTTACGTTGATTATTAAACTTACAGAAATTTGTTCATATGGCCGATGAAGCACACTGTATTGGGCCAGCACCTACCGATAAGAGTTATCTTGATATGGATGCAATCTTAGACGTAATCAAGAAAACTGGAGCAGAAGCTGTGAGTCTTGTCATTTCTAATATTTGTTAGGTAGATAAGTTTTATTAAAATTAATATGACATGACTCTAGATATGAACAAATTATATGACATAGCCAAAAGTTAGTATTTATATAAAATCAACTATCATGAAAATTCCTTGAATATATAATAATATTAAATCGCTATTCACCTTGTAATAATGATCTTCAAGAAATATTCTCAACACAAGACTAATTTTACTTTGCACACATTTCCTGATGTTGTATGAATAAAGTAGTGATTTTCATATTAATTATAGTTACAACTCGACTATCAACTGATACTGTGGCACAAAGTATACTATTTGTGAGATGAGAAGATAATTATACAATATGTATTTACAGGTACATCCAGGCTATGGCTTCCTTTCTGAGAACATGGCTTTTGCTCAAAAATTGGTGTGTACATATATACTTTTTAAGGGCATGCGTGAAAAATAATCATTCACACTGCTTTTGTCAGAAGTTCAAGGTTTAACCCTTTCAGGCCTGATTTTACCATTGTCACCTTCATCCACTACAAGCTGTGAATTGACTTCTAGTGGATGAAGATGACTTGAAGTGGGTGGTAAATGAAAAAAGAATACATCGTGATTATTAAAGCAGTTCCATGAAAATATTTGTTCTAAGACCCCTAGGGGTAGGAAAGTACTTCATGTTGTAAGACATGCAAAATAATGCTCTGTTCCATCGTGAGGGTTTAAAGGGTTGAGAGAGTACACCACAATTATGTGATTTCCTGCTAGACTTTTATATATAGTTTCAAGCATGTTTCAGAATGCCACAGAAAATGAGAATATTCTTTGTGATCGATGTGATGCTCAGTTCCTGAAATAAATGAATCTGCGAACGTCTATTATTTACAAATCAACATTTTGTTCATCATTAGAGGCTGGAAGTTATATAATCAATTCCAGCTTTATATGAATGAAAGAGACAAACGAACCATTCAGCACCAAAATGGTAAAGGGGGTAGCAGTGACAGAGGCATTAACCCTTGAAGCGCTGAATTTTTTTATGAAAACCTTGGGAGGCCAAAGGGTTTTTTCCAGTTTGAAATCATCATAAATGGCTTAGTTAGCTCTTTCTGATTCATTTGAATACCTGTGTTATGGATCTGAGGCCAATAGAAATATTTGTACTCTTACTGTGCGTGGATAGACTTTAGTCGTCGGAATCTGACGTCTGTAGACGTCAGATTCTGTCGACTAAAGTCTATCCCCGCATTGTTAGGGTTAACTGGGGCTAGAACATTAAGGGTGGATGTTAAGAAATTTCACTGCTCAATTCAATAAATACTGTATAATTATGCCTTTGATGTGCAGTTTAACCCCTGTAGCTCTGGGCTACTGCGACACACAACTTCAAATGACTGAAAATTTATGTGATGATGTGTGATTATATCAGTCGTGTTTCAAGATTTTAAACATATTTTACTTTTAACAGCTGGTTAATGCAGCCACTCTTATGAGCAGCCAACCTCTTATGGGAGGCCGCTTGTCCATTCCCTGGCATCTGGTGAAACCTATAAGACCTATAAAAACCTATATTAAATTTTCAGACCTATGAAATCTTTAAAAAAGCCTTAAAAAACCTGTAATTTTCAAATTTGCAATTCCGGCGCATGTTTGTTTGTCGCGAACAGGTTTTTTTGCTACTTGCCTCTGATATTATTAGGCATGCATCATGTACAGAATTTGTCTCTTCAAATACAAAATTTTATCTAAAAAAAAAATCATTTCAGTTTTATTAGCATTCATTTTGATATGTGTTGCTCATTGTGGACTTCAGAAAGCAGAGATTGATCAATTCCTAACATTTAATTAGAAAAACCCTATATAAACCTATATTTTTATTGTTGAGTAGCCTATAAAAACCTATATTTTATATTTTAAAACCTATAATAAAACCTATTTTGTTCAAGAGGCACTGGTAAGCCTGCATTTCCACAAATGACATTTCCTATGCAAATGAACCTATGAGCAGCCATCTGCCCTAAAAGGCCAATAAACACATAATGTCTACTGTAATCGACATCAGTGCTCTTTTAAAATTGTCAGCCAGAAAGCTTTTCCCATTGCAGTATGTTTTGTATTTGTCACAGGCAGACAATGGTGTTGTGTTTATTGGACCAAGTAGTTATTCTATCAAATGTATGGGTGACAAGCTGGAGAGTAAACGCATTGCCATGGATGCTAAAATCAACCTCGTTCCAGGATTTGATGGAGAGATTGAAGATGAAAACCATGCTGTGAAAGTTGCTAATGATATTGGTTAGTTATAGTCATAACTTATTTAAGCAATACATAGTTTCTATCTAGGATGCCAATCTTGCCAGGTAAATGATAAAATAGATGTATAGGACATGTCTCAAGGATTGGTGTTTTTTTAATTTACAAAGAAAATACTTAGATCAACATTTTATTGCTTTGAAATTCCAGAAATTTATATTTTGTAAAAAGTTAATAATATTGAGAAAACCTTCATGAAGGACTCTTACATGTAAAACTTTTCTAAACATCAATTCTACTTAAACTGAATCTATCTGGGTCGCTGCATATTTCCATATTATTTTATTTCTCATTATGATTAAACTGTTTGAATGAGTCTTTATTTTTGTATTTGCATATATATATTAATACATGAATTCCACGAAGCTTTTTTGTGGGTGCAAAAATTAGTGGTCAAAATTTCAAATCGCCTTCCTAACAAGATAGAGATGTGCAAGTACAATTCAAAATGGCAACCAATGGCAAAAATGTGCTGCATGCAAAGCCAGCACTGTTGTCAGGAAAGTGACACACAATTTGCAGGAAGAACACATGCGTCCAGCCAGTAAAAGAATTAAAACAAGTAAAAAAATTTTCTTTAAGGTTATCCTGTGATGATTAAGGCTTCTGCAGGAGGCGGTGGCAAGGGTATGCGAGTAGCATGGAATGATGAGGAAACAAGGTAGGTTTCACCCCTTACCTGCTAAATTGTCTTATTCAAATTTTTACACTCTTAAAGTTGTGTCTCCTCACCACGACCTACAATTTGAAGTGGGTGAAAATGACTTATATATGTTTATTTGATGTGCTTAATGTGTTAACCTGCTGACTGTGATTTAACCTGCTAATAGAACACAATAAAGTCGATTACAGTGGTGATCAACAATGAAAGGGTTAATGTTAAAAAAAGTGCATTTAATATTTTATTAAATGCACCTCACTTTTAAATAAATAATCAAAAATCACTTATCAAAGCTAATAATTATGTGACCCATTTGGACAAAATCAGTTGTACTGAGCATTTTTCAGAAAATACACCCTTTTCAATAACAACACGCCACACAGTGACGAAAGCTGAACTGTTTTGGTCAGACTAATCCAAATGTTACACACTTTTCAATGACAACAAGCCACACAGTGACCAAAGCTGAACTGTTTTGGGTCAGACTAATCCAAATGTTACACACTTTTCAATGACAACACGCCACACAGTGACCAAAGCTGAACTGTTTTGGTCAGACTAATGTTCACGCGCAAACTCGTGCAAAGAGTGTATAGGATAATGCAAACTCTTGTTCAGTCGTCCAAACTGTTAAGAAAACCAGTTATTTCAACTAAAAGTCATGAAATTTTATACTAAATAAAATTTTTGTTAGAAAGTTAAAGCTCTTTAAGAGGAACATTTCAACCCATTTTTATTATATGATTATATTATTTGTCAACCTATTTAAATAAGTGAATTGTTGGTTTTATAACTAATATTTTTGCTATTTTTTCAAAAGGAAGGGATTCAAGCTGTCTAAAAATGAAGCAAAGTCTAGTTTTGGAGATGACCGTATGCTAATTGAGAAATTCATTGATAATCCAAGGCATATTGAGATACAGGTAATTGGTTCTAAATCCCCTTTATTTTCACTTTCGGCCCTTCAGGGTCGTACTTTCCCTTTTTTATCTGCCGCCACGTTTTTAACAATTTTGCTCTATGCAATTCGATGATGACCTCGGCCTATTTTTTCAGGTGATTGTTAGAGTAGTTTGTTGCTTGCAATTAGCTTTGTGTACAGTTGTTAAAACTAATCTGAATCGCTTGTAATTTTGTATGTAGGCACTCACCTGCCCGGCCACAAAATTAAAATGTTTTGATTACTTTTCAGTGATATTTATGATATTCAACCATTTAAAATTTTTAAAAGAGTTAGCTCTAGAGCTGTTAGTCTGAATCACTTGTGATTTTGTAAAGAGGTGCAATTCCACATTGTTTTTCTCAGTATAAAATGCCTCAATCAAATAGGATGGAGGGGATATATTTGTTTTCATTATATAATGAAAACACGCGTCCAGTTTTTCTCTGTATCTGTTTGAAACTTTCAAAATATGTTTACTTCGTACATGTATATTACATATTACATGCTCAAGGGGTTGATCTTAAATCATTTCAGGTTCTCTGTGATGGTCATGGAAATGCTATATACTTGAACGAACGTGAGTGTTCTATACAAAGACGGAATCAAAAAGTCATTGAGGAGGCACCTAGGTGATGAATATTAAATATTTTTGTAGCATTTCTGTTTATTTAATACTGCAATTTCTTCCACCATTTTACTTTTATTTATTTAATACTGCTGCAATTTATTCCACCATTATTTTTCTTTAACCCCTTGATCTCTGAGGTCACTAAAAATTAGTTAAATTTGCTCAATCCAAGTCAGTGTTTCATCTAGGATTCAAAAGGGGCATCGCGTCCCCTATCATTAGGGGCACCTTGTCACGCACGGCGGGCACCCAGTTTCTAACACCCACCCTTTTTAATCAAGGGTATAAACAGAGTCAGTTAAGTATGTAAACATCGCCAGTTATTACCACTATGTACACAGGCCGTTGTCAGGTAATTTGCATCATAAGTGTGAACGCGCGACATCAGGGACTGGGATGTTTTTTACAGTCACCATGGCCTGGGTGTGTTAAATATGACATAACAACACTTAAGAAAGGTATTTGACTGTCTGAATATTAGAAGGGCAACATGGCGCACACGAATGGCAACATGACGCTTAAGAAGGGCAACATGGCGCTCATGAAGGGCAACATAGCGCTCACAAAAGGCTTCATGGTGCTGCGCCATGTTAGAAAGAGCTAGATGAAACACTGCAAGTCTAAATCGATATGATTATTGCACATTTTAGAAATTGGTTATATGTGGTCTTTAAAACATAACAAACAATACTATAGGCAACATCAGTGCTATAAGGATGAAGACAATATAATAGGGGATCCTGCAAGATAGTTGCTTTCTTAATATTTAAAATTATTTAATTGTTTTTCTGAATTTTTCTGTCAACTCGTACCTATGTCAACTCGTACCCATCTCAACTCGTACCCATCTCAACTCGTACCACCAATAGATGTCACTAGTAGCACAAGTGATGTCAACTCGTACCATCATTAGATGTCAACTCGTACTCAAAAAGGCTAGTATCAGATGGTGGTACGAGTTGACATCTATTACCACACAATAGATGTCAACTCGTACCCATGTCAACTCGTACCCATGTCAACTCGTACCACTAATAGATGTCAACTCGTACCACAAGTTGCCACAAGTGATGTCAACTCGTACCCAACAAGGTGAGTATCAGAGGATGGTACGAGTTGACTTCTCTTACCACACAACAGATGTCAACTCGTACCATCATTAGATGTCAACTTGTACTAAAGATAATTCTGGAGGATAATGAATGTACGTTATACATAACTTTTAGTTAAGTGGTCAAATAATACTTTATTGAGCCAGGCATGTCAAATGGGATTAGCCGCAATGGTCAGTTGCCCCCCTCCAAGACAAAGCCGTTATCAGGGTTATGTTTATTTATGGCGTTGCGTCATGGTGATCACAAGTCAGGAAGGGTGATGTCAATTGTTCCAATTTAATGCCTTCAGGCAAAAAATGTTTTCAGTGGAAATTTTAACATGTTGTGTTAAATCTGTGATAGTAAAGATATGAATGAATGTCTTGGACTTTTCAAAATTACCTTAGATGGCAATAGTAATGGTTAATAGGTTGTTATCACAATACTAACTGTCAGACCAGCATAAACATATCACCGTAAATAATTGCTTCATCATTATCATGAATTATAATATTTTTGCAACATCATTTCATTGCAAATTGTATTTTACCTCAATCATTCTCAGACGAAACATAAATTTGTGTACAGGTCCTCATGCAACAATTAATGAATCCAAAGCAACTTTGAGATATATATATGTTATGTTTTTAGGTGACACTGCATAAACTCCAAGCGTGGAAGGGTCAAAGGGATAAGCGCCCTAATTAGTGGCAATGCCTACATACGACGTTAAGTAATGTTAAATAGGCAGACAGGGGGGGGGGGGGGGGGGAGGGGGGGATCTGGTGACAATTACTACGATAAGGATACCAGATTGATCAATCACATGTGATCCTACAGACAAGCCAGTGAAAAATTAAAACAGACATAAAGTGACAAGGATAAAAACTTTATTCACCTTAGCTGCTATAGGCCTACCTTTTAAAGTTACACATTGTGACCAAATATTTGCCCAAGTTGAAATCTAATTTTGAATCCACAATCATTGTTAAAATTTGTTACTTTGTCATCCCCTCATAACGTGTTGACTTTGAACTTATGTTACTTTGAACAAGTGTTACTTTGTAGCCCCGTCGAAACGTGTTGACTTTAATTATAATACAATAATTGGTCAATAAAATATTGTAACAAAATCATTGATTGATAAAATATTAAAAGTTCGTATCAATTCATAAACATATCAGTGCATTAAACACAAATAATTCTCAAGTGTTTTTGGTTAGATTTATTCTGCTTGTGATACTTAGTGACCCAATAACTATATAATTAGGTTACATTATGTAAAAAACTGTTCATGTACAGGGCGGGCCCTGGTGCATTGGAAAGTTGGAGATCGCAGATTCGAACCCCTCTCTGGCCTTCAAGCTTCAAAGAAATAAAAATGTTTCTTCCCCGCTCACTCGTAATGATTCAATAGTTTAGACTATTTGTGCACAAAGATAACAGACATACAGACAGATATTTTATTGACATAAAGAAAAATCTTATTTGTCATGAGAATGATAGAATATGTACAGGTTTATATAAAAGATGGTTAATTTGTTAAAATCACACGACAGTTTACTTGGTATTACATTCAGAATTATAATCATGGGAAATGGCATAGCCATAATAAAACAGCCTGAAACCCATTCATTTCATGTTTTTGTCTAGCTACATAAAATGACATCAATTTCTTGTAGGTATATGTTATCATTTGTATGATGATATCATTAGATTTGATTTAATTGCAAGCTGAACATGCCCTAACACATGTAATACATAACTAACAAAATCCAAACAGGCTCTTATGTATAACCTACATTCATTATACTCTGGAATTGAGTTTGGTACGAGTTGACATCTAATGATGGTTCCAGTTGACATCTATTAATGGTACGAGTTGACATGGGTACGAGTTGACATCTGTTGTGTGATAAGAGATGTCAACTCGTACCATTATCTGATACCTGCCTTGTTGGGTACGAGTTGACATCCCTTGTGGTACGACTTGACATCCCTTGTGGTACGAGTTGACATCTATTGGTGGTACGAGTTGACATGGGTACGAGTTGACATGGGTACGAGTTGACATGGGTACGAGTTGACATGGGTACGAGTTGACATAGGGCGAGTTGACATGAGTACGAGTTGACTGTCACACGTTTTTTTACAGAACATACATGCTAAAATGTGCATTTTTTAAACAGTACATTTTTAGATCCAGAGACTAGAAAAGCTATGGGAGAGCAAGCTATTGCATTGGCTAAAACCGTCAAGTACACATCTGCAGGTATTTAATCTGGTTATAACAAAACTTTTTATCAAATGTGTGTAAATTCATTTAATACAATGGCTCTCTGGGTTAGATTTTTGTTTTAAAAGGAATAAAATAATTATGGACATTCTAGTGTTGTGCTGATTTGACATTTAAAAAAAGTTTAATTTTTTTTTCTAACCTAACTATTTCAAGTGCTTATTGTCTGGTATGAATATTTAATCGTCAATTTTTAGGCAGATTGGTTTGGTACACAAATATATGCAACGATCTCTGAAATATCTGTTCACAAACTGTTACTGTTGATATTAATTTCTTTATATAGTTTGTGTTGTGGATTGTAAATGTTTCAACCTGTCTTTTGTTGAATGTCAACAGGTACAGTGGAATTTCTTGTGGATTCAAATAAGAACTTTTATTTTTTGGAAATGAACACCCGTCTCCAGGTAGAGCATCCAATCACAGAATGCATTACAGGCATTGATTTAGTACACCAGATGGTCAGAGTAGCAAAAGGTGAGTATTTGTAAGTAGTTACGACTACAGTTGACATTCTTGTGTTTTTGTTAGCACCTGTATAACCAGTTGTTAAAGATAAAATATACTTTCAGTCTTAAAACACTGATAGATGTTGGGACTTAAATTTCACAAATCACATAAATTTTCAGTCACTTGAAGTTGTGTTTCGCGGTATGAATATGTGACGGATTAAATGTTGCGCATAAAAACTTAAAATCAGTTTTGTAACCCTTTGTATAAATAAATAAAATTTACTTGTGGCCAGACTAAATTTTGTTAAGCTTAGTAACTCTTCAGGCTCTGTATCAGCAACGAATTTTTGTCTTAGTTTTATCTGGTTGGTTAGACATATGCTTCCTTAGTGTGGTGGATTAAACTTTTATATTTTCAAAGAATTTGATTCAAATATATATGGTGGATAAATGGGACAAGGGAACTAAGGGGCTAATCTCCTCTTATTAAACCCTTAAATCGCTAAGTAGAATAATTTACATTTTTCATCCACAACTATTACTTAAAGTTGGTAAAAATTACTCAATCTAACATTTTTAATGCTTATTTCTCCTTCAAATTTTCTCGTTTGTAGGTTAAATAAAAAGGCTAAAAACAACTTCAGGTGTAAGAGTTAAAGGCCAGTGAGGCTGAATTGCTTATTTATTTGTATGTTGGACTTTATAACTACCAGTATTAAAATATAAATGACCATGAATGAACTGGTCTCGCTTAAATTTATAAATAAAATATATGTGACTATGTATACCTTATATCATTATTTTGTTGATTGCTTCTTCACAGGTCATAAACTTGTTCATAATCAAAGTGATGTTCCAATTGATGGATGGTCAATGGAATGCAGAGTCTACGCTGAGGTATGCTATAAGAATAACAAAATATCCTTATGATGATATACATGATTGTATCGAAACTAAGGAATTCTAAAATAATTATTATGTGTGTCTTTGATTTCCAGGATCCAACGAAAAACTTCGGACTGCCATCCGTTGGAAGACTTTCTAAGTATGTAGAGCCGACCCATATACCACAGGTCAGTACATATAAAAAACTGTGTCTAAGTGTTTTGTGATTTTTGGCCAACATATGGCATGATGCTTAACAAAAACATATGGGTAAAAATACTTTTTGTTACACTTATCTCAATTTGAGTCAGGTATTTAGTAGGGAACCATTATATGTTGAACAGACCAAGCAATACTTTTTGCTAATGCTATACTGCTAATTTATTTCTTATATATTTTCTGTGCTTTTAAACGTATGACTGATCTAGATTTTTATGAATTATTATAAACTTAATTTGATGTATCTCAGGAAAATGTATTTTTGTTCTCCTCTTCAGCTTTTAAGTCAAATTATGACAAGAAAAGTCATGTTCGAATATATATTACAGATAAACAGATTTAATCAAATAAAACACTAAACCACTAATCAAGTTATTATAATACATTACTGTAAAACTCAGTAAGTTTACAGTACTGTAAACCCCATTAGATTGGCATCCAAAATATTGCGTGGAACTTGGCCCCAGGCAATTATAGCATCAATAAAATTTGGCGAGCACATATCTGACACTAGTTCACGTCATATAGCACAAGTGTTATCTGGAAGTAATTAGCAGCACAAGCGTTAAAAATGAATTACCCTTCTCTCCTGTACCATAAAATATTTTTGGTTATCAAAAGGTGAATGGTCTTCAATTTTTTAAGACATTTCCTGTCAAAATGGTCAATGTTGTCCTTTGAAATTGTAAAAAAAACCATCTTATCTAGTAATATTTTGTTCCAGAAACAATGATTTATTTAATTTCTTTAAAATATATTATTTACCTTGATCTTTACCAAAGTGAGTTTTTTTCAACTTCAAAAGTTATTGTATTATTAAATAATGATAATCCTTCCTTGATAAAAATGAAACGAAATGAATGGAGTTTTAGGCCACCTTTGTGCACATAGGCTAGACTGGGCCAGGAAAACCTCCTGAGGAAGAATCTTTACGAGTGAGCGGGGAAGAAACATTTTGTTTCTTTGAAACTTGAAGGCAAGAGTGTATGGGCCAGATAACATAAAGTTCTCCCAGACTTGTCATGTGATCCCTAATGAATGATGGACTTGCTGTGTCTACATAATATTCTGATTCCCATCTACACTTGCACAGCACTCACGCTGCATATACCAGTAATAAAAAAAATGTGTCAAGATTAGGTTAGCCAAATTTTTTTTTAGAAAGTAGATCATTTTTTCCAGAGCAAAATATTACTACCCTATTTCGTGGTGTATAGTACATGTGTGTAGTACGGATGTGTCTAAATCTGTACAATAAAAACATATATAATACTCACCTTTAGAAAGTATGCACTCTGCCGTAGTTATGTACATGACTTGGTTTTGGAGATATGTGTGCATCACCTATGCTCCTTTGGTCATCAAAAAATATGGTTCAACCACAGCTGCTTACACAAACACATAATTCATCCCCCGCTAAAAATTATATAGAGAAACTGATACCACATTATGAATGTTGAAATTATGACTTAAATAAAAGATAAAAATTTGAAGAAATAACACTTGGATAAGTAGGCCTAGTATTTAAGATTTTTGTGGGTGCACCTTATTGTTTGTGTCTAAACAAAGATTTGGGACAAAAAGTGACGTCACTCCATTCATAAAACCGGTAGACAGGCGCATTTCATTCATAAATCCTTCGATTTGTGGACCCTATATAATATTCCTGTACCCTATAGAGCTTCTTCACTTGGTTTCACATTTCCTTTAGAGATTTTGGTAGACGGTCCCTATTGTCTGTTCCACACACATAGTGATCACATGTTGGTTGTATGCCCATATTTGGCTTAGGCTGACAAGATTAGATTATAAATAGAAGTGGAAAATGAGGTCAGCTTGTCAGTATTAACTCCTCCCCGGCAGACCTTCACCCAAACGTTGGTACGATGGGCCAGCTTTAAACCAAGATTAAGGAATGTCTCGTGTTTGCCTACACAGCAGCAAATTCCCAGCAAACACGAGACGTTATTCCAATGTTGGGTTAATGTTGGGCCAACGTCAAAGACGATGGGCCAACATTAACCCAACATTGGTCAAATATCTCGCGTTTTTGCTGGAAAGGAGGCCCTGCTTTGAGACTCGGAGTTCACGTCTGATGTAAAATTCCGCCTTCTCTGTCTCCTGTGTCTGCAAACACTCCCACATGATGCCCGTGCCAACAAACACAAGACATTGACCCAATGTTGTAACAATGTGGGGCCACCGTTTACGATGCTGGCCCACTATTCGATCGATGTCACCTGTTTGCTGGGAATTAATCATAGTAGTCATTGCAAAGCCAAAACGTAGTACCTGCTCACTTGTAAAGTAAGCAGATACTGCCTTTTCATGTTTGTCTTTTCACGACTGGGCATATAGCATGCTGATCATGTGTATACGAGGGAGGTAAACGTCTCTCACTCGCCAGACTGACTGCTGCGTATACAAGTATCACAACTGATCTACACGCTGTCGCCTACTGAAAAAACAGCACAATAATGCTGGGCCAGCGTTAACACAACACAGGGACAATATGTTGTGTTTGCAATAGCAGCTGCATAGGATTGACAAGCGGTATCCACTGATCAGTGATGGATGACATCAGAAGAGAAAGCCAGGTGCCCGTATTGCCTGATTACGTTATAATTACACAATGATTGTTGCAGGGGAATTAAGTTGCCAGGCTGATGTATACATCTTCATATAATACTTTATGCTTGCCTACATCATGTATAAATAATAAGGGGTGACAGGGGAGAGACGGGCAAATTGGGCCAGCGAGCAAAGAGGGCTATCAATGATATTTTAATTATGACGTGTTGTATCAAATATTGATGACGTCATAGTTATGAATTATGAATATGTGCATACAAAAAATATAAATAGACATCTCATACATATCGTCGATAAAAATATTAGAAGACGGGGGTTTATTGCAAGAATCTTATGAATATAAGCTTATAAATTTGTATGAATTTCTTGATGAATTTGTGATTTCTTCCGAAAATTTATTGTTTTGTGTGGTACATTATATTGCCTCTTTTTTCTTGTCATTACTTCAGTCAAGAGATCACATTGGGGAGAGATAATAGATTAAGTTTCCCACGTCTACCCCTTGGGCAAAAGGGGGCCAGGGCAAAGGGGGCCAGGCCATTTCAATACAAATACCATACAGCATGCCCCCCTTTGCCCGCTAATTTTAATGAGTACATATTTCACAAACTAATCCCAGTGAACGAAAGTATTTAGTATATTATTTAGTATTATGCCCAACAAAGCATGTAATCATAAACATCAAATCAAATGGTTTTTTCATATCGTTTTATTAAGCTCTCTTCAGCATACACACTTGTGTATCAAACTAAAAAAAGTACCCAAAGTGGGGGTGGCCCCCTTTGCCCAATGCGCTGTCCCCCTTTGGGACCACTTTGGGAGCAAATCTTTTTGGCTTATAATTAAAATAAGGTATCCTTGAAACACTAAGTGAGTCTGCTCTATGTATCTACATTGCATGTAGCCTACATAGAACAGTCATTGGTTTTAAAATAGTTCGAATATTCTCCTTAAATACCATAGAAACGTAAAGTGCCCCCCTTTGCACGCCTTTCCCCTAATACTCAGAAAAGGGGTCACTATTTTTTTTTTTTAATTTTCAACCCCGTCACAATGGGCTACAATTGAAGGTGTCCAAGCAAGAACATTTTAAGTCAAATTAACATGTGGGCTAAGCCTTATTTGTTTTTTTCTCCTATGGTGCTTATTTCAACCTGCTGCATCATACGCATCAGGCACAGAATGGAATTTCCACGTGTAATCTATGTTGGCGACGTGTAGCCTATTGCATGTGGGTAGGGCCTATCTATATAAAAAACAAGACCTTGGGAGCAGTAGTTTTAAAGCTGTCAAATAATGATTTCTCAAGGTAGCATGTATGGTTGCAATAGTAATTGATGCAAGTCAATGGAATATACATTTAGTATAAACTTTCTATCAGATGGGAACTAGAATTGTATCAATTAGCTATGTGAAAACTCAACTGCATTTAGTGACCTTAACCTAATTTTGAGGTCACCAGGTCATGGAAACCAAAAAGATTTGTAAGTGTGGTAATTTCAAAACGTCATGACTAACGGTCACAGTCATGTACATAAATTATTATTGATGTTTATGGATAGAGCCCATGGCTGAGGTGTCATGCCATCAATTGATGGCTATGTTTTCTGTCAAGGCAAGACCTGGCAGTGTCACCATGGAAGTTGCAACTGAAATTGAAATTCAAGTTCAATGCAAATAAAGTTCAAATATCTTTTAGCAACGTTTTCATATAATTCTGTTTATGGTTAATATAATGTAGATACACATGTATGAATGAATGATATAATCATGATAATCTCATGGTAAAGTATCCCATATCTGCAAAAAATATGTTCACGACATGCCACCCCTTGCCACTCTACTTGATAACAGTGGGGTGTAATTTTCCTCTCATTATAGTCTAGCCATTCATTTCAAAATTATATGCATAGTGGACAACTCTATTTTTTTTATGATGTAGGCCTACCTAGCCTCTACCTAGGCACCGCATACTGTGTAACAGTCAACCTGTGCAGGTTTGATAATTCACATCAGATGCAATAGGCCCGCACTTCTAGAATTGGAGATTTAATTCAGCTCTATGATAAATATCCAAATTTAAGTTTTTGCCGATTTGACATGACTAACTTAAAAAGTTGGGTCATTTCCAACCTCAGTCAAGGTCAAGCTGTGACAAGAGGATGAGTATCATTTAATTATCCATTGATATCAGTCTTGACATTGATAAAATAAGCACACCTAATTCAGTTACTGTTGCCACGGTTGCATGGCGTTTGTTGCGATCAACAGCAAAACATCACAATTTTATCAAAATCACAGATTTAATATACATATAAGGGCAAGCCCTTATGAATTGGTATGCCATTCTGATCAATCAGAATGACACGCCCTTATAATTGAAAAACTTTCTGTGTCCTCCTGCACCAAGCACATGAGGCCTTTGGCCCTAGGTAAATTTACAATTCCAGAGATAAATATTGACCACTTTGACAGGGAATGTCTTAGAAATTTGATGACCTCTCACCTTTTGATCACCTGATGTAGTTCATGCATTGTAATATGTATTGTAACTACATTATACTTTGTTATATAATGCATATTGTTTTTGTGTCCTAGGTGCGATGTGATACTGGTATTACAGAAGGAAGTGAAATCAGCATTTACTATGACTCTATGATCTGCAAGGTATTTATCTTCTTAGTTATACATCATATGTCATCATTAAATAGCAGCCAGATTTTTTAACATGATCTTGGGAACTGCTAATGCGAATAGCTTGGAATTTTGTATGTACATTGTATTCATCTACCTGCCTGGCTGTCAAGTATGTCACATATTAACAATTTTTAAGAAAATGGTGGCTATTTAAAATTAATAATTTAATTTCTTGTTTTCAAAAAGGTATTCTTTGGAACCACTCACTCCTTATTTGTATGTAGGCACTTAAATACCTGGCCACGAAACGAAAATATTTTGGTCATGTTTATTAATTTTACCTGCTAGGCCAGAAATTAAAGGGTTTAGGTTGTGTTTCAGTGATTTTGATGAAAATGATACTCATTAAAGTTTTTTTGAGTATTGAGAATCACTAGTCAAAATCATTTGTGATATTGTATGTAGGCACAAGTCTACATTGTAATTATCATTATAAAAAAGAATTGTATTTATAATGGATTGTGTTTTTAGTTGAATATTCCTATCTTGTGAATACAAGTGATTGTAAAATCCTAGGGGGTTGTCGTTAAGCATCCCAGATTACTATCGGAATGCTGATAGTGTTCAGTATTTTTTTTTGTCTCTGTCACTGTCTCCACTGCCGCCATGGGCGTATCCACAAACCAATTTAGCATCAATTTAGCTTTAGCATTAAAAAGTTAACTGATAATTTTTTTGTATTTTTTCCAGATATGACCTATGTGCCTTTATAAATTCTTGTCATATATCTTTTGTCAATTTTCGAAAAAGGCTCCCAAAAAGCTTGTGGGCCAATCTCTTATGAAGTGTTGGTTGGATCACATTTAAATTTGACCAACTGGTTCTCATGTATTTCTGATGGTTGGGTAACTTCTGGAAAGAATACAAGATGGATGACAGAGGGCTTGAAGTTCAGGAATCCATTATAAAGAAGACGGCTGATAGAGCATGTCTTAAAAAAATGGCTGCCCAAAAAGCCTGTGAACGGTTGCTTGGATCGTATTCAAATTTAGCATGGTGGTTTCCCATGTATTTCTAATGATCTGATTAACTTCTGGGAAGAATCCCATTAAAAGCAAGATGGCGCTGACTGAGTACATCTTGAAATCTATGGCCGCTCAGAAAGCTTGTGGGCGTGATATTTTATGAACCGTTACCTACACCACATTCAATTTTGACGTGGTGGTTCCTTAGGCATTTCGGATGTCTAACTTTGAGGAAAGATCCACTAAAAGCAAGATTGTTGACAGAGGACTTTTTTAGTTGGGGTGGTGAATGTTTTTTGATGGACTGACCTGGAAATATTTAGCTTTGTGCCGAGAACAGTCACATCTAGTTCAATTCATAATTTTAACTAATTTACATTAATTTTATAAGTAAACTATCTTAGAAGTAATTCATGGAATGGTTATCAATGCTGATATGTTGTTATGGCTTTTTCAGCTTGTCACATATGGTAAAGATAGATCAATCTGCCTGGATCTCATGGCTAAAGCATTAGACTCCTATGTTATCAGAGGTAAACAACTTGATTTCCATATTGTCCTGTGTAATGTTTTCTTGGCTTACCTTGTATGAAAAGTGCACCTCGCATTATCCACACGTGGAGAATTTATTGCAATTTCTTGAGAGCTCGCCGAGTGAACATCAGATGTCAACCTCTACGAATATCACTGATCTAGTGTTAAAGTTAAGTGGCTATGTGATGCATGTGATTAGGCCTATAATGCGCTAATTCGCTGTCAATAACCAAACATTACAGTATACTGACATGTGTTATGCGTGCCCGCAGTCAGCCAGGATTAATACCATTTCTAGGAATCGCAGCCAGCATATAGAGCAGACTACTGTAAACCACATTCAGTTGATGTCCACAATATTTTGCGAGATCAGTCCCAGTCAATTTTAGCTTGATATTCATTCATGACCTATTCATAATTTCTAATTTATATTTCTAATTTTTACACATGGTGAAATTTGATTTCACATTAATGCAAAATTGGGAAATGTAGGCTGTTTCCATTAAAAATTTAAATTTGCACTGGAAGCGTTAATGCCGTACCACCGCCTTTGACATTGGCCCAGCATTAAGCCTTAAGGCGCTAAATTAAATAATTTAAATTTTCACCCACTTGGAAGTTTTGTCTCCTACCAAAACCCACAACTTCAAGTGGGTGAAAACTACTCATTTGTTTAATTTGACACCAAATATTTGCAAATCTTGATGTTTAAACACTCATTTCGTTCCCAATAACTGTGATTTGATCAGCCAATAAAACATATTAAAATCAATTATAGTCATGCTTAGCTGGTTAAGGGTTAAACCATATTTAACCTTTAAAGCGCTAAATTATATATTTTAAATTTTCACCTATTACAAGTTGTGTGTTGCTACCGCAACCCACAACTTTACGTGGGTGAAAACTAATGATATTTGTTTAATTTGACGCAAAGCATTTGCAAGTCTTTAGACTTTTGTTGCGCATAGCAGGTCAAGGGTTAACTGGACGTCTCGTGTTTGCTGGTTGTAGTTGTTGAATATTGCTTGGTAATTACTGGTGTGTTTCTAACAATATCTGTTGTTTCAGGGTTAACACACAATATCTCTTTGTTAAGAGATGTTATAACGGAAAAAAAATTTGTTGATGGCGACATCACAACAAACTACCTACCTCAAGTCTACCCTGATGGTTTCCAAGGTAATATATTCTAAAAAATAAATAAAAATTATGATCGAAACAGATTAAAACATTTCACATTTCACAGTCTGATAAATTACATGCTTGCTCTCCTCGGAATCACATTGTTAACCCTCATCGTGCTAAATTAAATTAGTTAAATTTTCACCAAAAAAAAAAAACCTGCTACCGCGACCCACAACTTCAAGTGGCTGAAAATTACTGATATTTGTTAAATTTGAAACTCAAACATTTGCAAATGTTGATGTTTAAACACACACTTTATTCCAAATAAAATGATTTGATCGGATAATAAAACAAACTAAACACAACTACCCAGCAAACACGCTACATTGAAACAATGATGTTTTAATGTTGGGCCAGCGTCAAAGACGTTGGGCCAACATTAAAACATCATTGTTTGTTGGGTATTGTCATGTTTAGCAGGCAAAGGGTTAACGTCACGTGAAGATCAAAGATTTTTTTTTGAATTTGTAATACATCTATGGTGTTATATATGTATTATGTGAGCTAGCGTGCTTGAATGCATATTTACCTGGCCTGATCAGGCCACATATATTTATCTAGCCACATTACATTCTAATTTTAATTTAAAAAGGTGGGCTATTGCAATTGAATTTCAGCTTCGTCGGCGTTGGCGTTAACATTTGCTTGTGGGCGCGATACATTGAAAAAAAGTTTTCATGTATTCTTCCCAATGGTGATGATCAGCAGGCAGAGGGTTAAGCCAACATCAGTTGTGTCACGCTGAATTGTGACACGTTTGTTGAGTTATTTCTTGGTGGTATGTTTATACTTCAGGTAAGGTACTGAGTGAGAATGAGGAGACGCAGCTTATCGCTCTCAGTGCCTGTATACATGCCAAGGAGGATCTCAGGGACAGAAGCTTCGTCTCCAGCACGTGAGATTAATTTTTGGCTATATATTATTTATAGTACCGGTACCAGCCTTTCCAGCCAAAAAATGTTTTTTTTTAGTTGTAACTGTAACATTTAACTGTAACATTTCAGAATTTTTATTTATATCGGTAGGGCCTACGTCTCAGAGGTGGAGACATAAATCGTCCCCTTGGATATGATTTATGAGTTTTCTGAATAAATATCCAAGATTGTGCCAGTGTACAGTTACTAGCTGTACATCTAAGCTGGATTATATCTCAAAAAAGTCCCCTAAATTGGTGAAAAAAAATCTTTCTTCAAATTATGGATCCGCCCCTGACTGTGTACAGTGACTAGCTGTACATCTTAAGCTGGATTATATCTCTTATAGTTCTGTAACAGCGTACAGTGACACACTGTACTTTCTGTATTATTTCTCTGTTTGTTCTGCCGTGGAATTTTTCTCCAACAGAGACAGCTATAGGCCGTGATGTGTTGTGCATTATTATTTTTATGGCTTCAGGGACAAGAAACCTTCTCGATGGCTTTTAAAAGGATCCATGGCAAAAGATATGTCAGCAGTTGAAGTGGAATTAAAAGGAAATATCTTTGAGGTATGTTTTAGAAAGATAGACTATCCCAAGCAAACATGAGAAATAGGAGAACTGTTGAATTAATGCTGGGCCAATACGCAGTTGGTGGGCCAGTACTACCATTTAACCCTAACACCGCTAAGCACTACTGTTGTCATTTCAATCCATTTTATTAGCATGTTAAATCACAGTGATTGGGAATATAATGTGTGTTCAAACATCAACATTTGAAAATGTTGGTCTCAAATTAAACAAATATGAATTTTTTTTATCCACTTGGAAGTTTTTAAGCGTGGAAACGTACAAATGTACTAGGCGTGCAGCTGAGTATATTCAGATCTACGAATCTATCGTAATTGAGTTCTTTTTTTGACTTAAAATACATATAATAATGACAACCTCAACAGACATGTGACGTTTATCAATGCTAGTTTATAGTTAGGCATGTGCTCCAAGATTTAAGAGGAAACCCCTATTTCATGGTTAGCAATTTATAAATAGAATAAGTGTATTTATAGAACTGAATCTACTGTTTTAACAATAGAATGACGTCACAGGTGTACTTGAAGTCTTTCGTAGTCGTCTGGTTTTGGTCCAGTGTGCTATGCACTTGTTCTTTTACAGACCTTCTACGCTCACACTCCTGTTCTCCACTATATGCAATATTTGTGAATACATGTATGTATAACCATACAAAAAACAGTTTAAAACTCCTGCCATTTTGGATTCAGATATGTATATAATGTGTTTTATGATATAACCAATAAGTAAAAGGTAGTAGGTTATGCATCAAAAAATACAATAAGTATTTTTTTTTCTTAATTCAGCTTTATCACATTATCCCTTTAAGCACGGGGACCGTATTTAGACATCAAAATCTGCCATTAGAAGACAGTCCCCTCACTGAAAGAATTGATAACAAATTACATTGGTCATAGACCCATAACTAAGACATTTTTGATTATTGCAAATAGAAGAAAAACATTTTTTAGTCTCTATGATTTATACAAAAATATTTCAACGTTGTAAGTATTAATGTGATAACTTAAAAATTATTGCTGTTCGTTTTAGGTTAATATTGGAGGGAAAGTGATGACCATAGAAGATAACTTCAATCTGTCAATGCCAGTTATTAACACACTGATCAATGGACAACCTCACATATTCCAGGTGATAAAATTTTAAATGCAGACCGTTAACCCTTTGCCTGCTGATCACGACAATACTAGTTTTTAGCCCGCCTTTTAATTCTTTTAATTTTAATTAAAAAAGGTGGGCAGTTGCAATTGAAGTTTCTTGGCTTTGGTTTTGGCGTGAACATTTACTTGTGGGCATGATAACTTGAAAAAGTTTCCATGTATCCTTCCCAAATTCGTTATGCATGTTGCTAATGACCAGTTCTCGGACAAGTTGAAAAATCACCGAAAAAAATTCAGAATGACTGATTTATTGTGATTTTTTGCATTTTTCATCAATAATTTGACCTTGTTTCAAGTTCAATAATGGCGGCGGGCTTTTGTCGAGTGTCGAGTCAGTTTTATTAGCCAATTAAACCACTGTTATTGGGAATGAAATGGTTGAAATTTTAAATAAATTAGCTTGGCAGGATAAGGGTTAATATAATAATTTATTATTAACTAACTCTTTTTTGTATTTTATCTTACTGTATTTCCTAATTTTTCATTTTTTTATATACAGCTGGTGTCATCTGCTGGAAGCAACAAGAGAGTACAATACATGGGTACCATGGTAAATATCACTAGGATATATGTTTACTTTTGCTCTTGATAGGTAATTTTGCAGTTTTATTTTTAGCCCTTGGACCGCTAAGTCATTTTTCTTTCATTTTATTAGCTACCACATCACTGTTATTGGGAATGAAATAAGTGTTTAAAAATTTGCAAATGTTTGATCTCAAAATAAACAAATATGGGTAATTTTCACCCACTTGAATTTGTGGGGCATAGTAGCGAGACACAAAATTTTAATTTTTAATGTGGCGCTTTAAGGGTGAATGTAGCTCTGAATTTAAATGGAGCAGCTGGTGCTTTGAAAACAAATCATGATAATATGATTGTCAATATGTTTGACACGGACAGGCCTACTATGTCAAATATAGAAGTACCATTGATCACATTGAATCACAATGACACATGGACATGCCATGTTAAGGAAGGAGCTTTCTTATTTATAATGGGCATAGATATATAACAGGTGTCCAACTGAAGCGTGAAGAGCTAACTAAGACATTTATGACAATTTCAAATTGAAAAAACCCTTTCGTATCCATGGTTTATGCAAAAATAATTTAACGTTGTAAGGGGTAATGTTGGTTCACTGTCTGTAGCACTGGTCTAATAAGAAACCAACATTAGCTTAGCAGTGTGTTGCCTTATATCAGGTAACTCTGGCCATATTAGTCGCGCCAGGCAAACAATGGGATGGAGGTCAACGATTTTAACAATCTTGTATGTATTTTTTATCCTTCAACTTGTTTGATTGCTGATATTCAATTTGCTAATAAAATTTAAAAAATAATAATTTAACTCTGACCAACCGTTAACCCTTTCAGCGTGGGGACCGTCTTTATATGTCCGAATCTGACATTTGTAGACTTAAGATTCTGACATATCCCCGCACTAAAAGAATTATGATATCAATAGTGGTCATAGACCCATAACATAGGTATTCAAAGGAGATGGAAAGAACTTTTTTATCTTTACCTTGTTTGAAAGCTGGTATTTAATTTGCTTATAAAATTAAAAAAAAAAAAATCAGATTTTGACGTATGAAAACGATGAAAGAATTAGGATATCAATAGTGGTTGTGGACCCATAGCATAGGTATTTAAATGAAATGGAAAGAGCTAACGAAGACATTTAGGATGATTTCAAATTTTAAAAACTCTTTGCTCCACATGGTTTATGCAAAAATAATTCAGCGTGATGAACCATTTCTTCCACAGTATGACATCAGTATGCTGGATGAAAGAATGGCAGATAAGCTCCACCACATGCCTGAGAAAGTCGTAACTGATGTTAGTGCCATGGTGATTGCTCCAATGCCTGGTCTTGTCAAATCTGTCGCAGTTTCTCCTGGTGATATGGTAAGAAAAGTCTACTTACCTTATTAATGTACCCGGTAACATAATTGAAATTTGCATTCAGTTTCTGTCGCTGTTTCTCCTGGTGATATGATAAGAAAATTATATTTACGTTATTAATATAAGATAATTAAAATTTTCATTCCGTTTCTAAAAGAGAACTTCCATTGAATTAGAATTTCTGCAGTAGATTTAGTTTTTATGAATGTTTGCTCAATGTGAAATATTGTTCGCCTAATCTATATTTACCCGGTAAATCACAGTTGTAGGTGGGGGGTTAGGAGGTCAGTTTTGAATTCTGACTTTACTTTCTGATCTATGTCTGCGCCAATATAATTTGGGGACTAACTATATTCTTTCTGTAGCACCTCTAAATCTTCTTTGTGTATTTTTTTCATATTGCACACAGACATCCCTCTGGAATGTAAATGTAGTCCAGGAATTTTAGGTTTGGAAATGGAAAAAAATAATATAAAGCAGAACATTTCAGGATGTGTTCAGAATGTCCTCCTTTATTACCTGTGAAAAGTCCCAAAGTTTCCCCTGAGCGGAACATTCTTTTTTTGGACAAAATTCAAAATGGCCGCCAAGCGCCATGTTGAAGTTGTAATTTGTGAACGATTTGACATATATTTTAATGTAATACCTCATTTTCACATGATTTTGAATGCTGAATTCATTTCTAAAACTATTTGTAACTTTTAAGGTTTCGTTAAGGAATAAATCTAAGATGGCCGCCATTTAAGGTTTGATTGGGAGCAAGTCCATTGTCATTCGTATTTGAGATACATATAAACTTTTAAATCTTATATTACTAGTATGTCCTCCTTTAATACCTGTGAAAAGTCCCAAAGTTTCCCCTGAGTGGAACATCCTTTCTTCGACAAAATTCAAAATGGCCGCCAAGCGCTATGTTGAAGTTATAATTCCTGAACTATTTGACATCTATTTTAATCAAATACCTCATTTTTACATTATTTTTAATGCTGAATTCATTTCTGAAGCTATCAGTAACTTTTCAAGTTTTGTTAAAGAATAAATCCAAGATGGCCGCCATGTGAAGCTTGATTGAGAGCAAGTCCATTGTCATTCGTATTCGAGATACATATAAGCTTTTAAATCTATAAATTACCAGCAATTAATCACAAGCAAATGCCTGTTGCATCGAAAAATGCAACCAACTTTTGCAGCCACACCTAATCATTTTCATTAATTTAGGAGGCGCAGCATCAAGCTGGCTACATGTTTTTATTTTAAAATTGCCATCCCCAGCCTGTTGGTTGTAATATCTTCCCATGCAACTCTTGTACATGTAGATATAGGCCTATCAGTGATAAATGCTATTTACTACTGCTTCAGCTGGGGTCCTAAGCAAGTGTCCTAAGCAAGGACTCCCACAGGGTCTTAGGCAAGGTCTCACACACAAGCCTGCATGGTCCTAGGCAAAGACCCACACCCGAGTCTACAGGTCCTTGACAAGGTCTCACAACCGAGCCTGCAATGCCTATGCAAGGACTCACACACAAGCATGCATTATCCATAGGCAAGGAATCACACCCGAGCCCGTAGTGTCCTGAGCAAGAATTCACACTCAAGTCTATAATGTCCTTGGCAAGGACTCGCATCTGACCCTACAGGTCCTAGGCAAGGATTCACACCAGAGCCTAGAGGTCATAGGCAAGGATTCACTCCAGGCGCGCATGGTCTTAGACGAGGACTCACACCCGAGCCCGCGTCCTAGGAAAGCTCTAAAACCCGAGCCTACAAGTCCTAGGCAAGGATTTACCGTGAGCCCACATGGTCTTAGGCAAAGACTCACACCCGAGCCTGCAAGGTCCTAGGCAAGGTCTCACACCCGAGCCGGCGGGTCCTAGGCAAGATCATACACTGGAGCTTGCAGGGTCCTAGGCAATCACTCACACCCAGGCCCGCAGGGTCCTAGGCAAGATCTCACAGCTCACATGCGGGCATAAGGGTCCAATGCAAAATAACACATCCGAGCCTGCAGGATCCTAGGGAAGGTCCCATACCATATTTATCATGTTTATATATATAATTATGTGATGCAACATTAATAGGAACACGAATAAGTTTGTATTGTGATTGAAATAACAAGGTCGTCCTGATTGCCCATTCGATCCGGCTGTGACTCGAAACTCACAAGCTAATGGGTTCGAATCCTGGTCGGGTCCGATGTTTGTCATCGAGGCTGTGCATATATACAGCGTTCCAAGCTGTTCAAAGGCCTGGAGTGTGCAGTGATGTCTATGGCACTGTGTAGGGGCCTACTATAAAGAACCATTGAATTTATTCGATAAGAGTAGGGCGTATATAGTCCCTTACTTCTTTCGGGTTATTGTCATGATTGTACAGAAAGCAACGTAAAGCAATATTCACTTGAAATAACGACACGTGTATAGATGACATATATTGTGTGGTGTCGTTTAGCTGGGTAGGTCTATATCTTCAAACCTAAGTCTATATCTTCAAATCACCATATAAACGTGTAAAATACCATATCAATTTATCAATGGTGATAACGGCACCACAAATATAAATGACCGTGATTTTTCAATATGACCACCATCATATGATTGTTTAGTTTTTATTTGATATTGTAATGTTTTAACATGTTTACAATTTCTAAATGGCTCAATTTTTGTTTCTACATTTTGACAAAAATTCAGCAAAACTTGTAAAAATAAAAAATTTGCCACCACAAAAAATAATAGTGATTATTAATTATGAAAGTTCTTTTAGTGCATCTAAATGCATATGTCTGCTTTTAAGCTGACCCGTTCCACAGATACTTGTCAGTCACCACACTGAACACCTGTCCGCAAAACTGCATTCCACTTTCTTGCTTCCAATCTCAATCTGTTTTATGAGGGGTTTTTTCAAATCCCTTTTTCATATCTGATTGACGTCTGATTTTGGATATATGGTTTGTCTCGTGAGATAATTTGATTTTTTTGTGAGTTATGTTTATTAAATTGTATCCCTGCTTCTCGTGTATCTATTATGACGAAATAATATTATATTTAGCAATAGCAAATACAAATTTACATACATTATTTAATTTAGTGCTGAAAAATAAAATTAGTAGTACTAGGGAAACGTTGAGCCGGTGTGGTAAGCTGTTGTAACATGCACACTGGCACAACGTACCCTCTTGTCATCGTTTTTTTTTACATAATTTCGTGCATCCTAATTTATTATTACTGTTATCACATGGAAGGCTGGAGCAACACCGAAGACAATTTACTGGACTAAACCACATAGCATTACCACACTTGATTCCCGAAATACTTTTTACTGCCACTGTTTCCAAATAAAAAAATATGTAGACAAAAATGACATAATTTCTGAAAATGTTCTTCCCCAATGGCGGCCATTTTGAATTGTGCAATGACAGAAGCTTGATAATGTTAAAATAGAACCAGAATTAAGTTTCTCATGAAAAATTATGCAAAAAAAGATATTACAAAGGAATATATTTTAATTTCTTCATAAGTTACAAGTTCAGTATTGTATGAGGCGACCATTTTGGATTTTTGCAAAAAACATAAATGAGGCTTTAAAACTTAAAAAGCAGACCTGAAATGAGTTCCCCGTGAAAAATTAAGTGAAAAAGAGGTATTACAAAGAAATATATGTTAAATTCTTCGTATGTTGCAATTTTTTATGGCCTCTGGCGGCCATTTTGGATTTTTGCAGAAAAAACATGTTCCGCTCCTGGAAAACTTTGGGACTTTTGACAGGTCATTAAGGATGACCATCTAAGTACCTCTTGAAATTTTCAGCTTTATATTATTTTTTTCCATCTTTGCCCTTAAATATGCCTAAAATTCCTGGACTAATGTGCCTTATACGGGCTATGATCTTTCATGTACTTTCTGACCTACTATGAATAGTACTTGACACATATTCTCATTTATTGAGTACATTTGTGTGTTCCATCACTAGGGTGGGGTGGACTATGATGGCGTCCTTCGGCCTCTTGTTTGGATTTTGTCTTTAAGGGATGTAACAACAGTGGTTAGGCCTTAACCTCCTATTTTTTGTGGCTTATCTAGTGATTTGTGTATATCCTGAAATAACCCTTTCAGTGCGAGGACCGTCTTCAGAATCTGACGTATAGAGATGGTCCCCGCGCTGATAGAATTTAAATATTTATAGCAGCCATAGACCCATAACATAGGTGCTCAAATAAAGCAGAAAGAACTAAGTAAGACATTTATGATGATTTCAAATTGAAAAAAACGTTTTGTCTCCATGGTTTATACAAAAATATTTCAGTGCTCCAAGGGTTAAGTACAAAAATTGAAATATACCTACTGTTTGTCTCTGCAGTGGAGACCTAATCATCCACACCTGTGTCAAATCACCTCTTCAGTTTTACAACCTCAACTGCCTCTGAAGGGTATACTTTTATATACTTTAATATTATTGTTTACTCATTTCAAAAAACTTTTATTATTCCTCGCCTAACAAAGTTTGGGGTGGGCTTTATGGCGTGGCCTCGGATGCCTGTCCGTCTGTCTGCATTTTCGTTTCCGGAGCAGATCTCGGAAACCCATGGGGGGGGATTTTCTCTATATTCATGATTGCATATACATAATATGTGCCACATATACTTTAGGGGGTGTAGATCTGCCTTTTGTGGTTATGCCTTTTGACCTACTTTTTGACCCATATCTCTAAGCCAAAATAGTTTTATTTATTGTGGTTGGGACAAAGCCCCGAACACTTTATTACTTCAGTCTATTACGGCAGCTCATAGACAGGTCACAGTGTATTTCATTCATGAAGCAGACCACAGTTTCAGTTGTCATTTCAGATTATCTAATAGACTAGAATAGTAAATTTGATGCAAAACAAGAAAGTTGGATGGACCTTGAAAATTTTTACTAGACTACTAGATACAGCGTCGAATTTGTCATTTGATGTGCAGCTATTTCACGATGGCTTTGCATCGTAGTACTCTAGTCATTTTGGAAATGGTCTCTAGACTCTCTACACTACTGTAGTATTTTGAGAGTACATTAACGATCATGTGTGCCCAAGCTCAAATGTCATTAGCTGGTCGACAAAGGCCCTTGCCCAGCATAATCATTTAGTTATGTCTTGATTGGGCGCAACTTATGCAAACAGTGCCGGTAGCAAGTATTTGCAGTTTTCAAAATGGCGGGCCTGACCAGTGGCCGTAGCAGCGTGGCGTCGTCAGATAGTTATCACACAACCTTTTTCATTTGCCCTTTTCCAATCACCCAATATAACCAATAAGGGGCCTTTCCCGTTGGCGTTGTCTCTGTCAGAGGTGTGAGACTCTATCATCTGAACCGGTATGACGATTGCGCTGACTCGTATCATGACTGGACACACACAGTCAATGGTGCCTGTCTATTCTTTTTGTTAAGTATGATGTCAGTAAATGTTCTTTTTAATTTGAAACTAAAATAATCTTTATATAATATAAAAACCAATAAGTTGATGACTACATTTTACATGATGTCGTTAGGTTGCTGCTGGTCAAGAGGTATTAGTTCTGGAAGCCATGAAGATGCAGAACAGTCTAACAGCAGGCAAGAACGGAGTGGTAAGTGGTTTAGCAGCAGTAGTTCTGTTAACTACATGTTAACTATATTGATTAGACATTCTTTGGATATGTTTGTACAAGCTTAATTGTTCTATATGTGGTAATAAAATATGGTGGTATCACCTTTCATTTCGAAATAAATCAAGTGAAAATTTTTCACTCGGTTTAAATCAAATCACTCGGTTTAATTTTTCATTTACCACTACTGTGATTGAAAACATAGATTAAATTCAGTTATATCAACTTTAGATTTAGTTAACAAGGAAACAAGCCCGAATTGAAACATTTGAATCAATGCTAATTGTTTTACATAAACTTTATACAGTACCTTGCTATGCATAAATATTTTAATTGCACACCGAAACCCAAGTCTCTGGCCCGTCTGGTTTATCTGGGGGTAAATCCCTTTGGCATGCCTAGAACACCTAATGAGTGAAGGAAAACATACCCAATAACCCATAATTGGATTTGACACGATTATAAATACGATCGATCAGTTGTGAAAAGGTTCAGCAAGATGTGTTGTGTTTTTCTGCTGCAGGTAAAAGCTGTTAACATAGCGGCCGGTGACACAGTCAGCGAAGATGATATTCTGGTCGAGATGGAGTGATGACATAATTATAATAGGAATCTTTGGTCCTCTTGGATATGAAGGGTGTATCTGCCACTTTGTGAAGTGGCACTTACACCCTTTCATATCCAAGGTGTTTGTTGTAATATCACATCAATGTGGTGCTCCTATCTACATAACAATACACCCTAAACGGTCCATGCTCACTGAATAGACAGAATAGACTTCACCGATCCACATTCTGACTTTTTTAGTGCACAAACAGCAAACCGTTTTTATTCCGACGTTGATTTAATGCTGCGCCAAGACCAACCAAAGTTAACCTTTAAACCACTGAATTAGATAATTTATGTTTTCACATACTTGGAAGTTGTGTCTCGCTACGTGACCCACAACTCCAAGTACTTGAAAATTACTCATATTTATTTAATCTGAGACCAATCATTTGTAAATCTTGATGTATAAACACTCATTTCGCTCCCAAAAAACAGTGATTTTGATCGGCTTATAGAACAGGTTAAAAACCACTATATAGTGGTGTTTTGTTGGTTGTAGATCGTATTTTTTTCATGATCCATCATTTATCAAAAGTTCAACAGAGACTTAATGTTATTGATCGCGGTCATTTCAATTCAACATGGGAACTAAAATGACCAAAACAGCTGGTTAATTTATTAAGAATTTTGATACTCGCATTGAAAAATCCAGACAGTTGATCGCTTTAGATAATTGATTTACTGTATACGTATAATTATTAGAACTGAAAGCATGACTATACATCTCAACAAACACGAGGCATTGAGCCAATGTTGTTTTAATGCTGGGTCAGCGTCGTAGATGATGAACCACCATAAAACAACATTAGGTCAATGACTCGTGTTACTGAGATATCGATTCACAATAATAACCGCTATTTAAATTTGTTATGTATATTGAAGTTCAATTTGATTCTGCATGTATACACTGAAATGTAGACCTCATCACTTTGAAATCTAGTGACCCACTTAACATTTTATCTAATGACAGCTGAAAACTTGTATGAGAACAGGCTGCTTGATTATGCCACGCAGCTAACGCAGAACGTTGATGTAGCATTGAACAAACATAGTGTTTACTGTAAAGTGACTGTTGTTAACTCTCAATTTATTATTTTGTTGAGTATATACTCCCGTGTTATTACATGGATCAATATTCATAATTTGTATGTTAGGAAATGTTACAAGTCGTAGGTAACTGTATAGCTAGTGTGCATTCACTTGAAATCTCACCTGTTCCACAGTGTTGTCTACTTGGATATGAAAGGGTGTATCTGTCACTGCAAAGTGGCTGATACACCCTTTTGTATCCAAGGAGAAGGTATGTTGTCAGAATCAACAAATTCACTATCATATGATGTCAGGTCAATGTGTATGTTTAATTTTTAGATTAACCCTTGAGGCGCTGAAATACTTGTCAGAATCTGACGTCTAACCCTTATGCTGCCGAGACCCAATATATCTGTTTTCAAGCAAATTTCAGACCAATAAATTCAACTCGAATTGCTCAAATGTTTGGTGATAGACGCTTAGTTAGTCTAATCATTATATTCTAAAGATGTATATTTTTCATAAAAATAATTATTTTTCGTCATTTGCAGCTGGAAATTGCGTTAGCAATTCCAGCTTCAAATGAATGAAAATTAGTCAGAAAAAATCGGCAACATAACTGTTATATCGATCCCGGCGCTTAACGGGTTAATAAGCAGCTATAATGTGCACCCCCTAGAAGTTGTAATTCGCTTCCACGTCATCCTGAATGATGCTCTAAATGTTGCTCTATCCTTAGTCCAGCTCTGTGTCAGCGTATTTTCATGGTGTCAGAAAGGATGAGTATGGGAGGTGTAGGTAACCATGCTGTAACCCGTCAAACTCTTATGTCGGTGAAGCGTCCCTCCTTATTATGAGCTCTTTGGGTTTTCAGGCTATGGAGTCTGTTAATCCTTACATCCTAAATTGATTTTGTATAAATCATTGAGAACAAAGGGTTTTAATCGATTCGAAATCATCCTAAATGTCTTATTCAGCTCTTTCTGATTCATTTGAATACCTGTGTTATGTGGCTATGGCCATCTGAGTGACTGTTAAACACACTGGGTTCAAATCTCAATGGATGTTGGTGTCATATTCTTCCGTGTCGTACATCTGGCACAGTCTTAATGCCGACCTGCCATTTAATCACAGAAAAGTCTCATTGTCTCCTATCCTGAAATCGTATTTAGGATAGATCGCAATATATGTGGCAACATAACCCAGCAATACGACGTTTGAAATCCTCATTTTTGTTGATGTTTGATCGCTTATCATTTTACCTGATATTAAATTGATATGTTTATTAATGTGTTACATTGATGTTTGTTGGGTTCTAGAGCATCTTTTAGATTTTTCAGGCCAGTAGCAAAACCTGTTGCAATGTGCTATATAATGCGATGTGCTATATGATAATTACCTAATAAGCTGAGAAGCCTTGTAAATTATTTGGCATCAAGGCTGAGCTGTCCAGTCTTACAGTCTGTTTAGTTTAACAGTATATTAAAAAACTAACCATCAGTAATTTTGAATGCGAATACCGCTCTCCGGCATGAAGGGTGTATCTGCCACTTTACAAAGTAGCATATACACGCTTTAATGTCCGAGGACACGAATATTATAACACTGCGGTCCAACCATAATATCGTCCCCTTGGAGTTAGAAGGTGCTTAACTGCCACTTTGCAAAGTGGCAGTTTAACACATTATAACTCCAAGGTGACGAAACAGATTGTGTGTTGGCTTTAAATAAATGACGTTTTTTAATTATATATATGGAATCATTTGGTATGCAGTGTCAGTAATATTTATTTTTATTTTGTTAACCTCACGTTTGCTATATAATTTTATTTGCACACGATGTTTTTGATGGGTTTATTTATTACACGTGGGGCCAATAATATTTATACCCACTTGGAGTTCTGGCTCTGCGATGCCACAGCTTCAACGGATGGAAATTATTTCAAATTTTGCAAAGCGAAGGTTAGTATTCTGAGAGCTTGCTGATGACACGTTCATCTTCAATAGGCTCTGTTTATAGTACGAATCAAAAATCTTAGTCATTATTGATTCTTTAATAGTCTTAGCCACTGCGATATGCTGAGATTTTTTTGACTAATCCAATCAACAAGCCCAACCCTCCCAGCAGCTGAACTGTTTTTAGCCCGCCTTTTAATTTTAATTAAAAAAGGTGGGCTATTGCAATTGAAGTTCGGCGGCGTCGGCGTCGGCGTTAACATTTACTTGTGGGCGCGATAACTTGACAAGTTTTTCATGTTTCCTTCCCAAATTTGTTTTGCATGTTACTAATGACCACTTCTCGGACAAGTTCAATAATGGCTGAAAAAAAATTCAAAATGGCAGACTTATTGCGATTTTTCACCTTTTACGTCAATAATTTGACCTTGTGGGCGCGATAACTTGAAAAGTTTTTCACGTATTCTTTTCAAATTTGTTATGCATGTTACTAATGACCAGTTCTCGGACAAGTTCAATAATGGCCGAAAAAAAAAAAAAATGGCCGATTTATTGCGATTTTTCACATTTTACGTCAATAATTTGACCTTGTGGGCGCGATAAGTTGAAAAGTTTTTCACATATCCTCTTCAAATTGGTTATGCATGTTACTTATAAGTAGTTCTTGGACAAGTTCAATAATGGCTGAAAAAAAAAAAAATTGCCGATTTAGTGTGATTTTTCTCATTTTACGTCAATAATTTGACCTTGTGGGCGCGATAACTTGAAAAGTTTTTCACATATCCTCTGCAAATTTGTTATGCATGATACTAATAAGTAGTTTTTGGACAAGTTCAATAATGGCTGAAAAAAAATTCAAAATGGCCGATTTATTGCGATTTTTCTCATTTTACGTCAATAATTTGACCTTGTAGGCGCGATAACTTTAACATTTTCACAAGTATCCTCTTCAAGTTTGTTATGCATGTTACTAATAAGCAGTTCTTGGACAAGCTCAATAATGGCCGGTAAAAAAATCAAAATGGTCGACTTATTGCGATTTTTCACATTTATTTTACGTCCATAATTTGACCTTGTGGGCGCGATAACTTGAAAAGCGGCTGGTTTAACATACCATTTATATCTTGGGTTGTTATTCACGTGATGACATTCGTCTTTACTTTCTTTATCATAATTCGGCGGCGGGCTATTATCGAGTGTACTCTTCTTTAGAATACTGTTTTTTTTCAGCCCAGAGCAATAAACGCTTTCGTAGTGATAAGTAGTAATATGGGTGTACCCATCGTTGTCTGGTCATATCAACTGAAATATATGGTAATCAAGATTTTACCGATCACTTTTAGTGAGCTTAATCATTTAGGCCATAAGGTATTTAACCCTCAAAGCGCTGCATTCATTTGTAAAAAACATCGCAACCAAATGAGTTTTTTCAATTTGAAATCACCATAACTGTCTTAGTTAGCTCTTCCCGATTCATTTGAATACCTATGTTATGGGTCTACGGCCATTAGAAATATTTCTACTCTTACAGCGCGGGGACAGACTTTAGTCGTCAGAATCTGATGTCTACAGACGTCAGATTCTGACGACTAAAGTCTGTCCCCGCGCTGTAAGAGTTAACCCTTATCATGTTATTGTATTTAAATTTTCACCCACTTGAAATTGCGTCTCGCTACCGCGATCTATAACTTCAAGTGGCTGAAAATTACTCGTATTTGTTTAATTTGAGCACGAATATTTGCAAATCTTGATGTTTAGACACAGATTTCATTCGCACTAACAGTGATGTGGTCGTCTAATCAAACAAATTAAAACAACAATAGTCGTGATCAGTAGGATAAGGGTTAACCCTTTAACCGCCAAATTATTTAATTTGTTTTTTCACTCACTTGAAGTTGTGACCCACAACTTCAAGTGAGTGAAAATTATTCAGATTTGACAAAATGGAGGTTAGTTATTTTCAAATCTTGCTGATTGATGTCACGTTTTTTCTGTAACATGTCTAAAATGTGGTACTTCATGTGGTATTAAAAAATGAAAAAAAAACCTAGATTTCATCCCAACAAGGTTAATTCAATAGATGTGCAAATGGAATGGTTGAGAACGCTTGTAATCGTGAATAATGATCAATAGGTTATTTTGTAGAGACTGAGCCATGGATTCATCATGTATCTTGGCTCTTATGCTGTGGCTTTGCTGCCGTGTAATTATATACATTTTCAAGCAAGTTTCAGACCCAATATATAATGCCACCGAAATCCGCAAAATAGTTTGACATCTATACTCAGTTAATCAAACAATTTTATTTTTCAGATGACCACTTTTCATAGATAGACATATTTTTCGTCATTTGCAGCTGGAAATTGCGTTAGCAATTCCTACTTCAAATGACTGAAAAATAGAAATACAATTTATCAGCATAGCGATTAGTTTCACCTGGTATTTCTTTGGGAGAATATGAGCACTCCATGTTCCGTTTGAGAGAAATGCGAGAGGACATATATAATATTTATATAGCTCCAAATTAGCCTACTACTAGACGTATTGTAAATATTATCTCCCCGTTCGAACCTCTTTATAAAGTGGCATTAGCAACATTTTAGCTGCTAATTAGGAGCTATATTTTCTGCAGGCAGTGTATGTGAGGCTGAATAATAAATGGATGAAATCAACTCTGTGGGGATGTTTTGTTATTTTTGTGTGAGCTCTGTTCGCTTCAGGAGTCGTCATCAAGGACTGCGGTTGCTTGGTAATTAAAGGGACCAGCCCACCACTTAGTTTTATGGTTGTCAAAAACTCTAAATTTACCTGGTGAATTAACAATCAGTGAAATTTGTTTTTAAATATTGTTAGACTTATGTTTTTTTAGCTCCCGCCGTCACCGCGATCCGCAACTTCCAGTGGGTGAAAATTAATTACTCCTAGTCAGCTAGTAGATCACCATAATCATTAAGGTGGTCACCTACCGGTAAATCGGCTGATTATTTTCCAGAATTACTCGAAACATTACTCAAACACACATGCGGTGCATTTGAATCAAAACACAATTCGCAGCTTTAAAGTCACGGTAGCAAGACACACATTTAACCCTTTCAAGCCTGAATTTACCATTGTCATCTCAATCCACTACAAGCCGCGAACTGCTGTCGCAATTTTCGACTTGTAGAGGATTAAGATGATTTTATGTGGTTTAAAAATTAAAGAAAATTGCCATGTATTGGTAAATTAGTTTCATGGAAATTTCGTTTTAAAACCCTTGGTTGTTGGAAAATTAGGTCTGTTTTCAGGGATATAAAATGATGCTCTAATGTATCGTCAGGACTTAAGGGTTAAGGGGCTGAAAATGGCTAATTTTGCTAGTTGGCTAGTTTTAGCCGAATTTTACTGAACATTTACTGATTTTTTTAAATGAGATGTAGGAACACGTATATGTATGTAGGCCTCTGTCATGGGCGCATGGCTATGCAGGCGACCTTGTTATTGATGAATCAGCTGCATATTTTGCACAAATTTAGGCCTTGGTCCAGAGGGTGGCCAATGGTAATTACATTTTAACTAACCTACCAGGAGGGGCGCTTACAATAAACAAAAAGAAGGCTTTGCCTTTTATTTTGCACAAGGATATGGCTTTACCACGGGGGTGGCCATTGTTGGCTAGTGAGCATTTACGTGATGATGGTCGCATAGGCCACACGCCTCTAGAAGAGCGAACATACTGTGAGCGACGGGTTAATCTAATACTAGCCACCTGTTTATTCACTGCAGCTCCTATGTCCATGCGCTAGTAAAAAGACACGCAAAGGATGTTTTTAAAAAATGTTTCCTTTAGTTTTGGTAAGCCTAATTATTTTACCATAAAATGGTAGTTTTTCTGCGTGATAAATTTATCATTTTAGTTCAATTGAAATATTTCTATGAAAAAAATATTCGCGATTCAAATCTGTTCAGTTATCATTTGCACTATACACGCGAATTTGCGGTTTCCATAATATGTAGGGAATGTAGACGAAGAATCGATCAAAACCCGTGTTGTTCATGTGAGGCCACTGTTAGTTTTATTTATGTTTATGTGTAACAACCAACCAGTATTTATATATAGCCTATGCGGATGATCGTATTATTTTGTCAGAATTTTGGGGCATTTTAATATGCTTTATGAACAAATGAATGAAACCTCAGATACATGAATGTAATAAAATTGATCGATCTATGGATTAAAGCCGTCAACGTAGTTATGCCTCTATTTAATAAAACACGCTGACATTGACACATGCTTATACCCATGCAGCTGACACGAGAAGTTGACCCAATGCTGGTTTAATTTTGGCCCAGCGTCGCAGACGTTGCCCGGGATAGTGATAATATTACCAACATGTGTAGGCTTTCCATATGCTACTTCCTTCCAGAGATAGAGACGATATAGAAACATTTCACATATTGAAACCTGCATGCCGAGAGCGAGGGACGAACCTCAAATCCCGGGGCGTGACAAGCTTTATTCGCTACATTATGGCCCCTCTATTTCGGTCCATACTGTGATTTCAACGAGTGCATCTCCATGGTGTAGCTCGAGCTAATGCAGACTTGAAAGCAACCTGAGTTGTCACAAGATTGGTGACATTATTCAGTGTCCTTCTTGACAGCCGACACGAACACGGATCCAATTCTTGGTGAATGTTGGGCCAGCGTCGCAGACGGTGTACCAACATTCACCCAGAATTGGATCCGTGTTCGTGTTATAAACTCATTTCTGGATTGTTCGTTTCGCTAGTTAATCACCAGAGGGAACGAAACTCACGTGCGTCACTGATATATAGTATGCCCATGTACATAAATCAATCAATGATAAGAGTTCATTCACCCACTCGGGAATACATGTATGCCAGTTATTTAATGATTCAGTTGGTACTCTCGGTCACCTCATACAATACACAGCTAGACACGCATAACACGATATATCTGTATCAAAGGCTGATGTCGCTATATATATGCCAATGAAAATCACACTGCAATGAATCATCTAAATGAAAAATGTTTTTGTTTTCTTATCACATGTAACATAGTAAAAATCTATAAATATTTTTTCTGACTCATTTGTCATGTAGTAGTATAATAGTAGAAATATATCATATTAAAGTGTATGTGTTTTCATACCACCCAATATATATAAAAATATAAACACTTTGAGTTAGGGTTTGACTTAATTAAACAATTAAATGAATGCTGAATTAGAATCGCACAAAACGTACAAATCGTTTCATGGGAGATAAAGGGTGGTACTCCAGTGGCGGATCCAGGAGGGGGGGGGCGCAGGAGGCGCGCCTCCCCCTCCCTATTTTTCAGCAAATAGGCCTACTTTTAAAAATCCCCTAAATTGGCTAAAATTTACAAAAAAATCTTGGGGACAAGCCCCCAAAACCCCTGACTCCCCCCTTTTTTCAGATCTGGATTCGCCACTGCACTCTGATAAGTAGCAGATAAATCCAAGGGGGGGGGGGGGGAGGGCAAATGTAGTTTATGCCCTCGAAAATACAACAGAGGCCTACAGGTCAAAATCAGAGAATATAGTATATAAATCAAATATAGTATATAATATATCAGCCAGCCTAGCAGCCTGAGTGTCGTTTGTAACACTCCTTTGAATGAGGCATACGACTTTCTGATTGCTAACCCAGCTGGCACGAGACGTTGATCCAATGTTGTTTCAATGTTGGTCCAACGTCGAAGACGGTGGACCAACAATAAAACAACATTGGTTCAACGTTTGGTGTCTGATGGTGAGGGATTGATATATGTGCGGCCCTGCGTCTACACCAATCTGATTTTTAAACCTAATTATATTTGCACACTTCACGAGACGTTAATACAATGCTGGGTTGATGTTGGCTCGGCGTCGTAGACAATGGGCCAACGCGGGGCCAGAATTGGATTAGGGACCGTTGGGTGTTGCGTTTCCTTGATTTAGGCCAAAAAAAAATACTCTCCTGGTCCAGTTTAGCCTAATATGCACATAAATGTGGCCTAAAACCCCATTCATTCTTGACCCATTCATTAATTCATGCATTCTTTCATTCATTCAAAACAAATACTGCACTGTATTTTTCTGTGATTTACATGTAGGCCTACTGTACATAGGCCAAAGTAAATTTTGTTAATTAGGTTTCCAATTTTATTAAACAGTAGGCCTACAAGCCAAATGGAAAATAAAAATACGATTATCTGGATTGAAAAATGTATTAGGCCTACGTACCAGTTTCTGCCCCGCGTGGAAAAAAGACCGTGCCGATGGAAAAGAGACGTAATAATGTTTTTAAGCAGGAAGTGTTGGGTTGAAGGGGCACGGCTAGTAAATTGCATACGCAATAAACAGATTTTTTGTGCTGATAATACAAGTTACAACCCTTGAATCGCTAGGCCTACATTATAAAATTTATTTTTTTACCTATCCGAATTTTTTTCTGGCTGCCACGATCCACAACTTCAGGTGGTTACCATTACTCAAATATGTTCAATTTGAATCCGAAATCAGCTCGGCCAGGAAAATTATTGCTAATGTTTACTTTTAACTGATATTGTTTGAAGGACAAATAAAAAGGCTAAAAACGTTGGTCTGACGTTGGGCCTGCGTAGTAGACGATGGACCAACATCAGCCCAACATTGGGCTAACGTCTCGTGTTTGCCGGGTAGCGCTTTAAGGGGTAGATAGTAGTAAAAGTTTATGTCGGCTGATGTGAGTGGCCATCATAACTGAAGTTATTTATTTATTCATTTATTTATTTCAATATATTTATACAGGGTGTATGTATATAAGCAAAGATTTTTTTTAAATATGTGCCCTGTTATTGATTCAATAATACAAAACAGTTCTAAAAATTGTGATATTATTATGTGGCTGGTATATATATAAATTAAAATATCCATATCCAGTCAAAGTTACACTTAAAATCAATTGAATAAGCACTGCCATTGGAAGCTTTTTAAAAGCACATGTTATTATGTGGATATCAGATAACACTTAAAATCAATTTCGTGTTAAAATAGCAGAGTCGTTTTGCTTCACTGACCCATAATATTTACACCACGACACCACTCCTGCCGACGTTGACCATGATGCGCATGCGTGGGTGTCTAATGTTCACTCAGCTAATCATGCCGATACACCTACTCTAATACATGCCTGTAATGGAAACGTTTACTTAAGTCATCATTTTTAGTACAAATTTACTTCGTGTTACAGGGACTACCCCCCCCCCCCCCCCCATGATACACAACACGTGGGCCCAGTGTTGGGTTACATCTGGGCCAGCGTCTTCAACGCTGGCCCAGATGTAACCCAACACCGGGTCCACGTCTTGTGTTTTCTGAGTAATAGAGACTAATAAGACATGGCCAGAGCCCAGAGGACAGAGCATATCGTCATTCTATATCACAATGTGATATGTATACAGCATGCTGTGTGGGGCAACCAATGGCCACAATGAGTCAACTTCCGGATTTTATCCACAGTGTTTTCCAAAATACAATATCTGAATTTGATATTCGTTCATTCGTAATTTATGATTGATTTTTAATACAAATTTCGTGTGATGGTATATTTTCCGGACCCACATGGGTAGACATATGCTTTATTATGGGTGATTAATTTTGTTTTAGCAAAACAATCTTCGTTAAACTTTAATTTATTTATAAAATTTGTTGTTATTATTTTATTCAATATTGGACATCACATTCTAATTTTAATTATTTGTACATTTTTCATCCACACAGGAGCTGCTGCAGTATCTAGCCGCGATGAGAATGGAAATGACAGTAGATCGAGTGTAACAAGTTCTTGTTAGTAATGATGACGCAACACGCGAGATGGTGATTTTACATGCCGATAATGTTCGAGGTGTTGCGTAGGTTAGTTTTAACCCCCTGGAGTTATTATGTCGACTATATTCCCATGCAAAACCAAAATGCAGTATCTGCTTACTTTTTCAGGTGAGCAAATACTGCATTTTGGCTTTTCGGAGCAGTATAGCAGTCTATACGTATCTTGAGTGACCAGTTTGAAACATGAAACATAATTTAAATCTGTGCCGCTGAGGACCGCTTAGGAATTTAAATATTTTTAATTAGTAGAAGGTGTAGATCGCTGTAGCGAAACACAACTTCAAGTGGGTAAAAAATAAAATCTTTTGGGTTGAGCTCGATCTGAGGGTTAATTATCTTAATAAATTGATAGATTTTTTACTCTAGGAAGCTCAAACAGAATTATTCGACATTTTAGTTAGCATTTTAATCGTGAGAATAACACATTATTGTGTAGTATGTTAAAAACTAAGCAATGATATAAAATACCGGTATCAAAACAAATACAACTAACCATATGTTGGCATGAAGCTATGGGTCCCTTTCATACGATAAACTGATAAAAAAAACTATAATTAAACAGTAATTTAGATTATAATGAGATAATTCTAGAGTGAAAATATAATTTGAAACATTTCATACATACGAAACTAATTAACAAATCTGGTCCTTAGATCTTTTATTTTTTTTTTTTCCTCTAAAAAAACCAGCCATGGAATAAATATATCAAAGCAGTCGCGAAAAAGGATATTCTGAAAAAGCGTAGGCCTATAAACTTTATACCCCAGTCACACATAGGGGGCCTACACGACGCACAGCACACGCCTTAAAGGTGTGGTCAACTGTCAAAATTCGCGGGACAAGGGTCCCCCAGAAGGCAATAGTGCCCGTGGGTAGGCCAAGGCCCTATTCCATAATAATACTAAATATGCGTTTCATACCCAAAGCCTCATTGAGAGCGAGTTCTCAAATCACAGCAAGTTCATATATACTTGAGCGACATCTATGAGTTAATAATTCAAAGCACTTTGCCCTTGCCCCTACTTGGTCGCTGGCTTGCAAACAAACTGACTGTATTACTGCCGAGATTTGGAAACTGCTTGACCCCAAAAGCTTGTATTGACACTCAGTAAACACAAAACATTTGTATGACTTCATGCAATGTTGGACCAACGTCGAAAACGTTGGGCCGACGTTGTATAAATGTTATACAAATGTCTTGTGTTTGCTGGGCTGCAGGAGGACTTTCTCTCAAACATTGTACATTTATTCAATGTTGGTTCAATGTTGGGCCAGCGTCGCAGACGTTGGCCTAGCATTGAAACAGCATTGGATAAATGTATCGTTTAAGTAGTATCTTGTAATCAGTTCAGTGGCTATATTAATGCCGTCAATCTGTACTCAATAGGCAACTGTTGGCCTACACTTGACCGTCCCAGGCATGCGCATTTTGCAGTTGAACACTAGTGTAAGTGAAAAAAATAGAGCAGTGAGTTGTTGTGCGTCCATGAATTTTGTCAGGATATGAGAAAAGCCAGCGAGTTTAAGGCGAATATACAGCGTGTAATAAATAAATGAGGTGTATAAATCAGTGAATAGGCTACACAGCGTTTCTCCACCGCGTTGCGCGTTGGCAGGGCGACAAAGTTAAGGAATACACCACGCATCGCCAGCGCGTGGGACGAATAAATCAGAAAGCATTTAGCACGCCCCATATACGCTATAATTATGTTCGCTGGACATGCGTTAGGAACACGCTGGATGGGCGCTATATATGCGCTTTCAGTGCCTGCATTTTTGAGTTTTTTTCTGACAGTAAGGCTCAGTTACACAGTCGACGCACGACCCACGCACTGAAAATTGATTTTTTTTTGCCAGAGTGTCTGTCGTGCGTCAGCACTCGTTACTGGTTCGTGGAGAGCGCTGCACTAACGCTACGCATATTTTTGTGCGCAGTGTAATCGCCAACGGAAGTTGGGTATGTTTCATATGTTGAACGCATATGAACGCATAAATGCACACGTCAGAAGACCGCCAGAAACACGTAGGGCGCGCTAGAACAACGTTATATCAACGCCAAATACGTTTGCTTTGTATCACATGGCTGCCTGTTGAGGGCGCCGGAAAATCGCGGATAATGCGCCTGCCCTGCGCTGCATGATCGCTTGAAGCAAACGCTGGGCAAATGCCGGCAGTTCGTCCAGCGCTCGAGCAACAGGCTGTGACTATGTTATTTCTGCAGCTTAACCCTTGGAGCTCTGAAGAACGACATTTTATTTTTAATCATTTGAGGTGGTGTTTCACACGATACACGGCTTTAAGTGCAAAATTTGTTTTTTAATTTGTCGAAATTACGTCCCAACATATAATGTTATCATAAATTTAAAAATTGTATAATGTTATCATAATTTTTTAAAAATGGTTATATATGTACAAAACAAACTGATAAAATTTACTATAATCGTCGACATTAGCATTCTTGGGCTTAATGTGCACTGTATGCGTCCACACGTTAGCAAAGCGCTGTTCACATGCCCTTTGCGTTGGGAACACGCTGTGTATTCGCTACCAGCTTGCGATGTTTTTCACAAATCTGGAATCAAATTGTTATTTTTTATGCCTGGACTGTGCGTCGTTTATGTGTGACTGGGACAATTAATCAATCAATCAATCAATCAATCAATCAATCAATCAATCAATCAATTAATCAATCAATCAATCAATCAATCAATCAATCAATCAATCAATCAATCAATCAATCAATCAATCAATCAATCAATCAATCAATCAATCAATCATCAATCAATCACAATTTGACAAACAAATCTGATTATTTTTTTCACAAATTACTGTTAATCGTTGGCATTATTACTAGTGGCCTTAGACAAAAATCCCCTTAATCTGCATTCAAAACAGCTGGTACGATTCATTGGCCCATTGTTGATTCAAAGTTGGCCCAACGTATATAGTATCGGCCAAAGGATTAGATTAGTCTATGGTATTGGCCCAACACCTCGTGCCCCTCAAGAAATATAACCACATCATGTAAAACCTCACTGGGTGAAGGAGTCCACTCTGTGGTTATACACACACCTACTATTTACACCATTATTCACTTGTTTATTGATGGCCACATGCCTTCAGAGGCAAGGCCCACTTCCAAATAACACAAGACGTTGACCTAATGTCGATTTATTGTTGGCCTGCCGTCTGCGACGTCGACCCAACATTAAACTAGAATTGGGTGGACGTTTCTTGTTTACTGGATATATACACACATTCCGCCATACATTCTACATCTGCACAGTGTATATATTTACGTTATTCTAAGTTATCTAACATTTCCCATACATTATCCTGAATATGTGGTCCACGCCCGATAGTGTACTGTTTTCATCTTAACTTTAACCTTAATAGTAAAACAGATTGCTCAACATTATAGCTCAACTTTATTTTTCTTCTCTTGTATTTGTGTCTGTTTCAAATAAGAAGAAACTTGTTTTTTCAAGTTGATAACATTGTATTTTATATTATGACGTCTGTCAGTGTATCACTTAGATATAATATTAAGTAATTAAATTAAAATAAAGTGATATTTAGATATAGATCGTAGAATCAAAGTGCTATGTTTGACTACACACCACACGGTATGTGTCTTCTATGACTCCTCATGATCATAATGTGGGGAGGCGTGGGGGTGAATCATATTTATTAGCCAATCGGTCAAGTACAGACATTTTTACTTCATGGTGGTTAACTTGGTTAGTGTTGCACACAAGAAAAAAATAAGAGAAAGCTGCGGATATTCCCAGAATTTCGAGGAGGGAGGAGGGTAAAGATCATATTGATGAAATCAAAGTCTTCCTGTTTGGAAAGTCCGAGATATAAGTGACGAAATATTCAGCTCGAAAACATCAGTTTCAGTGTTTCGCAGCGACGTGCTGGTAACGGATAAAAATACCCAAGGAATCATTCCCAATCTACATCACTTATCCAGAAATGGAGACATTTGGTGACCGCAAGACACACTATGTAATGGTGGTTTTATGTCTGACAGAACTGGTCCTTCATTGTCAGGTATGGATGTATTTTCAACAATAATTATGTCATGCACTTGGAAGTAAATCGTTGCTATAATTGACATTTTCTATTAATTACCATTACAAATCCTCTCCGGTATTTTATATTAGGTTCACCTAGATCTTGCGTGTAGGCACCTGATTGGCTAAGATGTCAATGTCGACCAATCTCAGATGTCTAATATCTGGGTGAAACTTTTTTGAGAATACTGACCATGTAGGCCTACTCTAATATTTACTTTTGCTGCATGCGTAAATATAAAACGGCATGATCTGCGACATATAATTCTGTTTTTCAGAGCAGTATGGTCCGCTACTGAATATATAACTTGTTTTTATTGCGATTACCATTCCTATTTTTTATATTTGAAAAAGATCCTGTATTATTAGAATAAGAAGTTTCTATAAGAAACAATTGAGGAGTATGTAATAATAATTATAATAGTAGACAATAAACTCTAGACGATGGTCCCAAAAATGATGGTTCAGATATTGTGTCGATGGCTCAGACATTGCGTCGGATATTATTCTCCCGAAATTGATTTTTTGTGTTTGCTGCTCAGCTAATTATCATTATTTTTTGTTCGATATTTACCAAATTAATAAACGTGGAAAGAAACTAGATTTGAGATGAGTTTTAAAATGTAATAGGGCGAAAATTGCCAACGTGCTCCGCCTCAGACCGACAGGATTTTAAGTTCGAATCTTGTGTGTGGACAGTAGAGTCATCACTAACTGACTGACTGACTGACTGATGGAGATTGATTGATTAATTGATTGATTAACTGATTGATTGATTTATTTATTTATTTATTGATTGGTTGATTGATTGATAAATTGATTGATTGATTGATTGATTGATCGATTGATTGATTGATTGATTGATTGATTGATTGATTGATTGATTGATTGATTGATTGATTGATTGATTGATTGATTGATTGATTGATTGATTGAAGTAGGGCTCACATTTCCAGAATCGAGGCTTAAATTCACAAAATGTCCTCCATATAAACGCCATTGTTATATCATTCTATGATAGTATTCACAAAGATGGTGTCCTATATCTAGGGAGCTTCCACAGCTTCCCGACAAGGGGGGTGGGGGGGGGGGTGGGGGGTAGGGGTGCGGGGTTCCACTCCTAGGCACACCATGCAGGCAGCGCCTTCGTGAACTGTTGAAGCTGCGTTCTTCACAGGAGGTTCGCCCAACCCCCATCTATGTCGGGATCGTAATGAGAAACCAGAGATATCTCCCAGCCGACACCAGATGTTGACCAATGTTGTTTTACTGCTGGTTTTACTGCTTGTCTGGTTGTTTTACCAACAGTAAAACTAAAACAACATTTGGTCAACCTCTCGTGTCTACTAGAATGGGGCTGGATCAACATGTTTGAGACTCCGGACTCCGGAGATTCAGGCGGTTTGCAAACTTGCTGATTCTACGAAAACTTTTTCATTTTACAACATTTTATAGACTGATATAATTATCTTTTTTCGCACGCCGATATTTTCACCTTCCATGAAAAACAAATAATCAATATTGATATTACCAATGTATGTGTTTAGGTCTATTTATACAATTATGGTAAATTATAGCATTAAAAATGGAATTTAAATATCGAGATCAATTTCCGAGTGCTCGCTTTAGTAGAGTGTCGCGAATTATATTTTGCGCAATTTCGTGATGTCGTGAATTTTGATTTCGTGCGCTATCAAAGTTAAAAAGACAATCCCCACTTTTTATTTCTGTCTATTTGCTAATTGTTAACCCTCATCCTGCTAAGTTATTTATGTAAATTTTCAACCATTTGAGGTTGTGTCTCGCTACCGCGATCCACAACCTCAAGTAGTTGGAAATTACTTATAGTTGTTTAATTTGTGGCCAAACATTTACATTTCTTGATGTTTGAACAGTCATTTCATTCCCAATAACGGTGACTTATTCGGCTAATAAAACGGATTAAAAACTACTTTTGTCGTGATCAGCAGGCAAAGGGTTAACATCCAGCACAACTAACAAACCTAACTGCTTTTAGTTGTACAGGTAAACGGCAGATACTAAAACACTGGGCTTATAACTAGTGGTCTCACAATACGTAAATTGTGTTTTGGTGTCGTGGTCACCTGATTGTAGGCAACGACTCGAGGCTTGCCTATTACGCACGGAAACACCTGTAATGACTGACTAATCATGACGACATTATTATCAGGATTATTAGAGCAACACTCAAACACGCTCAATACACCAATCTAGGCCTAATGTTTTTTTATTGTTGGGCCATTGTCGTAGACGTTTGGCCGGTATCACGCTAACACTGGGTTAACGCTTTAAACGCCATGTTATTCAATTGTAATTTTCACCCACTTGAAGTTGCGTCTCGCTGACGCGATCCACAACTTACGATGAGTGAAAATTATTCAGATTTGACTAAATGGAGGTAGTCTATTTTCAAATATTACTGATTGATGTCATATCTTATCTTTAAAATATTTAAAATGTGCTACTTAATGTGGTAATAAAATTATTAAAAAAACGAATATATTCGGGACCGGCGCTTAAAGGCTAATGTCTGGTGTGTGCTGGGTGTTGAACTTCTTTACTTTCCCGGAAGTAATGCATGATTCAGAGGACCAATCCCACCGGTCATACTTTGATCTCTTCTCAACCCTTTAAGCCCTCACGATGCATCAAAGCATCATTTTGCATCTCTGAAGGATGACTTAATTTCCTAAAATCAAGGCGTTTTAAAACAATTTTTTATTGAACTGGTTAATAATGATTTTTTTCTATTTGCCTCACATTCAAGTCATCTTCATTTACTACAAGTCGAGAATTGCGATAGCAATTCGCGGCTTGTGGTGGACGAAGATGACAATGATAAATTCAGGCTTGAAAGGGTTAAGTTTCATTTATTTCTATTAGGAAAGTTGAGATCAATCTTAGAGTTTTTAATGGGAAGAAGATAAAGTTATTATGCTATATTATGCTGTGATATCTTAAAGTAGGTGGGTCGTCATGATTCACTGAGTAAACATTGTGGGCGCACAATACTATCACACGGGGATTTGTGTGATAAATATAAAAATGATGAACTGAAACTGCAGTTGTCCATTGTACATTATATCCATAAGGTTGACATGCCTATGGTATCGGTGTAGTCGACAAACATGGAGTAGAACCGTTCCTCGACGTCCTAATAATGATGACAAGTGGGATAGGGACTGACTGGCGGGAAATAGTAAATAATGACCTTTATACTGGCAACATGGGATCAAGATGTGGACAATCACAGTACTTCCATCCCAGAATTCAAGTATATCCGAACACTCGCAAACGACGAGTTGTGTTAGTTTTAAGGAGCGTTTAACCTAGAAAAGAGATGATAAATAACTAAGTGTTTAACTTTGGAAAGTATTGTATCGTCGTCTTCAGTACAACACATGCTTTCAGCCCACATGGAACTTGTAGTTAAACATGTTAAAATGACATTCACAAAAGTGTGCCAAGTATACAATTGATTCAGATTGTGATCAACTGGTCAACATTTGAGATAAAAACGTTTATTATTAAAAAGTGAGAAAAGCCAATGCTCTTAGACTTTCACTGGACATGGTAAATACATTACAGACAAATAAGTTATAAAAGAGAAACAGGGAACGTTAAGTATTTACTTATATAAAGGAAAGTTATAATCGCAGCAAGCACTGCAATGGTCACTGGCAATCTCGAATAATAGACAGAAGGGTGAACAGATGAGTGTCGCAGAAAAGGGTAGGGTGTAGAGGTCGGTAAGTAAGGCGGTACCTCAGTAAGGGCGATCCATATAGATCCAGACTCCTGGTGGCGACACCTAGCGTGTGTAAACTAACAGTTGCCTTGACGATAATACAATGGAATGCATGCGTAGCATGGTCAACGTCCACAGGATGGGGCTCGCCTTAATATAAATATTATGGTTCAGTAAAGCTTAACGACCCAGCTGCTTTAAGATTTTTATTGGGATGTGCCTTGGAATTGTACATTTTCTAGTTTATACATAGAGGAAATAAATAATGTCGTGTTTAAATAAAGTATGGAACTCTACTATTTCATTTAAGACGCACATTATTTTGAGAGGGCGTCGGAGATTTCAGCTCTACATAGAATCATGTTCACGTTAAAAAGTCAGAACGAGTTTGGTAATATGTATTCATGATGCTATTTATGTCATGCCATAATATTATGTAATTTGGAGCATGTTTGAGCCGGTTGTTTAAAGGTTTGTTTCCGAGTAACCACATACTTTCCCATATATCGAAGCAGATAACGGCGACTATCAATAAACGTGTACTAATTACCCGCTAGCTGGATATATTAAATTTCTGGGCCTGTATGCTCGTACAAGTTGAAATATAATCATAGGCTTCGGATTGGTCGAGATGGCCATCTCCACCAATCCGAAGTCTACGATATATCGTAGCGTAGGTTCGTTTTATATGCTGCAATCTGTCCAATATTTTCCGTTATCTGTCCAAAAGATGAGTGTGCAGTAACGATAGAGTATGTATGTGTAAATGCAACGTCCGTTATTATTGCTTCAACGTATCGTTCCTGGTGAGGATAGGCTCCAGGTTGGCCTATGTTTGCCAAATGTGTAGTTTGAACCATTATGTATTTGAACAACATAACAAAAATAAACTTCAAAACGACAGGCATATAGTTATGATGTAACACCTGATTTCCTGATTCACTCACTGTAGGCTACATGTATTTATCTATGAAATATCTCGACTCTAATCGGATACTAAAATTGACTAAGTAAAGGATCTAGGCTAAGAATAATAGTATGGTAGGCCTATAACTATTTATCCATGATGGTATCCAGTTCAAGATAAATAATTAATTTACCTGTTGACCTCCGAGAGAAGTATATTAAAAGAACAATACAATACAATACAATACAATACAATACAATACAATACAATACAATACAATACAATACAATACAATACAATACAATACAATACAATACAATACAATACAATACAATACAATACAATATACAATACAATACAATACAATACAATACAATACAATACAATACAATACAATACAATACAATACAATACAATACAATACAATACAATACAATACAATACAATACAATACAATACAATACAATACAATACAATACAATACAATACAATACAATACAATACAATACAATACAATACAATACAATACAATACAATACAATACAATACATGAGTCACGTCGCATATTGCCTGACAGCTTCATATAATAGGGTATATTATCGTCATGCTTTATTTATATGTCATACTTCTCTTATATTTAAATTGTGCAAACAAGAGGCAGGTACCACATATATAGAAATTTTAGGTCATGCAGATATAAAGAGCTTTACCTTAAAGGGACATGCCCAGGTCTAAAATCATCAAAAAATTGGTGATTTTATTTTAGCTTATTGATATGACCATATGATGTAAACATGTCCATAGACTAGAACTGCAAAAGTTTATTAATTTTTGCTAGATATGGAGACGAACTTCCCGTATTTCTTATTCTAGACATGGTTGGCAATAATTAGAAATACGGAGTTTCGTCTCTATATTTAGCCTAACTGGTGAGTGCGCAGCACAAAAATTGAAAACTTTTGCAGTTCTAGTCTATGGACCCTATGATGTTCACATCATAGGGTCATATTAATAAGCCAAAATAAAATCACCGATTTTTTTATGATTTTAGACCTGAGCATGTCCCTTTAATGTAATTAACTTCACTATTCATAGGAAATGTTTATCACGCTTTAGAATGGGGATATGTTTTATCAATTCGAGTCAGTTGAGCTCCAAGATAACGTATGTCCACGCTGTATGGAAAACGAGGAGGATGAAATTCATATTTTGTTGCAGTGCCCCGTTTACCAAGATTTACGCATTAGATATTTATATCCATTTAATGAACCAGATAATCAATTTTTTATAAGAATTATGTCCAATGATAATTCGTCATATCTACAGAATTTAAGCCTCTTTCTTTACCATGCCTTTGAACGTCGAAATAATAATTTAATTACGCTTTCTGAGTATGTATATATATATATACCCAGCGGACGCGGGACGTTGGGTCGGTGTTGGTTTGACGTTGGTTAAACGGCGTGGATGGTGGACCAGCGTTAAACCGGCAATGATTCGGCGTCTTGTATCTACTTCATAATCTGCATCGTTCAAAAAAAATCCCATTACATTTATTTGTGTATTTATTATTAATGTATTAATTATCCATTGTTCCGTTTGGATTATATGATATATTTCTATATTGTATATATTACTGCACACTTTGATGTATTCCTGTATGCTTTTGAAAGGGCCATAGGCATATCAATAAATAATCAATCAATACCCCTACAGCAAAATACATTGTTTAGTACTGCTTCATATTGTTTTATATTTGCCAATAGAGTGACCGTAATCTTCTGCTAACTGGCTTAGTCAAATTTGGTCGCCAGGATTATGTCATGTGTTTCAAGTGAAACCACGCTTCACAAACAAATAATTAAGACAGCTTGGGATCGATTATCTTTGTTATTAGTTTGTCTTGTCTGTTATGTCAAACAGGCACGCGTCCTATGCAGTGCATTTATCCAGTCATTCATTCATGCATTCCATTTCATAATCGTGATGGTTTCATAGTAACGTATCGAATGTCATATCTCACGCCAATCTGTGGCTATAAACATAACACACATACAGCATATGCCCTCACCTACACTGCAAAGCCAAAAGTAAGCAGTTATTGCAATTTGGCTTTGCACAGCAGCTTATATAGCGGACCGCAATATTATTATTATCAGGCTAACTGCGTAAAACATGAGAAAATTACCAGAAAAGGCTTGGTGAGACCACTGCTATATATTACAGGCTGGTTCTTGTTTACCGCTTTTTTAGTACGTCGCATCTGGCTCACTCACTTGGGGCCATTGACACTTTCAGCGGCGCCGATATCGATATCAAAGATAAGTAACAATCAAATAAGTTATATTGATAGTATCTTTATCGGGGTATTCCCCTTAGTTATCAGGGTTGTAGCAGCATAGTTTCTACTGATACACTCTCGGTTATAAGTGGTAAAGCAAATAATTGTTGCGACGTCATTGCAAGATTAGACCAACATAGAGTCAAATAAAACTCTATTGCTAGAAGCACAGGCTACATGGCCATCGTCTACGATATCAACCACATCGATTTTTGGATTGTAAAGCGATGTGCAATGAATGAATGGGGTTTTAGGCCAAATTTGTGCACATACATGTATTGGCTAAACTGGGTTAAAATAACCTCCCGAGGATGGTAAGACGAAGGAGATGACACCGCCCTCAGGACACTCGAAATTCGAGCCCTGGCTGTCTGAGGCCGAGCACGCTACCTCTCGTTCACAGAGGCTGTCCGCAATATTGAAACTTTACGAGTGAGCAGGGAAGAAACATTTTGTATCTTTTAAACTTGAAGGACAAAGTGGAGGTCGAACTCGCGATCTCCGACTTTCCGGGCAGGCAGCTTTAACCACTGCACCAGCCCCCTCCTTCCCTGCCCTGTAAAGCGATGTACATAATGGGCCCGATTTCTAGTAAAAATGAAATAATGCGGCTTCAGTCAGGCCACCCTTGTGCACATACAAGCTAAACAAAACCAGGAAAAAATCTTAAGAATGGTGGGATAAATCTAAAGACATTGCCCTCCAGAGGCATGATTCTAAAATCGCGCCTGGTGGTCTGAGGTAGAACACGCTTCGTCTCGGTCACTGAGGCTCCTCACAATACTGAATCTGTACGAACGAGCAGGGAAGAATGAAATCTAAACATGGTAATACATTTGTGGTCAGATAAGGAATACAATTCGTCACCTTAGATATGAAAGGGTGTATATGCCACCTGGTGAAGTGGCATATACACGTACCTTCCATATCCAAGGTCAACGCTGCCCAACAAACACGCCACGTTGAACCAATGTTTTTCTGAAGCTGGTCCACCGTCTGCAACGCTGGCCCAGCTTCAGAACAACATTGGTTCTGCTACTGGTTTTTTTGAGTAAGTTCAAAATAATATTCCAGCGGGTGTGAGATATCAGCATAATTTGAACACCTTAATTTGCGCTGGCCTAAGCTTTTAATCCGTTTTATCAGCCGATTAAATTATTATTAAAGGGAAAAAAATGAGTGTTTAAATATTCAGATTTGCTAAATTAATGTTTGGTTCCAAATTAAACAATTATGCGTAATGTTCACCCACTTGAAGATGTGGATTGCTTCTATAGTGGGTCAATTTGTTCTTAATATAGCGCATTAAGGATTGGAATCTGGACTGCAGCTCATTATCATGATAATTATTGCATGTAGGTCTAATTCTACTGATCATTCGATATTATGATATTGTATTGTATCCCACAAAAACAACGGAGATAAAACAGCCACTATTAGGCCTACTAGCCAGTGGCGGATCCAGATCTGCAGAAAGGGGGGCGCCCGGGGTTTTGACAAATTTTAGCCGATTTAGGGGACTTTTCAAACTATTTGCCGAAATAGGTGGGACGCGCGCCTCCTGCGAACCGCCCCCCCCCTGGGTCCGCCACTGCTAGCGGTAAAAAAACTCGTAAAAGCATAATACCTAAAGTATTGCCTAACCGCCCATCGTAGTGTGAGTCATTAAATTTGCACGCCGGAACCATTATTGTGTCAAAATAAACAACTCTAGGCCCCTATATAAAACTAGCTCATCAGCTGTGTACTAGGGCCTACACCACATTGCGGCAGGCCGAGGAGCTGGTCACAACGCCCTCACTAAAATTCATATCTATACATAGAAAACACACATAAGTCCTTAAACGTCAGTTTATTCCGTTGACGTCAGTGACCCCAGAAAAAACCCACACTGGCTGGAATTTTATACGTGCATGACTGGGGTGCTTTAATTACGCTGTTTTAAGGACAGGATGGGCGAGTGTTGCAAACACAACACTTGAGCCAAATGTCGATTCACTATTGGCCCACCGTCTGCGACGCTGGCCCAACATTGAACCAATCTTGGGTTAGCGTCTTGAGTTAGCTGGGGGACGATGTTAATGTTATCCATCATTCGTGTGACGGTCACAAGTGAATGACTTGACAATAAACACCGAGGGGGGTGAACCAATGCTGGGTTAATGTTGTGCCAACGTCGCAGGCGGTGGACCAAAATAAGCCAGAATTGTTGCAACCTCGCGTATTTACTGCCTGGACAGTTCTGTGTCACCCTAAACCCAATTCTCATTCATCGGATCCACTATCCTTCCACTAGCGTTACCTAGTGGCTCTGATTGATTACACCGTAGAATGCCTTTTGTAGACATGTTCGTGAACTTGGCCTGATTTTGTATCTAGCCATTAAGGCAATACCTGATGTTCTTGACATTCTAAACCACATGCTCAGACCGGGCAGTACACATGTCCAGGCACGTGACTATTTTTATGAAATTAACAGCTTCTTTTAACATGTTTCAGAGAGGTAAGGGTGGGGTGGACCAAGGAGGGGTTTGACTACATCACTACATCTAAAATATTATATTTCGTGTCCAGCTTGGCCCGACATTCTGTGGATATTTAGGCCTGACATTATTATTTGCTCCTGTCAGTATTGTCTGGTGAGATATATGCCTACATCTGTACATGCATCATGTGTATTGACAGACAGACAGACAGATATTTTATTGACAGAAAAGAAAAGTTATTACAGACTTATTTGTCATAGAAATGAAAGAGATATATGTACATGTATATACAATATTGTTAATTTGTTAAAATTAAATGACAATGTGCATGGTATGACATACACAACTAAAATCGTGTTCACAGGTTAAGTGGCATTGCCAAAATAAAAACTGGGTATTTCGATAATATAAATGACTACTACTAAAAATGAATTAAAATGCATTGCCAATATAACATAGAGGTATATCATTTTGTTTCCCGCAACAAAACCAGAGATAAAATAGCTGCTTTGTATGACATACTAATTATATATAGTAGGAAAAAAGACACTCTGGAAAGCGTAGAAACCTAAAATATATACAAGTGCATAACTATGCTACAGTAACTGGAGTATGCAATAAGACAATGGTAAAAATTATATGGTATTTTTTTAAATTAAATATAATATCATGCAAGTACAATAAATGTGGCATTGACTGTCCTAGTATAGAAATATTATAAAAATCAAAAAATACATTCTAAGCATATGGTCAATGTTGATTTTATGTTGGGCCAGCGTCGTTGACGTCGATCCAACATTGTCAATCCTACAGCGTAAGCACGATAGGTCTACATCGGCCCCATGTTTTTTTAATGTTGGGCCTGCGTCGCAAACAATGGACCAACGTTAAACCCATATTGGGTCAGTGTATCGTGCTGACTGAGACTGCTCACCAGTAAGAACGATGACCCAGCGTTAGAAACTGTAAACGTCAGATTATGACGTCTAAATTGATCCCAGCACTGTAAGAGTAAAAGAAAAACTAATGACAGTACACCCATAACATAGGTATTCAAATGAGGCGGAGAGAGCTAACTAAAACATGTTTAATGATTTCAAATTGAAAAAACCTTTGGCCTCCATGGTTTATACACAAATTTTTAGCGCTTAATGGGTTGAATTGACCGTTTTCGTTGATTGAGTCAATGATTTACATCTGAAAGTCAATAGGGAAAAGTGTCACCTCACTCTGCCATGCAGAGACAAACAACAGTAACTGATTACTTACAAGTAAGCTGATACTGCTGTTTGCACACCAGCCCACAAGACAACTTGTGTACACATGTAGACCAGGAGAACCTGGACCAGGAGAACCTCTTGAGTATAATACGTCACGACGAATCAGGAAACACTGTCACAGATACAAGATTCGAACTTGGAAACCTGCATGGCTGTCTGAGGTCGAGCATCTCGGTCACAGATGTCCCTGCAATATATATGATGAGGGACTTGGCACTTTGCTAGAGCTGCCGCCTGGCACGCGAACGGACAGGGTTCAATTCCCTTTTGGTGCCCATGGAGAAATATTGTAATGTTTGTGGTACAACAGTAGATTCTGATAGTAGGCGCTATAAGCTTGCAATAATATCATTTTGAATTGCGCTTAACTCGGTGTTTCGAAACGTCACATTATGAGCATAATTAGGCAATACTAGTAAATATCATACATGTGCCTGGGGTTTGAGTATGACTCGTTATTGACACCATCATTTCAGGCTAACGTCTTCAATACATACATGTATATGCATTTTCTGTCCACCAAACCCACGACGTTGAACCACCGTCAAAGGCTCCATACCATAAACTAAGTACATGTTTTATAGTTTTGAGAAAAACGACGTCAAAGTTTAAGTTCAATGTTTTTTTCTGTTAAGAGCTTCTGAGTAAAATAAGTTTGTTTATCAATATTATTGGTAAAGTAATTTTAGTAATCATATCTAAGACTCTCAGCATGCCTCTCAGCACATTTTTTAAATTTGCAAATAGTATTTGCAAGTAGTGTTCAAGTTCAATATCACAATATTTTTTGGTAACTTACATTACCATCTATATTGCTTTATGCGATTTTTTCCCAGAAATTATGGATATCGATCAGATGTCGATATGTCAAAATGTGACTTCACAATCATTTATCTGAATACTTTTGCGTATTTAAAATTAATACTGTTGATATTTGTAAAATCATGTTAAGGGTGCTTACCATTTCTGGTTTGTGATGGTATTATTTGCAAGAACATCTTATGTAAGCTTTCCTGTACGATTTGCTACATGTTATTTCGTAAGATTTAGTGTTAAACGCACTTGATAATTTTTTTATAGTGAAATTTGCTTCGCTAACAGCCATAAACATGTAGGCCTACTTGCTTCTAAGAAAAATGCTTTATAATGGTCGTAGAACTGAGATTTTTTTACACAATAATCTTCCCTACCTCAGAACCCCTCAAATCCGTCGTTATCAACAAGAACCTGTTAATGGCGCTTAACATCTTATTGCATGGAACCCTTCGATTGTTGGCCACCTATTACTCTATCAGCTGAGCTGGATGATTAATACAACACGGTCATTTACTACGACTTGGGATAGCAAATAATCTGAGTTAGTATAGTATAGTGCTTATGATAATGATCCTGTAAAGTGAAACCTGCGCCGAGTCCAGCCTTGCTGTAGGGAAGATGGGTGAAACCTGATTAGATTTTTCCAGATCGGCTGCACAAATTTGAACCTCACCCCTTCAGTGCGGACGACGCTTTATCTCTTCCTTTACCAATTTCGCATTTATGCGAAAACTATCATCCTTTACCAATTTCGCATTTATGCGAATTCCACATGTGTACATGCATTAATTGCAATGGAGATATTTCATTACATGCATGGTTGAAAATCGCCAACCAGAATGATCAGTGACATGGACGCAATGTTCTCTTGCATTTTGAATTTGTACGATGTGGCATGCGCATAGCTATAACCTGTATGGTGCCCAGGGGCTACTTGGGGGGTCCTCCTTTAAAAAGAAGTCGGTTTTATCAGGGGGAAGTCGGTAAAGGAAGAGTTAAAAGGTTTATAGCCGATCTTCTCAAATATGATATTGTTTGAAAAATCATAATAATGTTAGCCTGCATATGTATATTAAGAGTGAATGATTTTCCAGGCATTTCAGGGGTACTGTGAAGGTTGTAACTTGTGAGTGGTAATACTTGTCAGCCACAGGAGCAGCTCATTTGGGAGTTGCTCAGTCGTTTGCATGCTGTGTATACTATAGTATCGTGCGGAATCACTAGTCCACAACTAAACGACCATCCAACATAACCTGTAGCGTCTTCGAGTCTGATCATAATCTGCATTGGTAGATTATTTTTTGCTAGCCGCGTACCCCTATTTCTCCGTTAAACATCGGTGCTAATACATTTCTCCCATCAGTGACCAATGGTTTGGCCACGGTAGGGCCTTCAGCAGGTTCGGCATGCGCAATGAGCTGTTTGACATAGATTCATACCCTTAACCCTCAACTTTTCCTATTCTGGGAAATCCCTCCCGGGAATAGCGGGGCTGAGAGAAATGTCATTTCAGCATTAAATTGTACAGTGAGCTCAAGTCTCCGGCCGTCCGGGCATGTCTAGGGGTAAATCGCCTGGGCATGGGTATAACCTCTTGTCGGACAATTAAAGAAACACACATGACATGATCAGCCAATCACTACCGCGATTCGGTGTTTTTTTTAATTAGGAGTACAATACCATGCGTAGGCCAAAAATGACTCACATTTGTATAATTCGAAACCTAACATTTCTCCTTCCAATGTCCTTGTTTGAAGTTCAAATAAAAAGGCTACAAATGGTCATATAGGTGATCCGCATTTAAATGGTTAATTTTAGTAATCATGCGTTGTTATTGTTTAGGGGAAAGCTCGACATCATAATGAAGTGATTAAAGTCATGGAATACAAACCTCAGAAATGTCGACCTGGCGAACAATACCGACAGGATCTTAGCAACGGAAGAACCGGATGTCGCGCATGCTCTGTATGTCTCAAATCAGAGATAGTACTGCGCAAGTGCAAACGGTCACGTGATACCGTATGTGCACAAAGTCCACCAGAGGGTAGCTATGTCGTGCTGACACGAAGTAAGTAGAGATGTGTTTTCAAATAAAGCTAAGGAAGATTTTTGCACAGGTTCATATATTAAAAGCACAAGCATATACTGTGCTGTGCTGTGCTGTACTGTACTGTACTGTACTGTAATGTAATGTAATGTAATGTACTGTACTGTACTGTACTGTACTGTACTGTACTGTACTGTACTGTACCGTACCATACCGTACCGTACCGTACCGTACCGTACCGTACCGTACCGTACCGTACCGTACCGTACCGTACCGTACCGTACCGTACTGTACTGTACTGTACTGTACTGTACTGTACTGTACTGTACTGTACTGTACTGTACTTACATAAAACGTGGGTTGTCAAAATATATATTAAAAAATAATTTTAGGTTGCCACCAAATTCTTCCCATTACGGGCTTATGAATAATTAAAAAAATAGTAGAGAGAATGGGATGTATTATATGCTATAAATTATATGATTAATCGACAACATAAGATTTAATGAAACATGTACTGGTGCAAAAAATATAAAGTATAAATATATATTATTATCTTACGTATTATGTAGTGTTGACGCTATAAATGTAGAACAACGCGGTCATTAAGAAAACTGAAGAGATCTCCATATTACATTCCTATAGTTACCTGATGTGGTCCTAATAGTACAAGGCTTAAATAAAACATTTGACGTCCCAGTAAAAACAAAACGTTTGTGTAACATTTATACAACGTCGGCTCAACGTCTTCGACGTTGATCCAACATTGTAAAAATGTCATGCAAAAGTTTTGTGTTTACTGGGGTATTCGATATAATATGGTATATATCATATTACAGATAGGAATGCTTCTGAATGGAGACATATGCCATGTTCCAAATGTCCCTCAGGACAAGGTGCGGTGAAGAGATGTCGTCAGCAGCGTGACACGGTGTGTCAACGGTGTCAAGCTGGCACTTACTCCACGTCGGTCAGCCATACTGACCGCTGTGTCCAGTGTGGTGATTGTAGGGGTAGGGGTGCCGTCTGGCCGTGTGGACCTGCCAACAATGTAGTCTGTGGCAAATGTGAACCAGGTAAGAATAATACTCAGCAGACGCACAATTGATCAATATACAATACATAAATTGTGAGTTACCAACAACATACATCGTCTCAGTCTACAGCAACATGATATCACGGAGTGTTGCAGTTACCAGCAACTTGCTAGGCAGTTACCATTCTCATTTCATTCAACAAATTTATTTTACTGATTACGACTAAATTATCAACAATTGGAAGTTAAAAACATTTTGTAACGTTAAGTAATATTAATTAACCTGTAAATCGACTAACCAAAAGAAAAAGTTAAACTGCGCAGAAAAAATAAGAATGTAAGCGAGTCGGTACCCTTGTCAGCTATTTTGTGTTGATGGTAACCCCAGTTACCCCTCACCGCAGTGTTGATCATGAACAGATGTAAGATCATTGTGTGCTATGATTATGTATGTACAAATAATACAATGCCATTTGATAACAACACACAGTTTAGCCTAACCCCTGTACTGCTGAATTGTTTATGAGTATTATTCATTCAGTCGTATCTGGAATTGCTGACGCAATTTCGAGCTCCAAATAAATGAAAAATAATATTATTTATGAAAAATTGACATCTCTGAAATTGAATTATTTGATTAACTGAGAATCTACCACAAGATATGTTACACATTTTAGTGGCATTTTATATAGTTTGAAATTTGCTTGAAAACGTATATATACCGTCTCAGCAGCACAAGGGTTAATAGCTCTAGTAAATAATATTGATGATTTGTTGAATTCCAGGTTTTTACTGGGATTCAAGGATCAACTACTGTGTGGAATGTTCCGACTGTTCCAGTCTGCGCTACGGCGTGCCTTACCGAATGTCAGAATGTAACGTGGAGGGACAACCTGAGAGTCATCGATGTCTTCAGAAATAATACTCACCTGCGAAAACCATAAGAGTGTGATAGGGGCTTTGCTAATAATATATAAACATTAATAATAAATATATGCTGGTATGTTAATCCAAAAAGCATCACTTGCTTACTTGGAAGGAAAGCAGTTACTGTCGCTTGGCTTTTCTCAGCAGTAACGGTGTTGAAACTCCTCTGTTTTGCCGTCCTCTTGTATAATATAATGGTTAACATGCATACCTTTTCTTTTTACACTCTGCATCCACCACATTGGTAGGAATTAATATATTTAAAAGGATTAGTAATCAAACGAGAACACAACAAAACCTTTTCTCAAGTAGCTCTTAACGATTCAACTATACCCTGAATATGCATATAATAGGGCCTATCCCAGTAACCACAAAGCATGTGTATAACATTTATACAACGTCGGCCCAACGTCTTCGACGTTGGTCCAACATTGTGTAAATCCTAACAAATGTTTTGTGCTTGCTGGGTTACAGCCACGTGAGTTGTAGTGGTTGAGATGTTGATTCACAAAGAGTATACGATTGTATCCCCGATGGGCACTATCTAAAATAAGGGACTGCATGCTAATTTTCCTGTCAAATCTAAGCTATATATCCTAGTTTTAAAACAAAAATGCATCCTGTAGACATTCTGGCATGAATTGTCAAAGGCCTAATATTAATTACATACTACCTATGACATGCATAGGAGCTTGTTTAAATTATTCAAATTCATTCTCCAATTGAATATTTTAAATTAGCGATATGTAGTTATGAAAAAGTGACTGGCAAGCGTTGTTTCACAACTGAGCCAAGAGTCGAGACTATGGCCTAACTTTGAAACAATGTTTGGATTCTGATGTATAAATATTGCCGACCGCTCGAACACGGCTATTGTTCTAGCAAACACAAGATATAGGCACAATGCTAGGCCAGCAATGGTCTAGCATTGGGGCCAGCGTGACATGCTCGCTGCACACTGTTACGTACTACAATTAAAAATATCAGTGCTACACATTGCCGTACTTGGAGTTGCTCCGGCTAGAAATATTTGGAATTTCACCTTGAAACAAAAAAAACTTATTCTCACGTTATAGCCTTATAGCGCGGGGACCATCTTTAGACGTCAATATCTGACGTCTGTAGACGTCAGATATTGACGTATAAAGACGGTCCCCGCACTGAAATAATGAAATTATTTATAATGGCTATAGACCCATAACATAGATATTCAAATTATTCGGAAAGCTAACTGAGACATTTTGATGATTTCAAATTGAAAATAACCCTTTAGTCTTTATGGTTCATACTAAAATATTTAAGCATTGTAAGGGTAATTAAAACAGCCTGGATAGCCCGGGGATTTCGCTGTTAACAGTATTAACTTATTTATTCCTGTTGTTGCATGTTTGGTTAGTAATACTATATACCTTAAATTTCATATAATGTTAATCCGCTAATGATATTATCATATATAATATGTGACATGAATAAATATATTAAGCATGATCTATACGGTTTTTTTCTCATTTCTATCACAACGTAAAGAAAATAAGAAAGACTAATAAAATGATGGCGTTTGTCTTTAAAAGGTTCGTTTTTGGCTTTGAAGTATATTTAACAGGCCGAAATTTGGTTTACCATCCATATTTAACCCGTACAGCGTGGGGATCAACTTTAGACGTCGGAATCTGACGTCTGCAGACATCAGATTCTGGCCTACAAGTGTTAAATCTAAGTCTGATTATTTATAAGTGAAAATTAAGCAGCAGGCCTACAAAGGTTAAATCTAGGTCTGATTCTTTAAAGTGACAATTCAGCAGTAGGCCTACAAAGGTTAAATCTAGGTCTGATTCTTTAACGTGACAATTCAGCAGTAGGCCTACAAGGGTTAAATCCAGGTCTGATTATTTAAAGTGACAATTCAGCAGTAGGCCTACAAGGGTTAGATTTAGGTCTGATTATTTGAATTGACAATTCAGCAGTAGGCCTACAAGGGTTAAATCTAGGTCTAATTATTTATGAGTGACAATTTAGCAGTAGGGCTACAAGGGTTAAATCCAGGTCTGGTTATTTGGGCCATTTTAAAAAAAGCTAGGGAATAACGGTAAAGACATGTTCACCGCCTTATGTCCTTCTATTAACTGTATTTAGCAGTGCAATCATAATGTTTATGTCGTTGCTTATTTTATCTATTGATGGATGAGGAAATTGCAATTGGAATATTTAATTTTCGTATTAAAAAAACTGTATAGATGACCAAAATGTCCATACCGTTAAGTGTCCAAACCGATAAATGTAAATTGCAAAACCGACCACTGCTAAAGCTTCTGACCAGAACATGATTTCCATGTATTAATTAGTATTTTATAAGTATATTCAATTAGTTTTAAGATTTATGATACCAGTTGTGGATAAATAAAGTATATTTTGAATCACTTTACCCTTTCAAGCCTGACTTTACATTGTCATCTTCATCCACTACAAGCCGCGAATTGCTGTCGCAATTCTCGACTTGTAGTGGATGAAGATGATTTGAAGTGGGTGAAAAATTAAAAAAAAATGCCATGAATTGGTAAAAGAGTTTCATGGAAGTTTTCATTCTAAAAACGCAGTTGTAGAAAAATTAGGTCTCAGGGATGTAAAATGATGCTTTATTGCATCGTGAGGGCTTGAAGGGTTAATATATCTCCCCATGTTTTACATAGGTGTGTGTCTTAACCGTTAATTTAGAAATCATGTGACCTAATATCAGACTATTAAATTTTACCTTTGATATTGGGTAATATGACAAATATTATTACACCAGTGGTGTGTTCAATGAGAGATGAAAAGTGCAAATACTATCTGAAGAATCTATGGACTTATATCCCTCTTCAAAACATACTACAATGGATCATTGAGTGTCAGTATTAGATATGGGCATAGAATTTTAAAGTTATCTCGAAACACCACTTTGACACTGCCAAATAATAAATACATTGATTGATAGTGGCCAATTACATTAAATTGTCTTTGTTTTTATTTGTAAAATAATTTGACACATGTCTTTACTGTTATGTGAATAACGGTAAAGACCACCCCCTGTTTTTTAAATCTTTAAAATATCAGTTTAAATTATTTTTCAAGTTCTGCTATAGGTTAAACAACAATGTTAATTGGTTTTTGTCGAAGATAAAATACAAAAAATAGCATTATTAAGTGTCTTTACCGCAATTGTCCTGTTTTTTTTTAAATGGCCCATTTATGAGTGACATGAAAGTGACGTGTTTCTCTGTATCTCTCTTTGTTAATAGCCGCATATCGTTGCTTAAAATAAAACGATAATAACAAATTAGTACACATAAACTTTATTGAAAATAAATTATTACAAAATGTGGCAAATGAGCAGTTAAATGAGCAGTTCAGGTAATGACTAACAAACAGCAAAAAAGACGTTGAGCCGATGTTGAGTTAATGTTGGTCATCAGTCTGCGACACTGGCCCAGCATCAATTCGGCACCAAGTCACCATATCGTGTTTGTTCGGTATGTACTATTTGTCATTCTGAGTATAAAACAGGATTTCCACACAGACAATACATGAATCGACGAGGAATATTCATAAAATATCATTGGTTGAGGTTGTGTGTTGAGTGATTGTGAATTATATATCACTGACTGACCAAAGCTTTATATAACAAGTGATATATCTTTAAATTTGTATCTATTGTACTTAATAATGTTAAAGCTGTAATGTATTTTCTGATAACAACAAAATAAAAGTCAACATTTGTGAAGTTTGCACAATTAGCTGTTTTTTCATAATAGTAGGACCTATTCTTGGTCAGCTTACAATTGAAGGCAGATATATGGATTACAATTCGACACTGTAGTTTTCCTGTAGAAACGGCACGTATTTCTAAAAGCATCAAAATGTAATCAGGTAATACTTGTTTACTTATTTATATCTTAGAACAAAGCGAGATAAACTTCCCGATCGATGTGTTATGGCTATATGGCTTTGAATCATTTTAACCTGATTTATTATTAACCCTTTAACCGCCGGTGTCGCATATATTCGGTTTTTCACTTTTCATTGGCACATTAAGTACCATGTTTTAAACATGTTAAAGATAAAATGTGACATCAATCAACAAAATTTGAGCACAGTTGACCTCCATTTTGTCAAATCTGAATAATTTTCACTCACTTGAAGTTGTGGATCGCGTCAGCGAGACACAACTTCAAGTGGGTGAAAATTCACATTGAATAATTTGGCGGTTAAAGGTTTAATGTTGGTGAAAATCTTTTCACTCAAATTTACAATACAAAAATCAGCCTATTAGAGGAGGCTCAGCTAAAGACTCGTGTAAAAAAGATTAAAGTAAAACTAATAGTAATCTATCGTAGATAAAACGTTTTGTAATTTCTCGAGCGGTAAAGAATGATATGTATCTCACTGTTTGGTGTTATAGCTACACATACTAACATAAAATGATTATAACATCGCATGTAAAATAACAAACTAAAACTGTGTCAATATAGAATGGTGATAATAATAGCCGGTTGAAATATAATAATGTAATAATAAATATCGAGTATATATAAATGGAAACAAAGTTTCATACATGACACGTTTTGGCTGCGCATTATAACAATTAATATTAATATCATCCATTGCACATCGTAGTTCAATGAACACTTTATCTTTAAAATAGCAGCCATCGCTACAACAAAACAATTGCAATATAATAATCACGATGAAAATATTGTAGCAGTAAAGGTTATTATGGGTAAAAATATTGCACTTCAAATCTGAACAAACTGAAACAGAATGGTCATTAAAGACATAATATAATATGAATAATAATTAAATCAATATAACATCAGGAGATACGGCATGATGAGGTGTTACTTTTCGATCAATTAAAAAAATTAAGGCCGTTGTCCACTGTTAGACCTGCCTAAGTTTATATTTATTTCACCAGGTGGCGCTTAATCTGATTAAATCAGTAATCCGCGCGGTGCTTTCTGGGTATGCCCACACGCTGTTTCAGCTGCACAATGAACTACTATTTTAACGGGTTAAGCCATTATTTAGTTACTAATGTGACATCATTGTCATTCTTAATATCTTTTGGAACCATTTTTTTGTGTGGCGATCAAAATAAATGATATTACATGTTTTTATCATTGATTGAGCAGTCTAATGTACGGCAGTGACAAGCAAACATGAAACATTCAACCACTGTTAAATGTTGACCGAACGTCTGCGACACTGGCCCAACAATAAACGAACATTGAGTCAATGCATAATTTCAGTTGACCAGATGGTACCCGATAAAGTATTTTCTGTTTTACATTGAGTGATGAATGAACACGGATAAAGAGATAATATGGTATGATATACAGATCACAAGCAGTGGTATTATCGTTTTTCGAGTTTTGATAAATATATCTAGTATATGCTATATGGTACAAAATTGTGTACATCAGTGTACACGCAGTTTAAAATTGCATAGAAATCAGAAAACTTCTACTGAATTTTATAATTTAATTCCTGTGTTTAAAGCTCAGTATGATGACATCAATTTTTGTTTTTAATTTTGTAATGAAGTAGTGCATTCCACAGATCATATTTTTATTTTTTCAGAATTTTAAGATTTTTTCAAATAGTTTAAATTTATTAGAATCCAGGAATAACCAAAACATGCAGTTTATAGATCGCTGCTGTGGGTGACCCCCCTCACCTATCACCGCGTGTCCAAACCAATTAAGGGCGGCAGCTATTGATGCAACTAGATGGTTACTTTGATAATGACGTCTGAGATGGTGGGTATTTGGGGCAGTTTTGTTTACAACAATATAGGTCTTGGAAATAAAACTGGTTTAGTCGTTTTCAGTGCTTTAAAATTGTTTATTTTTAATGTTTTATATTTTATTCAGGATCAGTAAGCTATAAAGCTTCATATGAAGAACATTTAAAAAATTGAAAATTATCATCTCAAGGAGCTCCTTTAACATTATGCAGCATAGCCACATATTCGTCTGTGTATAGAAAATATGAATGACGACAGTTAAAGTACGGCTCAAATCTGTTCAAATATGGCTCGAATGTTATTTAGTTATTTACCAATTTTATCTATTTTCAGCACAAAAATGCAAATAATCGACGTAAAATGAGATTTTTGATTCTATATAATCGTAAGCTGATGTGCAATGCTCGACAAGATCGTCATTATATCTGACGTCCCTCTTCGCTTGAGTAATCCCCGAAAATTTTCAAGTCCCTCCCACATTTATTAGTCCCCTAACCCTTTATTACCTCCTCCAAAGGAGATTAGTTTTTAGTCGTGCTTAGCGGTGGAAGGTTTTACCCTTTCGAGCCTAAATTTACCATTGTCATCTTCATCCACCACACGCCGCGAATTACTGTTGCAATTCTCGACTTGTAGTGGATGAAGATGATTTGATGTGGTTTAAAAATTAAAGAAAATTGTCATGTATAAGTAAACCAGTTTCGAGTAAGTTTTCGTTCTAAAACCCTTGGTTGTAGGAAAAATTAAATCTGTTCACACGCTCTACCTTCACAATTAATGAAATATAAAGTTCTGGTAAAAAAGATTTGCAACTGTTTTATTTGTGATTGATTCCCTCCGTTGCACTCTAGATCCTATAGTGTGAATCAGGGGGTCTATGCTACTAAACATCTTAAAGCAGATTATTTAACCTTTCATTTCCATCAAAAAAGTATCAGAGTGGTGAATAATTCTGTCTTTTGACACTTTAATCCCTGCAGTATGAGTCCAGACTCCAGGAGTGACACTTTAATTTCTGCAATGTGAGTCGGAACCCCAGGAGTAGCTGAGGATTGTGATCCCTAGTGATGTTTTATCTGGCTGTGCGCTGTAGCAGCATTCTCTAGAGGCTGAATCCATCTCCACTCTCACATAGTCCCCCTTATTCAAGGGGAACACACCATTACCCGACACTGTATCCATGGGTATCACATCTCCCTCGTTGGTAAACCCCACATTTGTACCGCTGGAAAAACAAAGATGTATTGTCAAATATAGGACAAAAGCTGAGCATATTCACTCACAGCAGCGATGGCCGAAGTCGGGCCTCAAAATACAACATTGACATGTAAACATACGCTATTGGTAGATTGCTATATTCACCATCACCTCCCTGTGTTATTATCCGTCACATGACCCATCATTTGACACAGACTGATCCAGATCATAGAAAATTGACCAATCACGCACCTCCCTGTGTTTTATTACGTCGCATGGCCTATCATTTGACACAGACTGACCCAGGTCACATGCATGTGACCAGTGACGCACCTTCTTGTGTTAATATACGTCACATGGCCTATCATTTGACACGGATGACCCAGATCATAGACATTTGACCAATCACGCACCTCCCTGTGTTATAATACGTCACATGGCATATCATTTGACACAGACTGACCCAGATCGTAAACATGTGACCAATCACGTACCTCCCTGTTTTATTATAGCCTACGTAACATGGCCTATCATTTGACACAGACTGACCCAGATCATAAACATGTGACCAATCACGCACCTCCCTGTTTCATTATACATCACATGGCCTATCATTTGACACAGATTGACCCAGATCATAAGCATGTGACCAATCACGTACCGCCCTGTGTTATTATGCGTCACATGACCTATCATTTGACACAGATTGACGCAGATCATAGGAATGTGACCAATTACACTCCTCTCTGTGTTATTATACGTCACATGGCATACATTTGACACAGACTGACCCAGATCATAGGCATGTGACCAATCACGTACTCAAAATCCTAATCAGCTGCTTCGAGAAGGCCAGTCAACTTGATTAAAAAGACTCTACTAAAATTTCTCCCTGACATTATGTCTTTAAAAGGAATATTTATTTTGAGTTTTTTATATTTTCGAGGTTACTTAGACCAAGGACACATCCTTACTTAGACAATAATTTGAGTGAAGGTTAAAAAGAACACGAGCTAGTCGCCCGATGTTGACACATTAATTACTGCTTGTCCATTATTAAGTCAACGTTGGGATAGCATGCTGTACTGTGGCCTACTTACAGTCCGCTTTGTGTGACTATGAACTGAGACAGAGTATCAGGAGAAGTGTCCACATCCCCAGTCTTGTAGAGCTTTAGATTGGCGGCGCATGGTTTAGTGATGGTTCTATAAAAAAAAAGATAAAATGTGTAAGTATAGACTATGGTGTACGATCAAAATGTCACAATGGTACTCATGTTCTACAAAGTGCCAACCTTATATTGTTAAACGGAGACGTTGTCCAAACAACAAAATTAACTGAAATTTATCCTATATGCTGTTGTAATGTTCAAATGAAACGTAGCTGTATTTTCATCCCCCTGCCCGTATGGGAATTATCGTCCGGCGTCAGGGGTTACGCTTTTTGTGGGCGCAAAAGCTCAAAAACAAGTGGTCAAATTTGTTTGAAATTTTCAAATCACATTCCTAGCAACATCATGATGTGCAATTGATTTTTTTTAAATGCTAACAAATACTCAACATGGCCGCCAGAGGTCAACTCCAAGTTTGTTGTGGGCGCAAAATAACTTAAAGTCAGAAATTATTCCCCACGATATGGAGATGTGCAGGCGATTTTAAAGATTTTACTGAAAATGGCCACTACGGAGCAGCTTCAATTTTTTTGTGGGCGCAAAAACTCAAAAACCTAAAGTCATAGATTATTCATATTTTACAATCACATTCCTCACGATGTGTATGTGATTTTTTTAAAGATTTTGTTGAAATTCAAAATGGCCGCTACGGATCCTCTTCAATTTTTTGTGGTCGCAAAAACATTATTGTAAAAAATTATTCAAATTCTACAGTCACATTCCCCACGATATGTAGATATGCAAGTGATTTTTTAAATGTTTTACTGAAATTTTAAATGGCCACCACTGATCAACTTTCGAATTTTTGGGCCGCAAAAACTCAAACACTTAGGGTAAAAAATATTCAAATTTCACTATCACATTCCCCACAATTCCCCACGAATTTTTAAATCTTGTTTGATTGATAACATGTCCAATCTTTGAAATATTCCAAAGCTGGTATTTATTGTGCTATTAAAAAATAAAATAAATAACTATATTCGAAACCAGCTGTCAAAGTGTTAACATCACAGGCTAGCCCAAGGGACAGACAAAATCAATTAGAATTTTTAATCCGTGGACATGACAAAAAATAAAAGCTGACATATAACATTAACAAGTCCATGCAAACTTAGAAATCCGTAGACTGGACAAGCTCGAAATCACAACCATTCCATTATTTGATCAGATGGTAACGTGACTAAATAACGCCTTGTGATTGGCTGGAGTAGAATACAATACAGGAATACAGCACGAGGCACTGATCCAGTGTTGTTTCCAAGTTGCTCTATTGTCTACGACGCTGGCCCAACATTAAAACAACACTGGGTGAGTGTCTCGTGTTTATCGAGTTATTAGTTCACGTACGTTCCCGCTCTTCCACGGAATGTGACCTTCACGTTGACTTGGTACATGCCGTCATATGGAGCCATGAAGTGATCCCTGTGATACGCCATCTCTGGAAAACTGTTGTGGGTCAAGTATTCGAAACTGGACTCTTCTGGATTCTCCCACAGAATATAAGGCGCTGTAACAAAATAAACACAGCATGGGTTTCAGCGCGAACATCGACTTTAGGGACGTCAGAATCTGACGTCTGTAGACGGCTGATTAAATTGTTTATAATTGTCGTAGACCAATTATACAGGATTGACGAAGAGCTTAGTTTAGATACTTACATGTCGCAGTGTCATTTCCAATCTGGTAACAAATGCAATGATTTGGTTTGTAGCTCCTACTAATTGACCCCAGCTGTATAGACTGTCCTAAACCCTTTAAGAAAAGAACCAAGTGAAAATAATTGTTTGATTTTTCATCCTGTTAAAAACTGAAGCAAAAAAAAATTGATTGATTTTCACTAATGGTCACTTAGCGAGTTATATCACATTATAAGCATTTCATATGCAGTTTTCAACGTTAAAATGTGTCGCAAATTAGCCTGGAACACGTGATATGTTTGACGTTTCAGTGCGGCTTGTAGTGAATACAACTTTCAATGGTAAATTCAGGCTTGAAATGTTTGAAGCGCACTGTAACTGCTTTTTCATAAAAAGTAATATTGGTTTAAATTGATCATATTTGCCGATGCAGATCTCAAATGAATCACAAATTGTGAATTATAATAGCACATAACTATTTAAGCGTTTTTTATCACATCTTTGAAGCTGTGAAAATTTGAAGCTGTGAAAACCGGCTTCAAATAAATTAAAAATGTCAAGTTTTTTTTCTCAATATTCGCCAATTCTGCAGACCAAAAAGCACCAGGTTAAAGCAATTCAGCTGTTAAAATGTACTAATAATAATAAAAATAAAAAATGTATTAATAATAAAAAGGGAGATAAGGTAATTGTTGTTGTTGATAATGTATGTGTTATCATGGTTATACTCACCCCACTCATTGTGTCCAATGCTTTGTTCGCTGAGGCAATAATTGAGCTGACTGAAAATAAAATAACTAACTTTATTAAAATGTTTATGTAGTTTCAAACCAATGTTATCTATAACAGTAGCCTAGGTGAATATTTAACGCGTTATGCGCTTATGTTGTCGGTGTAAAGATCCGATTGAAATTTTGCCACATAATTTGTCGCGAATGGTATTGGCTTCATTGCGGGAAACAAATTCATAATTTCAATTTTTAAAGATACCAATTCAATCATTATGCCTCATAGATGTTAGTATGATTCTCCATGCAGGTGTGGTACACTTCCTTTTATGTGTACTCATTCACGATTCACATCTGTTTTCATTCAAATTGTGCATAATTATTATGAGAGTATTTTTACCCGATTTAAGTTGTAGGTCGCGGTGCTTAGCGGGGTACATCCTGCAAACATGAGATATTGGCCAAACGTTGGGCCAATGTCCCATGTTTAGTGGGCAGGGTCAAATGAGTAAAAATTTTAAATGTATAAGTAATCATTTTATCGGTTACTAAACCCACACACTACAGGCCCCTAGCCAGAGTGTCACCTAGTGAGTAGTCGACTTTAGGGCCACCTGGTGATATATTGACAAATATTTCTCATGCAAAAGAAGAAATTTGTATTTCTGCTGAACTATTAATAATAATACTTGATCAACATCAGAAAAGCCAAAAATTTCTGACCGAACATTTGATAGCGTTCAACGTGATGAACAGACTCTGCTACTAAAGGAGCCTCTGTCTTGATTTGTATTAAATATAATAAACGTTGTTTTCCAATATAAAAATTTTAATGTACAATTTTCACCCACTTGAAGTTGTGTCTCGCTGACGCGATCCACAACTTCAAGTGGGTGAAAATTTGACCTTAAATTTGTTTAATTTAATTGTTGGTGATGTATGCCTTTATTTTGGTAGTAATAGCGACACTCAGAAATACAATATGAAGGTACAATTAAATTATAATAGAAAATCATATCATAATTGTATGAAAAAGTTCATAGTTTTTTTCCGTTTTACTCCACAGTAGATGCCTTGTAGCGTGACAATATCTATACTGGGCATATAAATTATATGTTTCAAGTGTAGATTTTTACTAACCGTCTCCGCCGTTACCGCTGTGGTTTCCAGTAGACCTGCGAGCAGATGACACTCGTTCTTTCCTGTGATGATTCTCACTCTGTAACCAGATAACAGAAATCCATGAATAAGGTTCATGTTCCAATATGACAATATAATAATGGTAATGCCATGAATAAGCCGTAATTTAGGATAAGATATAAACTACTCGAGAAAGCACATTATTTTCCAATAAAAAACATAGAATGGTATGCGTCCTTGTCAATGCACTTCCTCGCCTTTGATCTATGTGAGACGACTGACAACATTACAAACATTTTGACATATTTTTTACATTTCTGTCTTCTCTTATTAGGGATAATTTGTGCCAGTCCATCAAATCAACATTACATCGTTGTCAGTAACATAGATTCAACGTTAATATAACGCTATTTGCCAATTTGGTAACGTTTGCTCAATGTTGTTTCAATTTCTACGACGCTGGCCCACCATTCTAACAACATTGGTCTGGTGCTTGCTGAGACGAGAGTGTTTAGCTGATGGGATAGGCTCATACAGTTTTGTCTGCAAAGCCAAAACGCAGTATCAGATTACTTTACAAGTGAGCAGGTACTGCCTTTGGCTTTGTATAGCAGAATACTAATAGGCCTATGCACCTGTGATGATTACTGATGAATGTATGTTTGGATAATATAGATCCTACATGATGTTGTACTACGCCACAGATAGGCTACAGAAAAACACTTGTCAGGCGTATTAACGGCTATAGATATACATCTCTTCATCGACAGAGTTTGAGCCCGAATTTGAATTTGGATTATTGTGTCTTTTATCGTGACTTTTTACACAGAAAATGGACCACGAAACATAACATTATTTTCAATCTGCTAGTAGTTGAGCGTTGGAAATATTATGTTGTACTAAACATCAAGTTTCAGTCGGATATAATAGTTTTTAGCTCATGGATAAGGATTATATTTATATGAGCTTGAGTCAGCTGAGCGGACATACATACAAGGTCGGTGGCTATACATACATATTATTGTCATAGATAGATACAAAAAGTTTATATGGTACATATTTTCATTCAAATTTTATGTCTATCAACATGTTTTTAGGTTTGTTTTATCATGTTCAACAGCATACTAGCACAATGGGAGTCATATAAGTGGTATTTCATTAGTTTAAATATTCCATTCTATATATATGTGGGATGTGATGGTAATTTTACTCAGAGCTGGTATGAACTATGTAAATTATAGCGAGGCGTTAGGGCACCCTTGTGTTAATTCAAGATCCAGTACTACAATTTACCTTCGCAGAACAGTAATAATTTATACCCTGGCTAAGAATTACATAGAACGTTTGGAATTGATTGTTGATTCGAAGTTGGCTCAAAATGGTGACAGTCTGTATCAATCAGTATCAGCCATAGACCAACTATGCGAAAGTTCGGGTAATCCCCTGTTTATCTACTAGTTCGGTCCCCAATCTTCAGCCAACAACTCTGCGTCATCTAGACCTATCCTGACATGCAAAGGTGAACAGCAGTAACTGCTTACTTAAAAAGTAGGCAGTTACTGCTGTTTGTCCTCACTCAGCAAGATCGATAGGTTGTTAGGTGTAAATTGTTGTCGACCTCAGGCATATAATACTCAACCGGCAAGTGAAATGATTGGATCAATTTTGGCTTAATATTGTGGAAGTTAGCCCAACTGTACTGTTTCCTATGAACTTACTGCGCACTCGGGCGGGGGCCCTAGGGTAGTGGTTAGCACCGCTGCCTTTCACGCCAGAGTTCGGGGTTCGGTTTCCGGTCTCGGCGGTTTGAAAGAAACAAAAATGTTTCTTCCCCATCCACGTGTGAAAGTTAGTATTGTGGGGAGCTTCCGTGACCGAGAGGTAGCGAGCTCGGCCTCAGACCGCCAGGGCTCGAATTTCGAATCCTGTGTCTGGAGGACAGTGTCATCTCAATCATCTCACCATCCTCAGGAGGTTCTCCTGGCCCAGTTTAGCCTATATGTGCACTAAGGTGGCCTAAAGCCCGATTCATTTCATTTATTTACTGCGCACTCAATCCTTAATTTATGAGGACTAGATACTAACAGAAGGGAATTTAGCGATTTGATACCGTCTTGAAGTTGTGGATCGCGTCAGCGATCCACAACTTTAAGTGAGTGAAAATTATTCAGATTTGACAAAATGGAGGTCAACTCTTTTCAAATCTTGCTGGTTGATGTCAAATTTTATCTTTGCCATATTTAAGATGTGGTACTGAATGTGCTAATAAAAAATGAAAACCCGAATATATGCGGCACCGGCGGTTAAAGGGTTAACTAAATACATTATATTAGGATTATCAACCCTAGAGGGCTGAACTACATATTTGTGACATATTCCACTTTTAACCCTTTCAGCGCGGGGATTGACTTTGATACAGACATTAGATTCTGACGTCTAAAGTCGATTCCCACACTCAAAGAGTAAAATATTTGTAGACTCATAACATAGGTATGTGTGAATGAAATCAATTAAATATCATGGTAGTGGACATCAGAAGGTTACGACGCTCACCCTACATAAAGCCAACATTGGGTCAACGTCTCGTTTTAGCTGGGTCACTCACGTCCAAAAGATTCAAAATAATTTCGCATTAAAAAATTAGTGACTTCTTCAGACGTTTTAAAGATAGTAGAAAGTAAAATATTAAATATATTTAATTTGCCTTTGTTGACAATAATTAGTGTTACACACGTAAAATAAATATTTTGTCACTGCTGCAATTGAAATATTGGAATTTTGTTGCATGGATTGAAAAGACCCCAGTATAGTACTCCATCCCAAAGAACACCCATTCCGTCATTTCGCTAGAATATAACGTGACTAAATGACCCCCTAACACCCCTGTTGTAAAAGCTGCCGTTTTATCCACGGATATTGTTTCTACAGATGGATTCTAACCATCTTAAAATTAGGATCATCTTAACTTTCTCTTATTTACATTAGCAAAGTTAAGACGATCTTAACGTTTCTAATGCAAATAAGAGGAAGTTAAAGGGAGGCTGCTAAGGTTTTAAAATATAGTTTTGGCCATTATTTTTGCTTAATTATACTATTTAAAGTACATCCCAAAATAAATCATCATTAAATTTGTAATATATGCCACGAAAAAGTGAAGTAGGCCAAATGGATCTCACATTGAGGGTCATAAAAACGCTCCCACTATCAGCAGCTGCCGTGTGACGTCACACGGTGAAGTCGTATGCCTACAGCAGTCCACTTGCACTGATCCTATAGTGATCCCGCAGTCACTACCCAGTTGTACAGCGTCTTGTTCATGGATTGTCCTACAAAGTTTTAACGTCATCTTTGGTTAAATTGTTATCATTCCAAAACGTTGCGTCTCCGGTTTGTGTAACAATAAAAATGAAGATGTTACAGCACTGATACATGGCCAAAAGATTCCCAAATCGCACGCAAGTGGGATCGTTTTGTGAAACTCGACAGAGCTAACTGGAAGCATGGTAATCCCGCATATGTTCTGTGTGGTGTTCACAGACATAAATTCAGTTTTCACTCCCGGCGTCCCAGAATAGATCTAGATCAAACGTCTAGTTCTAACCGTTATGCCTACTGCTACCAGGGCTAATGATCACGATGAGGACTTCAACACCCCCATAACCACTTATTACTACCAGAACGCATAGCAATCACGACTGTTTTCAATTTCAGCTACTTAACTTTTATACACGTAGAATTGTGGTTCACACCTGTGATACCAGATTGCATTATTCAGATACATTATTATATAAATGATAATTTTTTGAATAAAACTGTTCATGAAAACTCAGCCCCACGGGGAACAAAAATAATTCATATTAGGTGATCAGGCCTACATACTGAGCGACCCAGGGTTGTCACCAAAAACTTGAAAAATTAGTAAGACTAGCCAAACGGCGCTGAAAACAAAATTAATATGTTTATTTACAATAATTCAAACTCTCCCCTGATAAAAGTCAATAAGAGCGCCGTTGGGGTTAAATTCCATAATTTTGGGAATAATTTTGTAAATAATTCAATAAATAAATACGACCAAACTTCAAATTCCCATAACTTTGTTCTGAGACCTCGCACGCAGATGGTTCAACTATCAAAATGCTACACTTTCAATGAGAAAAGGAAAATTCCTGTGACGTATCGACATAAACCAGTGAATCCCCATGATGACGTCGCGAAGTGCCTACCCAGCAAACACAAAACATTTGTAGACCTATAACATTTGTACAATGCTAGAACAACGTCGGAGACGTTGGGCCAGCGTTGTACAAATGTTATACAAATGTTTTGTGTTTGCTGGGTAACCACATTGGTCCAGAATTGGCGGTGATGGGGATTTAGACAAATTTGTTGTGTCCGAGCCGTTACGCTTCGCAACTCGCATCAGATCCGGCGAAAGGGGGGCATGGGATCATTAGCATTTATGGCAGGGCGGTTAACAAGGATGCGCGTTGTTTGAATACAATGTTGATCTTTGATGGAAGTGAAGAGAGAAATTCTCAAATTCGACGTTTTCGAAGCAGACCTTCTTTCTGATTCTATATTCCTTGGTTTAACTTTCGTTAATAGGCTACCGAATATCATCAAAAGCGTTAGAGAATTTTGCATGAGTCAGAGTGAGTTGACAGGGGAGCTCACAGGTTCACTACTCTCTGAGAAATCGGATAAATCTCCATCGCTCTTCATGACTTCAACGTGTGACGTGCCAGGCTGTTCGGGAGTTTCCGTGACCGTTACGGAATCCGAAGTGACTTCGGCTCGAAAAATCTGACAAAAACATTTTTTTTACCAATAATAAAAAAATTAGGTAAAAAGTAAATTAGCTGTTTTAATTAATAGGATATGTTCCATTTATTGATGCTCACCCAGCCTTAACCTTAACACCCTCCCTTTAAGATAATCTTAATTTTAAGATTATTTGTGGGATGGGCCCCAGATTCATGTATTATTGTCGTCATTTATCAAATATGGTGAGGTATATAATTGATTTGACCAACATTTAACCCTTAGAACACTGATGTCAGCTATAACAGTCTTTATGTGCTTTTAGTAGCATGAAGGACTTTTTTGAATTGATATATAGGCCCTATGTCCTATATCGATGTGATTTTAATTTCCCCACTTTTCACTGACTTGGAAGTTAAGGCTTAAGGCTGAACCGAGATAGAAAGTGACCAAAAATGTACTGTTGTAGTTAGAGCTCTGAGGGTCGAAATATGATGGAATCTTATGTGTGCAAGTTTACGGCTATTAAAAGTATATGCCTATAATGTCATTATTGCATGGTTTGGCTGTTTTCGCTTAACCATTACAGTGTGGGGATCGACTTTAACCCTTTAACCGCCGGTGTCGCATATATTCGGGTTTTTATTTTTTATTAGCACATTAGGTACCAAATTTTAAAAAATGTTAAAGATAAAATATTACATCAATCAGCAAGATTTGAAAAGAGTTGACCTCCATTTTGTCAAATCTGAATAATTTTCACCCACTTGAAGTTGTGGATCGCGTCAGCGAGACACAATTTCAAGTGGGTGAAAATTCAGATCGAATAATTTGGCGGTCAAAGGGTTAAACGGCAGAGTTAACTAAGACGCTTATTATGCTGTTATGCTGTCCAATTGAAAAACCCTTTGGGTTCCATGCCTTCTACAAACATATTTCAGCGTTGTAAGGTATAAACTACGGCACTTGTTAATGCCGGAGTTTACCTAAACTTGCTTGTAAATTTCCATATACCCCCGTCACACCCAGTAAACACGAAGCATTGACCCGGTGTTGTTATAAAGCTGGTTCGCCGTCTGCCACGCTGAACCAGCTTTATAACAACACCTAGCCATAGTCTGGTTTTTATTTGGCATTACGTTGGGGATTTTATGACGACATTTTGCGAGCAGTGCCCACATTAGTGAGTCTACATGATCTACACTACTGCACAAAGCCAAATGCAGTATCTGCTCACTTTACAAGTGAGCAGATACTGCATTTGCCTTACATTAATCACGCTCTACTTCACAAGGTAGGGCCTACTACTTTATCAGCCAACTCCAATATACAATGTTTGATAGCGTTGGCCCAGCGTCGTAGACGGTGGGCCAACGCTAATCAAACAGTGGATCGCAGACGTGTGTTTAATGTGTAATTACAGTTGACCCTTTAAGAGCAATTCGACTATACGTGTTTTTGGTCATTTTTATTAGTGGAACGTACGATTTTATAATAAGACTTATTCCCCAATTTGACAAATCTATGTAATTGACACTCACTTGAAGTTGTGGATCGCGCCAGCGACACTGTGCAAAATTTTAAATAGGTCAAGTTTTTAATTAGATAACTTAGCGATTAAAGGGTCAATTCTTCTAAAAGGGGGTATTCCCCTATTTCATCAATTCTTATATTCTAATAATAAACTTTAACTAGGTATATTACAGCGCAGTTGAACACTTGATTTGGTTAGAGATAGGGCCTATCGGTCGACAGATGGGCCCTTAAATGGATGAAAAGTACAGCTGTAAAGTGTTGTACATTGAACGGTACATCAAACAAGTCTAGCATTCATCAGAGGGCTGAATTGAACTAAACTCTGTATGTTTGCTCATTTATCACTTGTTTATATGCGAAAACAACAGTGGCCTACATGATAAAGCAGGAATAGAGGCAGGGTTTTAACGGCCAGTATAATAGTTTTCATGTATACTGTATAGCCTAATTATAGTATTTTTTGGCATATAATTATGTAATTATTCTCTTGTTTAAGAAGAAAATATAAACTCATAGGAGTTTCTAATATCTAACTGCGTCTAATGTACAGTTCCAACGTTACCTGTGATTATATTTAGTTTTAAAACGGTGTAGCCCTACGTCTAACTCTTTATCTTGTTACATTTTCCGACTAAAATTCCACTTATTTAGGGGCGACTAAGTCATTTACTGAGCTTGAAGTGACTGAAACTTTAAAACTTTTTAAACACACATAGACGTTTTAGCCCTTGAAGCACTGATTTCGACTATATAGTATTTTTGTGATTTTATTCCCACTTGTGTGGCTAGAGTACTCAACCTGCTCAAGTGAAGAAATCTTTAAGTCTGTAAGGATAAACTATATGACCTTATTTTACAAACCAGCGTGATTTTAGTCACTTGGAATCTGTGGATCGCTGCAGCGAGACAGAGCTTTAGATGACAAATGTGAAATGAATAGCTCGGAGCTCTATATTAAGTGAATGTGTTTTAAATAAGACTAACCGTGTCTGATGCTGGCATAGATTCCAGTTGTATGACGGTGAGATTGCCGGAGCTTGGGAAAGTTTTCAGTATTTTCTCTGCTGTGACCGACTGGAATGTCTGAAGACGATTCAGTCTGAAGTGTTGCGTGAGAAGAAATGCACAGATAATGATCAATAATAATGTGGATAATACGTGAAGTGCAGTGACCGCGAGTTCAGTCGCTGTTTTCGGCGGCTGCCTCTGGGTCCTGATATTCCCTGTCTCACCTGACATCAACTTATCATTTTCTTCGGCATTTTTTATTGGTGTCATTTCCATGGCTGATGTTATTAATCTTGTAACATATGTAATTCTTATCACTGCTTTAATCTCTCAACAATGAGCTTTGATGTCCATATGATGTACTTTATATTGCGAAACTCAAAATCTAGCAGTCTGGATGACTCATGCAAAAGGCACAGCGTCACGTTCACAGGCCTATGTTCGATTAATGTTGGGCCAGTGTCGCAGACAGTGGCCCAACATTAATCAAACATAGGCTCAATGTCATGTGTTCGCTGGGGCGACAAATTCAATGAACTCAATATTAGGTGCAAAGTAGGCCTATCCCTGCAAACACGAGACGTTGACCAAATGTTGATTTAATGCTGGTTCAGCGTCGCAGACGGGGGGCTAACATTAAACCAACAAATATCATGTATTGTGCCTAAATATCTGGTTATTTCAACAGATCTTGTCACCCTTCTCGTATATTAAGTTTTCTTTGTGAAACCACGCAAAAATTCCATGACCGCACGTTCCAACATTGTAGGTACGTTTTTGGTTGCCAGTTCCGTGTACTTAATTATATAAATTCGACTGAATTTGAAAATACCCCATTATAAAAGTGGAGCGGAAATTACAAGCCCTTTTACAGTAGAGCATGGAAATTTCAATTTTACACATTGAAACTTGGACAATAGCCATGATAGCCGTATTCTTTTTTGTGTTGACTTCTGTTGATAATTCAACATTGAAAATAATATTAATTTAAACAATAAGTGGTTATTTCTGACACATTGCGTAACATCCACATAGTTTACTGCCCTGATGAGATCACAAAGCTCTGATCCGTATGTCCACACCGAAGAAAAAACACAGATTCAGATTTCATTTATTTGACATACCTCGGATTATAGCAAAACAAAAAACCCATCATAGTACACGTATCACTTCAAGATCATATATGATCGTTGTCATTTGATTTGAACCCTGTACCTCCGGGCTTAGAGTCAACTATACTAATAATCATTTATCCCGACGAATTTATTATTTAGTGGATTTATCTTTCATTGTGATTGTTGCATAAAATCACAAGAAAATGTTCCTCCGTTTGATTTTAATTAGTCACTGTCGCAATCTCAAATGCAGGCTAGTTATTTTACCAGTTATTACACATTAGTTGTTATTTCATACATGGTAGTTTTGAGTAGGATAATAAACCACGCTTGTTTTTCGTACATCACCATATGTGCGAATTCAACAAAAGTAGATGACAGTTTAGTTAATTTTTCATGGAAATTATCACAATGATTCACAAAGAATTATCTGCATGAACTGGCTGGATAATCAGTGAATTGAGTGAGGTCTATTTGTGTTTAGTTTGCTACCCAATAAAAGCAAAACATTTGTATAACATTTCTACAATGTCGTCACAACGTCTCCGACGTACGAAAAAAACATGTATACAGATGTTTTTGCGTTTACTGGGCAGTGGTGTCCTATCACATTATCGGTGAAAATAAATCGAAAGTTGTGAATGTTGTAATCACATTATCGGCTAAAATAAATCGAGAGTTGTGAATCGCTGGTGAAGAGTCAAAAGGAGATAAGTCCATTTGACCCCCCCTCCCCTGGATGGTACCGTGGTAGTGGCTCTACATACACTCAACAGTACGATTATGACGTTTTGCTTTTATGCTAGAATCATAGAGGACTTATTCCAATTTGACACTAGATGCTCACACACAAGTGTAGTCTATGGAAGACCATTAACCACCAAAACGTCAAATGTGACTTATCTCACTTTGACCCTTCACCAGCGGAATATTGTAGGCTAAACTTTACTGTTAAACTCGTCACCATGGTCACGTTAGTACAAAAAAACGATCGAAACCGACAGAACTCCTTCTCCCTGCCCGTAACTCCCGCTACGCTGTCATTTTGTATTGTGCCGTGTATAAGAGTATAAGGGCAAACAGCAGTAACTACATACGTACATAGTACTGGTATTCTGTGAAACGCAGTGACGTCACTCGGTGAAAACAAGGTTATATAACAACCCTCCCCCATACTTCATTCTATGAAACGCAGTGACGTCACTCGGTGAAAACAAGGTTATATGACACCCCTCCCCCATAATTCATTCTGTGAAACGCCGTGACGTCACTCGGTGAAAAGATGGTTATATAAGACCCCCTTCCCCATACTTCATTGTATTAGCCAGCTCGGTGAAAACAAAGGAGGTCACGGTAATTGAATTTCACAGCATTAAGCAGTACATGCCGTGTATAACAGTATAAGGGCAAACTACAGTAACTACTTACGTTTCAAGTACTGGTATTAAGCAGTACAAGTGGCTGCTGACTTGAATACATGAAAACAAATCTTTCCCAACTCTTATTTTCACCACCTGGCTATTTTTAGTATTATTTAGTTTCATTACATATATTATATTTATGTGTGAATTTACTCGAATCACATACTTTAGATTCTTTAAATTTAGATTCAGCTGGGGATTATCGCCGTGATTAACAAAGTCTTAACTAGATAAATAATAAAACTAAGTGGGTAATCAGGGTGTTAAGGCTCGCTCTTCGTTCATTTTTTAGTCACAGTGGATGGAATGAACAGATAAAACAGTGGTGTGCTAGCGCAATATCAAAAAAAAAATAGAAAGTAGCTCACGAATGATGTAATGTTACTTTCGACACTTTTGTCTATAAAACAATCGAAACTGATTCCTATTCTCCAGTGCCTGCTCAGACCATTACTCACTCACTCCCAAAATCCTACCATTTTGTATTGTGCCACGCAAGAGCAAACTGTAGTAACGACTTCTTATTTTAACAGCTGGGCCCTACTACTCTTTACCAGTGTTCACCTTTGCATGAACGCTACTTCTGTTCAAAGGCACTTATATTTGACGATGTACTTAGTTTTCGGAAATAAGTGCATGCACTTATATTCGAACATAAAAATAAATTTTAAATTTCTTCAAATTCGATAAAATCGTAATTATTTATTTATTCCAATCAAAACTACACTAAGCTAACGCCAGTAATCAGCTACTTTATCTCTCGTTATATTGAAGCTTAAGCCAGGTAAAACTGATTGTCAATTACAGTCGGAACATTTAAAAAACGGATCGGAGCTTTTGTTTAACCATATATCTAACTTGTTATCTTAAATACTGTTACATGCCTACATACCTGTTGATATACTTATTTCAGTTACATGCCTACATGCCTACAAACCTGTTGATATATTAACTTCTACTATTCTGCCTATTCCAAAGGATCGTGAGAAATCTCTACATGATTCGAGTAATTATAGAGGTATTGCTCTAAATAGCCTTCTGGGAAAAAAATCTTCATCATATATTATTAACCAGCTATAAAAATGTGTTTCAAACATCTGACCGTCAATTCGGTTTCAAGGCTAAACATTCTACTGTGCAATGTACCTTTGTAGTGGAACTACCTAAAACGCGGCACATTTTTGACGGCACATTTACGGAACGGACGGCACATAAGCGGACAGTTCACCCCACCACTGCACCCCACCCTACAAGTCAGCTACTGCTGGATAAATACTGTCACTCCCCATCCTAGCGGCACAGGGAAACCCGCGGCCCATTGTGATCATTGTGCAGACCATTCTACGGCTCATTTTTTACGGAACAAAAACGGTCCAAATAAAAAAATACACAAGTAATGTAATAAAAAAGTAGTATTTTTTATTTACGGTAATATGTTACAATCTAACTATCACAATATAAACAAATAAAAAAACAAGTAACGTAATAAATAGTACAGGGGCATAATTATGTTGATATTTAGGGTCATGTTGGCAAACTTTTTTGGTGACCACAGGGGTATACTGATATAGAAAAATCTTGGTGCCAATATTTTAATACATTATTTGTGTGTTTTTCGTTGGAATCACGAAATGACCACAATACAATAGAAAGAAAAAATATCAATTCCTAAATTCGCGTTGAAGTATGTCATATAGCAACTTAAAATTACCAGTGAGACCCATGGAGCAGGCCTACTTTTAGCACAAATTATCATGTTTATGACATGAACACCAATTTCTATGCCACCGAATTTGAGGATTCGAAAGTAATCATATGAAGATAATTTGTTTGTAAAAATAGTATTCGTGGGGCCGGGTCAAACATGTTAGTGAGCGTTTATAAGCAAAGGTTTCCTACATTACGCAGTCGGACAAATTTTATAAAAAGAATTACGTCACTTGGGGTGTGAGAATTCATTTATTATACTTCAATCAATATAGTTTGCTTACAAATTTGTCCCAGTAAAATATCGACTTCAGAGAACTGGCGTAGTTTGTGGCAAGCTTTTTGAATGGTTCTATAAAATCAGTTCAGAGAGGGACCAATCATATAGTTAATCATTTGTAGTTAAGGAGACTTTACAGTATTACATAACCCGTGGCACTTCTCCTTTGTTATTACTACTTGACGCAAGTAAAGCCTTTGACAGGGTCAATTATGTTAAATAATTTAATTTTCTCATAAAGAAAGGAATATCTCCACTCGTGGCTATATTATTAGCAGTTATGTATAATAAACAGCAGGCACAGATTAAGTGGGGTCAATCCTCCAGCAAGATGTTCAGAGTGACAAATGGTGTCAAGCAAGGGGGAGTTCTTTCACCTGTTCTATTTTCAATTTACCTTGGTGAATTACTATACAGAATCACAGATTCTAGCTATAATTGTTTTATTGGTACGTCGTTCTTGGGCTGCTTTGCATATACTGATGATATAGTATTATTAGCACCTACTAAATATGCATTGAACGAGATGTATAAAGTTGCATGTAAGTTTGCTGGTGAATATAGCATGTTATTTAATGCTAAGAAGAGTAAACTAAATTGTGTTTGACACTTATGAAACGTCTCAATGACAATAAACGGTGAAGAATTTATGTGTACGAACCAAGAAGTACACCTTGGAAATGTCATTGGCACATGTAAAAATGCCACAAAAAATGTAATAAATAATGCCACAAATGATTTTATCAAGAGAGTGAATGTCATTAATGCTCAATTTCGCTCTGTGTTTTGCAGTACCAAATATAAACTTTTTAAAACATTTTGCATGCCTATGTACGGCTGTGAGTTGTGGGACTTTTCGTCCAAATATACGGAGTTTTTCTATGTAGCCTGGCGCAAAAGTATCAGATTGTTATGGTCTCTTCCATACAGAACCCACTGTAATCTATTACCAATCATTTGTGATGATCTGGAATAGCAATTGCACATACGTTTCCTCAAGTCTATTAAACCCAATATGAACACTGGTAATGGAATTGTAAATCTATGTGTACGTTTATGCATGAAAGGCAGCATGTCAGACACCGGAAAAAGTTTAAGGTACATTTGTAGCAAATATGGACTGATAAGGAAAGATGTACATGATGTATGTACAAGAACATTAAAACACGTCGTTTTGGCTGACATTCAAACTCCTCCCCAAGAGGCTGTGTGTGCCGGTATAGCCATCAGAGAGGCTATGCACATGAGAGAGCATATTATGGACTATAACCCATTTACACTAAACGATTTAGAGCTCTTCATACACCAGACGGCCACGTAAATTAATCATAGTTTAATCAATACATGAACTGACTACCTTTTTTTTCTTTTAGAATGTATATAATTATGTATGAAAAATTGTACCTTGTACAAATGAAGTGATTATTATTATTATTATTTGAAGTTAACTCGCGGGAGTGACTTCAGGCAATAGGTGTTGACGCTACCAGAAGGGGCATATCACACCTCATTTGTCCACGATTTTCAGCTATCACACCCATGCACTATCGTTTTGACAGCTTGACCTGTTGGCACATATCCATATTACGGAGCAGTTCTTTCCTAATGTGCGTAGTAATTTTCGAATATAAGTGCATACACGTACTATTCTAATATAACTACATGCACTTATAAATGAACAAGAATATTATTTTTGGACCCATGCCTAAAACAGTCGATTTTCACTTATAAGTGCATGCACGTTTATGCTCGGGGATACGGTATGATGTTTTGAGCCCGACCGGTTTCGCCACTGAAGATTACAATGCAATTCGCGTTTGAATCACTCAATCTCTTTTTCACACATGTCATCGAAAAGTGCTCTAAGCTATTTCCCCAGCATAGTTTCATGATTATTTGAGACAAGAAAAATAGCATCAACCAGAAAGTCAAATAAATGCATTTAGCAAAATTACTATAGTGTCAAAAGTACCGTGAGAATTATATTCTGAAAATAATCACATCATTCTCATACACTGACTATTTTCTTTATTTTCAATATACGTTTAAAATAGATCCATAGGAAATACCCTTGATAAATACCCAGATAATCTCGATTCAAATAACTTAAACGAGGCACCCTTTGGCCAAGGCGACTTTAGTAGGCCTATAGGCCTTATAATCATGATAATCTTACAATATTATAGGTCATGCTCATCGAAAAAATATAACTAGAACGTTGTTGCGACGTTGAATCAACGTCAATGAAATTCTTTCGCAACACCGTCGTGTGCCCAGTGTGTATCTTGAGACTACCTCACTCCTCAGAACGTTGACCTTGCTGGGCATGCGGATGGGCCTACGATGTGTGCTCGGCGAATCGTGACGACCCAGCTACTTACGTGAATGTTAAGTCGCTATTTGTCGAGATAACTTGATAAGTCTGTAACACGTGCACAGAAACATGAGAAAGGCCTGACATTTTTAATAGTATTATTTTTGTCACTGAAAATAGGGGGGGGGGTGTTTCTGAAATAGCACCAGGAATTATTATTCCCCCCCCAAGATAAAATTGCAGATACATTCCAAATTGCAAGAATATATATTTTCCCGATCAATCCATGGATTTTGGGCACAGAATCCTCAATATATCAAACCTCAATATTCATGCAGATGCCTTTTCACTAGCAACAACCTGATATACTTTAATTCTGTTACTTTCCTTGAAAATACATAATTTGATATTGATGGTGATGTGTCGCCACTTTCTGGGATATAGCTGAGTTATGATTCTGAATAGATGGGTGAGTCTGTTAAATTAAATTAAACGTGGTTTCATCTACTAAAATGATTTTCTATCTAAGTCATTGATCTCAATATCTGAGATATTGAAATATCCTAAATCTACATAAAATTACTTGTAAAACAATGTATCACAGAGAAGTCTGTCGTGCAAAGCTAAAAGGCAGTATCTGCTTACTTATCCAATAAACAGATGCTGCAGTTGATTTTCAGGGCGAAGCTGTCTAACAACAGTTTTCTGTTAAACAACATGGATTTTTTTATTCAAGAGAAAATCAACACAATATTAGCAGCGTTATCTTTATTGATAAATTATATATTCAACTAATACTGAAACATGACTTTAATTATGTGAGCTAGGAATACAAACAGCGCACATGTATTATATAAGTCACTACTTTATTAAGAATTGTGGAAAATTGGTTGTAACGTATACGATTTGCAGTTTGACTTACAACAGACATATTTGACTTACCAAAATAATGTTTTCATATTGAAAGAAATGCAACACACGAAAGCCATCTAAAACAATTACAGACTAATTAATGCAAATAATACCACAATATTCACGCTTTTGGGTGGGTGCTAGACCATTAGAATATATAACATGTAATGTCACAGTATTCACGCTTTTAGGTGGATGCTAGACCATTCAGATATATAACAGGTAATACCACAAGATTTACGCTTTAAGGTGGATGCTAGACCATTCAAATATATAACATGTAAAACCACAAGATTCACACTATAAGGTGAATGCTAGACCATTCAAATATATAACATGTAATACCACAAGATTAACACGATAAGGTGGATGCTAGACCATTCAGATATATAACATGTAATACCACAAGATTCACACTATAAGGTGAATGCTAGACCATTCAGATATATAACATGTAATACCACAGGATGCACAATTTAAGGTGGATGCTAGACCATTCAGATATATAACATGTAATACCACAAGATTAACACTATAAGGTGGAATGCAAGACAATTCAAATATATAACATGTAATACCACAATATTCACACTATAAGGTGGAGGCTAGACCATTCAAATATATAGCATGTAATACCACAAGGTTAACACTATTACGTGGATGCTAGACAATTCAGATATATACCATGTAATACCACAAGATTCACACTATAAGGTGTATGCTAGACCATTCAGATATATAACATGTAATACCTCAAGATTCACGCTATAATGTGGATGCAGGACTGACTATTCAGATATATAACATGTAATACCACAAGATTCACACTATAAGGTGGATGCTAGACCATCAAAATATATAACATGTAATACCACAAGATTAACACTATAAGGTGGATGCTAGACCATTCAGATATATAACATGTAATACCACAAGATTCACACTATAAGGTAGATGCTAGACCATTCAGATATATAACATGTAATACAACAAGATTCACAACATAAGGTTGATGCTAGAACATTCAGATATAGAATGAGTGATACCACAAGATTTACACTATAAGGTGGATGTTAGCCCATTCAGATATATAACATTTAATACCTCAAGATTCACGCTATAATGTGGATGCTGGATTGACTATTCAGATATATAACATGTAATACAACAATATTCACAACATAAGGTGGATGCTAGACCATTCAGATATAGAACAAGTGATACCACAAGATGCACAACATAAGGTGGATGCTAGATCATTCAGATCTATAACATGTAATACCACAAGATTCACAATATAAATATTATTATTTAGATACGGTTCCTTACTTCAATAAAATACGAATAATTGAACAAATAACAATTTTACAAGGTACCAGATATAATATCACATTTGCACGCCAAGTGTCCAATTGTTGTGCTTCAAATATATATTTAATATGACAATAGTTGTGATTGGGAAACGCAAACTAATATCACCGATTGTTTTCAACACAAAGGGAAGACACACTTTCAAAGTCATACTTGAACGAACTGCTGCTGTAAACACAGCTTAACTGTGATTTAGTTTAGTAGCCATCAACTTAACACACACAATAAGCAAACATATTGAAATAAATTCTAAACTTGCAATTAATATATTTAAATAAATAAAATCTGAATTTTGACACCAAACTGTGCAAAATGCACTGTACAAAAAATGCATATCTGCATGTGATACGAAAAGTGTGTGGCTAATTGTCAATGCAATCCAAACAAGAAGACACAATAGCCACACAAACCGCACATATCTGCATTGATGTTTGAATGGAAAACAAATCTTTAATAACAACACATAAGAAGACAACACCTTTACAATAATATTCGCAGCAGGTGATATGGTTACAATTGAATGCAGTACTATACAATATACACTTGTTTGCCAAATTATCACGTTAACATTGATATTATTAGCAATTGCTAAGCAAATTAAATATACTTAGAATAACAAATCTGAAACACCGATGTTAATATAAGTAAGAAATAAAAAGTTATGTTTCGCTTGACGTCCAACGTGGTATACATAATATCCTGTAAAGACAGCAGACGTAAGAATTGCCAATGTAGTTAGGCATTTAAATATTACCAGCTTGATACGTTCATGTATCAGTCCGCTACAAATGAAATTGGACAGGATCCCCGTCTTAACAATACAATCCACTTTTTCTTGGAAAACAACAGCAAACCGAAGTATCATCAACCACGATTGTGAAATTTAAATATGTGGACATTTTTTCAACAAAGATATGTCTACGAATGTCCACACGTTGGATGCTCAAAATAGAAAACTTTTTAATGAATCTGAATACGTTTAGTTTGAAATGAGTGATGGGATTTTGATCCAATAGTAAAGAATTTAAATTGCCTAAATATTTAAATGTGTTATTTCCAAGGATTGTAAAAAAGTTATGGCTCAAATCTAATATAACTATTTTGCTGAATATTTTTTGTGTCAGTAAAGCACCATCTTCAATCAAATTTATTACTGAAATTTGCATACAGTACGTTAAAAAAATGTTTGATTTTGTTATATTCCTGACTTGATATTGACTGGAGTTCACAAACGGATAAATCAAGATATACAAGACCTTTTGTCAACATATTTTGAATTATGGCATACTAGTTTTGAAGACGATGGCTTTAGCATATGATGCTGTGATTATTCTGTATGTGTTATCGTGTATAGCTGTACAGCGTGTTGTGTACCCAGTACAAATACAATAAGTAGGACATTCCCCACAATACAACTCGTCATCAGAAGAATAATGACAATCTACAACTCCATCACAAATCTGCTGTAATCCAACACAGCGATTCTCATTACGACATTTCAGAAAACCATTACACGAAATATTAGAACAGTTGATCTCATCTTGTCCACCAGGACAGTCAATATGACCGTCACACACATATGACAGACGGATGCAAAACGATACCAGGAAAATAAACATACCAGGGCACAACAAATTAACACAAGAAGCACTATGTTTGGCATATGTACACAGATGCCTGTCACGTATATAGCAAAACTCTGTAAAGTTGTAATAAACATTATTTTCATTGCACAATAATCGTAAATTTGTAACATCATATTTTAAATATTGTGTTTCACTATTGTTTAAATATCCCTTTTCAAGAAGTTAGTTGTGCTTTATATCTTCAACCAGTTTCTCTAAATAATTACCACTAGAATGACTATGATGTACCAAGTGTTTTAGAACACCATAACGAGACAAAGATATATATTACATTGAGTTATATGTACACAAGTCTTCACATATGACATAACACACATGTTTTCCATCACACAACGAGTGTGCATGAACATATTCAACAGTCTGTTTGTTCACTGTGTTATTTGTATCGCTTTTAATACAGGGAATCATTAGTGTATTATTATTGTTAATTGTGACTATGCCATCTGTTTTGTATGTCATTGGGGGACACTCCGCTTCATCTTCTATATCGATGCAATCATAAACACCATCACACACATAAATCAATAAAATACAGCTACCATCCCAACAGCCAAGTTGATAAGGACCACATATAATATTTAAAGCAATAGGTTGCTTTTCACAAATAAATAAAAACACTTTAATCGGAACTGAACAAAATCGTCGTTTTATATCTTAATGTTGCTCTACCACGCCAACTTGGTGTAAATATCAGCTGGTATTGTGTTTCCTTGTATCACTACCCAACAATCATTTGTGCTATCTTCAATAATTGGGAAAATAATATCATTCGGGGTAACTAGGAGAACAATGTCGAGAATAGTATCAAGGTAGTAATTAACTTTTATTGGAAAAGGAATACTCGCCACAAGTTTATTCTGTGATGATGCATACTTTTCTGGAAAATCAATACCAATTGATGCCAGTTCAGAATTAAAGTTAAAGTTATATATATATGGATATGGGGGCAGTACTTGTTCAACTGATAATATTTTGCTTTCATAAGAAGCACATTCAAACTGTGCTTCGTCGAATGATACATTTCTATCAAATGTCATAAGATATAAACAATTTTGGCCAAGCAGAAACCATTCAAATATATAACATGTCATACCTCAAGATTAACACTATAAGGTGGATGCTAAACCATTCAAATGTATAACATGTAATACCACAAGATTAACACTGTAAGGTGGATGCTAGACCATTCAGATATATAACATGTAATACCACAAGATTCACACTATAAAGTGGATGCTAGACCATTCAAATATATAACATGTAATACCACAAGGTTAACACTATAAGGTGGATGCTAGACCATTCAGATATATAACATTTAATACCTCAAGATTCACGCTATAATGTGGATGCTGGACTGACTATTCAGATATATAACATGTAATACAACAATATTCACAACATAAGGTGGATGCTAGACAATTCAGATATAGAACGAGTGATACCACAAGATTCACAACATAAGGTAGATGCTAGACCATTCAGATCTATAACATGTAATACCACAAGATTCACAATATAAATATTATTTTTTATATATGGTCCCTACCTTCAATAGAATACGACTAGTTGAACAAATAACAATTTTACAAGGTACCAGATATAATATCACATTTGCACACCAAGTGTCCAATTGTCGTGCCTCAAATATATTCAATATGACAATAGTTGTGATTGGGAAACGCAAACTAATATCACCGATTGTTTCAAACACAAAGGGAAGACACACTTTCAAAGTCATACTTGAACGAACTGCTGTTGTAAACACAGATGAACTTTGACTAAGTCTAGTAGCCATCAACGTAACACACACAATAAGCAAACATATTGAAATAAATTCTAAACTTGCAATAACTATATTTGAATAAATAAAATCTGAATTTTGACACCAAACTGTGCAAAATGCACTGTATAAAAAATGCATATCTGCATGTGATACGAAAAATGTGTGGCTAATTGTCAATGCAATCCAAACAAGAAAACACAATAGCCACACAAACCGCACATATCTGCATTGATGTTTGAATGGAAAACAAATCTTTAATAACAACACATAAGAAGACAACACCTTTACAAAAATATTCGCAGCAAGTGATATGGTTACAATTGAATGCAGTACTATACAATATACACTTGTTTGCCAAATTATCACGTTTACATTGATATTATTAGCAATTGCTAAGCAAATTAAATATACTGATAATAACAACTCTGAAACACCGATGTTAATAAAAGTAAGAAATAAAAAGTTATGTTTGGCTTGACGTCCAACTTGGTATACATAATATCCTGTAAAGACAGCAGACGTAAGAATTGCCAATGTAGTTAGGCATTTAAATATTACCAGCTTGATACGTTCGTGTATCAGTCCACTACAAATAAAATTGGACAGGATCCCGGTCTTAACAATACAATCCAATTTTTCTTGGAAATAGCAGCAAAACGAAGTATCATCAACCACGATTGTAAAATTTAAATATGTTGACATTTTTTCAACAAAGATATGTCTACGAATGTCCACACGTTGGATGCTCAAAATAGAAAACTTTTTAATGAATCTGAATACGTTTAGTTTGAAATGAGTGATGGGATTTTGATCCAATAGTAAAGTATTTAAATTGCCTAAATATTTAAATGTGTTATTTCCAAGGATTGTAAAAAAGTTATGGCTCAAATCTAATATAACTAATTTGCTGAATATTTTTTGTGTCAGTAAAGCACCATCTTCAATCAAATTATTACTGAAATTTGCATACAGTACGTTTAGAAAATGTTTGATTTTGTTATATTCCTGACTTGATATTGACTGAAGTTCACAAACGGATAAATCAATATATACAAGACCTTTTGTCAACATATTTTGAATTATGGCATGTTTTATACTAGTTTTGAAGACGATGGCTTTAGCATATGATGCTGTGATTAATCTATATGTGTTCTCGTGTATAGCTGTACAGCGTGTTGTGTACCCCGTACAAATACAATAAGTAGGACATTTCCCACAATACAACTCGTCATCAGAAGAATAATGACAATCTACTACTCCATCACAAATCTGCTGTAATCCAACACAGCGATTCTCATTACGACATTTCAGAAAACCATTACACGAAATATTAGAACAGTTGATCTCATCTTGTCCACCAGGACAGTCAATATGACCGTCACACACATATGACAGACGGATGCAAAAAGATACGAAGCATTTAAACATACCAGGGCACAACAAATTAACACAAGAAGCACTATGTTTGGCGTATGTACACAGATGCCTGTCACGTATATAGCAAAAATCTGTAAAGTTGTAATAAACATTATTTTCTTTGCACAATAATCGTAAATTTGTAACATCATATTTTAAATATTGTGTTTCACTATTGTTTAAATATCCCTTTTCAAGAAGTTTGTTGTGCTTTATATCTTCAATCAGTTTCTCTAAATAATTACCACTAGAATGACTATGATGTACCAAGTGTTTTAGAACTCCATAACGAGACAAAGATATATATTGCATTAAGTTATATGTACACAAGTCTTCACTTATGACATAACACACATGTTTCCCATCACACAACGAGTGTACATGAACATATTCAACAGTCTGTTTGTTCACTGTGTTATTTGTATCGCTTTTAATACAAGGAATCATTAGTGTATTATTATTGTTAATTGTGACTATGCCATCTGTTTTGTATGTCATTGGTGGACACTCCGCTTCATCTTCTTTATCGAGGCAATCATAAACACCATCACACACATAAATCAATAAAATACAGCTACCATCCCAACAGCCAAGTTGATAAGGACCACACATAATATTTAAAGCAATAGGTTGCTTTTCACAAATAAATAAAAACACTTTAATCGGAACTGAACAAAATCGTCGTTTTATATCATAATGTTGCTCTACCACGCCAACTGGGGTGTAAATATCAGCTGGTATTGTGTTTCCTTGTACCACTACCCAACAATCATTTGTGCTATCTTCAATAATAGGGAAAATAATATCATTCGGGGTAGCTAGGAGAACAATGTCGAGAATAGCATCAAGGTAGTAATTAACTTTTATTGGAAAAGGAATACTCGTCACAAGTTTATTCTGTGATGATGCATACTTTTCTGGAAAATTAATACCAATTGATGCCAGTTCAGAATTAAAGTTAAAATTATATTTAAATGGATATGGGGGCAATACTTGTTCAACTGATAATATTTTGCTTTCATAAGAAGCACATTCAAACTGTGCTTCGTCGAATGATACATTTCTATCAAATGTAATAAGATATAAACATTTTTGGCCAAGTAGAAACCATTCTTTTTCACAGTTGAGTTCTTTAGGTTTTATCAATGATTTAAGACGTGTGTTATTCATACTAGGAGTAACTGGTTTGGTGCGGTTTTTTTCACACAAAAAGTTTGTGAGAAATTTTTGTTGGCAAGGTATGGCAACCCAGCCTGTAGGTCTACAAGAAAATGAGGTAAAAACAGCTGTACAGTTTTTTTCAATATCATACTCTGGCTGAGGAAATATATTTGACAAATGAACTATAAACTGTATTGCTCCTAACATTTCATTATCACTTGGAAGAACTTCTGCATTGTACAGTGATATATTTTGTGGCCATTGGTTTCTCAATTCTTTATTATTCCAGCCGATGTTTCCTAAAGGTGAACTGTCCAACCAGTTAGTAAAATTACCCTGAAAACATAATATAAACTTTACAAACTTTTCCATTACAATACTACGATGCTAAGGCCACACCAATAATACATTTTATGGATGACGGATTCTCAGCAGAAAAAAATGGAGCGAGCGTACGAATTTTTTTTCTAAAAAAAAATTTGATTTTCGAAAAAATAGAGTGAGCGAAGAAGCGACAACTTCACGTGGGTGAAAATTCATATTGAATAATTTGGCGGTTAAAGGGTTAATTATATTGATCAACTGAAATCACTTCACATAATATTGAGCTAATTATCTCACCTCCTTATCTCGACGCAATCCAAGAAAAGTTATTAAACCACAATCAGTATCACTTGAAGATTCAATATCAGCGAGATCATAGTATGTCTTGATTGATGGTAAAACCGTTTCGTTTTCCATACATGAATTATAAGCGTCATTCCAGCTGTAAAAACTGAAACAGCCACAATAGGTAAATATATATAGTGTCAGTCAGAACCTGCAAACCTACGCCGAAATTATTTATCGTAATCTAGATTCTGATCGTAAACCAGATCATCCCCAAAATCAATAGATTGGCCTCACACCCCCGTCGCGTTTGCTGGATTGTTGAGAGTCGACGCTGGGCCAGCATTAAGCCAACATTGGTTCAACGTCTCGAATTATGACATTTTGCTTCCAGCTTTTCGATATGCATAACGCTAATTAGCCAGCACAATATGTTGGACAGGCGTCGCAGACGTACACTGTCCCCATTTAACACACACACTGCTACGGAGTGTACGCAGACGGCGGATCGGCATTAAGGTCAACCCCTTGGTATTCTAATTTATCACAACAATGATATCACTTCAACTCCTCAAGACAAACCATTTTTTACAAAAAATAATGTGATAACCACTGAGAGAAAACTTGGGTGTCTTAATAGCGATTACACGTCGCTGTATGGTATGGGGCTGTCACACTGCTGCGTATGGGGCAGCTGCGTATGCCGACGTCACGCTCGCATGCAATTGAGATGGTGTTTGTGTTTATAGCGACCGAGCATGCTGAGTTCAGCCAGAAGTTTAATGCTGTCATGAAAGTAATACTTTAAGACTCTGGGTCTCAGATCCGGTTCAATCTCCGGTCACTAAGTGTCCCCATCTATATCTCAATTGCAGGCGAGCGTGGCCGACGTGTACACAAAATTGCTTAACACGTCAGCATATGTCTACGCTGGCGTACGTTTTAACTTACCCGTAACGCGTACGTTTTAACTTACCCGTAACGTGTAGTAACGTGTTCCAACGTATGACATAGCGTTTGTATAGCGTCAGTGTTGTGTATCAGTAACGTATACTAGACCTACTTCTATTGTATGATAATAAATCAATTCTGTGTGTATAATAGAAGTTGTGATTGATCATCATGTTGGAAACAATAGATTTATTCTGGTGTTTGCTGAAACAGTTCATTGAGACAATGTTGGATCAACCTTCCTTTGCTTTTTTAATACATTCATTGGCTCAATTCCCCGGTGAGATGAAGTTCATCAAGTGATGAACGTTGACCATATGAACATTCAAGAACATTCATCAATGGTTCATCAAAAACAGTTCATGACAAATCATGAATATTAATGAACACTTGATAAACTAGTGTTGTTCATGATTTAGTTCATAGATGTCATATGGAGAGTTTCATGAACAGTCATGATTTTTTATGAACTTGTTGGGATCAATTCAGTTCATAGCTTATTCATGAAAGTTCATGAGATAATTTCATGAATTTTGACGAAATATTATGAACTTGATAAATCCTAATTCAGTTCATGGCCAGTTCATTAAAGTTCATGAGGGACAGTTTCATGAACTGTGATGCATTTTTATGAGCATGAAATCTCAATTTAGTTCATGGTTTGTTCACGAGAGTTCTTGAGCTGTGGTGAATGACAGCCTAATTACCCTGGCGAGTAAGATGTCAACTACGCAATGGCTTATTAACTAATTAATTAGCAAATTGAAACTTTCTAAGTTAGATTATCAACCACAGAATACATAGTATTTTAAAATAATTAGTTTCCCAGTTTTCTGTTCAGTTCTGTGTAATAGTGTGGAGGGAGAGATATCTTTTTTTATTTAAAGGGACTGGCCCAGGCTAAAATCATAAAAAAAATTGGTGATTTTATTTTGGCTTCTTAATATGACCATATGATGTAAACATGTCCATATACTAGAACTGCAAAAGTTTTTAAATTTTTGTGCTGCGCATTCACCAGTTAGGCTAGATATAGAGACGAAGTTTCTGATTTCTAATTATTGACAACCATGTCAAAAATTAGAAATACGGGAATTAAAAAAAAAAATGCAGTTCTAGTCTATGGACATGTTTACATCATATTGTTATATTAAGAAGCCAAAATAAAATCACCGATTTTTGTATGATTTTAGCCTGGGCCAGTCCCTTTAACAAAATGAAGCATAATTAGCTTGCTGTGTTTAGGTAAGAAGTAACCGCAGGAAAATATAGTCCCCAATCAAAATACTATATGTATTTTACAGGTCAAAAGACTGGCTGATATTATGTTTAATAGAATAAACACAATGGTTTACTGTCTTTTCGCAAGGAATATATACTCTGATTCTATGTATGTGGTATTAGTGATGACATAAAATATATGACATAGAAAATTAATTTTAACGCTTTTAGATGATTGTCCAGTAAATATGTCAGAAATTGTTTAATTTGCAAATATTATTTTATTGTGGGTGTTTCTACGAATTGACCTTAATTTTAAGCTTGAAATAACTATGAAATAACCCTGATAATGAAGTACATTTAAGACTCTAGATTTTAAGTTTCAATTATTTGCGCATACGGATGATATAATGAATAATTGACTAGATCATTATACATTCTGGCTTCTGGGGGTTGTTTTTCAAGGGTGAGGATAGGTGAAAAAACATAATGCTTGTTAATTGTTTACGACGTCGGTTCAACATCAACCCAACATTGATTCAACTGACCAGACGAATTATTCCCTGCCGTACGACTAATGGCCTGTAGGACCAATGACCCGTAGGACCAATGGCCCGTAGAACTAATGGCCAGACAAACAGACAGACAGACAGACGTCAAGTTCTGACGTTTTAATACGGTCCCAACACTGAAAGAATCAAACTATAATTAATGGCTTCAGACCCAGAGCATACATATTCAAATGAAGCAGAAAGAGTTAGCTAAGATATTTATGATGATTTGAAATTAAAAAAAACCTTTCGGTATCCATAGTTTATACAAAAATATTTCAGCGCATAGAAGTTAACCTAGAAAAAATAGTGTGACCAACTTGGTGATTTTTTTATGAACACCAACGTGTGATTGCTATGATAAGTTGATTTCGTGAATGATCACTATGACCTGTGATTATTATGATAAATGAATTTGGTAAATGCTTTAATTTATGATCACTGTGACTACAATGGTGAATGAACTTGATAAATGCTTTATGATCTCCAGCCTGCGATTATGATGGTGAATGAACTTGGTGAATGCGTTATGATCTCTAGTATGTGACTATGATCGTGGACGAACTTGGTGAATGTTATATGATCCCTGAGACTATGATGGTGAATGCACTTGGTGAATGTTATGATCACTATGACTATGATGGTGAATGAACTTGGTGAATGCTATATGATCACTGTGACTATGATGGTGAATGAACTTGGTGAATGTTATGATCACTGTGACTATGATGGTGAATGAACTTGGTGAATGTTATATGATCACTGTCGTGACTATGCCGGTGAATGAACTTGGTGAATGTTATATGATCACTATGACTATGATGGTGAATGAACTTGGTGAATGTTATATGATCACTGTGACTATGATGGTGAATGAACTTGGTGAATGTTATGCTCACTGTGACTATGATGGTGAATGAACTTGGTGAATGTTATATGATCACTGTCGTGACTATGCTGGTGAATGAACTTGGTGAATGTTATATGATCACTGTGACTATGATGGTGAATGAACTTGGTGAATGTTATATGATCACTGTCGTGACTATGCTGGTGAATGAACTTGGTGAATGTTATGATCACTGTGACTATGATGGTGAATGAACTTGGTGAATGTTATTATCACTGTGACTATGATGGTGAATGAACTTGGTGAATGCTATATGATCACTGTCGTGACTATGCTGGTGAATGAACTTGGTGAATGATATGATCACTGTGACTATGATGGTGAATAAACTTGGTGAATGCTATATGATCACTGTCGTGACTATGCTGGTGAATAAACTTGGTGAATGATATGATCACTGAGACTATGATGGTGAATGCACTTGGTGAATGCTATGATCACTGTGACTATAATGGTGAATAAACTTGGTGAATGCTATATGATGACCGTCGTGACTATGATGGTGAATAAACTTGGTGGATGATATGATCACTGTGACTATGATGGTGAATAAACTTGGTGAATGCTATAATGATTACCGTCGTGACTATGATCGTGAATGAACTTGGTGAATGATATGATCACTGTGACTATGATGGTGAATAAACTTGGTGAATGCTATAAAGATTACCGTCATAACTATGATGGTGAATGAGCTTTGTGAATGCTTTATGATCACTGCGACTATGCTGGTGGAAGAGCTTGGTGAATGAAATGATCACTGTGACTATGATGGTTATTGAATTTGGTGAATGATTTATGATAACCGTCGTGACTATGATGATGAATAAACTTGGTGAATGCTATATAGGAAACAAAATCAAGCAAGATGGCTTTGTTGATCACTCCAGCATAAAAGCTATAAAAACAATTTGGCACCTAACTCATCTCTCACGTTTAGGCATACTACAGAAGGATAAATTATTAAAATTATAAAATCACTAAATCCTAAATAGGGTACTGGGCCAGACCAAATTCCACCGAAATTGATCAAAATCGCCTCGGCCTCAAATTTCAAATGCTCTGACCGGAATGATCAACAATGCCATCGACTAAGGAATTTTTCCTGACAGCCTCAAAAGGGCTTACGCCTGTATTCAAAAAGGCTGAAACCTCTCCAAAGAAAATTACAGACCTGTTAATATTCTGCCATGTCTCTCTGAAATATTTGAGAGGGTAATAGCGAATAGACTTAATGAATACTTTGAAGGTATATTCCATGAGTCACTGTCAGCTTTTAAGAGTGGTTACAGCTGTCAGGATACTCTATTAGCCTAGATGGAGAATTGGAAGTCAACTTTTAGAAATAAGAATTGTGCTGGGGCCATTCTTATGGATCTCAGCAAAGCGTTTGATTGTATGCATCATGCTTTGTTGATAACAACGCTTGATGCATATTGAATAACCACGAACAGCTTAAAATTATAGAAATCGTACCTCACTAATCGACAACAGAGGGTCAAAATTGGTAACGCTACAAGCAAATGGAAGGGAATTTTAAAGGAGGTACCGCAAGGTTCTATTCTTGGCCCGATACTTTTTAATATATTTATTAATGACATGTTCCACTTCATCATCAGGGGTGAACTATGCTGACGATAATACAATATGCTCTGAAAAAGCAGCAAAACAACAGGTGGTTAAAGTTTTGCGGGCTAAATCAAATCTTGCAATATAATGGTTCACCCACAATTTAATGCTTGCTAATCCACAGAAGTTCCAGGCTTTATTTTTGATCTTTGAAGAAGAAAATTTTACATTTGATCTTGATAATGTTACTACAATTCCAGACGATGTTGTGAAACTTCTTGGTGTACACTTAGACTCTAAATTAAATATAGAAAACCACATATCACACATTTGCAAAAAAGCTGGAAATCATCCTAATGTTCTAAAACGACTTTCTAAATTCATAAACAAACATGATAAAATGCGGATATTTGGAACATTTATTCTATGCCACTTTCAGTTCTGTGGTGTAGTCTGGTACTTCTGTGGATTAGGCAGTATGACTAAGATGGGTAAAATACAGAATAGGGCTCTTAGATTTGTACATGGGGACTATACTAGTGATTATAATGGTCCCCTGTCCATATCTAAGTTGCCCTCTTTGAAACTTGGTAGAGATGCAACTCTTACTTATAAAATTATGCACAGCCTTGCACCCTCTTATTTAAAAGATCTAATCACCTCAACCAGAAATTCTAAATTACTTTTGCCTTATTTTAAGTCTACGCGACATGGTCTAAATTCATTTATGTACAAAGCACCGAGGATTTGGAATACACTCCCCATACAAACCAGAACAGCTTTATCTCTACCAGGTTTAAAGATCCTTAGTAAAAAATGGAATGGGTACACCCATATGGGATCCTAAAGCTCACTATCTAATGTAGTATAATATACTTTTAATTAATTCTAGCTAAAATTTAAAAATATAAGTAGGATAATTTGTATGAAATAACAATTTTTAAATATAAATAAATAACTTTTTATATAAATAATACAAATGTATTTTAAATTAATATAATATAACCATAAAGATGGAAATTAAGTTATCTGTGATAAAATGTAACTGTGAAATGACAAGTATTTTTAAATTAATCTGATGTGTATTTTATTTTTAATCTTAAGAAATGTTAAATGTTTTATATGTGCAATTATCTGTGATGTATTATGTATTATGCTTGTCATATTGTTGATTTTTTAAAAAACGATCGGCTGACTAGCCCCTGCTAATGTTTTCTGTAAATAAACCAAACTAAAATAAAATTTATCTTATCTTATCTTTTATCACCGTCGTGACTATGATGGTGAATAAACTTGGTGAATGCTATGATCACCGTCGTGACTATGATGGTGAATAAACTTGGTGATTGCTATGATCATTATATGTATGCATTATAACACTGTGACTATGATGGTGAATGTAGTAGTAGTAGTAAATCATTGCTTTACGTCACTTTTCAGCACAAATGGTCTTTTAAATGACATTGTAATACGATAAAAACGTTGTACTCAATTGATGAGATGAATGATGTACAAATGATGATGTGAGGGTGGGGGTGATAAGGCATGGTGGGATATTGAGAGCGTTTTCCTTTGCTCGCCCGATAAGGGGTTCTGGGCATGTCTAGGGGATCTACCCCCAGACATGCCCAGACGGCTGGAGACTTGGGTTTCGCTGTGCAATTTAATGCTGAAACACCATGACATTCCGCGCAGCTCCGCTATCCTCGGGTCGGATAGTCCCCAGAATAAAAATAGGAAGGATAACTCCTCTTGGATAACTCCATTCATCCCACGTGAGAGACCTAATGTCAAACACGCTATTTCCGGTTATAAAATGCTACCACAGCCTACATCAGCGCCAGCACTGATGTGGGTGCTGCTTCGGCTCCGCTGTTGAGCGGAGGAACCAGGGTACGCCACTGGCAATCCGCCCGAAGATTATGGCCAGATACGAGGAGACTGCAGCTGCCCTTGAATGATTGCTGTAGACTAGTGCTTCCATACAATGCCGTACACAGCATTCAACAGACGAAACAGATCCCTAATGACCCTCCCCAGATGGGGGCGAAAATTACTACTACTAGCAATCATCCCAGTACCCCGTTGGTGAATGAACCTGGTGAATGCTATGATTACTGTGACTATGATGGTGAATAAACTTGGTGAATGCTATGATCACTGTGACTATCTATGATGGTGAATAAACTTGGTTTATGCTTTATGATCACCGTCGTGACTATGATGGTGAATAAACTAGTGGAATGCATTATAATCACTAACCTGAGATTATCATGACGAACGAACTTGCTGAATGCGTCATTATTGTCGGTGATAAAATCACTGGTGCTAACATAATCCACCTCAGATATATCCACATAAACTTTACATGATTCAGAGCATGTCACAGGAGGAGTTATTCTCAAACGTAAAGCACATTGGTTAGTATGAGTCCGCCACCTGAAAATATCCAATAATGTAGCAGAATACTCATAAATGCTGACATCATTTAGTGTTTTCTCGTGTAGTATGATTCCATGACCTCTGCATGTTAGAGAACATTCATCATAGTAGCTGATAAGTATTGCAAGCGGACTACCAACAACTTCAAAACTGTATACAGTAACATTTTGCAAAATGGGAATAGACATAACACATTCTGGTGGCGACAAGAGAAAGTAGTTATGCAACATTAATTTTCTTTCACCACAGTGGGGGACATATATTGATATTCCAACAGGTGATTTATGACAAGTACGAATAGAGACCGAAGCATTATGTAAGAACTTTATATGTTCTGTGATAGTTTCTGCAGTGGTCTTGGAGTAGTTGTACTTGATTCTCCTCCAGTATATATCACGTTCGAAAGGCCAATGTTTAGCTGATGAATACATCACATCTATGTTACTACTACACATTATTGGAACATGCACTTTAACAGTCATTTTCTTTCCCATAGTTCTCAATTTTTGTGAAGCTGACAGTTGAAGTATAGTAGGTCCTATCGGGTAATTATTCCTGATTAAATGTATTTTACATTCACTCTTTTCACATAAAAATTGTCTACAAGTTAGTGTTTTTGTGAACGCATTTTTGAAAACATTTCTCACGTAGGTTGTAGGACAGAGTTTGTAGTGCATGCGAACCACCAATTTAGCTGAATGATAACCCTGGAACCAGATTACAAATATTTTCACTCTGGCTATATCACTGTATATCACAGTATGGCGGGATGAATGACATAAACTCTTGTGAAAGTTTGACGAACTGTTGCCAATTTCCTGAATAAATACCCCGCCATAGTTACAGCCTTGATGTAAAGATGTTATTGTATCAGGTCCATTAAAGGTGAACACAATAAAATTAAAGAATGGAAAAAAACGATATTCGAAAATTGGAGATTGATACATTTCTTTAACGCAAACATAATTATACTGGTAGTTGCTTGGATGTAGTTTAATAACAGTTAACTTTCTGTTTGGATTGCTAACATGGGGACATTTTGCTGGTCGAGATAACTGTGTTCCAATGCTAATAGTCGTCTGATCCATATTCATTGGCTTATGTTCCATAACTATATACATACAAAAGGCGCTTGATAAAGCAGAATATGTACCAGAATAAGAAGATGACCTAATTTTCAGGATAGATGAAGAACGTCGACCTGGACCATCATAAATGGTCATAAGCTCGTATCGCTGCTTCCATTGTATCTCAGCACGGATTGTTAAATGTGGAGATGTGCAGTAAACAATACTGTGAGCAACTAAGAGTTTGGAAAATATAAACCCCAAATGAGGATTTGGCAATTCCCATTCTCTTTCTTCAATGATACTGTGAATATGATTTATGTGTTGAGCACTGAAAAACACCGACAGAGTAGAGCCGTGGTTATCATGTATACTAATTAATAAGTGACTATTTCGACCAGTGGTTATTACCGACCATGGTGTACGCCTGCCACAGTACGTATGTGTTTGATTAATTGCCACGTCTGATAATTCTACTTTATCTGGACCACATTGATAAAAAGTTCTATGCAAAACAAAAACCATGAACCTGAATAGCACGACATGTTTATGCCAACTGCTAACATAGACTTGTGTCCGTAGTGATCTAGAAGCAACGCTCAGTCTCCCACAAAATGTTACATGTTTTTTTCTTGGACTTACGAAATAATCAACGCAGTGTCTTATGTGTTTTGTCATACAATCAAACATAAACCAGTGTTGGTTTTGTAAGTCGTGCTTTGTAACCTGTGAGCATAATGTCACCTGTTGACGTAAGGCATTATATCCTGTTAAGTCGACCAGTCCAGAATACACAGTGGGATGACCCCCGTGTACTAAAAAAACAGAGTCGTTTAATACAAGCAGGCACACACAAAAGCACCAAGCAGAAATGTAGGTCATTTTTCCCGTTTTTGCGACATATTATCAATATCTTCACAATGTATGACACACCCTGCCACGTATTCTGAAATGATATAATGCAACAATACAATGCTCAAGCTATTATTTCTACTCTGTAAAACAGGAGACAGTAACTGTTAAATTCTCAAGTAAACAAGTATTGCAGTTTGTCTTTACACGGAAAAATTATTCATGGAACAATATTTACAACAATAGATTCGAATTCACTGACAATTTTTTAAAGACAAACAAAATAATATTATATCATGAAGTAAACTTTTGGTTTTATCCCGCACCGGACACCAACAAAAGTCAAGTGAATTATATCTGGTTCAGATTTACTCAGCTACTATATAATTATAATACATACAATCAGGTAACTTACAGTAGAGTTTGCTGAATGTGTTGTTCACAAACTGTTGCAATTCATTTACATCTATGTAGAATACTATTAATAGTGATGAAAAGGTAATGTTTAAAATTTTATTAGGAAGTATTTGTCAGCAATACTATTATTTAGGGAAAATATTCAGCCTAGCAGACGATTAATTAGGATACACTATACGAGCTATTCTAAGCTGCATAATCACAATTTTGTATGCCATGTAATAATAATGAAAACATTTAAAGAACGCGTGAAATGAGAAAAATATCAAAGTTGAAACCTAATGTCTAATATTCGATTAGTTGTGAATATTTGTAATCAAGCCTATTATAAAAAGACTTCATTCAGCTACTGAATAACAAGCCAGGCAAAACGATCCCAGCAAACATGAGACGTTGGCCCAACGTTTGCTTACTGTTGGCCCACCGTCTGCGACGTTGGCCCAACAGTAAACCAACGTTGGGCCAACGTCTCATGTTTGCTGGTGATCGATGACAAATTAAAAACTTAATTACTTAAGTTAACCCGTGAAGTATTCGTAATGTATAAAAACGTCATCTTGTATCCCTGAAAACTGTACATAATATATTATACCTAGCGGTTTAGTGAGATGCCTTTTAGGGAATAAAATGACAACATATAATTTTTTCAGTTTGTCACCCACGTCAAATCATCTTGATCTACTACAAGCCGAGATTGCGTTAGCAATTCGCGACTTGTAATGGATGTAAATAAATAGAGACTGGAAATGGATAAACTTAATGGGTGGAGGTTAAAGTATGAAAAGCTCACGTTTACAATCTAATTAGGAAGTCTTTATCAGCAATAATATTATTTGAGGGAAAGATTCCGTCTAACAGACCATTAATCACCACGATAGACTATGTGGGCTATTGTATGCTGCATAATCACAACTTTCGATGATAAGCAATTATAGTAATGGTAAAATACAAAGAACATGTAAAAACCTGCAATAATTAAAAAGCCGCAATATATGGATTATTCTCAAAAGGTGCGTCAAAAATGGGGTATTTTTTGAAAAGAGAAAAATGAATACTTTTATACTTTTGAATTTTAAGCAAGCTAAAAAAGCTGGAAGAGCTTTTTAATCTAAATATAATCATTTAATTTATTAGATATGATAATTTTTTACAATTTTTGTATGCATTATTTGATGCGAATAAATGGGACATTTCAAACCATGCCCAGAACAATTGTTTATTACAGGACACGAATTATTTTATTCTAAGCAATTTACGGACAAAACTGTATATACATGTGTAGCAAACCACATACACAGCCTAATTATTATAATAAGAGCATTTTATATGAAATATATTAAGCTATGGGGGTCATAACATTTCGTGTCCTACTTGCTTGAAAACTAACTAAAAAGCCGAATAATATGATGCAAACATATTAGTTGGAGAGAAACGGTAACCAAGTAAAAATTTTAAATTACTACTTCCACTGAACAAAAAAAGTTGTGTCCTATATGCTTTTTCTTTAGATGTCATTCTCTTAAACATACGTCGCTATTTAGTGTTCAAAATGGTGTGTATACAACTATGTGTACACGGATTGTATGTGTTTTCCATACACAAAAACAATACTAGAATACCTCTAGTATCAATGATCTACTAGGTGTTTTTTTTCAATTTACAGCGTAACTCAGAAATCGTTCATTTTTTAAGATGGCCACCATTTTGCCAAGGTCAAACATTAAATTGATATATTTTTTGACAGTTTAAGAGCAGCTTCATGATGTCTACTACAGGGTTTGTCATATCATATCACATCATTAACTATGCAGTTAGGTCATGTCACATAACAGAATTTGGCTAGCATAAAGACAGACACCCTTTCAATGCACATGTTTGTACACAGTCCATTCATTTGACTATCATAAAGACAAACACCCTATCACTGTACATGGTTTATTATTATCAGGCGTATAATTGGTATCAGTCTATACCACACACTAGGTAATGATTTATTATATCAGACGTACATTGCCACAGTCCATATCCCACTCTATGTCGTGGTTTATTATTCAATATCACATGCTATATCATGGTTTATTATTGCCTAATGTACATTGGTATGAGTCCGTATCACACACTAGGTCATGATTTATTATTGTCAGACGTACATTGGTATCAGTCCATATCACACCCTATGTCGTTGTGCATTATCGTCAGGCGTACAGTGGTAATAGTTTATATCACAATCTATGTTTGGGTTTATTATTGTCAGACGTACATCAGTCCATATCTCATTTTATGTCATGGTGCATTATTATCAGACGTACATTTATATCTGTCCATATCACACTATATGTGATGGTTTATTATTATTAGGCGTGCATTGGTATCAGTCCATATCACACTCTATGTCGTGGTATATTATTATCAGACGTACATTGGTATCTGTCTATACCACACTCTATGTCGTGATGTATTATTATCAGGCGTTCATTGGTATCAGCCCATATCACACTCTATGTCTTGGTTTATTATTTTCAGGCTTACATTGGTATCAGTACATATCACACACTATGTCATGATTTATTATTACCAAGCGTACATTGGTATCAGTCTATAAAACACTCTATGTCTTGGTTTATTATTATCAGGCTTTCATTGGTATCAATCCATATCACACTCTATGTCGTGGTATATTATTGTCAGACGTACATTGGTATCAGTCCATATCACACGCTAAGTCATGATTTATTATCATCACGCGTACATTGGTATCAGTCTATACCACACTCTATGTCTTGGTTTATTATTATCAGGCTTTCATTGGTATCAGTCCATATCACACTCTATGTCGTAGTTTATTATTGTCAGACGTACATTGGTATCAGTCCATATCACACTCTATGTCGTGGTTTATTATTGTCAGACGTACATTGGTATCAGTCTATATCACACGCTAAGTCATGGTTTATTATTATCAGGCGTACATTGCCATCAGTCCATGCCACACTCTATGTCATGGTTTATTAGTATCAGTGGTACATTTCTATCAGTCCATATCACACTCTATGTCATGATTTATTATTATAAGACTTACATTGGTATCAGTCAATATCACACTCTATGTCGTGGTGTATTATTATCAGGCTTACATTGGTATCAGACCATATCACACTATATGTCTTAGTTTATTATTTTCAGGCGTACATTGGAATCAATCCATATCACACTCTATGTCGTGGTTCATTACTGTCAGACGTACATTGGTATCAGTCCATATCACACGCTATGTCGTTTATTATTGTCATAAGTACATTGGTATCAGTCTATATCGCACTCTATGTCGTGGTTTATTATTATCAGGCTTGCATCGGTATCAGTCCATATCACATTCTATGTCAGGCGTATATTGGTATCAATCTATATCACACTCTATGTCTTGGTATATTATTATCAGGCTTTCATTGGTGTCAGTCCACATCACACTCTATGTCGTGGTTTATTATTGTCAGACGTGCATTATTATCAGTCCATATCAAACTCTATGTCATGGTTTATTATTATCGGGCGTACATTGGTATCAGTCCATATCACACTCTATGTCTTGGTATATTTTTTCAGGCTTACATTGGTATCAGTCCATATCACACTCTATGTCTTGGTATATTATTATCAGGCTTTCATTGGTATCAGTCCATATCACATTCTATGTCAGGCGTATATTGGTATCAGTCTATATCACATTCTATGTCTTGGTATATTATTATATCAGGCTTTCATTGGTATCAGTCCATATCACACTCTATGTCTTGGTATATTTTTATCAGGCTTACATTGGTATCAGTCCATATCACACTCTATGTCTTGGTATATTATTATCAGGCTTCCATTGGTATCAGTCGATATCACACTCTATGTCGTGGTTTATTATTGTTAGACGTACATTGGTATCAGTCCATATCACACTCTATGTCTTGGTATATTATTATCAGGCTTTCATTGGTATCAGTCCATAGCACACTCTATGTCGTGGTTTATTATTGTCGAACGTACATTAGTATCAGTCCATATCACACACCATGTCGTGGTGTATTATTATCAGGCGTACATTGGTATCAGTCCATATCACACTCTATGTCTTGGTATATTTTTATCAGTCTTTCATTGGCATCAGTCCATGTCACACTCTACGTCGTGGTTTATTATTGTCAGACGTACATTGGTATCAGTCCATATCACACTTTATGTCATGGTTTAATATTATCAGGCGTACATTGGTATCAGTGCATATCACACTCTATGTCATGGTTTATTATTATCAGGCGTACATTGGTATCAGTGCATATCACACTCTATGTCATGGTTTATTATCATCAGGTTTACATTGGTATCAGTCCATTTCACACTCTATGTCACGGTTTATTATTATCAGGAATACATCGGTGACAGTCCATATCACAATCTAGGTCGTGGTATATTTTTGTCAGACGTACATTGCTATCAGTCCATATCACACTCTATGCCGTGGTTTATTATTATCAGACGTACATTGGTATCAGTCCATATCACACTCTATGTCATGGTTTATTAGTATCAGGATTACATTAGTATCAGTCCGTATCACACACTATATCATGTTTTATTATTATCAGGATTTCAGAGGTATCAGTCCGTATCACACTCTATGTCATGTTTTATTATTATCATGGTTACATTGGTATCAGTCCTTATCACACACTACATCATGGTTTATTTTGATTGTCAGATGTGTCAGTCCAATCAAGATTACATTGGTATCAGCCTATATCACACACTATATTAGTTTTATTATAAATCATACTTTCCGTAACTCAATGTTTTTTATTTCAGAATTAAATTTGACCGCTATCTCATCGCTACAATATGGATAGTGACCACATTACTGACCGATGTTTCAACAAATCCCAGCTTTATTTCAACTCACCCGGCATGTAGGGTTATTTGAAACAGTCCACAATGTGTCAGTCAAGTTAAATTTGAACCAATAATTTGTGTCAATAATTCAGTCAAGCTTGGCCTGACACTAAAACTAAATTTCTGAAAATCGTTTCAACTAGCCCCTGTCTCCCCTGATGATAACACTATCGAATTGCACAAAATAATTTATTAGCTAATGTGAGATGTTTAATATTTTTATAATAATCATCAATGCTATTGAATATAGTTTGTGTAAAGACTTGGCATGCATCTTCATCAAAGATACCCAGCAAACACGATAAATTGTCCCGATGTTGGTCCAACGCTGCGCCAGCGTCGTAGACGGTGGCCCAGCGTTGGTCCAACTTCCAAGTTGGTCACATTCAGGTTCCTGACTGACTTAGGCCTACTCGCATGATCCGATGTCCATCTATTGTATGACATGCATGGTCTATGTCACTGATTCTTTGCTGAGGGGGTCCAAGATGTAGGAAGATTGTTTTATACCCTTGAGCATTAGTTTTTACCATCCATATTTCCTTATCTCCGCAACGCAATCCGAGCAACAGCGTTCTGTAGAGCATACATATGATATATTGTAATCATGTAGAGTTGGATGTCGGCAGCATAGAGGTGTAGGCTTACCTAAAGTCCATATTTACCATATTCCCCCGCAATGCCCGCTCCTCCCGACGTTGCAGACGTCGGGAGTAGCGGGCATTTCGGGGGAAGATGATATTTCTTGGCAATGCAGTGGCGGATCCAGAGAGCGGGGGTCAGGGGTTCGCGAGCCACCCTTTTCGAAAACTAAGTTGCCTCGACATTGATCAAGATTGCTAAAATAAATGAGGCACTACCAAATAAATTTTGTGTGTCAAATACCGATAAATTTAGAGTGTCAACACCTCATTTTACATTACCAGTCAAGCCACCATTTTGCCACCTAGATTTTTATTTTTTAATCTGATCCCCCCTTTCAAAATTCTGGATCCGCCTCTGCAATGTCAGCTACTACAAATGGTATACAATGTGTTTGTGTTTACTGGGACAGGATTGAAGTCCGAAAACTGCGGAGCCCCTCTGGGAACATGCTAAATATATGTTTTATGTCGTTGGAAAGAGTTAGTATGTCGTGGAACGAGTTAGTAAAAGTCAGGGGGGATAGTTATGGGTATCGTGGGAACGATTTACCTATGTCGTGGGAACGAGTTACTCAGTCGTGGTAACGAGTCATGTGAGTCGTGGGTAGCCGTGTCGTCCTCTGCGAGGCGAGGCCGGGGATTGATGTAATAGGCCTATATATGCTTCACCCGAAACATTCAACATGGCGGTGACTGAGAGCGATTTCGACCCCAAGGTTTGAAAAATGTCCATAACTTTTTAATGACTATGCGGCCTGTGAGATGAGCGTGCGGGCATGTACCTGGAAAGTTACTGATTGTAAAAGAACTATTTTCGAACTGATTATTCGAGGGGAGGTCTAAGATATGACTGTCCAAAGAAATGTCCCACGATTTTGTACGCGGTCAATCTGTGGATTTAACCTGTTTCAGCCACTGGGGCTAAGTCGTGGGAACGAGTTAGTGAAAAAAATTATGGTTGGTTCGACGTACGTAACTTACATAACTTGTTCCTACTAATTAGTAACTCGTTCACACGAGTTAAAACATATATATCGCATGTCCCTAGAGGGGCTCCGTAGAGAACCGAACCTTGTGACACACACCATTTCACATGACAGCGTATGAGGAGAAGCGGTCCTTATGCTAATCTTAACTGATTGGGCCCACGAATTCCAAATTCAATGTCCCTTCGATTCAAGAATGTTCGAATTAGTAGGCCTATGAAACGCTGATAAGATTAGTAAAATAAGAATGACAACCTGTTTGTTATCGATTGTCATAATAGTAGTTATTTGAACTGATTGTATTTCTATATTGCTCTGCAAAGTCTAAATACACTTATTTACTTACTTGTAAAGTCAGCAGATACCGGTAGGCACTACTACTACCGTTTAGCTTTTTATGGCAGTTTTGAAGTACGCCTATCTATACGAAAACAGGTTGTCCTTCCGTGACTTGACCACACTCGCTAGGTGGCGATAGTATTTGATGTTGCATCACATTTAACTCGCTTCACAATATCTGTGAAACGCAGTGACGCCACTCGGTGAAAATAACGTTATATAACACCTCCCCCCCCCCATACATCATTCTGTGAAACGCAGTGACGTCACTCGGTGAAAACAAGGTTATATAAGAACCCTCCCCCATACTTCATTGTATTAGCCACCTCGGTGAAAACAAAGGAGGTCGAGGTCATTGAGTTTCACGGAATTCGAGACAGAGGTCGCTTTCTCATTACCCTACTCGTGCTTCAATATTACTATAATCTGTTGAAAATATTAATATAGCTGTGATAAATGAAAATGTTACTATAGTTTTAATCGTGTTTATTGAATAAATCGAGAATCTTTCTTGAAAGGTGTCGTTGTAGCCATACCCGCTGTAGAGGCGACATGTGCGTAGAGGCCTACTTATGTTATTAAAATTTTCATAGTTCTGATATCACAAAACAATGAAAGATATGTGCATATTTCAACTAATGATATAGGTGGGTATAAGATAGGCGTACATATAGTACATACATTTATAATCTTTGTTTTCTTAAATAGACGTTAAAAAGATAAATGTAAAATCTACCCGTATTTAGGCCAGTGTATAGGTTCAATGATCTGAGTAGCTGACCCAACATTAAAATACAACTTGTTTAGTGTCTCGTGATTGCTGGGTTAAATTGATTCCATTTTCTGAATGATGTTTTGTTTTCTTTGATGATGCAGTTTTTTGGTGTCGGTTTTCTTACAGATGATAACCCCTGTACAACCCCTATAACCTCGACTCAGTAATATCAGTTATTAGTCTTTGATTCGAACAAAATATCATCTTAATAGGTTGACACATATACAACAATTCACGTGATTTAACCTTTTGTAAATCATTTTTTGGTAAAAAACATTAATTTACCTTCTTTTTGCTAAAAACATTGCTTAAAGATAACAAAATCTGATGTACATATTCAGAGACGAGAATCTCAGTTTTGTCAACCCTTATCCTGCTAAGTGAATTTATTTATATTTTCAGCCACTTGAAGTTGTGTCTCGCTACCGCGACCCACAACTTCAAGTGGCTGAAAATTACTTTTATTTTCTTAATTGCAGCAAAAATATGTGCAAATCTTGATGTTTAGACACACATCTCATTTCCAATAACAGTGATTTGGTCGACTAAAAAAACAGGCTAAAGACACAATAGTCGTGATCAGCAGGATAAGGAGGAAGTTGACACGAGCTATGTGATCAGCTTTCTAATCTCACAGGCATGATTATATGCATACGGCATCGTTGGGAAGGCGAGATGAGCTCATCTCAGCACAAGTCACCACCACATCAAGCTCGAGCCTTTGGGAGAGGGCTTGGTGTGGTGACGAATGCTGAGATCAGTACATCTCGTCGTACGATGGTGTATGTATTTTCTCGTACGAATAACTGCTTGAAACGGTAAAATCTAACTGAGCAGTGAAGTGTATAGGAGAGAGTGCGAGATGGGCTGATCTCACCATACGTCTCGTAGGGAAAGCCAACAGCATGAGTGCGAGAATATTTTCTTATTGTTTTATTAGTCGTGAAGACGTGGTTTAACATTACGAGATTACTATATTATCATGATTTAAAATAGATAAATAGATGTTTTATCGACATAATTCGTAAGTCATTGCTGACTTATTTGACGTATGTGGCCTATCTGGCATATATATTTTGGTCTTCGGATTGGTCTTAAAAAAGACATAACATTTCAAATAGTCTTGTTTCCTTCACATGTCATCGGCTTAAATTTATTTGCAGAAAATAATAATAAAATGAACGTGGATATCAAAATCACACACACAAAATGTACCTCGTGTAGATTTGAGAGTAGGGAGACCTTCATATCGACGCAGTATGTTATGAGTTTGGTCGACAGTATGTTATGAGTTTGGTCGACAGAGATGCTTTGTGGATATCGTCTGGTAATATTATATGTCTAGGTTATAAAAACATCAGACACATATAATAACTAAAGACAAATAAATTCATTAAATTGCCGTAAATTTTATTATAAGATTTAAATATAAAAAACATTAAAATTTGTGATTGTCATGGCGATGTTAGTTTACTCGCTAGGCGGCAATAGCGCTATCAAATGAAGGTTTATTACTGAAGGCAAGTCTTGTATTATAAGTCGTGTAAGTTGTCATTATACCAATTAAAATGGGATTTTTGTTCTATTATGTCGTGCTCATTCAATCATTGCTGATTGAATCGTGTATTTTTTATATGTATATTACGCAGGACTACAAAAATGAATACGTTTCCGGTACTTGATGTAATTTGAAAAGGAGAGGACAGTTATTCAACCCGGATATAGTTCATCACTTATGTGCGCCGTTGGCCCTTGCAAAAACTATCTATATAAAGTTCTTGGCCCTAGGCATAAGGGAATTACCCGTTCGCCCATCTTGTGATGCGTAATAAAACATATAAATAACTATAGCCACAGTTCTACGAATAAACACAGGGGTGAACCTGGTTATTTGAAGACTAGGCAAGTATGGTATTTTACGCTCTATTTACATAACAACTGAATGACGGGCCGTGTGACACATAGACACCCCAAAGTCACTCTGTAGTGCAAAGGCAAACAACAGTGACTGCTTACTTTTCAAGTAAGCAGTTACTGCTGTTTGCCTTTGCACGACAGAGCTGACGTATGTCAGAAATGTTACTCAGGTGGAACCGTCAACTTGGACGGAATGACAATCTCCTGTAACCAGCTTGCTCATGGTGATTCCCCTAGTGTGTATAACCTTCACTTGATGTCCATCCCGACCAATCCAAAGCCTATGTTATTTCACAACTTGTACGAAAATAGGGCAATGATAACCTAATAACACGCCCTGTGATTTCCATCACTCACACGCAATACGAGTGGAAATTAACAAGGCGGGAAGCAACTTTAAACGTCAGAATCTGACGTCTGTAAAGTCGGTCCCTGCACTGTAAGAGTAAAACAATTTATAACGGTATTATGATGCTTTTAATATAGATTACATAGTATTTAATATGTCCCTAATCATTGCAATCACAACAACAGCACAGCAACATTAGAAGAACAATAAACATTCTTTATTTTACCATGAATATACCAAGTCAATAAAAATATTATGAGATTTGTAATATTTTATCATGTTATTTAATTACTATGTAACTGTTATCAACATTGTATCCAGTACAATGAATAAACTGAATTGAATAGAATATAACAAATGATATTTAAATCTACAATTCGACCTGCATAATGAATGAAGACGTGGCGGTTATGTCTAAGTCTGTAAAACCATCAAAAATAACAAATAATGAATACATAATAAAACAGAACATAACGAAAAGGCTATATATCATGAAGTAAAGAGCGTTAATGCAGAGGTAATATTTTTATAAAATATGTTTTCACAATAAAACGGAATGTCGAAGTAACACAGAGTAACAAAAATATAGCAGAATGGTGAAATATCATGGACAGTATGTACAAAAACCAAACATGTATTCCTTAAACATAAATATACCAGAATACAATAATATTATGTAGCTAATAGGTATATTTGACATAACAATTGATGACCCGGGGCAGTACCGGTATATCTCTAAATATAGCGGGGTAATACACAACATTCCAAGCTGTGAACCGTTGCTTGAATGACCCTTATATTGCTAGAGCCATATAATTAACGGTTTTAAATGTTACTAAAATTGGTAGAAATTTTTTGTGGAAGGTGATCACGTCCCTTTGGAGTTAGAAGGTGCTAAACAGCCACTTTGTGTTTAGTACATTCTAACTCCAAGTCAGATCAGTTGATAATGAAAATCATTCTGGGATGTGTCTATTTTACATAAATACTAGCTGGAAATTACGTAAAAAAATCCGGCTTTAAATGAATGAAAACTGTCAAAAAACAATTCAGCAGCACAGAGGTGAAGGACTTATTAAAATGACAGTATTTGTATGTAGTGTAGTGTCAGTTGTTTCATTCAGAGCATTCTGATTTCACACTCTGCATGACGACACCTAGTGAGGTATTCTCAGGTAGAATTGAGTAGCAGCATCCGTAAGACGTGGCGGGATCCACCTCTACCGCCAGATGATCCCCTCGCCTCAGTCTGTACTCCCCTGTGATCCCAACAGTCTGCATCGTCTGCTTCTTGTCTCTGTAAAATACACGTCATAATAATCTCCTTAGATATGAAAGGGTGTATCTGCCACTTTGTAAAGTGGCAGATACACCCTTTTATATCTAAGGAGACGAAATGTAATGAAGAAGTGTATGATTATAAAGGTCATTTTACACCGTCATACATGTAAATCGCGTGATGATAAAAATAGCCATCCAGAATCGCTATTATCTATTTTATTTAACCGTTGAAACGATGAAATATTTTTGTATAAACCATGGAGACCAAAGGGTTTTTTCAATTTTAAATCATCATAAATGTCTTAGTTCCCTCTTTCCGTTTCATTTGAATACCTATGTTATGGGTCTACGGACATTATAAATATTTATTTCTTGCAGCACGGGGATCGACTTTCTAGTCAGAATCTGACGTCTACGTAGACGTCAGATTTTCTGACTTATAAAGACGGTCCCCGCGCTGAAAATGTTAAAAGCCATTTATGCATAGCGTGATACGATAAACGTTTTACTAAGAAATAGTCGCCTCGGAGCTAAAGGAGCTATCTGACACTCGTCAGAGTGGCAGATAGGATCCTTTAGCTCCGAGGCGACGAAATGTAGATTCTCCAATTGAAATATTGGCAACGCTAGCCCAACATTGATCCAGATGTCCGGGTAATCAAGGGTAGACATTGTGAAGGCATATCAGATTACTACACAAAAAACGTACTCAACATGTACTGAAAAGATCCACCATTGTTGGTCCACCGTCTACGACGCTGGACCAACATTAATCCAACAATGGTGTGACGTCTAGTGTTTGGATACTTACATGCCTCTCATGGTGATCATAGACTGACTGAGCTGGACAGGATCTGTGTCCTGGTCACCTCCCTTATACAGCTTCAAATCCATAGAACAATAAAGTGCTTCAGTCCTAAACAAAACAGACAGATTATCTACATGTCTCGTAGAACGTTACCGATCATTGACGTGGTAAACGTCATAACTCTAAAGGCTCCCACACACTGCAAAAACAGTCCCCGCCTGCTTAAGACGATAATCTTAAATAATCGTTGCGGTGTGCCACTCCCACTACTACGATTTCGTTGATTTCCGTCGCATCGGAAGCTGTCGTCAAGAATGAACATGTTGAATCTTAGTCATGGCCCGTCTTAGCCGTCGTATAAGGTCGTTGCGATGTGATTTGTCCTACGACCGCGACGCGATCGTAATGTCTCAATATTGCTTCCAGAACACTCACCAAGGGTCCGACACGGTCACCACTAGGATCGCTGCTATAGCTTACGACGCCAAGTCGGTAACATTCTTTCTGGTGTGACACGCTGCCGTCGTAGAACCAGCTTGTCTGTGATTTTCTAAAATCTGCCACGACGGTCCGTCGGGTTTTAAGCAATCGCGGCGAATCTTAGCGGTGTGAGGGGGCCTTTATAAATAAGCAATTTACCTGCTTCATCTGCTCCTGAAAGTTATTTTGTAGTTGCAACAACAGGTAGGCCTATATATAATTATATTATTATAACATAATTGTATAAATACTACAAGTGATCATTAATATAATTAGGATGATAACGTGATTTTCAAAATGATGCACAACAGCAAAATTGACTAAATTATTTAAATTTGCGAGTTCAGATTTCAAATAAAGAAACAATTATTCATTTGAAATAGGTGGTAATAAGTCTTCAGCAGTGCCAAAGTTAAATGAATGAAACTATTGTGTTAAGCAGAAATAAGCTTGCTTTAATTAGGACATAATTCCAGTTTATTTTGACGAAGGCGCACGACTACTAGCAAATACGAAAGGTTGCCCAATGTTGGGTTAATGTAGGGCCACCGTCTTCGACGCTGGTCCAACATTAACCCAGCATTGGGTCAACGTCTCGTGTTTGCTGAGTACTGAAAACAGGAGTCGTGATTATGACTTACTCCTCCACTCTGCCGGTAAATGTCACCTGACCGCTCACAGTGTAGAGGGCATCCCGAAGAATGACTACGTGATTCTGATGATAAGCCTCATCAGGGAAGGTATTATGTGTGAAATTACTGGAGTCAGACCTTCTGGGGTCTCCCCATCTCACGTAGCGATCTGTATAATCAGAGAAAAACTTATAGCATCATCTGTAGAGATCTGAACAATCAAAGAAAAAGTACATAAATTCCCATATCGAATCATCTGTAAAGGTATGTATGATCATAGCAAACCATATAGAATAATCTGTAGATGTCTGTATAATCGTAGTGTGGTTGGTGAAGAAAACCATATACAGTACACCTTTCCCAATAGCAACACGCCACACACTACAGTGATTAAAACTGAACTATTTAGTTGGGAGTCCTGCTTATGCGCAAAATCGTGCAAACAGTGTATCATCTGTAGATGTCTGTATAATCATAGAAAACCACATAGAATCATCTGTAGAGGTCTGTATAATCATAGAAAACCATATAGAATTATGTGTAGAGGACTGTATAATCATAGAAAACCACATTGAATCATGTGTTACAGTGACAAGCTCTGTATAGTCATAGGAAACCACATAGTATCATCCGTAGAGGTCTGTATGATCATGGAAAACCATATAAAATCATCTGTGGAGGTCTGGATAATCACAAAAAACATATAGAACCATCTGTAGAGATCTGTATAATCATAGAAAACCACATAGAACCATGTGTGGAGGTCTGTATGATTATAGAAAACCACATAGTATCATTGAGGTTTGTATAATCATAGAAAACCATATAGAATCTTGTGTAGAGGTTTTGTATAATCATAGAAAATCATACAGAATCATTTGTAGAGGTTTGTATAATCATAGAAAGCCATATAGAATCATATGTAGTGGTCTGTATAATCACAGAAAATCAGATATAATGACGTGTATATTTCTGTATGATCATAGAAAATCATACAGAATCATGTGTAGAGGGGTGTATAATCACATAAAACCACATAGAATCATCTGTAAAGGTCTGCATAATCATAGAAAACCGCATAGAATCATCCGTAGAGGTCTGTATAATTACATAAAACCACATAGAATCATCTGTAAAGGTCTGCATAATAATAGAAAACCATATAGAATCATCTGTAGAGGTCTGTATAATCACAGAAAACCATTATAGAATCATGTGTAGAGGTCTGTATCATCAAAAAAAACCCATATAGAATCATGTGTAGGGGTCTGTATAATCATAGATATCCATATAGGATCATCTGTAGGGGTCTGTATAATCATAGAAAACCAAATAAGGATCATGTGTAAAGGTCCGTATACTCAAAAATAATATAGAGAATCATCTGTAGAGGTTTGTATAATCATAGAAAGCCACATAGAATCAAGTGTAGAGGTCTGTATAATCATAGAAAGCCATATAAGATCATATATAGAGGTTTGCATAATTATAGAAAAAAATATATAATCACATGTAGAGGTATGCATAAACATAGAAAACCCTATAGAATCATGCGTAGAGGTCTGTATAATCATATAAAGCCATATATAATCATCTGTAGAGGACGGTATAATCATAGAAAACCACATAGAAACCATGTGTGGAGGTCTGTATGATTATAAAAAAACCACGTAGTATTATTGAGGTTTGTATAATCATAGAAAACCATATAGAAGCATTTGTAGAGGTCTGTATAATCATAGAAAACCATACAGAATCATGTGTAGCTAGAAGGCTGTATAATCATAGAAAATCATACAGAATCATTTGTAGAGGTTTGTATAATCATAGAAAGCCATATAGAATCATATGTAGAGGTCTGTATAATCACAGAAAATCATATATAATGACGTGTATATTTCTGTATGATCATAGAAAATCATACAGAATCATGTGTAGAGGTGTGTATAATTACATAAAACCACATAGAATCATTTGTAAAGGTCTGCATAATCATAGAAAACCACATAGAATCATCCGTAGAGGTCTGTATAATCACAGAAAACCATTATAGAATCATGTGTAGAGGTCTGTATCATCACAAAAAAACCCATATAGAATCATGTGTAGTGGTCTGCAATAGCGTAGAAAACCATATAGAATCATCTGTAGGGGTCTGTATAAGCATAGAAAACCAAATAAGGATCATGTGTAAAGGTTTGTATACTCAAAAATACTATAGAGAATCATCTGTAGAGGTTTGTATAATCATGGAAAACCACATAGAATCAAGTGTAGAGGACTGTATAATCATAGAAAGCCATATAAGATCATATATAGAGGTTTGTATAATTATAGAAAATCCTATATAATCACATGTAGAGTTATGCATAAACATAGAAAGCCCTATAGAATCATGCGTAGAGGTATGTATAATCATAGAAAACCATGTGGAATCATGTGTAGAGGTCTGTATAATCATAAAAAAACCCACATAGAACCAAGTGTGGAGGTCTGTATGATTATAGAAAACCACATAGTATCATTGAGGTTTGTATAATCATAGAAAACGATATAGAATCATGTGTAGAGGTCTGTATAATCATAGAAAACCACATGGAATCATGTGTAGAGGTCTGTGTAATCATAGAAAACCATATAGAATTATGTGTAGAGGTCTGTATAATCATAGAAAACCACATAGAATCATGTGTAGAGGTTTGCATTATCGTAGAAAACCATATGAAATATTTTGTAGAGATCTGTATAATAATAGAAAACCACATAGAATCATCTGTAGAGGTCTGTATAATCATAGAAAACCACATAGAATCATGTGTAGAGGTCTGCGTTATCACAGAAAACCATATAGAATCATCTGTATGGGTCTGTGTAATCCTAGAAAATCATATATTTAATGTGTAGAGGTCTGTATTATCATATAAAACCACTTAGAATCATCTGTAGAGGTCTGCATAATCATAGAAAACCATATAAAATCAACTGTACAGGTCTGCATAATCATGGAAAATCCTATATTTAATAATGTGTAGAGGTCTGTATAATTATAGAAAACCCTACAGAATCATGTGTAGCTAGAAGTCTGTATGATCATAGAAAGCCATATAGAGTCATGTGTAGAGGTCTGTATAATAATAGAAAACCATATAGAATCATTTGTAGAGGTCTGTATAATCATATAAAGCCATATAGAATCATATGTAGAGGTTTGTATGATCATCTGTATAAGAGGTCTGTATAATCATAGAAAACCACATAAAAGCATCTTTTAAAGGTTTGTATAATCGTAGAAAACCATGTAGAATCATCTGTGGAGGTCAATATAATCATGGAAAACTATATGGAATCATCTGTAGAGGCCTGTATAATCATAGAAGCATAAGCATAGTCTACGGGCGTGATCATCAAGAGGGAGGGGGGGTGGTATTTCACCCAGATCTTCGGAGTGTGGTTGCTGGAGATGTAGGTCAATTGCTCCGAAAATACTAAATAACTTGAAAAAACCCCACTAAAGTGTAAATAATAAATGAGAACTGTATGAGTTGTATCATTTTCTAATAAATTGTATTTAAAATATATCGTGTATATGGCACGTACGTGACGGACATACACGCCACGGGTAGCTAACCCTTTCAGCGCGGGGATCAAGTTTTGACTTCAGAATCTGACGTCAAAATAATCGATCCCCGCGCTGAAGGCTTGAACACATATAAATGTTTGTAAACCCGCTAAATTGCAAACCATGAAAATAGGTACTAGCAGAATAGGTATTAGCAGAAATGGTTATAATTCCCTCCTATGAATTGCTGGTATTTGTCAAATAACATGAATGAAGCGGAAAAAACGAGCTCAGACATCGTCACATCGATGATGCTATCAAAGGGGCTAACCCTTTGGTCTCTATATTTTAGCACAGTACGGGTTTTGATCAATCACTATTATCGCCATTAACATCATTATTGCACTATAATCTCTCCCAGACTCACGTTTGTTTCCTGATTGCTTGTAGCAGATCTTGTGATCAGACGATGATGTACTGGTGATCTTTGGTACAAGCTGTATGGACGGGGGTGCCTCCTGCCATCAAGACAAAACAGACATCTCATATTTGATCATTGTTATGTTTGATTCGTTTACATGAGATTTTCCATCACTTTAATCGAAATAAAATGCTGATAGTTTTAGATGGAAAAAATATTGAACACTATTGACTTTAAACGTCTTTGCTAGTTTTCTTGTTGTTGAATCAAATCGTCCCCCAGCATCCATGTCGTATGTGGTACGTACCACACTTTCGCTGCTAGAGGCCATAATATGGCTCAGTGAAATTCGTGTTGCTAGCGCAACTTCTGTATTATTTTACAACAATAAAAACATAAGAAGGGGGGCAAAAGTATATTATAATGAATTTCCCTTTTTTATAGCAATCGTCTTTTTAAATGTTTAATATCCCATAATTTCGGCTTGAATAACGACAATTTCTAGCGGGTTGGATGATCTTGGATCACAGAAATAGTCCCACTTGGTCTATCTCACAGTATATGGTAAGGAAATGAAATAATACTTGAAAAACAAGCATAGGAGTCATTTTTGGGATTTAAGTGTTTCTCAGGGACGCTGGCCGTCTCGTCATTACTATTACTGGAGATTGTAAACCTACCCTGCTCAGTGCATCCCACACCTTTTCTAAAGACTCACTCAAAGTCATAGTCTCTGAAAAATAAGTAAAAACACATAATTTAAAATACATTTGGCCTTTTCCCCGTTCGTAAGTAATAACACATTATACACACTGTGTTAACACTTTAACCGCCAAATTATTCAATCCTAATTTTCACCCACTTGAAGTTGTGTCTCGCTGACGCGATCCACAACTTCAAGTGAGTGAAAATTATTCAGATTTGAAAAAATTGAGGTCAACTGTTTTCAAATTTTGCTGATTGATGTCACAGTTTATCTTCAACATGTTCAAAAGGTGGTACATAATGTGTTAATAAAAAATGAAAACCCGAATATATGCGACACCGGCGGGTAAAGGGTTAATGTTTGTTCCGATTATATTCCTGACATCATGAAGTTTGTAAGTTTGTGTCAACAAGATTAACGGTAACATTTGAAATTTGTCATTCATGTAAAGTAGGAAATTGGGAGCTTCACTTGAATGAATAAAGATTTCTACTCTTATAATAATTACACTCTAGTTAGTTTATCATGAACAATGTGTGTTTTATTTGATATCTTAATATGCACTTTCGATTAATTTCAGTTAATGTGTTGGGAAGCGTTTAAAAGCGTCGCACATCATGCACCTTTTAAATCGTTTTTCAATACGCAAAACAGGATATAAAGGTGACTTAACAATTAATATAGTCACCGTCTTTTAAAAGCGTCGCACATCACGCACCTTTTAAATCGTTTTTCAATACGCAAAACAGGATATAAAGGTGACTTAACAATTAATATAGTTACCTTCTTTAGGTTTCTTAACCTTTCTTTTTACTCTCTCATTCTCTTCAATTTCACCCACATCTTCTCCTTCCACCTTAAACATTTAAAAAAATATATACTATTACATTTTTTTTTGCTTTTACATGTAGCTCACCTTTATATTCATGATTATTCTGGTCTTTATCGGACAATGTGTATTATGATCATATTAGTGGGCTTAGTAGCATAGTATTGAATTATACCGTCCGTTGAATTAACGGTCAATTATTTAGATCCCTTCATATAATCAGCTATTCCCTTTATGTCAATTCGTTGTTAATTAAATTGGAGTAAAATACAATTTTTGTCTCAATCAACGTAACGATGTTATGACAGCGTTATATCACTACACACCAGAGGTTGACCCAATGTCGATATAATGTTGGCCTGCCGTTTGTGACGCCGGCCCAGCATTAACCCAATATTAGATCAATGTCTAATATATTATCAGTGTATAGTTTGACGTGAGACGGACAAGGAAAACATACAATATATAACATAATCACATTGTCACAAGCCTGTTTTCTTACCTTGTTGTTTTCTGTATTCAGTGAAGTATGTGAGATAGAATTACTGGCCACCACACCATCATGTTCAGATCCGTGGGAATCCAAATAAACATGAACATTTGCAAATCTTTTTTCAAGATCCGTTATTGATTTATGTTGTGGGAATATAAAAATGGCCAATAATATGACCAGTAAAATAAAAAATAAAGACGACAACACTTGGCAGATACGAGACATATTTAGATATAGGCCTAACTATCTCTGCGATCACGATCAACAGATAGTCAACAGCTTAGTATCGATTATCTAATTATTATGCAGTGTTTAGTAAAAGTACAAGTAATGTGGTCAGATTCCTTGAAGCTTGTTCTGATCTGGAAGGGGTTATCACAGGCTTTATAGGATTTCATGCTCGGTTCTCCATGCCAACTTATAACAAAACAAAATAGTTATGCGCTGTCATTTAGTTTCGCACCTGAATAACCACGGTTCAATAGTTCAATGGAATAATTGTTTATCTACATTGCTCCACCCATATCAGTACTTTCCTACACTGTATTGATTTACCTGTGGTTAAACATATACTTAATAGTGACTCATACATGTGTCATCTGATGCTGTGAAGAAAAATAACTCAATAGCAAATATATTATATTAAAATAACTCCATACAATCATTAGATTTTACAGATAAAATCCCCTATACAACCAGAAGCGGATCAGATAATAAGCTTGTATGTGTGATGGGAAAATATATTAAGATTATTATACCAGCAGTGTGCATTTATCCGAATTTGGGAAAAATTAAAAAAAAGTGATGAGACTGTGTCACTGTGCAACCACCACGTCTGCCCTTTCAAATCTAAATACACAGTAAGCAGGAACAGGTCAAGGGCCTACGGGTTATCAAACAAACATCACTCACATCTAACAGTGAAAATAAAACAAACATATTGGGCTTTTATTTCTGACTTAGTTTGCTTTATCATGTTTATATTATATCAGTCAGTGATAAACCCAATGAGTATTTCAACTTCATTTTAAATGGCGGACTGCTTACGGTGAATCCAAGTATTCGCTCAGACCTGTATATATACGGTTTCAAAACAATACAATGTCACAGAATCATTCTACAGCTATCAACCAAATAATTCAATTTGGAAATATATATCTATTTTTCATAAATACAGGTCATTAAAAAATGGGAATTGTGTCTGAAATTCCAGCTTTAAATGAATGAATCAGTCAGTTCATCTACTCTAACCCAGTTAGTCCATCTAGATATTCTCTGACCCAGTTAGTTCATCTAATCTGACCCAGTTAGTCCATCTACTCTGACACAGTTAGTCCATCTACTCTGACACAGTTAGTCCATCTACTCTGACATAGTTAGTCCATCTACTCTGACACAGTTAGTCCATCTACTCTGACACAGTCAGTTCATCTACTTTGACATAGTTAGTCCATCTACTCTGACACAGTCAGTTCATCTACTTTGACACAGTTAGTCCATCTAGATATTCTCTGACCCAGTTAGCTCATCTAATCTGACACAGTTAGTCCATCTACTCTGACACAGTCAGTTCATCTACTTTGACATAGTTAGTCCATCTACTCTGACACAGTCAGTTCATCTACTTTGACACAGTTAGTCCATCTAGATATTCTCTGACCCAGTTAGCTCATCTAATCTGACACAGTTAGTCCATCTACTCTGACACAGTTAGTCCATCTACTCTGACACAGTTAGTCCATCTACTCTGACCCAGCTAGTCCATCTACTCTGACACAGCTAGTCCATCTACTCTGACATAGTTAGTCCATCTACGCTTCCACAGTCAGTTCATCTACTTTAACCCAGTTAGTCCATCTAGATATTATCTGACCCAGTTAGTTCATCTAATCTGACACAGTTAGTCCATCTACTCTGACACAGTCAGTTCATCTACTTTGACACAGTTAGTCCATCTAGATATTCTCTGACCCAGTTAGTTCATCTAATCTGACACAGTTAGTCCATCTACTCTGACACAGTCAGTTCATCTACTTTGACACAGTTAGTCCATCTAGATATTCTCTGACCCAGTTAGTTTATCTAATCTGACACAGTTAGTCCATCTACTCTGACACAGTTAGTCCATCTACTCTGACACAGTTAGTCCATCTTCTCTGACACAGTTAGTCCATCTACTCTGACACAGTTAGTCCATTTACTCTGACATAGTTAGTCCATCTACTCTGACACCGTCAGTTCATCTACTCTGACACAGTTAGTCCATCTACTCTGACACAGTTAGTTCATCTACTCTGACACAGTTAGTCCATCTACTCTGACACTGTTAGTCCATCTACTCTGACACTTTTAGTCCATCTACTCTGACACAGTTAGTCCATCTACTCTGACACAGTTAGTCCATCTACTCTGACATAGTTAGTTCATCTACTCTGACATAGTTAGTCCATCTACTCTGACACTGTTAGTCCATCTAATCTGACACAGTTAGTCCATCCACTCTGACATAGTTAGTTCATCTACTCTTCCACAGTCAGTTCATCTACTCCAACCCAGTTAGTCCATCTAGATATTATCTGACCCAGTTAGTTCATCTAATCAGACACAGTTAGTCCATCTACTCTGACACAGTTATTCCATCTACTATGACACAGTTAGTCCATCTACTCTGACACAGTTATTCCATCTACTATGACACAGTTAGTCCATCTACTCTGACACAGTTAGTCCATTTATTTACTCTGACACAGTTAGTCCATCTACTCTGACACAGTTAGTCCATCTACTCTGACACAGTTAGTCCATCTACTCTGACACAGTTAGTCCATCTACTCTGACACAATTAGTCCATCTATTCTGACATAGTTAGTCCATCTACTCTGCCACAGTTAGTTCATCTAATCTGACATAGTTAGTCCATCTACTCTGACACAGTTAGTCCATCTACTCTGACATAGTTAGTCCAACTACTCTGCCACAGTTAGTCCATCTACTCTGCCACAGTTAGTCCATCTACTCTGACACAATTAGTCCATCTACTCTGACACAGTCAGTTCATCTACTCTGACACAGTTAGTCCATCTACTCTGACACAGTTAGTCCATCTACTCTGACACTGTTAGTCCATCTACTCTGACACAGTTAGTCTATCTACTCTGACACTGTTAGTCCATCTACTCTGACACAGCTAGTCCATCTAGTCTGACCCAGCTAGTCCATCTACTCTGCCCCAGTTAGTCCATCTACTCTGACCCAGCTAGTCCATCTAGTCTGACCCAGCTAGTCTATGTACTCTGACCCAGCTGTCCTTCTACTCTGACCTAGTTAGTTCATGTACTCTGACCTAGTTAGTCCATCTACTCTGACAACAAATTCAATGAAATCCTCACATGTTTCGATCTGAAGCAGGATGTTAATTTTCCAACTCATGTTCATGGTCATTGGCTAGATCTGCTAATCTCCAAACGCATTTTTAATTCTATCAAATCAGTTTTTTCGGCAGCAGGTATCTCGGACAATCTTGCTGTCATATCGGAAATTGACTGTTGTAAGACGAGACGGAACAAAGAAAAAATATCGCTTCGAAAAATAAACAAAATTGATTATGAATCGTTTCATTCAGATATTCTCAGTTCGGATCTAATAAAGAAACCAGAGAAAGATCTATCGGCACTATGTCAACAGATGATTCTGTTCTTAGCTCTATTTTAGACAAACACGCTCCTAAAAGTACAAAGACTCTGCCCAGAAAACCACCAACTCCATGGATGACTCCAGAAATAATGAAGGCTAAAACCCTTCGCCACAATCTCGAACGAACATGGCGCAGATCTCGCACACATCAAGAGCGTTCTCGTTACAAACATCAATGCCACCTGTGTAATAAAATGATAACAAAAGCTAAATCAAAATATTTAGCTGATGTTATTGCAGAAAATTCGGACAATCCCCGTCGCCTTTAGGAATTCAATAAATAACATTCTGCATAGAATTCCACCTCCTGCTCTACCAGAATTCACATCAGTAAAATCACTTTGTGATCATTTCTCTAGGTATTTTGTGGATAAAATTGAAACTAACCGGTCCAAATTTCCAGATACAGTACAGAATATTCCACAAGTGCAAAAAAACAAAAATTAGATCTAAATTGAACGTTTTTGAACGTGCGTCAGAAGATGAAAGGATCCCATTCCTACAAGCGTGCTGAAAAATTGTCTTGACATAATAATAACTCCAATCACTGACATAATTAACATTTCAAAGGAAACTAGTACATTTCCTCAAAATTTCAAAGAAGCTCATGTAAGACCACTACTGAAAAAAAACATATCTTCCTAAAAACGAGCTGAAAAATTACAGGCCTGTATCCAGCTGAAGTTAATTTCCAAAATAGAAAGTATAGTATCCAATAGGCTACAACTCATATAAAAAATAACCATCTATCTAATCCATTAAAATCGGCCTACAGGAAACATCATTCTACAGAATCGGCTCTACTGAAAGTACATAACGATATCATTATTAGTATGGACAAGGGTGAAGTTACGGCTCTAACCTTGCTTGACTTGTCGGCCGCTTTCGACACCATTGGCCATGCTACATTAACAGATAAACTTTCTGATTGGTATGGAATATCTGGCCAGGCTCTAATTTGGTTTTCTTCTTATTTGCAAAATAGGCACCAGTCCGTAAAAATTGAAGACACTTTTTCACATAAAGTCACATTCTCCTATGGAGTTCTACAGGGCTCTGTGCTAAGACCAGTGCTTTTTACTTTATACACTACACCACGCAGCGGTATTATTATATTATACAAAATTATTATTATTATTAATTTTTTTGCTGCGCACTTACCAGCTAGGCTAGATATACAGACGAAATTCCCGTATCTCTTATTTTTGACATGGTTTTCAATAATTAGAAATCAGGAATTTCGTCTCTATATCTAGCCTAACTGGTGAATGCGCAGCACAAAAATTAAAAAAAACTTTTGCAGTTCTAGTCTATGGACATGTTTACATCATATGGTCATATAAAGAAGCCAAAATAAAATCATCGATTTTTTGATGATTTTAGACCTGGGCATGTCCCTTGAGGAAGAACAAATAATTTAAGTCGTTTTATTTAAGTTTTTGTGTGGATTTTTTTATTTTGAAAGAGCGACGTTTGTCCACAATGTTTTCATTAATAATTATTTTTCTAATATGAACATTAGCAATTCAGTGGTTTTATTAGTGTATCTATGACAGTTCGTTTTAACTTGAGTACTCTTATTACAAATAGCTTATATACTTTTTGGTTTATATTTGCTTATTATTTACCTTTCTATGCTTAATTGATTTAAAAATAATAAACTCAACATCAAATTGTTTTGATTTTGCTGTTACTCATCCCTCACATAAATATTACAACAATGACACTATTTCCAGAAAAATATAGTGAGTCATTTACAAAATATTTTAATATTAAATAAATAGTACATTTGCGTAATCTGTGTTACTAAAATATCAGAGATATATGTCAGATAATCATTGCGGCGAGAAATATCGTTGAAATACTGTAGATCAACCACTCTCTCGATACATGGGCGACCGGTCTCTTTTGAATTCACTTTGACCTTGATCTTTAACCCAACAACCTTAATATGCTCACAATTCATAAAATAGTTACAGAAATGCACTTGACATACAGAAAACACCCAGAAACCATATGTCACACATGACAGTAAAAAAAGCACTATAAAGTTGTATGTACGAGATCTTTATGGCGCCATCTTGGATATTTGCCTTAGGTGCATTACCTGCAAAAAAATCAGGAAAATTTCTTATTTACGAAAAGCATGTCCAAAATAAAAAATCAGGACTTTTGTCTTTATATCTCGCTTAACTGGTAAATGCGTAACACAAAAATAAAAAAAATACGCAATTCTAGTTTATGGGCATGTCTACATAATACGGTCATATTAAGAAGCCAAAATGAAATCACTGATTTTTTGATGATTTTAGCCTCATTGTGTCGCTTGAAGTGTGTGACGCTGGTTCAAAATTACGTCAGCACATAGTCAATATGCAATGTACTTTTCTGGAGTGACTTACTGATGGAGATACACTTATGATATCACACATAATAATAACAAATCAACAGTAAGCCAGGAAAATATGGGAAGCTATTCTTGTTGCGATATGCTGCTGTTCAGCATGGTGTGCTTATGGGAAGCTATTCTTGTTGCGATATGCCGCTGTTCAGCATGGTATGCTTATGGGAAGCTATTCTTGTTGCGATATGCTGCTGCTCAGCATGATATATTTATGGGAAGCTATTCTTGTTGCGATATGCTGCTTTTCAGCATGATATATTTATGGGAAGCTATTATGTTGCGATATGCTGCTGTTCAGCATGGTGTGCTTATGGGAAGCTATTCTTGTTGCGATATGCCGCTGTTCAGCATGATGTGCTTATGGGAAGCTATTCTTGTTGCGATATGCTGCTGTTCAGCATGGTGTGCTTATGGGAAGCTTTTCTTGTTGCGATATGCCGCTGTTCAGCATGATGAGCTTATGGGAAGCTATTCTTGTTGCGATATGCTGCTGTTCAGCAGGATGTTGTTATGGGAAGCTATTCTTGTTGCGATATGCTGCTGTTCAGCATGGTATGCTTATGGGAAGCTATTATGTTGCGATATGCCGCTGTTCAGCATGATGTGCTTATGGGAAGCTATTCTTGTTGCGATATGCTGCTGTTCAGCATGGTGTGCTTATGGGAAGCTATTCTTGTTGCGATATGCCGCTGTTCAGCATGATGTGCTTATGGGAAGCTATTCTTGTTGCGATATGCTGCTGTTCAGCATGGTATGCTTATGGGAAGCTATTTTTGTTGCGATATGCTGCTGCTCAGCATGATGTGCTTATGGGAAGCTATTCTTCTTGCGATATGCTGCTGCTCAGCATGATATATTCATGGGAAGCTATTCTTGTTGCGATATGCTGCTGTTCAGCATGATATAGTATATGTATAATATAAGCAGTGATACGGGTGCCAGCGACCTGAGTCATTCACACTGGTTTAGTCCGAAACTTTAAATCTCAGCGAAAACACGTCACGTCTCCTTCACCGAAACTCCTCGTGACGTCATGATTCTAACACAGGGAACCCTTTTGCACCGTGAGTCATATCATTCTGGGTTGAACACTTTACACGCCAAGTTCTAGAATTACAATTCAACCCCCTTCACGTCGCGTCTCGCTCACGCGATCCACAATTTCAGGTGGGTGTAAATTATTCAGATTTCTCATATTATTTATTTGCCCTTATCCTGTTAATTTATTTAAATGTCCAACCACTTGATTAAAAACTACTATAGTCGCGATCTGCACTTCAAGTGTTAGTACATGTATTTCTAAATCTTAATGATCGAAGACACGTTCCGCCTTCTTGTCATGAAAATGTTAATTAAAAATGATCAAAGTGGATATATTCGTGGTCGGGGATCAAAGGGTTAACCCTTAAGCCCGCACATTTTTTAAATTGTAATTTTCACCCACTTGAAGATGTGTCTCGCTGACGCGATCCACAACTTCAAGTGAGTGCAAATTATTCAGATTTGAAAAAATGTAGGTCAACTATTGTTAAATCTTGCTGATTGGTGTCACTATTTATCTTTAACATGTTTCAATTGTGGTTCCTAATGTGCTAAAAAAATGATAAAACGAATATAATCGTGACCGAGCATCAAAGGGTTAAGATGCTCGTGATGACGAGTGACCCATACAAGTACAGTTTGATGCAATCCTAATCTAAGATATGTTTGTAGCCATACGTTAAACCAATGCCGATTTATTGCTGGGCCGACGTCGGAGACGGCGAGCCAACAACAAATCGACATTTGTTTTTTAATGTATCGTGTTTGCTGGTCATATAACCTCTTGACCACAGATGAGAAAACACAGATGTGAACCCAATATTGTTATAACCCCAACATTAAACCAACATTGGCTACATGTCTTATGTTTGTTAGGACATATAGGTATACGTGTCATGATAAATACTGGTGCAAAGATTGGTTTCTGATAGCGAATGAAGCGATACATGTAGGCCTACCAGTTATCATGGCATGGGTGGTTATACGAGCGCCAGAAAAATTGAGGTCAAGCCGGGCAAACAAAATTGACCCTGCTCCTATGTTGGCGTAGCGTTTCGCCAACGTCTCAGACGGTGTCCCAGCGTTGAGCCAATATGGGATCAGCGCGCCCTTTTGGTTTAATAGACGTATCATCTATATACGACAATTGTATAATTGCAATGACATATTATACTAAAAATCTGAATATTTCAATGCGAAAATGAATAAGGGATATCTTTTTACCGCTGTCAGAAAACGTCTTTTTTTGCGTTTTTTAAAGATTTAAGATTTAAAATAATCAATTGAACATCGCATGTTTCTAATATCGTTTCTTATTCAAAAAAATGTACAAGATTGTCAACTTCTTCCGAATGTAATACTACTTTTCTATTTCAGGGTCGAAAATGGCCTAACACTGATAGCTGATTAGAAATATGGAAAATAAGGCTCGGCGAACTTCACTATAATTAATTTCATCATATTTAGATTGCGTTGTCATGAAAGTAATGGCAATTTCGCTCTTTTATCTTGTTATATTGCTTACGCACTTTCGCATGTTTGGAGCTGCCTTTGATACTTTCGCACTTTGATAAAATATATAAGTACAGTTTATAACACATTCTGTGTGAAGATATTTCAGTCTTCATTACCTCCCGATCACGGCATTTGCTCATTTAGATTCCATATCGAACCCGCGGGGGGGGGCATACATTTCGGTCTTAGCAGGTACTTATTTACACTTGAGTGGCGTGAAGTATATGCGAATAAGTGTATTGTCTAAGAGAGACGAGTTGATGACCTCTTAATTCATACTTTGTCGTCGGTCTTTCATGCTCTCGATCTTTCTTAATATCCTTGTTTGCATGCTCAGATTCCCTTGCCATCGCACTCCGCACTTTCACTTCTTTCACGGGCTTGGCACTGTGCAAGGTCGCATTTTTGCGATAAATATTTCTCGCAATTTCGAACTTCTGCTCTTTTAGATAGACGCTCTTTCAAAATCTTCCAAGTGCTTATCTTTGATAAAACCGCAATTCCTGAACAAAATAGAGCGTGCGTCTTTTAGAAAATACCAGACTGTGGGTGTACGGATCCGAAATTTACTAGGGTAGGCCTAGTGCTTCAAGCTGAGGCCCTAGTTAATAAACTATGTTTATACTGACATGTGTCTTTAACGTGTCTTTATATACCACTTGCAATTTATATTACCGATGTTTTGCCCGGTTAAGTCATTGGATAAATATTTTTAAGATGCCACAAACTATCTTGTGGATATATTAACTCTGAACGAGAGCGACCTAGACCGTCATGGAAAGTGTGGTCCAATGTTCGACTGTACAAACAAAACTTCAGCCTATTTTGACCTTTTCAGTGCGAGGACCGTCTTTCTACGTCAGAATGTGACGTCTGTAGGCGTCAGGTTCTGACGTACAAAGACGGTCCCCACGCTGAAAGAATTAAAACTTTTATAATGGCCGTAGACCCATAACATAGGTATTCAAAATGAATCGGAAAGAGCTAACTAAGACATTTATGATAATTTCAAAGTATAAAAACTTTTTCGTTTCCATGGGCTATATAAACCCGTACAGTATGTTACATCCTGTGGTTTGATACTCTTTCGCTGTTTCATCATACTTACCATGGATCGGTTTTGAAACAATGAAAGAGCGATGCGAAACAAAGAGACTGCGAAACAATGTAACTGCAAAACAATGAACTGCTATAGAGTGAAAGAGTGGTGCAAAACAAAAAGAGGGCGTTTCAAAACAACGAAACTCATCCATGTAAGAAATCTGGGTGTAATATTTGACTCTCATCTCAGTATGGAGCAACAAGTCAGCGCACTGTGTAAGTCATGTGGTCACCAAATCCACATGATTGGAAAGTGCTACAGAACAACTTCATTCTTTTGTGACATCCAGACTGGACAATTGTAATTCGTTGCTTTTTGGTTTATCTGACAAACTCATTCACCGTCTACAACTTCTTCAGCATAGAGCAGCACGACTCATCACACATATTCAGAAACATGATCACATCACACCTGTCATGAGCTGGTTACCAGTAAGATCACGGATCATTTTCAACATCCTCCTTCTGGTATGCAAATCCCTTCATGGGTTGGCACCAGCGTACCTCTCAGAACGTATAAAACCCTATACCCCTGAGTCTAATCTACGGTCAGGAATGAAGAAACGGCTAATAGAGCCACGGACACGCCTTGTGACTTTCGGTGATCGAGCCTTTTATAAGGCTGGTCCCACATTATATAACAAGCTGCCCACTCATATCACCTAAAGTCCTACACTGAGAAATTTCAAACAAAACCTGAAAACCTATCTATTTATACACGTATAGAAGATTTTTAAAAATGCCTTACCTCATTTTAAAACTCTTAACCCTTTAACCGCCAAATTATTGGATCTGAATTTCCACCCACTTGAAGTTGTGTCTCGCTGGCGCGATCCACAACTTCAAGTAAGTGAAAATTATTCAGATTTGACAAAATGGAGGTAATCTGTTTTCAAATATTGCTGATTGATGTCACATTTTATATTTAACATTTTTAAAACGTGGTACTTGATGTGCTAATAAAAAAATGAGAACCCGAATATATGCGACACCGGCGGTTAAAGGGTTAATAAACTTTCAGTCTGTAAAGCGTACTGAGCAGACCCACGGACTGGAACTGTGCTTTATCAGAACATTTTATTATTATTATTCTTATATTATCCACTATCCTCGTGGACCCTAGTTACCACAAGAGGAGTGGATGGAAACAACGAAACCACAATAAATCCAAAAAGGGTGGGGGAAACATGCAAAACTGCGAGAAAATAATAGTTCCACCCTCAATCCCATTTAATGAGCGGAAACAAGCCATTGGCAAACTGCGAAGCAATGGAAGTAGCAGAAGTACAAACATATTCCCACCTATTGATTGACACATTTTGGGTGATTGATATAAAGCACTACATAAATGTTTAGAGTGATTCACATATAATAACAACAAATCCGTAGGAAGAAAGTTTGTATTAATCAAGTGATGTTGTATACACTATTCATATAATTCTTTAATTCCTGACAAGGCAGACTGACCTGTACTGAATTACCTAGTAGACATACCAGCAAGCACGAGACATTGAATTATTGTTGGTTCAATGTTGGGCCAGCGTCGTAGACGGTGGACCAGCATTAAACCAACAATGGTTTAATGCCCCGTGTTTGCTGGGATATAGACTGACCTCTACTGAAGTAACTTAGTTCCATTGCACTGGATTGAACTACAAATGGCTACCACCCAGTAAACATAAAATATTGCTGCAATGGTGTTATGATGTTGGACCAGCGTCGAAAACGATAAGCCAACATCAAAACAAAATTTGATATATCCTGTTAACTGATCAGTAGCACATTATGTAACAATATACACAATAAATATATTTCAGACATGATTGTACATTAATAAACATATTACATTTCAAATCGTTTTACTGATTTTAGCTGAAGTAAATTCCAAGCCGTCCAATTTATGTTATGGATTTATAAGAACTCATGATGATGTTATCGGATACAATCACAATGCAATAACAGGATATTAAACTTTTCAATTTTTTGGACACGATACGTGTATTTCGTCCCCTTGGAGTTCGAAGGTGCTAAATTGTCACTTTACAAAGTGGCAGTTTAGCACTATTATTTAATTTTTCATACCCCTTCGGCACTTATAAACTTGAATATATGTCCCTTTGATTCAGAGACGTTTTCTGTCATTTTTCTGTAAACATCATTTATTTTCGAGCAGCTTTTATTTGGAAGCAATTTGATATGTCTTACATTGTCCTCGATTTTTCATAAATAAATCGATAAATAAATAAATAAATAGATATACACATCAATAAAAACATAATACATATTTTCTGTGCCTAAGGATATTAGGTACTATTTATGTGGGGCCTACACTTTATAGTATTGTGTTTATATGGGATATGTTCCCAAAAATAGACTACTACTAAATAACAATAATGGATACTAAAAATAAAAAGAGGAACTCAACAACACGTTGATAATGAGCACGTTAGTAATTATGAACATGAAATTAATTATTCGAGTAATTATTTGATGAACATACCAAAATATTAATTAGCCTCCTATAGTATATGCATATTTACATGGCGGCATTTATTCAAGTCATCTGCAAATTTATTATAAATTATTTAAATTATTGCCCGTTTGTTTAAGATTATAACAAAGGTGAAGGTGATTTACCTTGTTAATGTTGCTCATACAAAGATAAATAATTGACACAGACAATGCGTGCAATCGTACCTTTAATTTTGAGCGCGTGTTTTTGTTTGGGTTGCCAATTACCCCGTGAACACGAGAAGTAGACCCAATGTTGATTTAACGTTGTGTCGCTGTCTGCGACGCCGGCCCAGCATCAAACCAACATTGGGTCAACGTCTCATGTTTGCTGGGATTAAATGTGCTTTTCATTCCATTTTCCAGTGGTCGCTAATCACAGCTATTAGCGTTACCATTCATCAATTTATCAGCGCACCAAATAACCGTTCTCCAATGTGAAATATATGTTTAACCCTTGTGCTGCAGGGACCGCATATATACCGTTTCAAGGAAGGTTCTAATCAAATAAAATGCCATCGAAAATGACAGCATGGTTTTTTGTAAGATACTCATTTAATCAAATTATTATAATTTGCAGGTTAGACACATTTTTCGTCATTTGAAGCTGCATATTCCAACTTCAAATTAATGAAAAATAAAGACAAAAGATTCAACAACTCAACTATTTTAGCTGCCTCGAAGCAGTTATGACATAATTCTGAATACAATTTTTTGAAAAAATATAAACCATCACTAACCATTCACTAAACCATTCATTAACCCTTAAAGCGCTGATTTTTTATGAAAATCGTGGAAACCAAAGGGTTTTTTCAATTTAAAATCATCATAAATGTCATAGTCGGCTTTTTCGGGTTCATTTGAATAGGCCCTACCTATGTTATGTGCCTACGGCCATTAGAAATATTTTTACTCTTATAGTGCGGGTCTTTAGTCGTCAGAATCTGACGTCTACAGACGTCAGATTCTGACGACTAAAGTCTTCTACAGACGTCAGATTCTGACGACTAAAGTCGATCCCCGCGCTGTAAGGATTAAGGACACTGGAGATATTATAGGGCCTACTGATGAATTGTGAAATTTTCAGATTTAATAAATTTATCGCTCAATGACATATTTACTCCATTTTTGTGAGATATATCTCACCTACTGAAAATTGATGTGGGTCATCTTTGCTGCCTACGCTATGAGTGGAGAATGAATTAATATACATGTATTTTTTTACCATTTGTCCACTATTATATAATACCATGATTTAGAAGCGCACCAAATCATACCTGGGGAGGGGGCTTTGAGCCTTATCTCGGAGGAAACATTTTTTTTCGTCAGATATATTATTAACAGTCTACTTTTTTTAAATTAAGGAGACCAATGTTTTCTTAAAGTCGTGAAATGTATAACAAACTGATTGTATAAAAACATTTTTTCCTGCAATTTTATTACCATTTCTTCATATCTGGCGCGCCCTTTAGATCGCTTTATATAAAGGTGTATATAAATAGGTATAATAAATAGGCCTAGTTATGTATATTTACAAGATCGCTGGCCCAACATTAAAACAACGTCTTCGGCGTTGGTCAAACATTATATAAATGTTATACAAATGTTTTGCGTTTGCTGGGGACATGGTATTTCAGGATTTACAGCAGATCAATTCCAAGCGCTGTCTTATCACGATGAGCAGCTATACAACACCCTCGGGACGCAGAATCCATTTCTAGGCGTAACCAGTCTCCCTTTCTCAGTTTGTACAAATCACTTAAAGTCACGGTGTCTAGAATATTCCCACCATACTGCATATTGCGGCGACTGCAAACAAAACACGGACATTCTACAATTGATTTTATAGCATATAATCAACCCTTATGGTGCTAAAATAATTAGATATACTATAAAGACCAAAGGGTTAGTCAATTTAAAAAATGACTTATTAGTTATCTCATCCCAATGTATTTCCGTATGTGGATTTTGTAGGGTCCACGACCTGTAGAATGTTTTTTTTCAAGCGCAGAAATTGAAGTCGATCTCCGCACTAAAAAAGTTAACATGCTTAACCCCAGAGCTCTGAGCTGTTCAATTCAAAGAGACCCCGTGGGGTAAGAATTTTCAGTTCTGTCAATTTTGAAAACTTAATTTATATGAAGCTATATAGCCTACTGATCATACCTAAAATGCAAAAAAAATCGTTAAAGCACTGAAACAGACCAAACTAGTTTTATTTTCCAGACGTATAATGACTGTCATGTAAAAATGATGCCCCTCCATCTCAGATCGAAGTAACCACCTGGTTATATCAATCGCTCACCGCTTGGCCGACGGCATCAACTTGTGGCTCAATATTGCAGTATTACCATCCTTTAGAACTCACTGTATGTTTGGGTTTTGTCCGGATTCTTATAAATATTGTTAAAGGGACCCCTTGAGATGAGACATTTTCAATGTTGTCAATTTTGAAAATTTAATTTATATAACGCTATATAGCCTACTGATCTTAACTGAAAATACGAAAAAGTCAAAAAACAATTTTAAAGCACCGACAAAGAGTGAAATAGTTGTATTTCCAGGTCGTATATTGTCATGTAAACAAAACAAGTCAGCAATATTCAGCACTTTACATCACATATTCCCACGTATCGCCGTTAATTGGTGTCTTATAGTCAGGACACGGGAGGACACACCTGCAGCACTGATTGTCTACCCAACGCTGGGCCGATGCCATCAACATGTGGCCCAATGCTGTGAAAACATTCAATCGTCCTTCAGGTATACAAATAATTTGTTTGGGTTACTTCTGGTTTCATAGAAATGTTGATTAAAAATATTTGTAAAAATATGAAAATTCTGAAAAAAATAAAAACATGATCCGTGGGATACACTACTTCAGTACGGAATTAAAAACGGTGTGCTTCGCTACCGCGACGCACAACTGTGAAGCTGACCTAACATATCTTCTCTACAGGAAACATTGCTCGCTACGATCTTATCGGACACACTTTGAACCAAGTAAAATTCCATTGATTTTGAAAAAATTAGTTTGTGGTGGATGATGCTCAATTGAATGATAATTCAATTTTGGAGATGAATATATTTAATAAATAGAAATATTTTTCGTCATTTGAAGCTGGAATTGCCCTGGCAATTACAGCTTCAAATGACGAAAAATACCAGCTGACTTCAAGACAATGGTTGAAACTGGCACGATGGAAGTTTGCTGTGGAGAAGGTGTTTAGATCGTGAATCGTGAATGTACCTTTCTTGTGTCGCTATCAGTTGTGTCAGTTTGTCAGGTGAAGTGTCGACGTCACCTCCTTGTTTATAAAGCATCAGATTCACAGAACACGGCAGACGGACAATCCTGATAAACAGAAAAAAATATCAGGTTCAGAAATACGTCTATTAATATCCCTCAAATTTAGACCGTTTATGGCCTTTATGTTTATTTTTCAAACAACAACAAAAAAAAAAAAAAAAAAAATAGACAATACATTTAATAAATTGGTATATGTTTGGATTTAATTTATTTATGTTTAATTATGTCATCCAGAGAAACACTAGTTACTAAGGCTCTCTCGTCTTTTATATTGTGATGTTTCAAATAAATATTGGTTGTTTTATCTTTTCAAACGTCCTCGAATTTATACACACTATTTACAGCCATATTTTTAACTATATATAAACTATATATTTTTACAATTAAATATGCCGTACATATTTTTAACTGTACATACAGTACGTCTTAATTTTTTCATTGTACATACTATTTTTTAAACATATCTTACCTGTTATTAAGTCATATTTTTTTACCTATTTAATATTGTTAAAATAATTTTTCACCCACTTGAAGTTGTGGGTCGCGGTAATGGGTGACACATTAAAGAAAATTGCAATATTTTGTTAAAACAGTCTCATGATAATCCTCGTTCAAAACCTTTATCTGTCGGAATTTAATCATTCAGGATATCAAGATTACTATGCTTCGCGGTATCACGAGGGTTTGATTATTTAATTAACCCTTAGAGCGCTGAAATATTTTATACAAACCAAGAGAAGGTTTTTTCTTCAATTTGAAATCATCATAAATATCTTAGTTGGCTCTTTCCGCTTCATTTGAATGCCTCTGTGATGTGTCTACGGCCATTATAAATATGTTCCTCTTACAGTGCGGAGATAGACTTTAGACGTCAGAATATGACGTCCATAGACGTCAGATTCTGACGTATAAAGTCGATCCCTGCACCGAAAGGGTTAAAGGGTAGATGGAAATCAGTGATTTAAAACACAGAAAACGACTTACTCCCCCTCTCTACCAGAGAAGGTCACCTGGCCGTTCACAGAGTACGTTCCATCAAAAGGGATTTCTATGTGGTCCATGTGAGACGCCTGAGCGGGGAAGGTGCTGTGTGTGTGACGTGTGAATTCTGATGTGCTGGGGTTTTCCCACAGCAAATACGGAGCTAAAACGAGAAAGAAAGAAAAGTGTAAATAAATTGAGTTAATATTTCTAAATATTTTCTAATTTATTAACAATACGTGCAAGCTCATAATTCCATAATGCTATGATTAAACAGTTTAAATAATAGCTAATAATATTATACATGTAGTCATTCAAATTAATAAATCGAGATTGTGTGTGACCGAAATAGCATCACATATAGTTCTATTCAAAACCGTCCAAGTAAATTAGTGTATTTTTGAATTTATTATGAATTAAATTATGTCTTGCAATTAATAACACCACTGTGCGATTTGACTGATACATATTACTGGTAACCATTCTAACGATTTCTGATTTTACTTCACAGCTTTACAAACGTTCGTATAATTTCAAGCAATCATTTTGTCTGTATTAAACCCTTTCCTCGCGGGGATCAACTTTAGACGTCAGATTCTGACGTCTAAAGTCGACCCCCGCACTAAAAGAGGAGTAAAACTATTTATAATGGCCGTAGACCCATAACATAGGTATTCGAATGAAGCGGAAATAGCTAACTAAGAGATTTATGATGATTTCAAATTGAAAAAAACTCTTTGATCTCCATGATTTATGCAAAAAGTGTTCCAGCGTTGTAAGGTTTAAGTACATGTACTTACACTGAATCGTACTCTCAAAGTCAGAGTGATAACAAACACGATTGTAGATATTATTTGCAACAAGCCTCATGGATGGGTGGGTGTGCTGAAAAAATAAAATCGTTTTTATATTGTATGATTTATCTGCAAAATTGCGGTACAAATCTTTACTTTGCTCTTCCACTCTTTCAAAGTGTTTGTCTGTGTAGGAAGATAACCATTTAAATGTGAATATGTAAATATATTATTATAATATTAACTCACCTGTCGGGTGGCAGCTAAGGCCTTAATTAGCGAGTCATTCAATGTCTCGACTGAAAAACAACACAAATCTGATTATCAGACAGATACACATCACCCCCTCCCCCCTCATGTATATACAATGTTGGGCCAACGTATGTCTTCGACGTTGGCCCAACATTGAGTAAATCTTGTATTGTATTTGCTGGGTTAGCACCGGTATCTGAGTGATTAGAGATCGTTATCAACATATTACATCACGCTCTTTAATTGAACATTTTTTTCTCAAATTTGTGCCACAATGATTTAATGAGGTGTCCCAAGTTAACCCTTTAACCGCCGGTGCCGCATATGCTCGGATTTTCATTTTTTATTAGCATATTAAGTACCACATTTTAAATATGTTAAAGATAAATGTGACATCAACCAGCAAGGTTTGAAAAGAGTTTACTTTCAAATTGAATGATTTGGCGGTTAAAGGGTTAAGCAGTTCTAACCTGTATGTCCTTTATGATTCCGCTTCGATCGGCTCTCAGCTGCATCGTCAGTTACATCGTCATCTTCCAAGTCAGCCGTCTAAATGTAATCAAATAAACGAAGGAATGAGCCGCGAGAAAATATCAAGATTATAAGATCTCAGCAAACAAGACACTTTGACTCAATGCCGGTTAAATGTTGGCCCAGTGTCGCTGTTTGCAGTTAATCCTATAATGTCCAAAGTGCTCTACTCCCAGCTGGTTCAAAATCACGGTTGCTGATTGGCTGTTTATGACCACATGACGTGAAATACAGTCCGTCATTGGGTAGATGTCCTAACTGGATGTTTTCGGTTTTTTTACAAATCCAATGAGATATCTTGCGAGAAAATACAGATAAATACATTTAAAATTCGAATATCACTGCATTATGGCCAGTTCCACACGCCGTTTTGACTCGTGCTTGAAGTAAGTCAGAGTTGAACTAATCTTGCCCAGTCAAATCTGGACAGTACGCAGAGCGTACCTTGACGCAAATCACTTGATAGTTGTGAAGATTAGTTGAACTGGACTATTTTTTATAATATTTGGCTTGCACATGTCGTTCTCAAGTCGTATTCAGACAAGCCGCTCTCAAGACAGACTTGTGTCGACCAGGTTTGAGAACGGTTGGTTTGCGCACATGACCTGGGGCCCGTCCCACTAAACATCTTAAAATTAGGATTATCTCAACTTTCTCTTATTTGCATTAGAAAAGTTAAGATGATCTTAACTTTTCTAATGCAAATAAGAGAAAGTTAAGATAATCTTAATTTTAGGACTATTTTGTGGGACGGGCCCCAGAACCTGGGCTTGTCCGAGAACAGCTTAAAACATATGCCACATTTGTTAACCATGCGAGCCTGAATATATCATTGAAATCTTTATTCACTACAAGCCGCAAATTACTGTCGCAATTCTCGCTTTGTAGTGAAAAAAGATGCTGCTGTGGTGAATGAAAATGCTGCTGAATTGTTTGTTTCCATTTTTCGTCATTTGAAGCTGGAATTGCTGACGCAATTTCCAGCTTCAAAAGACAAAAAATATTTCTATTTTTGAAAAGCAGACATCTCCAATATTGAATTATTTGATTAGCTGAGCATCTATCACAAATTATATCAGGGATTTCAGTGGTATTTTATTTGGTCTGAAACTTGCTTGAAAGAAAATACGGCTCCAGCAGCATGAGGCTTAACCCTTTAACCGCCAAAGTATTCAATTTGAATTTTCACCCACTTGAAGTTGTGTCTCGCTGACGTGAGTGAAAATGATTCAGATTTGACAAAATGGAGGTCAGCTCTTTTTAAATCTTGCTGGTTGATGTCACATTTTATCTTTAGCATGTGTAAATGAGGTACTTAATGTGCTAATAAAAATAAAAACTCGAATATATGCGGCACCGACGGTTAAAAGGGTTAAATGCCATATTTTGTTAAAACAGTTTATGGTAAATGTTCCTTTTAAAACATCAGGTGACTAGACGATTGAGTCATTATTTTGTGCAGTGATGGAAATATTGCCTCAGGTCTTTATGTGTATTTAACCCTTACAGCGCGAGGATCGACTTTAGTCGTCAGAATCTGACGTCTGGAGACGTCAGATTCTGACGACTAAAGTCGATCCCCGCACTGTAAAAGTAAAAAATATTTGGTTTAAACATATTTATTTAACGAGGATTACAACATAGTATTAAAAATGCTCTCCTCGAAAGACAAAATAAATAAATAAATAAATAATTTAAATAAAAAATATTATATAATATTTCACAAGTTTTAACGTTGGTTTGATGGCAAACAATATAAAATCAAAGAAAAAATGAATAATTGCGACATACATAAATATTGTTTTAAACAGCGTTCATGAGCATGTTAGAGTGGCTAGCAATGGAATTATTTATGTGAATCTGTTAGATTTTATAATATATTTAGATACTGCTTCAATAATTTCAAAATTGTGATCTCTTATGTTAACACCTTGTAATATAATATTCAAAATTGCTGAAGTACTCTTATCATCGGTATAATTATGTAATATTCCAAATAAATCTTCTCTAGGTCAGCTTTGCATGGGGCATTCAATAAAATAATGTTTAACAGTTTCGGAACCGCCAGAACACCTGCACTGTGGACTATCGATGCAACCTTTAGAAAACAAGTGTTCGTTCAGGTTGCTGAATCTCAGACGTAGCTGAGAAAAAACAACCTGAACGAATCTGAAACCCATGAGGTAATATCCGTTTTGCTCTTTATTGCATTTTAATTGAGCAGTGTATTCTGATGATCTAAAATTTGGATCTTGCGTATTAAAGGATTTTGTGCACTTTGGAAATAAACTGTTTTGATATAGGGTTGAGCTAGTTTTTATAATACGAAATGTTGGAGAAGCTGCCGAACGGGTATTACGAGAATGCAGGCGTTCTGACATACAATCAGTCAGGTATTGTGGTACTTTATTGTGCAAGCATTTGCAAAATAAGATCATGCTATGTGCATCTCCACGCGTTTCCAATGTCTGGAAACCAGTCTCGTTCAATAATAAAAAGTTGGATGTAAATCTTTTCGCACCTGCAATAATGCGTGAAGCATCATTTTGAACGCTTTCAAGTTTTGCAGCGTCAGCTTTTTTACAACTGCTATACACAATATCGCCATATTCTAATACTGGTCGGACAAAACTCTTATAACAAGTGCTAAGACAGAATGTTGACCATTTATATTTAAAAAATCGCATCATATTTATTCGTTTGTAAGCATGGGACGTCACACAATCAATGTGATGGCTCCACTGCATATTCGCAGAAAATGTGATGCCCAGATGTTTATGAAATTTTACATTTTTTAATGGAATATTATTTAACAATAATGGGTGTTCAGTTGGGGGTACTCCTTTTCTAGAAAACATAATAGCGACAGTTTTTGGTATACTGAGTTTGAGTTTCCACTGTGAAGCCCATTTTTCAATGGTTTTAAGATCTTCATTTCCGAATCTTCTCGAGCTGACGTATTTCTTATGGGCCTAAAAATAGAAGCATCGTCTGCAAAAACATGCTACTTGATATATTTTCAGTAATGTCGTTAATATAAATTAGGAAGCAGAGTGGCCCAAGGACGGATCCTTGGGGTGACTCCTGATTTAATATGTCGCCAATCTGACGACGAGCCTTTAATAACTACTTTTTGTGATCTGTTAGTTAAATAGTTTGTAAGCCAAGATAGAATGTTTCCAGTAACAACGTATTTTTCAAATTTATAGATCAGGCCTTTGTGGCTAACTTTGTCAAACGCCTTTGCAAAGTCTAAAAATACAGCTCGAACCGAGTAATTTTTGTCAAGTTCTTTGTATATGTTATGAGAGATACAAGCCAGCTGATTAACACACGAGTCTCCGTTTATAAAACCTGACTGGTGTGGTGACAATATAGCATTATGTCTCAGATAAGAGAAAATATGTTGGAAAATAAGTTTTTCGAATACTTTAGAGACGCAAGGGAGCAGTGATACTGGTCTGTAATTATTAATATCAGACTTGATGCCTTTTTTATATAGCGGTATAACTAAGGCTCTTTTCCAGCTTTCAGGATAAATACCATTAGTTACGAGATTTGATAAACATATGACACAAAATAGGAGAAATTGGGATCGCAGCTTCTTTAAGAAGTCTGTTGCCAATTTGATCACATCCAGTTGATTTGCTGCAATCTAAAGTAGACAATATGTTTTTAACTTGGTCAGAGGTAATTAATAAATCTTCGATATCTGGATAATCACGATCAGCGAGTGGGGGGAGTATCATATCGTTATCATCGACGGTAGATTGTTGTATAAAAAAATTATTAAAAACTTCTGCTTTTTTTGAGTTGTCGTGAATAGTATCTGTTCCATGAACAATAGATGGTATTTCAGATTTTTTTGAGCCTTTAATTTCGCGTTTTAGTACACTCCACCACTGTTTCGGTTTTGTTGCTGTATTACATAGAATTGATTCAGTTTTAACTTCATATGCATTTTTAGCTTCTTTAGCCATTGACACAATCTTATTTCTCAGTTGTTTGTAATCGTTCTTGACACTATCTAAGTTACTGCGTTTAAATTCATATAATAATTTGCGGCGGTTGTTAATACATTTTCGAATCTCGGAATTCATCCAAGGTTTATCTTTAGGTCGAATAATAACATTTTGGTGTGGTACACATGCTTCAGCAATCTTGATAAACATATCAGACCAAATTAAGACACATTCATTAACATCATCTAGCAACGTAACATTCTGCCATGGAGAAGTAGAAACGAGACAACGAAATTTGTCAAAATCGGCTTTTTTAAAATTCCATACCTCCCGTTTAAAAGAGCTGTCGTGTTTATATTTAAAGTTTAAGACTGCTGTTATAGGAACATGATCGCAGTTAGGAAGAGGTGGTTCCGTTCCAATTTTATTTAAAAAGTGAGTAGTATTAGTAAATAAAAGGTCTATGCAGCTCTGGCTGTTTCCACTGAAACGCGTTGGTTCACTGATAAGCTGATCATAAGAATAAGAATCGAACAATTCATTGCATACTTTGCCAGCATTGCATGTTTTATCGCGTGCGTAAAAATCTAAATGTTTGCAATTTATGTCTCCTATAAAAATTACTGTGTCAAATGTGGACGATGCCGAGTTGAGAATATTTTGAACATCGTCAAAGAAACATTTTGAGGATTTATTAGGAGGCCTATAGCAAGAGCACAGGAGTATTTTGTTATTGTCACACTTAATTTCCAGACACATTATTTCACTATCAGCGGGTTCAAAGCAGGTGAGCCTGTTGCTGTTTACAGAATTATGAATATATGTTACCAAACCACCGTACCTGTTCATTGGTCTATCTCGACGGTACATAGTATAGTCAGGCATTTCAATATCAATACCTTTGTCAGATTTGTTTAACCATGGCTCGGATACACATACAATTCTATTTTCACGAGACGAAGCTTCAGCACACAAATAATCGAATTTTCTCATTGTAGGGTTTTCGCTGACTACGGCTCGAATACTCCTAATATTTACACAGTATAAAGTTAACTGGTTTACATTATAATGGTGATGAAGAGGTGGGCCCGGATTGGACTCAATATCACCACAATGTTTAAATAATGTTGCTGCAACAAAATTAACAAATATGAAATTTAGAAATACAGTACACCAAAAATTATATTCCGATGTCAAACGAATTCGCACGTTTTTTCCTGGACTGAGGAATTTTATGTGGAAATTACCAATACTAGCTCTATAATAATCAATATACAACATAATGATGCTGAGTAAAAATATGATATAATTCACCCTGTATGTCAATTAATAAAATAAAGTTATGCCGCATTTTTAACTTTCCGTTGAAAAGAAGAAAATCATAAACTGTATACACACATAGGTTATGTGACCCTACTCCAATTAATCTTGAGTGCTCGACTGCCATATTTACACAAAATAACAAAACAATGAAGTATATCATGATATTCAAGAACCTGCATAAATTGTTACGGCTCATTTGCATCATGAGTGAATGTAAAAATAAAATAAAATATACAAAAAATTCCACCTGCGATTTTTGTGGGTGTGTCAATCAGCTTGAGTTCCAAGTGGTCTCAACGTGTTTTGCTGAGATACCAGCGAGTGTATTATCATGATTGTATTTATATATTATCTCACCAATACAATAACGAGATATTTTTGAAAATTGTTCGTTCGTAACAGAGTACATTTAATAATGATTTCATTGTAAATCTGTGAAGGGATGGAAGGGAATAACTCACTACGGAGGACGTGGAATGTTTTGTTTATTGTTGGTCCGCATGGCTATGGCTTCATCGATGGTTTGGAAAGGGTCAATCCTGTAGCGCCTGTAGTAAAAAATATTTGTAATGTCCGTAGACCATTATCATAGGTATTCAAATGAATCGAAAAGACCCAACTAAGACAGCTATGATGATCTCAAATCGAAAAAAAACATTAAAAAATTCAGCGCTTTAAGGGTTAAAGGGTTAAAGTAATAGCGCCGGAGTTAGGTACAACAGTCCCAATGCTGTGTCTGCACCACCGACGCTGCCATAGTTCGGTGATGGCGAGAAGCTGAAGATGATAGGAATACATGTATATAAATATATTGATTTGCTGTTTGTGGTTCATTGAATTGATTTTTTACTGGAAATTAGCGAATATAATTATAATTCACAGTGATGCAGTGAAAAACACATCTACTGCAAATGTCGCCATTGTATGATAATTTTTTTTGTCATTTTCTTAAAAATATGGAAATAAATATTATCTAAAGCTTGGTGTGGTACAGTTAATGAGTAATTTCAAAATGTGATCCAATTGAAGCTGTCATTGATTAACCATATTCCCCGGATTAAATATATCAGTGCATTACGTGTTGCAGTTGTTCTTAATGAACGGCTTATGTCGCTCTCAGCTGAATCCAGGTTTACATCTCAATTCTGACTTCGGTGTGCATCCGGACACAAAATGTTCTTAAAATGATGGTTCTGTCTACTACAACTAGTCATATTTCACAGTGTCATATGAGCAATAGACTTATAAAAATACTGCTCTGCAAACCCAAAAGTAGCTGCTTCTGAAGTAAACCTTATGGCTGTGTACGACATTATGTAAAACATTTGTAACTACACTTTATATACACACTAAAGAAGAGTCTGTCTTAATAAGGCGTGCAGTACATTAATAACGCAGAACTAATTTATAGGTTTGGTTTAAGAGTAACTATGTAGCAGTATTTCATATCGCGATGTAATGTGTTCAAACCCTTGCCATGATAGGCACGTATACGTTTTAAAGCTAATTTTCAAAGCAAACAAAATGCCATTAAAATTTTGGAAAAAAATAGCTCTATTTTTAATATAAATATTGGCATGCTTCTCGCTATTTAAAGCTGGCATGTACGGTAGCTTCAAATAAGTGAAAAAGCAAACACTTCAGCAGTTACAATTAGGGGCTTATATTGAGCATTGAGAGGAATGCCATTCATGATGAACTTGGTGAATGAGGTTATGGCTGATAATTTTATTTTTGTGAAAGCTGGTTGTAATTCAATCGGGACAATAAGCGGCAGTATATGGCTTCGTTGTAGATCATAAGCATAGCCAGGTGTAATTTTCCACCGGTATTGCACCATTGCACGGACAATAATAGCAATACAACACGTCATTCATTGAAAACGTGGACATTCTGTAACGATTTCCGGGGAAATAACTGTGATAAAAATATGATGAATGACCAACTTACGAATCTTTAGTCATTAGTACATCAAAGCTGGATGACAAAACGTGGAAATCACAGGAATATGTTCGTATACCGTTGGTCCATCGTCTACGACGCTGGACCAACATTATACCAACATATTCCTGCTGAGCTCAACCATTTTAAAGAATGAGGGAAACGACTGGAATAAGACATAACCCAGCACAACACGAGATTTCGAGCCAATATATTGGTGTAATGCTGGGCCAGCGTCGCAGACAATGGGCTAACATTCATCCATCATTGGGAGCGCTCATGTAGTTATACCAGCAGCTCAAATGTGGACATTTTTTTTAAAAAAAAAGAGCGTAATATTGCGGAACAAGACTATTTATCTGATCCAAACCGTCAGAGATCACCGTTATTCAAACTGAACTCACAGGTTTTCTAGTCCCTTTTTACGGGCATAATAATTATTATTGAGTGCGGGGCAAGCTGGTCCAACATTGAGGCGATGTTGGCTTAAGGTCCCGTGGCGGCCGGTTGGTCATGTCGATTAGGTTGCCTGATTCTTCCGCCAATTCTTCCGAAAATTAGTCAAATAAGTATGAAAGGCAGTACTGAAGTGCAAAGACCAAAACTGCACGCTGTTTGCCTTTGCACTCAAGTACACAATGACCAATGTGGATGGTTATACCGTTGGGCACTGAGTAGCCTGGTTATTAACCCTTTAACCGCCGGTGCCGCATATATTCGGGTTTTCATTTTTTATTAGCACATTAAGTACCACATTTTAAATATGTTAAAGATAAAATGTGACATCAATCAGCAAGATTTGAAAAGAGTTTACCTCCACTTTGTCAAATCTGAGCAATTTTCACTCACTTGAAGTTGTGGATCGCGTCAGCGAGACACAATTTCAAGTGGGTGAAAATTCAGATTAAATAATTTGGCGGTTAAAGGGGTAAAAGGCCAGATAACCAGCATGGACGACTTAGCTTGTTCACCCATTTTCCTGGGCTGTGGTAATTTGATCTGAAGGACATTCAAAATACCAAAACAATTCAATGATATCGAAAAAAAATGTTAAGTTGATTTTGACGTTTTACAGCACCCCTCCCTCTATTGTATCCCACAAAGACCACGGAATATCCCAGAAAACAAGAGATGTGAACCAATTTTGTTTTGAGGTTGGGCCAGAATCGTAGACGGTGGCTCTAGCTTAAACTAGCATTGGGTTGACAGGTTGACATATCAGTGCGCTTGACCCTTTAAGCCTTACGCCACATAAATACACCATACATGCCATAATTATTCTGGATAAATGTCAGGTGCGAGAACCCTGTCTGAACCACCAAGGTTCACACAGGGTTCCAAACTATAACAGCATATAATTTACCGCTTTTTAGGACTGGAACCTGGCAATTTGATAGCTTTGAAAACGCTGGGTTTCGTAACCCTTTCCATCCGGACTAATTCTAAATCTAATGACGCTCTCAACTTTCATGTTATATATTACACATCTGCACATTTGGGTACATTGATGTCTCTCATTTGATCACTATAGAACCGTATTTATCCATTTACCACGAAACAAATTATTCAAGAACGCTTTTAGGGAGCGATCCGCTTGACAATTTAATATTTTTATTCACTATTATTACACCTTAGTTTCGAAGAAATGGGAACCAGCAGTTCAACTTTAGAGTTAAGAATATTTGTTGATCTTACGAAATAGATACATTTAAAAAAAAAACGTAGGATATACGTTATATATTATTGTAGAATGTTCAAAGGGCATATCGTTTAATAATGTTTGGAGGTTGTACAAATTGACCGTTTAGCTTTCACCTTTGATGCATTGGTCATTTTTTTTATGTAGCCTACTTTTTAACCCTTTCATCGCTAAGAATGACCATAGTCGTTTCTGATTCGTTTTATTAGCCGATCAAATCACCGTTCTCGGGAACGAAATGAGCGTTTAAACATCAAGATTTGCAAATGTTGGGTCCCAAATTCAGCAAATATGAGTAATTTCTATAATTTAAACTAAATAATGAAATTTTTCACCCATTTGAAGTTGTGTATCGCTATTGCGACCCACAACTTCAAGTGGGTGAAAATTTTAATTATTTAAAACTGCATAACTGTTTTGTTTATTTCGTTTAAAATAACCTAAAACGTCCAAAACAATCATTGCTATTGTTTTAAAGGCCTTATAAATGCACTAAAACTGGGTAAATGTAGCGGAATTAGCTTACCATGCGGTACACCATCAAGTATTATTAATAGTGATTCGGTTTGTGTACAATATTCATGTAATAGCGGTAAGGTTATGGGCCAATATAATGTTACATTGGCCAGCACGAAACCACCCCCTTAAGAGCAAACACATACGTTGAACTGAATCGGCATAATGTTGGGCCAGTACCGCAGACGATGGGCCGACATTATTCTGCTATTAGATCAATGCCTCGTGTTAGCTGAGATACAAAGCCCTCATAACCAGCCGCAGATCTAGATGGTGGATACTGGGTCAAATCGGTTACAGTAAAATCTGATGTTTTTAAATAATATTTTATTTTACCGCATAGCGCGATTTATATCACCGTATGTGATGATTTACGATAAAATAAAATAAAGTCTGATATTGTCTAGTAGCATTTTGACTATATTTTAAAATGTCCATGAGATGCCTAATAAAAAAATTGCAAATGTTTTTCAAGAAAATCACGAAAATCCAAAGAGAGAAAACGATGACATCACTGAATTCGATGTCAATTCCGAGTACAATTTCTCACGGTCTGGGGAGAGCGTCTTAATGGCGGGCCAAAGGCTCTGATGCTGGCCCACACTTAAAAGCACCTCACCGAAATAGAGTTCTATTTTTCAAGAAGTGAGCGACATTCTCCATACCGGTACCGATATTAAACATGACATTACATGCAGATATCATCCATATCACACAAAGTAATAACTTCTAGATATGTCTAACTGACATGAGACAATACACTTTGTACTGTGAAATGTATCTATGACCACTTAAAAAATAACAATAATTTTAAAAGTCTTCCTCTCTTTTTTCTATGATGACCGTTATCTGCCACTTGGTACTTTTAATGTCCTGATTATATGGACAGTATGTCTTACTCCGCTGTGATCAGGCTTGTTTAGGTGGGACAACAATTTAAAAAATAAACTTAAATCCCTAATAACTCAGTAACCGGAGCAGTAAAATAAAAAAATAAAACACCATTCTCCATGGAATAATCGTCTGAATAAAATAAACAAAACAGTTATGCAGCTTTATTTTAGCGCTTTATGGGTTAATGTGGCATTAATCTATTATCCAAGGGGGACCGCTCGCTTTTCCGAAGGTCCATTGTTCCGAAAGTCCGTTGTTCCGAAGGTCCGCTCTTCCGAGGGTTCATTGCTCCGAAGGTTCATTGCTCCGAAGGTTCGTTACTCCGAAATTAGGGTTCATTTTTCCGAAAACAAGGTTCAATATTCCGAAAAAAGAATGAATTTACATGGAAAATAATCGTTTTTTGTGGTTTTTAATCTGCGAAATTATTTAATGGTTTTAGATCTGCATAAAGGGTCGTTGGCGGATCCAAGATACAATTTTATAGGAGAGCAGTGGCCTGGGACCCGGCGGTACAACCCCAGTACAAATTTGATATGTGGGGCTCTAAGCAGGTTTTTTGGGAGCAAATAACAATATTAAAGGAGCAGAACAATTTAGGCTGTTTTTAGTAGATGTTATAAGCTCGACATTTTAACCTGATAGTTTAAAATAATTAGAAAGCTGACAAAATTGGAGGACATGTACTTCAATATTTCCTCTTTAATATTAAGATGGAAGCCCTCTAAAAAAATTGAGAAAAACATGTTTTGCTCTGTTTATGTTGGTGGGGTCTATGAAGTGTGATCATGGACAGTTGTACACCGCGAAGATGTGGGCGTGGATTGTGAAATTTTGCTTGAACAGAAATGTTTGTTATCATGGCGGTGCGTGAGAGCGATCTACACACTAATGTTGGAAACATCCTCACAAAATCTTAACGACGTAACTGAAAACGAGCTTAAAATGGCTAAATATAGGTAAAATGTTACTGATTCTAACAAATCTCTTTTGACTTGATAAATTGTGGCCAAGCCTTAACTGTGAGCGCCCATAAGGATCACTACGCGTCAATGTGCCGTCACATTGAATCTGTGGCTCAAACCTTTAGTTTCAGATACAGTTTGGGCTATAAGAAATGGAGCTACTTAGCCGCATTATATTGAGCGAATAGATCACTTTCATGATGAAAGTGTCAAAACTCACATACATGTAACCTGGTAACTCAATATATCTTTTATCATTGTATTCCAATTTTCTTTTTTCAACAGAAATTGTGTGTGAACTTGGTGAATTAAACAAAAATTAAGTAACTTATTCTAATCATATCTAGCTTAAGTAGAAGCAGGGACACATTTTATATATAATACTCACAAAAAACACACATTTTTATCGCTTATATTTTAAAGAGTTGAATATTATTATTACACTGATTAGGCACATTGGTAATATTTTTATGCTTAAGAAGGTAAAGCGTTCAGAGTTATTGGTCACAGTTTTGACATATTTGATACCGTTGTGTGCCTCACTAATACAGATAAAGATGCCTAATACAATAATAACATGTTTTATACAATACAATGTATGTGGCAGAGAAAAAGGGATAGCGAAGTCCGCTGCATTTCGGTGATCATGTGGTCAGCTGCTTCACCACAGCCGAGACATGCATATATGCCCATAATAAGAAGAAAATTGTCCTACAATATTGTTTTATGCTGTTGTAATTGGTGAATAAAATATGTTAATACCAAATAAACTGGATAACACTGAGGATTGAATACATCACTGAACTTAAAAAAAAAAAATAATACTTAAAATTTAGTGTTGTATATGTAGGCTGCGAAATATATGTCTTAGACATGGTGAGATAGTATGTATATGATGTTGATGCATAGCTACATGGATTGGATAAAATAACAGTTGTATCATGTGTAGTTTATGTAATATGAATTGGGCTCATTTTTGTAACAATAGGCTTTCGATTTGTTAAAACAGCCCCTTGGGATGACATCAATTTTCGTTTTTAGTTTTGAATGAAGTAGTGTATCCCCCAGATCATGATTTTATTTTTTTCAGAGTTTTTAGATTTTTAAAAATATTTTTTATCAACATTTCTATGAAACCGCTTAAAACCCAAACAAACTTTTTGTACACCTAAGCACTTGCTGAAGGTCGGCTAAATATTCCTACAGCATTGGGCCACATGGTGATGCCGTCGGCCCAGCGTTGGGCAGACAATCAGAGCTGCAGATGTACCCCCCCCCCCCCCATGTCCTGACTATAAGACACCAATTAACGGCCAATTAGCGGCGATTGCTTTGATCTTACCGTCCAAGACGTGGGAATATGTGATGTAAAGTGCTGTATATTGGTGACTTGTTTTGTTTACATGGCAATATACGACCTGGAAATATAACTATTTCACTCTTTTTCGGTGCTTTAAAATTGTTTTTTAATTTTTTGTTTTTTTAGTAAAGATCAGTAGGATATATAGCTTCATATAAATTAAATTTTCAAAATTGACAACATTGAAAATGTCTCATCCCAAGGGGCCCCTTTAATCAAAGTTGATAACATGCTGGAAGCCTTTAGTTAATGATGTGTACTTTTTTACATGTTTCGGTTCGAAAACCACCTAAACGAAGTAAAACTTGTAGTCTATAAAGCGGATTAAATATGTTTCTTGCACTAAAATTGGCTCGGTACGGGCCAATTATAATCCACCTGCTATGTGATAGTATCCAATTTAATTTGCTAATGATAAATGATATATAATTCACATTGTGCTGTTAGTCATTAATTATTATAATGTGTTACTCCATTGACACGAAATGACACAGCTTTCATTCATTGTTAGTTGATAGGAGAGTGATATAACGTAAACATTGAACATGTTAAAACAAAACCACGAATTGTCACTCTGTAGCTCTTACTGGGTTTAAAAAGCGTCTGGAGCCATTGGTATAAGTTTACAATGTGTCTGAAAATGATGATAACTTAAGTATTCGGCAACCACAAAGTGACATATCCAGTACGCGCTGCTGAACATGTCAAGTATGAATACTTTATACTTGAAGCTGTTAATTTCATGAAAATAGCCACCTGCCTCGCTATGTGTATTCATTGGCCTGACCATGTGGCGTAGAATGTCAAGGACACCATATTTGTTCTCTACTTGACATTATGATACATGGAGATACATTAGCAATTTATAATATATTTGATTTTTATAATAATTATAATTAAAGCAGCCCCTTGGGAGGACATCAATTTTCGTTTTTAATTCCGCACTGAAGTAGTGTATCACACGGATCATGTTTTTATTTTTTTCAGAATTTTCAAATTTTTACAAATATTTTTAATCAACATTTCTATGAAACCAGAAGTAACCTAAACAAAATATTTGTATACCTGAAGGACGATTGCATGTTTTCACAGCATTGGGCCACATGCTGATGGTATCGGCCCAGCGTTGGGTAGACAATCAGTGCTGCAGGTGTGTCCTGACTATGAGACACCAATTAGCGGCTACTGCTCTGATCTTACCGTCTGATACGTGGGAATATGTGATGTAAAGTGCTTAATATTGCTGACTTGTTTTGTTTACATGGCAATATACGACCTGGAAGTACGACTATTTCGCTCTTTTTCGGTGCTTTAAAATTGTTTTTTGACTTTTTCGTATTTTTAGTTAAGATCAGTAGGCTATATAGCTTTCATATAAATTAAATTTTCAAAATTGACAACATTGAAAATGTCTTATCCCAAGAGGTCCCTTTAAGTCAGCTATGCGTTTTTAGTGATGATTCTCAAATGACTTGGATCATTGTTAACATCTGAGTTCGATATGTGTATTTATTAAGCTTATCATGTTAAAAATATCATAATATTTTTATTGTCATAGCAAAATTTTTCTTCTCCATCCATTCGTAAAACTAAATATTGGGGGAACCCCCGTGACCGAGAGGTAGCATGCTCGACCTCACAACTGCCAGGGTGCGAATCCTGTTTGTGGATAACAGTGTCATCTGATTCATCTCGTGAACCATGTACTGGCCAAGTTTAGCCTGTATGTGCACAAAAGTCGCCCGGCCGAAAGCCCTAATCATTTCATAGCAAATTAACATTTTCCTGTCTGCATGAGAGATGTGAGATTTCGGAATACTGAACCTTCGGAATAAAAAACCTTCGGAGCAATGAACCCCTATTTCGGATGAATGACCCTTCGGAGCAATGAACCTCTATTTCGGAACAATGAGCCTTCGGAACAATGAACCTCTATTTCGGAACAATGAGCCTTCGGAACAATGAACCTTCGGAGCAATGAACCCCTATTTCGGATAAATGACCCTTCGGACCAATAAACCTTCGGCACAATAAACCTTTTTTTCGGAACAATGAACCTTCGGAACAATGAACCTTCGGAAAAATTGACCTTCGGAAAAGCGGACTGTAACCTTATCCAAGCGGTTGTCATCACCCGATGTAGTAGAACATTTTATATCCATGTATTTGAAACGCAATTATCCCATGTGATCCCATGTATTTGAACAGTACTTGAACATCATATTGTATGTGTGTGCGCGAAGGAAAGTATGTCAGCCGCAGCGGGACTCGAGCCCGGTAACTGTGGTCTACAAATATACGTGCTCATTTGACGACCAACCGCATGTGGGTAACATGTATGTAACGTTAATTAATTAAAAGTTTCTTGTTGGCAATCGGGTCTATAAACCAGTAGATTAAAATGCTCACCGTTATAATGGGTTGTCTCGTTCGCTCTGTAGATGCTGCTGCTGTTAATGTTCGGGTTTCTTGGAGAGCGAGATGAACTGAGGACTGACCTTCTATCATATCAGACAAATACTCCATTTTCAGCTGGAGTTCGTTCAGTCTTTGATACTGCCAGCAAATGGTCACTGCCGCTAAACATGCCACCAATACTAAAAATGTCATCCATACGGCATTACACGGTTTTATTATTAGATCTGCGTTCTTCATCGAGTGGACCAGAGCCACTGTGTAAGACGTTTGATTGAACCACCACTTCATTCTACCCGCGGTGTTACTGAGTAATGATAAATTATGAAACAACGCAATTTCCTAACACCAGTTTGATGTCTCTGCTGCAATGATCCTAATATGACTGATAAAAGACAGTGTTATATATCAAAGAGCTTTGTGGTGTCATTCTAAGGAGTTACGCTTAATGGTGAATAATTGTATGTAATATTATTATAACTAGTACTTATGTAAACCTCGATTAACCAGAAGCGAGAGCAAAGTCATTGGCTGACCTGAGTGGGAAAATTCTGATTCATTGACCTGGTTATAGCAGTTATGGTCGTTACGTTATATCGTTTCGTGTGTGTAATCAAAACGGTGGTTTCTATGGAAAATATCTATTCTTGTTCTTTGACTCACCCACTATAAGGTAATGTACTGGAGCTACTTAATATAATTTTCACTCACTTTAATTGTGGATCGCGTCAGCGAGACACTACTTGAAAATTCCAATATACTGTATACTTTAGGGTTAAAGGTGGAGTGCAAAGCAACCTAACGGATCGCTTTTTAGACTGAGTTTTAAAATGAACCTAGAGCGAAATCGGAATGCCGAATCATGTTATATTTGTAAAATACCTTAATATAAGCGGTTTTGTTTAAATTTTTTGCAGCTGATCTTCAATTGTTTAAGAATCAAGCCCTTGTTTTTCAATTAGACTTGCGATCCATGTATATCAATTAACTATCGTTTTGCGTCGAACAAATAAGTATGAAGCGAAATGATCAATATTATAGATGCCTGTCTCAAAAAATGGACAATATTTGGAATATATAAGATAACACGCCATTGGCTGAACAGTACGTAAGCACCAGCTTTTATTGCACACGATCATACAACAGAAAACATATCAGATGTATATCAGCAGTCCAATAACATGATATGTAATAAATAGATTAAATTATAAATATATATTTACGGAAATGATATTTACATAATTGACTTCACATCACTGACTTAACTGCTAAACGATAACTACTCTGCAATACGCTACGTCAAATAGGTTATATCCTTATGGTATGAAATAATTGATAATATTTCGTCGCCTCGGAGCTAAAGGATCCTATCTGACACTCGTTAGAGTGGCAGATAGGATCCTTTAGCTCCGAGGCGACGATTTATTTGACTACTTTTTAAATCATAATGCTACATCGATATCAAATGACTCTCGGTTGTGACTAAAATAAATATAACATAGTACAAACTATTTTTTGGAGGTGAAAGACTCATTACAATTGAGTGCTAACCCTTAGAGCACTAAGCACGACAACAGTCGTTTTTAAAACCCTTTAAGCCCTCACGATGCATCCAAGCATCATGTTGCGTCCCTCAAGAAAAATTTAATTTCCTACACCTACAGCTTTCAGAGCGAAAATTGTCATGCAACTGTTTCAGTAACAACAATTTTTTTCCATTTTCCGCCCACTTCAAGTCATCTTTATCCACTACAAAACAAGAATTGCGACAGCAATTCGCGGCTTGTAGTGGATGAAGATGACAATGGTAAATTCAGGTTTGAAAGTGTAAATCCGTTTTATTAACCGACCAAATCTCTGTTATTTGGAAAGAAATAAGTGTTTAAACGTCAGGATTTGCAAACGTTTGATCTCAAATTAAACAAATATGAGTAATTTTCACCACGACCGAAAATTTAAAGAGGATGATTTTTTTTATTTAATTTAGGGCTTTAAAGGTTAACCCTTTTCCTGCTGAATGATTCATTTGAAACTGGAATTGCTAACGCAATTTACAGCTTAAAAAAATGTGTATCTTGCTCAAATGAAACATCATACACATCTAGAACATTTAAAAATGTTTATCAATTTAATATTATTTTACTGTGGGTATAAAAATTCTTGGGAACGTACATATCACCTCGGTATCAAAAGGTCTTATCTGCCACTTAGCAAAATTGCAGATACGACCCTTTAATACCAAGATGACGAAACATGAGTCATCTTCAGACATATTGTGTGAAAAATAAAAATAGAAAATGCCACTCGCACACAAAAATCAGTACGTTTAGATCTTCAATTTGAGATCAAATGTGTGGATGGTTCAAAAATAGTTTAGAAAACGAATAATTTGCTTTCACCGCAATTCACAGATTTCTATCACGGTGAAAGTAACTGGATGGAATTATCGTGGTAGGTAATGGGTTGGTCCATAATAACTCTTGATTCAATGCAAAAGTATACATCAGATGAATAATTGAATCAGCAAACAAACGACATTCTGTACACATGTACCAGTAGTAAACTATGTTCTACATTTCTTTATATAAATATAATAATAAATAATATAATAAAAATAAATAAATAAATAATATTTCACATATGTATCTAGCACAGTGTTGCATATATGACCAATGTTACTTTAACATATCGATATGATATCCACATAACGTGAAAACTAGATCTGGAGCTACAAAAACAAACAGAGAAAATAAATATTGTTGGCGGGAACATTGAACACGTTGCTGATCGTGAAGCTATGCCATATCGGATAGCGTGCTGAGCTCTACCTACGTATCTACTTTCCTTAAATTGATAAATACACCACTCGCACAAACTGCTGAACCTATAATTTCAACATCCTCAACCCTATCAACGCTGAATTATTTTTGTATAAACCATGGAGACCAAAAGGGTTAATTCAATTTGAAATGTCTTAGTTAGTTCTTTTTGGTTCGTTTGAATACCAATGTTACTGGTCTACGACCACTATAAAAATTTTAATTCTTTCTGTCTTTAAACGTCAGAATCTGACGTCTACTGACGTCAGATTCTGACGTATAAAGACGGTCCCCGTGCTCAAAGGGTTAAGATATTCTCGCTACGATTTTTACATGATAGGTGCGAGTGGTGCGTATTCATTCAACTAAATTAATTATTGTACTAAATTCGTAACTAATATATAACATAAATATATTTTCAATAACACAAATGAACAAAAATTGGTTTGCTGCCTGCTTTGAGAATTGAGACTGCAAACCAGACGTTTGCAACATATCGTCATCTTGGTAGTAAAGAGTCGTATGTACCGCTTCACATAGCGGCAGATACGACCTTTTAAGACCAAAATGAAGAATTGTGATACATTAAAGGTTGAGACTGCATGAAAGCACAAGGTTTATAATAAATAATAATGTTTATTTACATGAGCAAATTTCAATCCACGCTCGCTGTGGATGGCAACCTTCCCAGCAGACACGAGACATTGACCCAATGCTGGATTAATGTTGTCCCACCGTCTGCGCACTGGGCCAACATTCAATTAGCATTGGGCGGATGCTTGGTATGTAGCGAATCCAGTGGGGGGATGCTCCTCTCGTTTCTAGGATCGGGGGAGGGGAAGGGTAGATCCCACTAAAATCCCAGAAAATTCACTTCGGAATGCATTTGAAGCCTCGTATAATATGTACGTGTGGATGAGCAAGTGCGGATAATTTTGCGGGCGATTCAAAAATAACTAATCTGCGAAAAAATATAAAATACCCGACTCGAAAAACATTTCGAGTCTGGCTTGAAAGTTAAGATGATCTACTGTCTCATTAGAAAGTTCGGAGTATATTAGCTCTTCTAGGAGAATAGTAGGTGGAAGTTAACCCTTGTGTCCCTACTGCTGAATTGTTTGTGATTATTCATTTTCATTTTCGTGTTATTTTATTTAGTCGGAAATTTGCTTGAAATATACGGTCTTAGCAGCCAGGGTTAATGTGACCATTAGGCCCCTTGGTCCCCGTTTGTACTCATCAGCAAATGATGACCAGATGAGATGGATACTGAGGGTACCAACCTCACACTGGGACACTTGGTCCTTACTCTTTCGTCCAGGTACAGATCCGTGTGGTTTGTTTAAGATTTGCAGCCCGAAGACGTTGTACTGCTCATTAAGACAACCCCGAAAGAGGTCTTTTCTTTATGGGCGGCATAGCAGCAGCCGCGGGAGAAGGAATCCATCTCCAAACGCAGGTAGTCTCCTTTTCTCATCTCAAACGTTCCGGTCAGTGCTATGGTATCCTTAGCCATTTCATACACGTCGGTGGTCTGACGTATTGTGCGACCACTATCAAACAAAATAGAGATTGTATCATTTACCGTTGTACACAATTGTGATTATCAAAATTTTGTTACCCGATAGGATACTTTATAAGCTACATCCATAACTCAGAAGCGATTAGTATATTTTTCTAATGTCGACTGCTACAGTACAGCAGACCTCTAGATCAAATCGCAACTGCTTTCCCAGCAAGCACAAAACATTTGTATAACATTTTTACAATTCTGGACCAACCGTTACGTCGAAGACGTTGAGCCGACGTTGTACAAATTTTATGCAAATGTTTTGTGTTTGCTGGATTCAATTAGATCAATATTTTGAATTTACTTGAACGTTAATGAGAACCCGTGTCTACTTATAAAAGTATTAATTTATTGAAAGGTTTTTCGCTTTGATTGTGAATCTACCAGAATGTACTTACAGACTCTCTTGTGTCGTAATCAGTTGCGTCAGTTTTTCAGGTGAAGTGTCGACGTTACCTCCCTTGTAACGAACCAAGTTAGCTGCGCACGGCAGGCGAACAATGCTGATAAACAGAAAAAAAGATCATTGAGTATCATAATGTGGATTCACATGTCTCAGGCACATAGGGGACATTTTTTACACAATCATGACAATATCGCGACACAAGGAATCCGAAGTTAGGACTGTGCCCTACTCTTATCGCATAACTTTAAGGTTTTTTTATAATGCATATTACCATAGACAACACTATACACTCCAGGCCTTTGAACAATTTAGAGCATACATATATAGTGAAAACTGTGCTTTGCTAGCCAGCAAACACGATACATTGACCCAATGTATTTCTAATGCTGGTCCACCGTCTGCGACGCTGATTCAGCATTATAACAACATGCCTCATTTTTGCAGGATAGTGAGAGAAATTCGTCTCCTTGGATATGAAAGGGTGTATCTGCCACTTTACAAAGTGGCAGATACACCCTTTTATATCCAAGTGACGAGTTCGTCTAAAGTAAAGTGAATTAAAAGGTTGTACGTACTTTCCCTCTCGGCCGCTAAATGTGACCTGTCCATTCACAGCGTACAATCCGTCAGTGGGGATCTCTATGTGATCCCGATGATATGACCCGGCGGGGAACGTGTTGTGGGTGTGACGTGGATTGGCTGAGGAAGCGGGATCCTCCCACAACAAATACGGAACTGAAACAAGAAGAAAAGACACCACTATATTATTTTCTTTGTCCGACCACTACATTCTAGGACGGGAATGGAGAGTTATTGTTGATAAGTACAGACCAATTATCATGGTGGGCCTATGGTATTATAATCAGTCAGGTGTGACCGAGATATTGATTATGATGTGTTTTAAGTCAGTCAAAATCCTGGGAGCTATGCATTCTTAGCTGTGAAAAAGGCCTCGGCCTTCGGACTCGACCCTTTTCACAGCTAAGAATGTAGAGCTCCTCGGGCTTTATCCTATACAGAAACATAATTAGTTTATAGTTCATTTTACTTTCCCCGCCCACTTCAAGTCATCTTCATTCACTACAAGGCGAGAATTGCGACAGCAATTTGCGGCTTGTAGTGGATGAAGATGACATTGATACATTCAGGCTTGTAAGGGTTAAAGAAGTATCGAAGTATCGATTTAATTGATTTTTACTGTTAGTATAATCGTGTCAAGACCATGGGTGATATTACTTTGTTATCATCACATCTTTCAGTTTAGAAAAATACTGCTTTTTTTGCCCATTGGCAGCCAGAACATTCATTATAATGAATGGTCCGGCTGCCAATGGGCAATGGGTCTTTTTCGTGTTTACTCATTATAAACGTTTTCAATAATGACGTGATTTGCATCTCAAATTACGCCGATCTTTACTTGTTCTAACAAGTATCTTGTCACATTGGCAATAAACGGTATTATCTGTCTATTTAACGACTCTTTACTACTGAGGTCCGATTTGACTTGACAATGTATGGATTTCAACATCTTATATCTTTGAATTTTCAAGTATGTTCCTGGATTGAAAAATAAATGAAGTTATTATATGAAACATTTACTTGTTATGCTCCCTAAAATAAAAGTACTTACGTTGTGTTATACCACCGAATTCAGAATGGTAGCAGACCCTGTGATCGGGCTTGTAGTCCATATTGGCGATTAATCTAATGGATGGGTGGGCATGCTGCAAAATAACAAGAACAGTTTAATAATTTATATTCACATATTTTGAATATACAATAGTAGTCCGAGGATATTTTTCTATAAGTTTTATTATTATTTAAAGATAATTTTCAAGACTAGATGATTTCGACAGACAAATTTACATAAAAATAATCTGAAAATCTTAAAATTTATGCAACAACAATGATGACTAGTAGCTTATAGATAATTATATCTTTAGTTAGAACTTTTCGAAAATAAAGTTGATATATAACACCACTGGGCACACATATTGTAATGTGTACGCTCATACCGTACATGGCGTACACGTGTAGGCCTACACTCGATAGCATTGACCAGATACTAGGCCTATAAACTATAATTATTAGGCATATAAACTATAATTATTAGGCCTATGAACTATAATACCTCAGTATTCGACAACCGTGGAGTGTACATACACGTGTACGTCATGTACAGTATGAACGTACACATCGCAACAATATGTATGCCCAGTGTATAATATTGTACAATGTAAATTTTTACCTGGCCAGCAGCTGCCAATGCTTTGTTCACAGATTCACTCAGCGTGTCGGCTAAAAACAAGGACACACACAGTATAGATAAGTAGGCTAGATATCATGACAATGTTTAAATTATTTATTACTATTATTATGATATTATGATATACAGATAGTGGTGTGAGATAAATATAATAAGTGATGTAATGGATAGTGACAACTTACATAACGTCATGTTAACTCAATAACCTTCACTAAATCTGTCAGCGCGATGATCGACTTTAGACGTCAGAATCTGACGTCTTCAGACGTCACATTCTGACGTCTAAAGTCGACCTCGCGTTGAAAGAGGAGAATATTTATAATTGTAATAGACCCACAACACGAGTAAAAAGTCCTAACCTCTCTCTCTGTGGTGGTTTCGTCTGGATCTGCTCGCAGCTTCGTCTTCGTTTTCCAGATCGGATTCTGCTGTCTGTAATCACATAAATACAATTATAAAGCTATATGAGAGCGTGTCCAGGCTATACTATTTGTATTAATGAATCTACGCATCTGTATCTTTCATCCGTGTTATAAAAATCATGATTATGCAACCAGTCAATAAGCAATAAAACAATACTAAAACTCAAGCGTTTTTCATTGTCACCTCAAAAAATATCTTGAATTTGAAATATTTCTCATAACTTACTGTTAAATTTGAAACAACGTGCCCTCTAATCTGACAGCTCCGAATAAATTTTCACACAATTGAAGAAGTGAATCGCGTGAGCGAAGCAAGGCTTCGAGGGAGTAGAAATTTAAACTAATTAGTGATCAAAGAATTGAATAATTCATAATTCAACGATGTGAGAGTATATGCATATTGTACGCATAAGTATGACATACGGATACATTGAAACGGCCTAGCTTAGTTATGGCAACGCTTTGGAGGACATGTATTACTGTGAATACTGTCGAGATGCTGGCTTACAATGTTTTCACAATGGTAAACCGCTAAGCACGACTTATAGTCGTTTTCAATCCGTTTCATTACCCGATAAAATCACTGTGATTGAGAACTAAATCAGTGCTTAAACATTAAGATTAGCAAATGTTTGGTCTCAAATTAAACAGTTTTTGTAATTTTCACCCGCTTGAAGTTGTGGGTCGCGGTAGCGAGACACAACTTCAAGCGGGTGAAAATTCAAACGATTTATTTGAGCATCTGTGCTGCCTGCCACCTGGTGATTCACGATGCTCCGCCTAGCGAGTGATTTGCCAACTATCAAATGACATGATCTACTGTAAAAACCATGTCGCTATAACCACTATTACCAAAACATGAAACGTTTTCCCACTGCTGGCTTTATGCTGGCCCAGTGTCTTAGATTATGCGCCATCATTAAAACACTACTATTTTTTGCCGGGCACTATGCAAGTGCGTGGTTATGAAAAATGAATGAATTGGCTTTAGGCCACTTTTATGCACATATGCAGGCTAAACCGGACCAGGGAAACCTAATGATGGTGAGATGAATCAGATGACACTGCCGTTCAGACATAGGATTAAATCCTGGCGGGCTGAGGCAGAGCACACTACCTCACGGTCAGATATACTCCCGAGAATATGGAATCTTTACCAGTGGACGGGGAAGAAACATTTTGTTTATTTGAAGTCCGAATTCCAGAGCGGGCACGAACCCGCAACCTCCGACCTCATGGCACACTGACAGCTTTTAACCACGACAGCAGGCCCCGCCCTTGCTAATAACAATGTTGTAGACATTGTAGGCCTAACCCAGCAAGCACGACACGTTTAAACAATGATGTTTTATTGTTGTGCCAGCGTCGCAGACGTTGGCACAACATTAAAGCAAATTTGTTTCAACGTGTCGTGTTTGCTGGGAATTAAGTGTGTGGTTATAGCCACGCATGGGTAGTATAACCCCTTGTTATTACACTGAACATTCATGGCTAACACGACACGCTGCTTCAACACTAGCCCACCATCCGCGATGCTGGGCCAACAGTAAACCAGCACAGGGTCAACATATCGTGTTTGACCGGACCATTGGCCTTGCTATCACATATAAACGCTTATACAAATATGTGGTTTGTTATGTTACAATGCAAACTGGACTGCTTTAAAATATGTTTTAAACTAAACTGGACTGCTTTTTTCAGAACAAGGTGTGTTTAGCTCGGACCCAGCACACTCAAAAAACAATGTTGTTTCAATGCTGGGCCAGCATTGCAGACACTGGACCAGCATTAAAACATCATTGGCTGAACGTCTCGGGTTTGGCTCTCGGGCAGTATCCAGTTCTAGTTTTTTACATGGAATCTCAGACTTATTTGGATCTGTTCTGGAATGCCCATTTTATTTCAGATGTGCCGCTATGATACAGTTGAATCAGAGCCCGGAGATACCGGGTTCCAATCCCGTCTACCAAAGCCGCACATCAATCCAGGCTGTGATTACAATGCTCATATTCCATCCTTCCACAAATATTAGAAGTATGATTTGACTGGTATTACGACACGGCATCTCAAAAGCAAACAGCAGTAACTGCTTACTTGAAAAGTGAGCAGTTACTGCTGTTTGCCTTTGTACAGTTAAACGATGATGGATGGTTATTATTTCTCGATGATGCGAGGGAAATTTACCCATACACGTGGTAGTCTCCAGCAGCGCTAACCCTTTAACCGCCGGTGTCGCATATATTCGGGTTTTCATTTTTTATTAGCACATTAAGTACCACATTTTAAACATGCTAAAGCCATAATGTGACATCAATCAGCACGATTTAAAAAGAGTTGACCTCTATTTGGTCAAATCTGAATAATTTTCGCTCACTTGAAGTTGTGGATCGCGTCAGCCAGACACAACTTCAAGTGGGTGAAAATTCCAATTGAATAATTTGGCGGTTAAAGGGTTAATAGTAATCTCCAAAACCATCCATAAAATGACCAGTCTGCTGTTCAAGGCGTCATAACACCGAAAGTGGTTATATAACAATATATAGAAAACAATATGCCTACATCAGCTATGACTATGTTTTTTGGTCTCTTTAACATTTTGCCTTGCGATTCGTTTACACCATTCTACTAATCCAGAAAATCTAACTTTTGTATTTGTAATTCCAATTTGTTTTGATTTTTGCAATAGATAATATCTCAATTCCAATACTCGAATCAAAGTCGGGTCAAGTTAGAAGTGTATTTGATATTTGGTCTAAAAATTTACTTAAACCTTACACGTGTTATAGCGCGAGTTTGACATTAGACGTCAGAATCTGACGTCTGTAAACGCCAGATTCTGACGTGTAAAGTCGATCCCCGCACTGTAAGAGTGAAAAAAATTCTAATGGTCGTAGCCCCATAACATAGGTATTCAAACGAAGCGCAAAGACCTAACTAAGTCATTTATGATAATCTCAAACCCTTTGCTCTCCATGTTTATACAAAAATATTTCAGCATTGTAAATGTTAAGTTACTTACCGTCACGACATCCAGGTGTTCTGGGACGCTCGATGATGACGTGGGTGGTACAGTTGAGGCGTTGTGGTGAAGAGGTAGATGTAGGCCTGCAGGTGCCCGATTTTTTACAATGAACTGTGATAAAGTCTCCATTTGTTTTTGGAGATCGTTGATTCTATTATGTTGTAGGCAAATTATCACTGCTACTACAAATGTTAGTAATATCATACATGTCGTCCACAGCGCAACCATAATATTCCTCCTATTAGTGTAGTGAGGTCTTGGAGAAGGGTCCTCGTTCATATGAGTTGTTGTGTCTCCATTCGAGTTGAGATCCACTACGGTGTCCTTCATATCATTAGCTGCAGAACCAGAACTGCACTTGTTCTTGTCTGTGTTCACTGGGCTGTAACACGTTTCATGTAGCCATCCTCCTGCCATTTTCGCGATTCTATACTTTATATAGCGGATTATTAGCGCTGAATTTCTTCGACTAGTTTGATTTTGTTTTTCTTCAGTTATGCGCTCTCTATATTCAAAGTCTGACTTGTCCAGAGTGAAGTCGTTGAGAGTAAATGATGATATGATGGCCATAGCAGACTTCTTTTATAAGCTAAGCATGGTTTCGGGAGACATTAAGCTATTGAATCCACTACGTCATTTGCAGGGTATACCTTGTGAGTAAGCGAATAACAATGTGGTTTTGTGAGATTCGATGACAGAAATTTTCGGCTGTACGTGCTGATACAACATGTCCACCCAGCGTCACCTCGATGCTGCAGATACTGGCCCATCCTTGTCCCAGCGTTATGCCAATGTCACGTGTTAGCTGGGTTTACAGCTACATGTGCTTATAACCAGATTAATCATTAATACACGGAGTGGGGGGGGGGGTTCAATGATTTGACCTTTGACTGCACGCATAGTAGCCTATATAAAACAACATTAGTCATTTACCTGGTTATAAATCGTCGCTAAGATACATTATTTTGTGTTCGAAACAAACGTGTGGAATATGGACTTTCCACTCAAACATGGGTATAGGGTCTACAATCTGAACCGCATCTGTGGTCACACTCATGACGCTTAACTAAACCAGGGAATACCTTCCTCTGCACTGACTCACCCATCAACATAACCATTCCAGCGCGGGAATCCACTTTATACGTGGTTGTGAATGAAGTAGGTTAAAAATACACGCGAAAGTGATAATCAATAAACAGTATAACACAGGTATTCAAATTAATCGGAAAGAGCTAACTAGGACATTTATGATGATTTCAAATTGAAAAAGACCCTTTGATCGCCATGGTTTATACACAAATATTTCAGCGCTGTAGGGGTTAAAAGCCGTTGGTTTCGAGCCCTCACTGGCTTCATTCATGGTTTCATTCAATGTAGTAGTTATAGTATATCCGAACAAGATATCTATGATCGCTCAATGTTGTTTTAATGCTGGGACAGCGTCTATGACGCTGGCCCAGCATTAAAACAACATTTAGTCGATGTCCAACGTTCTCTGTGATAAGGACGAGACGTTTACCCAATGTTGTTTGAATGTTGACTATAATGGAACGTCTCCCACGCGTTTTGTGGTGAATGTTGATTGATATCGCGATGTCACATGATAGGCGCAGATCAAGAAATAAAAAAAGCACTGGGGGTCTGAAGCGGATGTGCAGCTAATACCACATTATAATTATGAGTACTTCATTTGTTATAATTATAGTATCCAATAAGAGATGATTTTTTAATATTCTCAGTTTGTCCATACAATAAAATTTAAAAAATATAGTATTTCGTTGGAATAGGATTTAACCTATTCAACGTCACAAGAAAGTTCCAAATTCTCGCGGGCCAATGTTTGCTGCGCAAATTATACCGATGCACATAATTTTCCATTATTTTATTCCATTCGAAACCACCCAGTCACCCACACTCGATGTCATATCAAATTTTGGAATTTTGTTTTTATTTATGGCCCGTGACGTCGAGTCCCCAGTAAAAATAACTTGTGCTGTCACAGGGGCCCCTAGGCGTATCTGCGTAATCTTTTCTTCATTTATAGGCGCATGTGCTTGTAAAGGAAGTAGGTTATAAGACTACACACACACGGTGCTAAAATATAAAAATCCAAACCTCAGTCACGATGAAATGTTATTAATAACTAGAAATGATCCCAAAATCGCTAGTACGACACTCGTACCGATATAATTATAAATAATGTACATAAAGCAATATTGTATCCAGGAACTGAACGGGGATGGAATTTGGTTCACATCATTGACCCTTAAATTGCTAAAATAGAAAATTTAAATTTTCACCAACTTGAAGTTGTGTCTCGCTACTGCGACCCACAACTTCAAGTGGGTGAAAAGTACTCATACTTGTCTAATTTGAGACATTTTGCAAATCTTGATGCTTAAATACACATTTCATTCCCAATAACAGTGATTTTATCGGCTGTGAGAACGGGCTAAAGACGACTATACTGCTCTCCTAAGGCAAATGGCAGTATCTGCTTACTTTACAAGTAAGCAGTTACTGGTCGCACTCAGCAGTGAAAGAGTTAACCCTTTAACCGCCAAATTATTCAATCTGAATTTTCACCCACTTGAAGTTGTGTCTCGCTGACGCGATCCACAACTTCAAGTGAGTGAAAGTTATTCAGATTTGACAATATGGAGGTCAACTGTTTTCAAATATTGCTGATTGATGTGTCATATTTTATCGTTTACATGTTTAAAAGGTGGTACTTAATGTGCTAATAAAAAAATGAAAACCCGAATATATGCGGCACCGGAGGTTAAAGAGTTAAGAGACAACTAACTGTTTACAATATCCCTCTTGTGTAGGGCCATTTTAACTTCGAGGCGCATATTTCACCGCATGGAGAAATACGGTACATATAATATACTACCTGTACTATGTGGTAGGCCTACTAATAAATATGTGGTTCGATGCATTACATTCACTGAAGCTCTCTGAGCGAGAAGGCTATGTTAATTAACCCTTTAACCCCTAGAAATCTGATGTTGACTGCAGCAGTTTCAGACGTCAGAATCTGGCGTCTGCAGATGTCAGATTCTGACGTATGAAGACGGTCCCCGCACTGAGAGAATTAAACAATTATTATAATGGCCGTAGACACATAACATAAGTTTTAAAATTATGCAGAAATAGCTAACTAAGACATTGATGATTTCAAATTGAAATAAACCCTTTGATCTCAATGAGTTATACAAAAATAAGTCAGCGTTGTAAGGGTTAAAGTTCTGAGTTATAACATTTTATTTTCTCCCACTCGACGTTGTATTTGTGAAACATGTATTTATACACGGATTTATCCCCCATATCCATAAAGATTTTCACTGTATATGTAGGCCCACAACCGGGCATGAGTAATGAAGACGACGTAGCTTTTTTAGATGATACACACATGCATGTGTGTTGATATACTGACGTTAATAAACGCTACGTGGTTCATGTTTTGGTTCGTGACGACTGCATATAATAATTTTCTCTCACTTGAATTTGTGGATCGCGTCAGCGAGATACAACTTCAAGTGAGTGAAAATTCTAATTTAATAATAAATATCGTCTCGTCGGGCGGGTGTCGTGCTTTTGCTGTGGACTGGTCTTTATAATAATTCTGTGAAACGCAGTGACGTCACTCGGTGAAAACAAGGTTATATAACACCCCCTCTCCCATACTTTATTCTGTGATACGCAGTGACGTCACTCGGTGAAAATAAGGTTATATAAGAACCCTCTCCCATATTTTATTGTATTAGCCAGCTCGGTGAAAACAAAGGAGGTCGAGGTCATTGAGTTTCACAGAATACGAGCATTATAATTATGGTTGAATTGTGCTCACCTACATTATCATATCAACAGTAGAAATAGAATGAATGAATGAATGAATGAATGAATGAATGAATGAATGAATGAATGAATGAATGAATGAATGAATGAATGAATGAATGAATGAATGAAAGGTGTTTGGGCCAGCTTTGTGTACATATAGGCTAAACTGGGCCAGTATAACCTCCTGATGTTGGTGAGATGAATGAGATAACACTGCCCTCCAGACACAGGATTCGAAATGCCAGTCCTGGCGGTATGAAGTCGATCAGGCTACCTCTCAGTCATGGAGGCTCACCACAATAGTGAATCAGTATAGAAAAGGAGGCTTTGGCTCTTGTCCTCTTATACTAAGAATGACTCATCTCCTTTAACAAATAATCTCCTTAGCCATGATTTTTGCTACAGCGGTCGCTATAACAGTGATTCGTCGTCATCCTGGATCATTGTAGATCTGTTGCATAAAATATAAACTCTTACAGCGCCGGCATCGACTTTATACGTCGTAATCCGACGTCTAAACTCGATCCCCGTACTGTAAGAGTAAAAATATTTATAATGGCCGGAGACCCATGATATATGTATTCAAATGAATCGGAAAGAGCTAACTGAGACATTTATGATGATTTCAAATTGAAAAAAAATATACAAACATATTTCAGCGTTATAAGGTTTGAAATATCAGTCACCAGGAATCTTTCCATTGTGTTCATTGTATCCCTGGTTGACAGGCATGCTGACTCTTGACTTTAAAGGTGATCTATCACCCCTTTTATAGTATGGATAAATTTGTGACAAATAAATCAAAGTTGCCAAAAGATGGGGCACAAGTGTTTCCTTATATGGGGTGATTGGCTATCATGTGACCCTCTGAGAGGTGATTGGCTATCATAATAATTATTCATACCATATAAGGGGTGATAGATCACCTTTAACATAATAATACATGCTATTTTGCCATGTATGGTTTGCTGAATAAATCAAATATATATAGGCCCGTTAACCCTGCGCTGATTTATTAGTTAATTAGTTTAGAAATGAAAGGAGTGTTTAAACATGAAGATTTGCAAATGTGTGGTCTCACATAGGAGTAATTGTCACCCACTTGAAGTTGTGGGTCGCGGTAGCGAGACACAACTTCAAGTGGGTGACAATTTAAATGAGATAACTTGGCGGGTACAAGGTTGAGAATACGAACCGGATATCTCCAGAGCTCACAACCGAACCGAACGAACCAGCGCGGATGGCCACTTGTGACGAAGATCTAAATTTATGGATTTTAGGTCACCCTTATGCATGATTAGTACATCATATCTGTAAAATACAGATATTCTGTTATTTTAATATCCAACAAATTACGTTGTGTCCAGCTTCGGGTGGACTATGTATATAACAAGCATATATATTATATATCGTCATAAATTGTATACACTTCTACTGCCACGAAGTATTTATTGTAGTTGAAAACAACATAACATGCATAGTTAACCAACTAAAAAAAATACACAAAAAAAAACTTGAAATGACCAGTGTGCATTGCTGTCAGTTATGTGTATTTATGATACAGAATTATTGATGACCTCTATCTGTGTTACTTGCCAATTCCTGATCAACACTACAGTATACACAATGTAGCCAGTACTGTACTACAAGACTAGTCTGTCTGTTCGGTCGGTCGGTCGGTCGGCGGTCGGTTGGTCGGTCGGTCGGTCGGCGGTTGGTCGATCGATCGATCGATCGATCGGTCGATCGATCGATCGATCGATCGGTCGATCGCTCGATCGCTCGGTCGGTCGGTCGGTCGGTCGGTCGGTCGGTCGGTCGGTCGGTCGGTCGGTCGGTCGGTCGGTCGGTCGGTCGGTCGGTCGGTCGGTCGGTCGGTCGGTCGGTCGGTCGGTCGGTCGGTCGGTCGGTCGGTCGGTCGGTCGGTCGGTCGGTCGGTCGGTCGGTCGGTCGGTCGGTCGGTCGGTCGGTCGGTCGGTCGGTCGGTCGGTCGGTCGGTCGGTCGGTCGGTCGGTCGGTCGGTCGGTCGGTCGGTCGGTCGGTCGGTCGGTCGGGTAATTAGTTAGCCAGTCAATTAATCCGTCATTCAGAGTCAAAGCATGTCACTGCAGACAACCAGACAGCCAGCCAGTCATATCAGCCAGCCAACCAGCAAACTACCCAGCCAAGTATTCAGCCAACCAACCAGCCAGTGACTCCAACCAACCATACAGTGATCCAAACCAACCAGCCAGTGACTCAGTCAGTCAGTCTATCATTATCATGATTATAGGCGCACACTATCATAAGCAGTGATTTAATTAGAGCTATGTATTCGCATGACTTCTCCGGATTGATTTTACATCTGAAACTGGATCATAATGTTAAGGCCTGTTAAATGAGTTGTCAAAAAATTATGCATTTATATTTTAAACAACCTGAAAATTAGCATTAATTGGCTCGTTTTCTGAATTCGTTTGTCCCACTATAGTCCAGCTTGATTGGTGTAAATGATAATAAAAATGATAACCCGAATATATGCGACACCGGCGGTTAAAGGGTTAATGACTTTAACCCAGAACAGTAATATTTCTCATTTACTGTGAAGTCATAGAACCTATATAATTTATTTCCTGATTCTTGGGCATCTGTAATCATGGTAGATGACTGTATGCCTATGTCGCCGGTATAACCAGTGAATTAGCCCCGAAAATCAATTGATCGTTTTTTCAAAGCATTAGGCTGGAAAATTAGTCAATTTAATCGTGGCATGCATGTGATGAAACGAATTATTTAATACTTTTAATAATTTCGCATAAAATATAGGTGTAGGACATTCTTCAGAATAATTGTATGCATTCCTTAGGCCTACTGTTATGGTATATATATATATATGTATTTAGTGGCAACAAAAAAATCACATAAATACAAAATGTCAGGTGGATATAGGCCTATGCCTTAGTAAAGACCATATTGGGACTAGTTTGTTACAAGGTCATGAGGAATCCAATATTCATTTTTAGGTTTGGCCAGCGTCGCAGACGCTGGAACAACATAAAAAACAGAATTGGGTCAATATCTCGTGTTTAATGGGTAGCCTTTTGTTCAGGTTTGGCCAGCGCTTGGGCAGCATTAGAACAACATTGGCTCGATGTAACACGTGTTCTGGGAAACAATCATAGAAGTAGATACGGAACCTTGACCATGTGTTGGCTTAATGTTGAACCAACTTGTACGATGTTGGCCCAACATCAAATCAACACTGTGTCAACATCCCTCATTTGTGGGAATGCGATCCCTGGTATAAAAAAGGTAAAACCATAACAACTACCTTCAGTTTCATATTGTCATATGCTTATATGCTGCAGTACAAAGTTAAAAGGCAGTAACTGCTTACTTGGAAAGTAAGCAGTTACTGCCTTTTAGCTTTGTAGTGCAGCATGCAAATCGAAACTGAAGTGTGCGTGGGTCCAGCCAAAGTCAACAGTAAACGTGCGCGGTATATTGACCAGAGAAGTATAAATCAAGATAACACGCGGTGCTGGCCCGATGCTGGGCTGATGTTGGGCCAGCATCGTAAACGATGGGCGGTAATCGTTTGATCGACTATGAATACACATAGCAATTATACTTTGATATTTGACGACGATTTAACGATATTTAACAATATGGCCAAATGATTAAGCCGTTAAATCACATCATGCACCATATTACCGACACCATGATTGCATATTTTTAGAAATACATGATACATTATATTATGCATTTTTGTTATTTTGAATAGAATGTCTTGAGCAAGTTGGTAGTCCATCATAAAAAAGCGATCTGAACCTTGGTTATTTTATTTTATTTTATTGGCACATTGCTCATTGTATTATTTTATTATTTTATAAGTTTTTTTAATGCTGTGCCAATGGTTGTATTTTCGGTTGTCGTCATCCCATGAATTTCAGCAAACATACTGTATGTGTGAGCAGCAATGATTGGCATCGGCAGCGCCCCAGTTTCAAAGTCAACCACGTTACCTATGAGCTATCCTGGCGCGATATATTGACCGCTCGCGTTTTATCAAATCAGGCCATTTTCATTCCCCCTTTAAGCCCTCACGAGGCATTAAAGCATCATTTGACATCCATGAAAACAGACTGAATTTTCCTACAACTGACAGTTTTAGAATGAAAATTGCCATGAAACTTGTTTACCAATACATGGCAATTTTCTTTAATTTTTCACCCACCTCAAATCATCTTCATCCACTTCAAGTCGAGAATTGCGACAGCAATTCGCGGCTTGTAGCGGATGAAGATGACAATGGTAAACTCAGGCTTGAAAGAGTTAAAATGATAACAATTTTTTTATTTCGAAGACGTTCACATCTCAAGAATCTCAATAATGGAAATGGGAAAGTTACACAGTGAAAGCTGGTAATGATAAAATTGTTGTTGAAATTGTCCAGGTCGAAGTGGATCAAGCCCCCTTATGATTATGATACCGCTGTGCAAATCCAAAAGGCAGTAACTGTTAAAGTAACAAGTTACTTTCTTTTGTGTTAATGTGGCACTATAGCTACATTTATAATAACAGTATCGTTGAGAACATGTCTGTAATGTTGTGATGCTCAATCCGGAAAGGTTTCACTTCTGTCTGGGTCATCTACCCCCCGCCAAGGGAAATATCACTATCTGGGTCATATTCGTGATTAGGACTTAAAAGGATAAGGCTGGAATAATGTTGGCCCAGCGTCACAGACGGTGGCCTAGCATTATATCAGCATTGGGCCAATGTATCGTGTTATCTGGGTAGAGGATTTTCTGGCGACGGGAGGAGAAAAGCATCACCTGCATTGCAGTCCAAGCAAACACGGGACAATCAGCCAATTTTGTTCCAATGTCGGACCAGCGTCGAAGACGTTGGGCCAACATTAAAACAATATTGGGTGAATGGCACGTCTTTTCCGAGGTGCTGCCGCTATGTATATAATACATCAGACCCAGTGTTGAAGTAGTGTTGGGTCAGCGTCGTAAACAATTTGTCCGCATTGCACCAATAGCACTGCGACATTGGCTCAGCATTGAACCGATATATTGGCTAGCACCGGCGATAGTGGTGGAATGAATAAACGTTGAACATATACTTTAACTTGTCTCCTTGGTTCTTTCTTTAATTATAATTTAATTGTCGGTTCTTTTATTTTATGCGTACATATCGCAATATTTATAATCTATACTATGTACATTTTTGAAATAGCAGGTACACAAAAACATTGCTATTTTAAACACTGGACATGACGTTGCTTTACATGATAAGTATGGCAACACCTATAGCCAGTGAACAGTTGGTTTTATATTATACTGTCATATAATTTTATTATATAGTTTTAATTCACTAATATGGTTGACAGGTATTGTAGAGGTCGTCTCGACCTGTTCCCGTCAACCAAAGTTAATAACATGTTAAAAAAATCAATTACTAATAATGATAATGTACCATTCTGGCATGTTTTTAACTGGATGTCGAATAAACATATATTCTGGAAATTTAGGATACTGGCCCTAGAGGAAGACCAATACAGGAAAATATTATTAGACAATAAGAAAATAAAAATCGAAGCTCGCACAAAAAAAACCGCGAAAATGTGAGTAATTATGTAAATAAAAAAGGCACGTTTGAAATTGGGATGATGTTTCTTACATAAGGATAAAAAAATGGATGGTTACAACAAAACTGACCTAGGAATATATTAATAAGTGGGTGTGTGACCCGGATGAGCAGGTGGTCGGGCAGGACTATTAACCCTTTAACCGATGGTGCCGCATATATTCGGGTTTTCATTTTTTATTAGCACATCAAGTACCACATTTTAAATATGTTAAAGACAAAATGTGACATCAACCAGCAAGATTTGAAAACAGCTGACCGTCATTTTGTCAAATCTGAATAATTTTCACTCACCTGAAGTTGTGGATCGCGTCAGCGAGACACAACTTCAATTAGGTGAAAATTCAAATTGAATAATTTGGCGGTTGAAGGGTTAACCACTTGAGTAATAAGTCATTTTTCAATGCGATCAAAAATTCGGTCATATATATATGTTCCAGTTGTTGCTCTTATATGTTAAACAGGGACCTAGAAATTATGAGAAGTGTAAGGTGTTTCGATTGATTCATATTCTTATAATATCACTGAACAAATTTAGGTTTGTTGCCCAAGTGGCAACTTTGGGCAATTTTTTTATTGGCATAATTAAATCATTAACATTATCGGCTTAATCTGCATTATGATCTAAGGTAAGCAAACGTATGTGGTTGCTATTCTACTTTATCATTCTACACAGGCGATATACCATATAAAAATAATAATAATAAAATTCCCGCTCTAACGATGTACTGCATGATGCAGTGAATTAAACGGTTATCTCTACAAATACGTTGAAACATGTTTTTTATAACAAATAAAATCAAAATCAACAACAAAACAAGCTTGTAACATCGTCAATAGCAACGACTAAATAAAACATAATTATTGGCCATATCTAAATTTGACTTATGTTTTCTGAACCCAGAAGTGTATTAACTTAAGACTGAGTGGTATTTAGATATATATATATTTAGATATATATATATTTAACTGCGAGAATATCCCAGCCTTATTTTGAAATGTGTATATTTAGACTGGGCTGAAATATGAAACATTGAACTTTGATCAACATTTGAGGGCAAATTATTTTTCCCGCTTGTTTGTGCATAATTTGGGTGTACGTGGACTATAATATCCTAAAGAACATTTGTTTAATGGAAAACTAAAAAATAGACTATGTAATACGGCAGATTAGGTTGCAAGGCATTCGAAACTGTGTTTAATCACAGGATTTTCTAACATGCTTTGATGTGCTTAGTTTTAGAACAGCGGGGTGTAAATGAGGCTCTAAATGACCCCGGTAGGACCCAAATTTCCCAAGTCGGGCCTCACATTGGCCTGTAAACATAAGCTATTATTATTAGTCCAGGCTGTTAGGGTCGAAATAGAGCGAGTGTGTGCACTTTTGGAAGAAATTACCACTTTTTGCCCAGATGATCAGTAACATGTACTCTTTCGATCCTGATATAGCGCAGTCAATTCTGACACGATTAACACCTAATATTATATTGTTCACCCTTAAAGGGACTGGCCCAGGCTAAAATCATCAAAAAATCGGTGATTTTATTTCGGGTTCTTAATATGACCTATGATGTAAGCATGCACATAGACTAGAACTGCAAATTTTTATAATTTTTGTGCTGCACATTCACCAGTTAGGCTAGATATAGAGACGAAATTCCTGATTTGTAATTATTGACAACCATGTCAAAAATTAGAAATGCGTGAATTTCGTCTCTATATCTAGTCTAACTGGTGAATGCGCAGCACAAAAATTATAAAAATTTGCAGTTCTAGTCTATGTACATGCTTACATCATAGGTCATATTAAGAACCCGAAATAAAATCACCGATTTTTTGATGATTTTAGCCTGGGCCAGTCCCTTTAACGCTGATGTTGACTACATTAGACATTCAATAAGTTAACACAAATAAATCATGTTATCGTCAACATTTTTAGCGGTATACTTATATTGACAATAAATATATAGAAAATAACGGACATTTTCTATTTAAAGGTCAAATAAAATAAAATAAAAATCGAAAGACACTAGAAAAATAAATTAGAATACAAACGTTGCAGAAACTAGCAATTGTGCTTTCATGTGTTTAAAAACATAGAGAATACGGGGGTTGCTTTAAATTTTGGCAGCCATTTTGTGTGTTGTTAATTTGAAGGTGAAGGTCACTAAATATAGAATGTTATCCGAGAGATTCGAATTCAGTACATAAAAAAATTGTAAAAAACAAGTGGATAAAAAATTATCCACAAAAATTCCGAGAAAAAAATCATGTCTTGATATAAATACACATATTTTCATGTAGGGCTTCAATATTTTCCCATTTAAAAAAATATATCACATTTATCAATATAAATAACACTCATTTTTAAGCATACACACATCTAGATTCAGAAATATAGGCCAGATATGAATAGGTCCACTAATTACTTGTTACTAACTCGTTTCCTTTCACCTTGTTGAATCGTTTGTTTTGTTGTTCATTTTTATTATTTTATAATGACAAATCATGCTTGAGCGTATGCATGGAGGGCCAACTGCTTACTCAATCTGTGACATATCATTAGAACGGAAATTAAATTACCTGTTATATGGCACATCGCAAGTGCAGATTGATTTATCAGAACATCAACGACAGACGTTTGCGTAACCCTACACCCTAATTTTAGACAGGCTCGGGGGTACCCCCATATAAGCGGTCAAAAACATTGTTGCCCAAAGTTGCCGTCTGGGCAACAAAGCTGAATATGTTCATTGTTCCATTGGGATCATGAATCAATCAAAAAAACATTACACTTCTCACACTTTCTTAGTTTCTATGGACGGCAACTGGACTAATACACCGGAGATTTGGTTATTTTTTAGAGAGACAATTTTCTAGCCCTGTTTGTTATTATACATAAAAATGACTGGATAATATATTTTCATCAATTTATTAATGATTGACAAAATAATAAGGTGGTCCGCATTGCAAGATCATGACCGAAATTTCAGTCATGTATGGTATTCACAAATTGACACACAAATTGACACACATTATATTTGTTTATGAAGAAACGTGTATAAGTCTTTGAGACAATTTGAGACACACCTACATGTATAGGTCACACAGAACGACCATGAGCCGCTTTAGTAGATCAATTATATGACAAAAAACATTAATTCATAATTTGATGATCGTTTGAATTGTATGATAATCACTTGATCACTTATAAGTATTATAGATTATGATATCTTTCATGCTGCCGTATACACCATTTATAATGATTATATCCCAAACACATTATATTATCGTAGCAGCAGACGACAGATTCAACGTTGGAATAAACATGCATTTTTGTGGCATTTATATAACGTCTATATTTCAAACCGAAAACAAACTGTTTAGTAAACTATTTTTGGGTAATAAAGCAAGAATGGCTATCAATTTGTGACATAACAACATTCGCTCGATTTATATTGTCAACTCTCTGTCGGGAGATGAACATCGAACGACAGAGCTCGTTCTATGAATCAGTGTGAGATTTCCTACTTCTCTATATCTATCATATCAACGAAAATTAGCGAGATGTGGGCAAACTTGCAAATAGCACTTCTAGATTAATACTGAAGTAACACTTGGCCAAAATTGACATTTATTTATTCCCTGTTTATTCACTGTACATAAATCGTAAATAATCACGTGTGTACGTGCGTTGCATTTTAACCCTTTAAGAGCTAAGCACGACTATACTCGTCATCAATCCGTTATTAATGCACATTAAATCACTGTTGTTAGGAATAAAATGCGTGTTTCACCACCAAGATATGAATCTGTTTCGTCCCAAACAAATATGAGTAATTTTCACCCACTTGTAGTTGTGTGTCGCGGCAGCGACACACAACTTCAAGTGGGTGAAAATTAAAAAAAAAATTATCAGGAGAAGGGCTAAGGGAAATAACAGTTCCTAGTTACATTGAATAATGTATCAATTTCAGATTTGCCTAGAGATTTCTTCTTGCCGGACTGTTTGAATTTGAGCGCGGCGTTACAAAATTTACAAGGTAGATTAGCACCAATAACGTAATTAGAGCATTCAAATTGGTGGCGAGATTTGAAGAATTCCCTGTAGAGATGGTCGTTCTGGTTGAGCTTGGTCAGGTATTCTGCCAGTTGTTGTGGGGAGTATTTGCCGGCATCTATGTAGGATCCAGGTGGTAGGATGTCTGCATAGGAGGCATTCCCCATCACAATAGGTACAACATGCACATCGTCCTGAAGGATCTTGAAAGCTTTCTCCGTGATGTAGTCTTTACACAAACTGTTCTCGAAAGCGAGATAGAATTTGTACTTGTTTAATTGACGCACGATTTCACCAGGCATGTCTTCCATGCCTAATCTCAGACGATTAGGAAATTCTTTACCAGAGCAGCTGCCAAATATATCCACCGAGATGAACCTTCTCAATCCGCCTATATATCGCTCCCTCTTGGACTGTGTACGGCAGTCGCTCACATGCCACAGCACCAGGCCTGTCTTTGTGGATAAGAAATCACTGGGAAGGTCATATCTGGAGTCAACTCTACGTTTACAAGCACCAAATCTTCCTGGTATATCAGCGGTAGATCCGTAATGATGGGAGAGATTGAACACTCCCTCTGGAATAGGAGCACGTTCTACTTCTCTAGTCACAGGCTCATGACTATAGATAACCCAGTACTGCTGATTGGGGTGATAATTAGGAAGATAGCCATCAAGTCCCAAAGACTTGTTTCTTCTGTCAAACCAGATGAAATCACTCTCCTCCCATTGCTTCCTGTCATGTACAATCTCACACAAACATGTAGCACACTGGAATTGTGCCGAGGTCCCATTAGTGGATCTACCCACCATGTTGGTGGTATAATAATCATCCCAAAATAATATTCTCACAGTTTGTTTAACATAAGCTCGGCCTGTTTTTGTAAGATTACCATACAGCTGGATATTGTAGAACAGGAGTAGAGAAAATCCCAATGTTACAGAAATTATAGCGAATGTATGCGATTTCATGGTGCACACTGCATCTGTACGTGAGCATTGGCTAATTCAGTTGAACAAATGTTGAATACAGATAACATTAACAGTGTACTCATATTTGTGTGTACACGGGTGATCATCATTGTACACGCCAATGCCGGTCCCAGCAAAATACAAAACATTAGTATAACATGTATACAATGTTGGGCCAACGTCGAAGACGTTGGGCCGACTTTGTGTAAATGTTGTGCAAATGTTTTGTGTTTGTTGGGGTTCAGCCGTTTTAACCTTTTTACTACCAATTACGAACATGGCTGTTTTAAATTCGATTTATTGAGCGAGATAAATCAATGTTTTTTGGAGAAATGCGTGGTTAGACATCGAGATTTGCAAAGATTTAGTCTCAAATAATTGAACAAATATGTATATGTGTAATTTCGAGAGGGTGAAATAAGATAATTTAGCGGGAAATGGGCCAACACTCAATAAATTGTTTTCGCTTTCGTCGACATTGAGACGTGAAATAATGCAACCCTTTTAGTGCGGGGACCGTCTTTAGACGTCAAAATCTGACGTCTGAAGACGTCAGATTCTGACGTATAAAGAAGATTCCCGCGCTGAAAGAATTGAAACATCTATCATATCTGTAGACCCTTAACATAGGTATTGAAATGAAGCGGAAAGAACTGACTAAGACAATTATGATGGCTTCAAATTGAGAAAAAAAGCCTTTGGTCTCCACGGTTTATACAAAAATATTTCAGAGTTGTATTGGTTTAGGCGATTGGTTATATCATTTTTTATCAAACTTAATACGAGCCATATGGTGCCTTAGCGCTGGGAGAGTTGACCCTTGTGCAGCTGAGTTGCTCGCTTCTATTTCCACTCTTTTCTATTTCTCTATTTTCCAGCTGTATATGACCAAGAATACTACGTTTTATTAAAAATAGAAACGATGATGGTGACACGCTTGGCGTGGATGGCGCACAAGCTGGTGTCCTCAATCAGACCTCCAGTAAACACGAGGCATCGACCCAGTGTTGGTCTAATGTTGGCATATCGTCTACGACGCTGGCCCAACATTATACCAACGCCGGGTCAATGCCTCATGCTTGCTGGGTAATTAGCCTTCTGTGAGCATCTGGTGTATGCGTATAGAAACGTTGAACCAGTGTTGTTTTAATGTTGGGCCAGCGTCGCAGACAATGGGCCAACATTAAAAGAACACTGGTTCAACGTCTCGTGTTCGCTGAGGATGATAACGTGTTATTGGATGAACATACTATTATAAAGATTTGGACGGTGTGAATGAATATTCTGCCACTGTTTACAATTAACGCTAGTATAATTATAAATAAATTGGGCAATTTAAGTGTCGTTGTAGTTATTTTTTGTTTTTTTACTCAAGCTTAAGTTTATTATTCTCTGGCAATCCGGTTAATGAAAATGATGGGCATAAAATCAGAAAAGATGTAATAGTTTGCAAATGTTTTCTAACGCAGTGATCATGTCGGGGGTATAGTCTGGTGCGGTATGTCATTTTGGCCATTTCTGTTGCCAAAATTGATTTTATTGTTTTTATGGCTTCATTAGGGGTCAAATAAGCCAAACATATTAGGGTTCAATTTTTCCCGCCCCTCAACCTCGTTTCATGGCACATTCAATATGGCCGCCATCGAAATCACATATTTGGCCATAACTTGGCCTCTAGCAAAGCTAGAGTCACGATTTTGATGTCTATACCCATGTTTTCGGATATGAGGAATCCAATAGTACCCATACAAAATATGTATGTCTTGTAGATATTTAGATAATGAATATAAAACACATTTTTTATGCGTTCTCGGTCATTTTTTGTCGCAAATATGAAAAAACGCAAATTTTCAAATAATTATTTTTGAAGCGTTATTTAGTATGTATTATAATATAAACATCACATTGCTGATGATTTCTGAATGGTAGATGTTTCGTTGATGGACCCTAGAAGTGATACAAGTGATAGCGTAGAAACCGAGCAACTTCAATAACGATGTTTGGTACATTTCCTTAATTTGCAAATGACCATTTTGCAACAGTCACAGAGGAAAATTGATAAAACCAGTGTGTCTTTTGCAAAAAAGTACACACTTTTTTTAAAAGTAGATAGGAGTGATGAAGGTCGGATCGAAATTTGAAAAATAATACAAAGTGAATACAAACTTGTGAGTAAATTGTGCGTTTCAGCAATGTTTCATGTGCTGTCAAACAAATGATCAGAATCAATCATCATGATCATTGCGATTGTGATCCATCCCATCAGCAAAATTATTGGATTTTCAGATTTGTTTCTTCAAAATTCTTCAACGATGCACAAGAAAAAATAAAATAGGGGATTTTAATTCATCACAGCCCATGAGAGATTTCCCCGTTTAAATTTCAGTCATAATTTGACATATTCTCCCAGATGCAGGGGCTACTCTGAGATCAACAATTTCATGAAACAATTAATTTAAATACTGACAGTTCTCCGCGTCAATGCAATATTCTATTGAGATGCAAAGCGAGTATTACCAATTAATATATAAATCTGTAACCTAACAAGGATGCCCGGCCGCGCAATGATTACAGTCTCTGTATCGCGTATACCTACAAACTCTGTTATTGAGGAATAGATTGGAGGACGGGGGCATTACCACAGCTGACATTTGAGCAGATCACAACAAGCATTCAATGGCTTGGTTCATCGAAAAGGCAATGAGGTTTAGGTTCAAATTTAGTGATTTTTATATATATATTAACATATTGACAATTTTTAAATTTCAAAAAGGCCGACTGTCGTTCACAATGACACAAGCCAAACTACCTGGTTTGATTGTTATATACCCCACTGTTGCATTTGTACAGGAGTCGTCTGCAACGCTGAGCATTTTAACTATATCTGGTACTACGGCAGTCTTATTTGCATCAATATTTGTTGAGCTCAATAACAACCCTTGGTGCAGGTGAACTAAGACATCTGACAGGAATGAACATGCTATATTTCACTTCCCACACATTTTGTTCTAATAGTGGGAGGTTTGGCCATCTGATAAAGCAGGTCTTGTCTCCCATTGACATGTGGTTAGCTCTCATAAGGTGTAGCTCATGTAGGTGAACATTTCCCATTCTAGATTTTTAGACAAGAATAGTTGCCACCGTAAAGCTGGAATTATTATTAGCTGATTAGTACACTTGACATACAAAAATCGCCCATACTTCCAAGGCTTTTGATGTACAAATTTAGAGAGGGAGAGGTAGCGCATCGATAGAATATCGGACTGCCACGTCATTTATGCACGCATTCCGGGTTTGAACCGTGCTGATCTCGCAGGGGTCTTTCAGAGAAATATCCTTGTCTATTCCCTCTCAATGTGACTGGGTGATCACAGTTGCGGCCTCGTCGAGTTCAAGTTGAAACTAGTGTGTTGACGTTAATTTGCAAGCTATTTAAATAACAATATATGTGGATATAATCTGTTTACGTGTGAAGCTAATTTTACTTTCACAGACCAGTTAAGAGATATTACATAAGATGCTTCATCATCACAGAAAGCAACCAGCTTTCAAGAGGTATAAGTGTGCTCAATATCTAGCAAAAAGTTGTAAAGATATTTGATCATCTGCGATAACCCCATGTACAAAGTTTTCAAAAAACCTATTTCAAAAAGAAATATGCCGCAATTTTCGACAAAGTTACTGAACAATATTAAAACTGATTTGCAACAAAGTAAAAGCCTCCACCGTCGGTGAATGGACATACCCAAGCATATTTTGTTGCGTATAGCATTGTGGCATTACAAAAAAATATTACTTTTGGACTACTCTGTTGCAGTACATATTTGATCTAATTATGCCTCAAATCACCAATTACTCAGTTAATGTATCAGTATTAGATTCAGAATTTGTCAGTATTTGACCAGAATATATTATTTGGTTCAAATCACACCTGTTGAAGAATGACGCTCCTGTTAGTGTATCCTGTGCAGAAAGAAAGTGAATTCACCTGTCCTGGAGAAATTAGTACAAGCTCAACTTATTAGAGTTTTAGACACACGACATCTGGTCACGATAAGGTGTTCCAGAGTAACCCAGAGAGAGACATCATTAACCATAGTACCCAGTGCTGACTCCACCAAATGATAGGCCCGAGGTGTTTTTTGTATTACTCTTTTGTCATGAAGCATCCCTTGTGTAATCACTCAGACGTGATTCGTGGACTGCCAATAAAGCGGTCCTAGATCTAGGCCTATTATTGGGACATCTTACAAACTTCTGACTTCATGAGCTACTCTCATGGTTTGATAATTGTGTCACTTGCATCAAACTGCAGAAAACTCAACTCAACGGGAACCAGTTCTAAACAACTTGGTTTGGATGACAATGTACATACATAGTACTTAGTAAAAGTGTTCATCAGTTTTTTCAGCAATCTTGACTTCTGCCTTTCTGAAATGACTTCTCGCAGGTTATCTAAATTTTCAACCACTTGATGTTGTGTCTCGCGGGCATTTTCACTTTTTTACCGGATAACATATTTATCTACTACTGAACATACAATATGCAAACACATTCAAGTGTATCTGTTAATATGTCTGGATTGGTTCAAAATGTATTATCTTTTCTGTTCTCTTATTATGAAACATCATTTGTAATATTTCTTAATTTAATGATTTGTGATAGGCTACAAAGCGTCTCATGTAAACAGACTATCTTTGATTATGTTGTCCAGTTGAAAAAATATCACGTTATCCTTTTCCTGTATTTAGATTGGAACTGATTTACTGATACCTAGCGAAACATGGCTGTGAGTTGCTTGTTTTTTTCTCATAAGCAAATGAACCAAGCCATTGAATGTTTGCTGTGATCCTCTAAGGTAATTAGTATTGTGGGGAGCCTCCGTGACCGAGAGGTGCTCGGCCTCAGACCGCCAGGGTTCGAATTTCGAATCCTGTGTCTGGAGGACAGTGTCATCTCAATCATCTCACCATCCTCAGGAGGTTCTCCTGGCCCATTTTAGCCTATATGTGCACAAAGGTGGCCTAAAGCCCGATTCATTTCATTTCCTCTAAGGTAATATGGCCCTGCCCGTCCAATTATGGCTGGAATCTATACTCTAATATCTCTCATAGGATGTGATGAATTAAAAGTTCCCCTTTTATTTGTTATTGTGCATCATTTATGGATTTAGGAAAAACAAGATCTAAAAATCCAATAATTTGATGGATGGGATGCTCCATAATTACCCACCAAGATTAATTCTGGTCATTTGCTTAGCATATATGAAACGCACAATTTGCGCACAATGTGTGCCAATTTTATTTTATTTCAAATAACATTGACCAATCCCACCCACTTCTCAAAGTTATCAAATGTGTTTTGTAAAAGACACATTACCGTCAATATGAATTATCCTCTGTGACTGTTGTAAAATGTTTAAATGAAATAAATGCATCAAACATCGTAATTGAAATTATTCAGTTTTTACAATCGCTTTACGTCACTTTGGTGAACTATCTGGGGTCCATTAACGGAACACCCATCATTCAGAAACCATTAACAATGTACTGTTTATCATAATACGCAGTAAACAACGCTCAATGTTCGAATTTTAGTTTTTTTCGAATTCGCGAAAAAAAATGACCGAAAACGTATCAAAAATGTGTTTTATCGTTAATTTCAAAATATCTAAGAGACATCCACATTTTTTATGGGCACTATTGGATTCCTCGTACCCAAAAACATGGGTATAGACATCAAAATCGTGACTCCAGCTTTGCTAGGGCTCAAGTTATAGCCAAATATGTGATTTCGATGGCGGCCATTTTGAATGTGTCATAAAACGAGGTTGAGGGGCGGGAAAAATTGAACCCCAATATTTTTGGCTTATTTGACCCCTAATAAAGTCAAAAAAACAATAAAATCAATTTTGGCAGGAACTTTTAATTTTAGGCATTTTTCTGACATACCGCACCAGAGTAGTACGGGGATTTCCCATTTGCTCAGAACGCACCCATCGCTGAGAGCGGTGTTGTTCAGCTTCCGTAAACAATAATTTAATGGTGACGAATCAAACAAGCTTATGTGCACCATTCTGCCATGCACAACCAAAAGGTAATAACTGCCTACTTGTAAGGTGAGCAGGTACGACCTTTTGCTTCGCATGGTAGTACTAAATAACATCAATCTCTCTAATTCACATCATTAATTAGTTTCCGGTGAAAATGATCTAACAACAACACGCTACTTCAGCGAAATGGAAAATTCCAGACATTTTGAAACACAATAATTAGGCCATACTTCATGAATGAGAACATTCAATAACATAATTCTATGAAAATAATTTATGAGCTATCCTAATCGACACAACATACACTGTCAAAATGCTGGCTCAATGCTGGCACAGTGCTAGAGATGATGGCCCACCATTGACTATTATGTGTATATATGTCCGTGCTAGCCTGAGATTATGGATAATCAAGAAATTGATATACCAAATTTCTGCAATCGAGACAGAATTACATTATTCCACCAGAGGATTCTTTTTTTAGTCAAATCAAATGCAATCACAATTTTATCATAGAATAGTGTCCATTTTTATCTATTCCCTAAAAGTTAGGCCTATTTATACAATATGTTTAGGCGTTACATTAATCTTCGAGTATAAATTGCATCATGTAGAGATTAGAATATAAATTTGATGTAATAAGCATAAAAAACTGGAAACTCATTATATGTATAAAAACTGGCCAAGTTTTATTTGTGTATAAGTCGTTATAACCAGCTACTAATCCGTTATAACTAAATAATAATCCGTTATATACATGTATATACATGTACATATATCTCTTTCATTTCTATGACAAATAAGTCTGTAATGACTTTTCCTTTCTGTCAATAAAATATCTGTCTGTCTGTCTGTTATAACTAAATACTAACCCGTTATAATGGGCTACTAATCCGTTATAGCTAAATACTAATCCGTTTTACCTTAAGACTAATCCGTTGTAACTTGAGAATAATCCGTAGTGACTACTTAATAACACTTATAAATAACTAATAATCCGTTATAACTATGAATGTGATTAGTTAAATTAACCAAATAATAATCTCGGTCTATATGAATGAATCTATTGGTTTTCCTAAAAAATACATGTACTATGTCTCACGGTGTAAGCAGCCGTAACAGACCACTAATCTGTTATATTGAACTATGCTCCTAATTACCATTTAATATAACGAATTAGTGGTTCGTTATTGGCCTAACGTTTTGGTAATCCGTCAAAAATAACTGCAACTCTTGCACATAGAACAGCATTCACACCAGACACATGCGACATGTCACGAAATATAATTTCCGATTCTAAGATTAGCCCTCCCATGGATGCAACAGCCTCTCATTTTCATTGAGGCGCGAATCGCGGCAGCGATGCACACCTCAAGGAGAATGAAAACCGCACCCAAGTGTAAAGACTTAAATGAAAGCTGTGACTTATAACATTATTTATGGCGCAACCTTCTTAGCCCTGAAAACGCTGACATGCTTTTGTATAAACCATGGCAACCAACGTTTTTTTTAAATTTGAAATCATCATAAATGTCTTAGTCAGCTCTTTTTGATTCATTTGAATACCTATGTCATATGTCTACGGCCATTATAAATATTATTACTCTTTCAGTGCGGGGATCGACTTTAGACGTCTGAATCTGACGTCTACAGACGTCAGATTCTGACGTCTAAAGTCGATCCCCGCACTGAAAGGTTTGCGTGATATAGTTATATAGATATTGAAGTTAGCTGATATAAAATTTATTCACTTGACGTTGTGCCTCGCTATCCCGACCCACAACTTGTTTAATTTTTTTTAATTTGAGACCAGCAATTTGTGCTGATGCAACACACGTTTTTATCAACAAATCCATTTGATCTGCTAGGCCTAATGAAAATGGTGAAAACGACTTTAGTCTCGGCTAGCTGGCAAAGAGTTAAACAGCTGGAGTACACGTGGGTTTCTTAATGTTTTTAAATGTCGCAATTAGAATACTTTTCCAATGAGACGTCCTTTATGGCGGTCCACCCACTACATTGTTGGTACATGACGTGCTCTCAATATCAGTTAGCTGATACAAATACAAAGCAATCAATATTGTTTTTTTGGAACGTCAATGCAAAAATGTTAGTAAAAATAAAGTAGAGTTGTACAATTTGTGTTGATATGTATAGATCGTCTTGGTATATATTACCCTAGATCATGCTGATAAAAAGACTAAAACAAAAAAACACGATTTTATATTTTTATACAGATTCGGTAGATATGTTTCTATTGCAATATAGTAAATTATAATACATGTAATAGTACTATTTAAAAATAGGTTTGTGGACGATCTGTTTATTTCAAATAATTAGGTATTTTAAAAACCTATTCTTTCAGTGCAACAGTGCTGGGCCACTTTCCCCTGTCAGCCAGAACATATTTTACCTGCCGCGCACTGCATGGAAACTGCTTACGTTTCAATAAGCAGTTACTCCTGCTTGTCTTTACGCGGCAGTGTAGCTTGGCGCAGCAAAGCGGATAATAAATAATGAGCATAATGAATTGGACAGTATAAGGCGTGTTAGACCTTTTGGGACTAAGACCATACAACATTTAAGTTGGGATATATTTTGCTTGAAATTGATCAAGTATAAAATACTAATCGGCATAATGTGTTATTTACTGCAAGTTATATAATACATTGTGTATCACAGCAACCATGTCCTGCTTAGACACCAAGATGGACATTGCTTTAGCAATTTCCACTTCTGAATCAATAGGATGACAAATATATAATACTAGAAGAACGCAACATGTATTATTTCAAGGTTGGTTTAATGCTGGCCCAGCGTCGCTACTAAGCGGGCTCAGCAAACATGATATTAAAATGGCAAGTGATAATGATCGAGTAGGCAACACGCCCCCAAAGGATCGAACATATATTTGTGAGCGACAGGTTATCTAGTTTATAGTAAAAACGTTACGAACGGCTGGATAGATTGCTTCAATGAAACTGGTTTTGATTCTTGCAGTCTATTGGGGCAGAATCTTCGCAAACGTACAATCACCACTGCGATTCAGTTTCAAATTTCTCACTGATTATGTTGCTTAAAAAGATTTTGATGTATGTTCTGAAATCAAAGAGGGTAATATATGTGGGTATTGATGATTCATCCTTATCGAAACAATGCACTATTAAAACGCTGGTTCAATGCTGGCACAATGCTGGCGATGACGGTCCACCATTGACTGTGCGTCCCATGGATAATCATGGATCCTAATCATGTATAATCAGTTTGTATCATGTAGTAGCGACCCGACATACACAATGCTAGTTTAATGTCTACGACGCTGGTTCAACATCAACCCGACATGAGACAAACATCTCGTGTTTTCTGAGGAGACAGGTTAAAATATTCCACCAGAGGCTTCATTTTTATACAAATACGAACACAATTGTATTACTACTAGATCAGGGCCCATTTATCTATTCCATACAAGTTATGGCCTATCATTATGTTTAGATTTTACAATAATATAGAAGGTATTAATTACACTGTTGTAGTATAAAAGCCATTCTCGGACTCACTGGAGGATAGGGAATGAGATAAATAATATTATAGTCGTTTGCTTTTAACCATCCAGTTTATCAGAAGTCACATTATTTTTTGATAATGGCATCTAGTCTAGTAAACTATAATCAATTTAATGATTTGTTTAGTGGGTAGGAAATCTCTGGGGTACGAATATTGCTGTTGCCAAAGAACTTTCGGAACATAGAACTTCCGGAACATAGGAACTTCATAACATAGAACATTCGGAACATAGAACCTTCGGAATGTAGAACCTTCGGAAGATAGAACCTTCGGAACATCGAGGAGAGTAGCCCCACAACGGTACGTCTGTAATAGATAAATCGATAGATATTAACGACAACGATAAAAACAGAGCAAAGCTAAAAAAAATTATCATTAGTTGCTCTAGAAATCATAGGTTATATGGAGATAAATGTGTTTACAGACCTCGTACTAACACATTTTGTTCGTTACAGAGACAAAGGGTTATTATGGAGAATGAAGTGTTTACAGAAAATATCCCAATATGCAATGTGATAAAAATTTAAAATATATTAATTGTTATCATTGAAAGTGAACCAAAGATTTTTTTTAAACTAGATAGGGTAAATTAAAATTAGTTTCAGATTACCGTGGTAGTCTGAGCACTACAAGGAGTATGAATAAATGTTGTTTTAGGCCACCTTTTGTGCACATACAGGCTAAACTGGGCAAGGAGAAGCTCCTGAGAATAGTGAGAAAAATGAGATAACACTACGCTCCAGACACATGATTGGAAAATCGAGCCCTGTTGGTTTGAGGCTGAGTACGCCATCTCTCGGTCTCAGAGACGCCCCATAATATTAAATCTTTACGATTGTAAGTTACGAGGGGAAGACGCATTTCTTTTTTGAGACCTGAATGCCAGAGCAGGGAAAGAACCCGCGATCCTTCGCTTTCCAAACATGTAGATACCTACCGCACCAACGCCCCCGCCCTTAACAGGGCCCGTATTCTCGTACAAGTTACGATATATTGTAGGCTTCCGATTGGTCGAGATGGCCATCTCGACCAATCGGAAGCCTACGATATATCGTAACTTGTACGAGAATACGGCCCCAGAGGGGTAACCTGAAACTGTTACCCCAGCATTGAGCCAGTGCTGGGCCACCTTCTTGAGTCGACCAGAACATTTATCTGCCCGTGTAATGGCAAACAGTAGTAAGTCGTTACTTTTCTAGTAAACAGTTATCCGCTATTTACCTTTGCGCGATAGTCTAGCTCGGCGCAGTCAAGCGAAATGAATGAAGGCCATGCATAATGAATAATTCGGCAATTATTACGCGCGTCAACCCTTCTGAACGAACCCCATATATAAGACTTTAAATTGAAATATGTTATGCTTGAAATTTAAAATATAAATATAAAATATAAAATACGAATAAGGATAATATATTTATTATTTTTATTGCTATTTATAATATTATCTCTTTGCAGTCCAAGCTGGAAATTGTGTCGATGGGTTGTGAAATCTATCATGCTATATACCAGAACGGTACGTGTTATGTATGTCATGTCTCTGCACACCATTTTTGCCATTGATAAATCAATTTTAAATTTTGCACAAGCATAGACATTGGCCATGCAGAGGTTGGGCAATAGGTATTTAAATTCTAATTAACCCTTTAACCGCCAAATAATTCAATCTGAATTTTCACCCACTTGAAGTTGTGTCTCGCTGACGCGATCCACAACTTCAAGTGAGTGAAAATTAATCAGATTTGATAAAATGGCGGTCAACTGTCTTTAAATATTGCTGTGCTGATTGATGTCACATTTTATCTTTAACATGTTTAAAAGGTAGTAGTTAATGTGCTAATAAAAAATAAAAACCCGAATATATGCGGCACCGGCGGTTATTGTGAGGCTATCTGGTTCATAGTTACGAACGTACAATCACCAATGCCACTCAGTTAGAAATGTTTCGCTTATTGTGCCTAGAACGTTATTGGTGTGCATTTATGTTCTGAAATCAAAGAGGGTAATATAATATAACAATAACGCGTGGGTTGGAGAAATACGACGACTCTGAAAATGTGGTCCAAATATCTTGTTGCGTATTTTATCACTGGCTCCTTGATTAAACACTTCAGACGCCTTCGTGAATAATACCGGGATATTTCATCAAATGATGGCATTTTTATTCACCTTGATGTAAATATTGCGACACATTTTAACTGTTTAACCCTTTCAGCGCGGAGACCGACTTAAGCCGTCAGAATCAGACGTCTGTAGACGTCGGATTCTGACGACTAAAGTCGATCCCCGCGCTGTAAGTGTAAAAATCTTTATACTGGCCTTAGACCCATAACATAGGTATTCAAAATAATCAGAAAGAGCTGAATAAGATGATGATTTCAAATAGAAAAAAAACTTCATTGGTCTCCATGATTTTACAAAAATAATTCAGCGTTTCAAGGGTTAAGCGCTTAACACGACCATAGTCGTTTGCCGTTTATTTAGCCGATCAAATCACTTGAATCAAATTAATCAAATCAACTGAAATCCAATCAGCGTCTTTAGACATCTCCGCAGTTGATAAAACAGTAACATGTTGTTTAACAACTGTAAAAATGGCATGTAATTTCAATGATATGACATGCAACGTTTTACGAACTGAAGAGGATATACAGTTAAAATACTCTATATTTAAAATCAAACGATAGAAAAAGTGATTTTTCACAAGCGTAGAGCTAATAAATAATGATGGTGAATAAGAAAATTTCGGTTGAGGACACCGGAACTTCGCCCGATTTCACCTCAATCTTCGAAGACTTCGAACACTTTCAGACAACTCTGGGCCAATGTCCCGGATTGACTGTCACGGGAGTTTTGATTAGTGATCAATTGTCCTTATTCGGCGAAATTGTGTCATGGCAATGGATTTTGGCCAGTGTGAACAATAACTATCTGAAAAACACGCTGCATTGACCCAACGGTGGTTTCATGCTGGGCTAGCGTCGAATCTGTTGGCCCAACATTAAACCACCATAGGGGCAATGTATAGTGTCCGCTGCATGGGAAAGCCGGGGGTGGAAAATATATCACACTTAATGATTACATTGCTTCATAAGCATGATAGTACGGCCTAAGCGCATTCTAACCAAATTGCGCAGTTTATTAGCCACGGGAAAGTCCCAGTAGGCTATATATGAGAGACATGGTGCCAAGGTAAAAAAAAGTTTACCGTCACTAATACTATTTTCTCATTTTATTAAAATATAGATAGGCCTGTATGACTATAATAGAATAAAAACTTCCATAAAAGCATTTTCACCATATTCTCAATTGAATATTAATATGTATTTGGCGGCTGTCCTTCAGGGAAATTCCCATTACTATGCTATGTGAATATGAATTGTATATGAGAGTATTTCTCAGAATAGAACAATCAAAGAAACATAGTTTTAAATATATATATATGTACGTATAATCGGATATATATAATCATATGCATGATAGTTATTTGCTAAATGTATATAAATTGTGCAACAAAGGTAAATTTTGAATTTGAACTGGCACAATTCACAATGATAATTGTTGTGATAAAATCCATCATACCATGTTTATATTCTACCATGGTATATATCTATTAATATCATTATATTAATAGATAATCATGAAAAATTATTGAGATAAATAGGGGTATATAGGTGTTGATCTTATAAATACACTGTAGTACTGAAAAAACAGCTTTTTGCAATACACATAACACATATAGCACTGGAAAATTCAATTTAAACTTACAGTAACAATCACAACTTCAAGTGACTGAAAATAATTAAATGTGTAAACTTTACGTCACAGCACGTATAAAATATCGGTGTGGCAGTAAGATATATCTCACTTTCACGACTATTCGCAGATTAAGTGTTGGGATTTACTAGCGCCTATGAGTGCCAAACGTTCATATGACATATATGTTTCCATTCCAAAAATGACACAAAGCCAAAGGTCTAATGAACACATTTACGCATTCAGAATAGAACTAACACGTCGAGCCATTTCACCACATGCGACATATAGCCCAGTGTTATTAAGCAAATTAACGAATACGCTGTCATTGTCTTGATCAAGTATTGGTGAAGTTCTCCCAACACAAAGCACCACTAGTTATTATGGTTATTTTGTCATGTTTATCGGCTGAGCATTTGTTCCTCGCAAAACGGGCAACGCTGTCCTTTCACTCTGAGCAGTGGTTTTCAATATAAGACACGTGTATATCGGTATCAGACCATATCACAATCTTGCTGTAAAGTACAGTTTGGTTGTTCATTTTTTCTGTCATATGGGAAAATACGGCACTCAGCCTTTAGGCGATCACCTTATTCATTGACGAGTGCTGTATTTTCCCATATCGCACTGATATGAACACCATTTGCATTAGCCATGTCGTCATCTCCGAGGTCGTGGATTAATGATGTATTTGCTTCGCCCAAAAGTTCAACATGGCTGTGACTGAGAGCGATCTTTACCCCAAAATCCTAAGAATGTCCATAATTTGTTAATGACTGTGCGGGCTGTGAGCTGAGCGTAATGCGGGCATTTAATTGAAATGCTACTGATTCCAAAAAAACATTTTCGACTTGATTAGTCTGGGATAAGTCTTAGATAAGAAATGTCCCACGATTTTACACTTTAGCAGCCTCGGCTTGATCGATTTCGGCCAATTCAAGTATGCTCAGCCAATATGTTGATCTCGGCTAGTGATCTCGGTCAATTATTATTTTTTTTATCTCGGCATTAATAGTTATCTCGGCCAATGATCTTGTGTAATACATATAAACTACGAATCAGGAAAAGATGACTGTTACACAATTAGTTCGTAGGTAGTTAAACCAGCCCCCAAACGGGTTATTAGTATTTGCCCCATATCTCCGTACAAACACATGTAATAGAAATAGGCCCTATATATATTCTTCACTTTAATCATTGACGCGCAAACCATGATACGTACACTATTTTGTGTGTAGATGTCAGTACCGTGTGACCTATAGATAAAATAAAGAGAAAGTGGTTATTAGATGGTTGTCAACTGAGCCACACTCTGCGCCGTTGGCTCAGCATTACACCAATGTCTACATTGAATCACGCACCAAGTCACAGTCACTGGGTTACCAGATTACGTGCACTTGTCATAATGCGTTTATGGCAGTCCGGTTTACTATTAAAACTGAACCTGTTCATTCGCGTGCCATTTGATTCGCCATTGATTTTTTCACCACTTACAAAAATGTGTTTTTATCTCTGGTTGTTGGTGCGGGAAACTGGTATTTACACTTCTATCACCGTAATGCCACATTAAACATTAAATTTATCTTAAGTGTTATCTGATATCCACATAATACTACGTGCTTTTAAAAAGCTTCATATGGCAGTGTTAATTAAATTGATTTTAAGTGTACCTTAACCAGGGGTCTGACCGGACGAATGGATGCCACTTAACTGGTGGCTTCGTCACTGTATATGTAGTACGGAGCGTGAGCAGATTTTTTTTACTTAAGCTCATTAGAGTTAGGTGTAGCTATGATTAAATTATGGATATTTTAATCTGTATATTATACATCATTTACAAGATCTGATCTTTTAGAAAAGTATTGTGTTATTGAAGGTATGACACATATTTTAATAATAGCTTCTTTGCTAATATGTATGCACCCAGTATAAATATTTTTTAACAAAGAATAAAGAGCATACAGTCCTGCAGCCATTTCGGCGCATTGAACTTATCGTACACAGTGCCATCTCCGTCATACCAGGTGCATATTTAAACCAGAGTCAAGTGAAGCATTTGAGGGTGAAGTGCCTTGCCCAAGGACACAACATCGAAACAATGTAACAAAGTATAGAGGAGAGAAACATGATACTTCTCTGGAAATCCTGCACCAAGCGG